>CM045732.1:51855995-51990995 GCA_024760905.1 Plotosus lineatus
CACTGTGTGTTTTTACCTTTTTGGCAGGGCATCATATAATTGATTTACTAGAGAAATTAAAAATTGTAAATGTAATATAAGCGTACAAGGGAAAGATGAACCTGGCATATAATCTTTACAATGCCTTTGAACAAGAACATTTGCAACGGATAAACAAACAAAAAAAAACTCTACACAGAACAATAGTCAGAATGTCCATACTGAAAAATATACAGATCATACTGATATTAAAATAATCTTATTATTCATATTTGTTTTTTTTTTGATACAATATACATTTGTGAAATAATACACAGTAAACATAGATCAGCATTATTCTACCACCATGGTGTCCACAACAGTAATTTATGTAGTGCTTAGTGCTCACATGACTTCAGAAAGACTTAATTGAGATTTATACTGATTAAATATATAATGAAGGAACACTAGGGTGCTTGTGTAACTAGATTCTGTATTTTAATGTTGAGGTACTCAAGCACAAAGACCTGCAAGATCTTATTAAGATTCTGGATCGTGGCTCGGTCCAAGTTCTCCTCATTGTCATCAAAGGTATGCCACACAGAGGGAAATGGGCTGGGGATAAGATGAAGGGCACGGACCCCTGGGAAAACACGGATATGATTAGCAGGTGTTTGGTTTTTGTCTTTCTTCAAATACAAAATGGAATTCTCCACAAAATCAGGATGACATGCTGCTGTGGATCAGCATTCCTACAGAATGTAATTTCTACAGTATAAACTAGTATTATAATATATAATATATATAATATTATATATTGGTTTCATGCCATGAAAGAGCACCACAGATGCAGTGTTTGCCTTGAGGATGTTTATAGAGAAGTACAGAGAAGGTCAGAAGGAGCTGCATTGTGCCTTTGTGGATCTGGAGAAAGCAAATGACAGGGTGCCGAGAGAAGAACTGTGATATTGCATGAGGAAGTCTGAAGTAGCAGAGAAGTATGTTAGAGTGGTGCAGGACATGTATAAGAGATGTAAGACAGTGGTGAGGTGTGCTGTCGGTGTGACAGAAGAGTTCAAGGTGGAGGTAGGACTGCATCAAGGGTCAGCTCTGAGCCGCTTCTTGTTTGCTATGGTGATGGACAGGCTGACAGACGAGGTTAGAGGCTAGACAAGATTCCCCATGGACTATGATGTTTGCAGATGACATTGTGATGTGTAGTGAGAGCAGAGAACAAGTGCAGGAAAATCTAGAGAGGTGGGGGTATGCCCTGGAAAGGAGGAGAATGAAGGTTAGCCTCAGTAAGACAGAATACTTGTGTGTGAATTACAAGGACCCAAGAGGAACGGTGAGGTTACAGGGGGCAGAGATAAAGAAGGTGAAGGATTTCAAGTACTTAGGCACAATAATCCAGAGCAGTGGAGAGTGTGGAAAAGAGGTGAAGAAGCGTGTGGAGAGGTTGGAATGGTTGGAGAAAAGTGTCCGGTGTGATGTGTGATAGGAGGGTATCAGCAAGAATGAAAGGAAAGGCGTACACGACGGTGTTGAGGCCAGCGATGTTGTATGGTTTAGAAACAGTGGCCAGTGGTTTTGGAGACAAAGTCAGAGAGGCTAGATTGAGATGGTTTGGACATGTACAGAGGAGGGATAGTGAGTATATTGGTAGTAGGATGCTGAGGTTGGAACTACCAGGCAGAAGACCTAGAGGAAGACCAAAGAGACGATTGATGGATGTGGTGAAGGAGGTATGAAGGTAGTTGGTGTAAGAGAAGAAGATGCAAAGGATAGGGTGAGATGGAGGCGATGATTCGCTGTTGCAACCCCTGAAGGGAAAAGCCGAAAGGAAAAGAAGAAGAAGAAACTAGTATTATAATATTACCCCTGCTAAGGAAAGGCAAGTGGTCATCCAGCACAAGACCCACATGTACACCAGGCCAGAAGTACTGCACTTCATTAGGATGAGCCTCCAGCTGGCCCAGGGCGTGCAGGCGCCGCTCTGAAAATAAGCACACATTAACAAAACAAGTGTATCATATACAGCTGTCTACAGACCGCACATTAATATGTAAGTACAAAACAAAAGTAAGAGACACAGCCATGAAACACATATAAATATATAAATCAAGTCGCAGTTGAGGTATTATGGCACTGTAGAGCCCAGTGGGCAGTCGTAACGTAGTGGATAAGGCAGTGGGTTACTGATCTGAAGGTCAGCAGTACAGTCCTATCACCACTGTTGGTGTACCTTAATTACTCAGTTATATTAAAACACCCAAAAGGTAAATGTCAGTCACTCTGGATAAGAGCGTTTGTCAAATGCTGCAAATTTGAAATGCTCAAATGAAAGCAAAACACGCAAACGTGATGGTATACATTATGTAAAACACAACTCGAGTAAATCGATTAACCTGAAATCTGGTTAGGATTACACCACTCCATGTTAAAATATAGGATTTTCTTAACCTTTTTGAGATGTTCACCTTTGACCTCGAACCTCCATAAACAAATAATTTCCAAAACTCAAGGGGGAGGACCATAGTAATCATGTCTGGCTGAAATAAGCCTGGTAGTTGTTAGGAAATTTTTCACAGACAAACATAGACATCTTCAATACAGTACCCCCACCAGAGATGTGTAGCGCCCCCTGGTGGAGGCACTAACATGACTTCCTCTATATCAGAGCAGATTTGGGCAGTGTCATCACATCACTTTCCAACCCTTTATGGAAATAGGGCTTGTGACTGATAGGACTGACTTTGATCAAAGTTCAAAGTTTACATGCCTGAAAGCAAGAACGGATAAAACATGTAGTGGGACTTGTGACTGTTCATATAGAAATGTTCTTGATGAAATGTACATTTGTTGAATAAATGCGTTTGGGTATCACACTGGTGAAGTGGTTAGCACATCTGCTGCACAGCAAGAAGATCCCGGGTTCGAGTCCCAGGTTCAGGTGTTTCTGTCGGGAGTTTACATGCTCTCGCTATGCTTGTGTGGGTGTCCTGCAGGTGCTCCTGTTTCCTCCTACAGTCTAAGACATGCACATTAGGCTAATTAGCTGTTCTGAAATTGTCCGTGAATGGATGTGTTTTGGCCCTGCGATGGTTTGATGAATGGATGGATGGATAGAGAGATAGCTAGACAGATACTTTATTAATCCCGGAGGGACATTTGCATTTTCTAGCAGTACTGCAGTATATATTGATGAGCTGCCCAGCTAATACATCGTCTTCACCCAGGTCAGCAGAGATGGAGGACTCCATTGTTCCTATGATCATAGGAGGATTAAGCAGTTTGGCAAAGTGAGTAAGAATGAAAATAAGTGTTTTGACGGTAAACAGCAAAGTGTTCATTTTTTTCTGAATCTATTCTCTTGTACATCTCTTGATTTTAGATTTATGTTTTTTTTTTTTATCTATGAAGTGCCTTAGATCAGTGGTCCCCAACCCCCGGGCCGCAGACCGGTAAAATGACTGGATTCTCTCAGTTACATGTCGGTTATTTGAGTACTAAAATGTAACCCACAAGAGGACGGAACACGAACAGAGGCGAGTTGGACATGTTTCAAAGAATAGCGGGGATTTCAGGTGAAACTGAGCCTGAGCCTTCATTCTCCCAGCTGGTGCACCATCACCTGTGGGTTTTTTTTTTTTTTTTTTTTTTTTTTTTTACGAAGAGTTCGAACTCGATTAAAAATGTAACACTTAATCCTGATTAGGGAGGCTGGCGTACATCTCAGCCGACTCTGGGCAAAGGCGGGTATTATATTTACAATATAAACAAGCTACCACCTGGGCCGCGGTAAAATTGTCAAACGTTGACCGGTCCACGGTGATAAAAAGGGTGGGGACCACTGCATTAGATTATTTAATCCTTCATGTCCAACTGCATCATTTAACAATTCTGTGGCACTGTGCAAGAACCAAATAACCCACTTGACCACTAAAAGTGAATCTAGTGCTCAATTGTAGACCTCAGACATCATAGTACAATCGATAAAATTGTGAGAACAGTATGAGTTCATTCAAAGGACAAGGAATGTAACTATCAGTTCAAAGCATAAAGCACAAAGATACTGATGTGAGTACATCCGGGTTGAATACAGAGATTTGTTTGAAAGCCTTCAATCCTCAAACCCAAGTCCAAGACGTCTCAGAAGGGGGAGTAGTCAGTTTGGCAATGTGCCAAGTAGTGTTGAGGGAAGTGTCTCAAAGGGTTCTGAATCCGAACTTGATTCATCTGATAGTGGTGAAAATGACGGCTAAATGTTCACTATGGTGTACTGATATCTGCATGCAATTCAAATGGGAGTTCGTGCATTTCCCAGCCTGGATGTTTTTGTGTGGAGTTTGTATGTACTTCCTGTGCTTGCTTGGGCTTCCTCCGGGTACTCCGGTTTCCTCCCACAGTCCAAAAACATGCACAGTAGGTTAATTGGCTGTTCCAAATTACTCCTGGGTGTGAGTGTGGCCCTGCGATGGCCTGGCGAGCTGTCCAGGGTGTACCCTGCCCTCGCCCAGAGTCAGCTGAGCTGGACGCCAGCCTCCCTGCGTCCCTAATTAGGATTAAGCAGTTCAAAAAACGAATGAATGAGATTGTGCATTAAAAAATAATTTGCCGATATGAACTACTTGTCTAAATTTACTTGTTTAAATCTATGGAAATCATTTCCGTGTTTCTGAGGTCATGGTAGATTTGCTATAAAATTTTACATACATTTTGCACAACTGTTAATCTCATTGAAAAATGCCATTTCCCAAGTTTTGTTTAAATTTTTAAAATTAAATTAAATTTTTGAACAAAAAAACCTCATCTTTCTTTTTCTCAAACTTAACATTTTATGGGTTGCCTGGTTCTTGAATTGTGCCACAGAATCTTTTTTTCAGCAGCCACTATTGTACGTTTATTCATTCGTTCATTTCTTGGACCGCGTAATCCTAATTAGGGTCGTGGAGAGGCTGGCACCCATCTCAGCCGATCGAATGGCCTACCCTTTACAAACGACAGCAATGTTTCTCAGACAGCTTCAGACAGTCCACACATGGAACACGGAGCCATAGATATCTTTTGTTTACTTTTCTGGCAAAAACTTCAGAATGTTGAACTTCACAATCTGTTTATGAACACGGGTTTCTAATGGGAATTAGAAAACTCCTTGACCCAAAATTTTTCTGTAGCAAGATACAGTCATAGTTTTGAAACATGTTCAAAGAGTCCTGTTTTTAAAACTTTTGTTTAATGAAGTGAAGGGATTAGATAATTATGTGTGTTGGACAATTAATTAGCTTTGTGAAAAAAAAGCGCAATTTACTGTCAAACTGGGTGATTTTTTTTTGTTGCATTTATTGAAAGGAAAGTACCAGATTGCTGTGGTAAATGCTGGAGGTTTGGACAAGAAGTACCTAAGGATCATTGCTGATCAGATATCAGTACTGTGGTGGTATAAATGTAGCCACATATATCAGCATTGATGGGTTTTTAAAATGCGTTCTTAGGGTCGTCGTGTCAAAATAGCACCTCATGTCCACAAAGTAATTACAGTGATCCCTCGTTACTTCGTGCTTCAGTTTCTGCAGGGTACATCGCAGGCTTTTCAAAAATATTCATTGAAAAATAAAAAAATAAGGAAATTAAGGAAAAATAGGGGGAAAGTTAAGGAAAATGACACAAAACAAGGCCAATTATGCAAAAAAACCACAAAAAACAAAATAAAAACAAAAACAAAAAACAACCCAAACTCCACCAACAAAACCACTTGTATTTTTATGTGAGGTGCGCATCTGAATGTGTGCGCACACATGTACGTATATGTGTGTATTTATATATTTTATATATATATATATATATATATATAATACACCTTATGTATTATTTTTGAAAGTTAAATTGTTATTATGAGCATTTATAGCATTGAATATGTATTTCTTGATATTATATACACATATACATGTATGTATACATCAGTCAGGAGGGTCGATCCTACTTTGCTGAAATCGGCGATCATGGGGGGCTCGGTCCCCATTAACTGCGGAAAGTGCGGGATCCCTGTACTTACATTCTTTTCAGTAGCATGTGCAAATATTTTGTTGAAATATTACTCCATTGCATAAATTTCCCGCCAACCATGCTGGAATCAGTTTCAAGAACTCCAGACATTTTGTGTGTGCCGAAAGCAGGGGAACATATTGGGCCTTAACATTCTTGGCATGCTAGTATTTCCTATGAAACGTAAACAGAACAAGCAAGAGGATTCAGCACATTCTTAAGACCTTTAAATGTATTAATAGCTTAAGCTATGGTTCGGTGCTCATGGCTTGAAGGTGTTAAGGCAAACCATCAAAGGATGGTGTCAGTTTGTTTCGGATTTCCGTCCTGATTCGGTTGAAAAAGTAACACGTGACGTACAGATTAGGCAAGTCAGGCAAACGTGGGATGGACTGGAAAGCGCCCAGCATTTATTCCTTGATTTTCTGTGACCATTTTACTGAAGTTTTTTCTGAGCCAACTTCAGCTTTATTGGCTCAGTTTGGTCTGGAAACTAAAGTAAAAAGACTGCAGGTTTGACAGTGGTCATGGAATCAGCATATGGAAGCAAATCAGTCTCATCAGATTTTGAAATTTAAAAGTCTCAGAATTACTCCTAATTAATTTTTGGTAGCAAAATTAAATATCTCAAATTTTTTTCCTACAATTCAAAGCCTCATATTTTAATCACTCGTTTATGCTTTTACAGACGCTCCCCGACTTACATTTTAGTTCGGTTCTGGACGGCTGAACGTAAGGTGAAAAAAAACATAAGTTATGTGACTCACTCTATGTTCCAGTGACCTATGACGTTCATACTGTACTATAAATACCTTTACCGTATCTCATAAAACACCCCTAAATCAATTATTTATAAGCATAACATTGTAAAATAAACATAACAAATAATATCAATATTAATTTCAAATAAATTAAATTAAAGCAAAATAATTTCAAATAGATAAATTTTAATCAAATTCACTCATTAAATATCAAATACAGTATCAAATATAACCTTTAACATGCTCTGTGATGCAATCTTTCTGCTTGTAAATGGTTCCGATGGTCGATGGAGCCATTTGGAAGAAACGTGCAACATTCATATGTTTTTCACCAGCATTGATTTTCTTGATAATAGCCGTCTTCGTTTCTAAGGCGATGGCTTGCCGCTTTATCACTAGTAGGCTTACGCTTCTGACCAACCATATTTGCTTAGGGTTACAAAAGTCCGCAAAACACTGTAAACACAAAGATCACCGAGACGACGTCTTAACACAAGGGTAACACGCAGTGGACTGGGAAGAAGGAGGGGCACGTTCACTCTGTCGTTTGTAAACAATGGAAGCATCGTCATGCGGAAGTAGCGTATTACGTCAGCGTACTATGTAGGTATGTCCCGTACTACAGAGAGCACACTAAACTCAAAACTTGCCTTTTTAAAAAAATTGTTTTAAAAAAATTGTTTTAAAAAAAACGTAAAATCGAAAAATACGTAAAACGAATGAACATAAGTCGGGGCGCGTCTGTATTTTATTTTTTTTCAATGTTCACAAATTCATGACTAAAAATATGGGTATAAAAATTCAAAGTCTATTTTTTCAGTGGCACGGTTAAGGGCCTTGCTCAAGGCCTTAATATCAGCGGCTTAGAGGTACTGGGACTTGAACCTTCAACCTTCAACTCAATAATACAGAGCATTAGTCACTGAGTCACCACAGATATATTCACTTTTTTTATTTTTATTTTTTCTACATTAAATATTTTTCCATTTATGGTATTTAGGAGATGTTTTAACCAGAGAAATGCACAATTATCTGATTACACAACAAAGCAGACACGAGTTAATAACTACAGGACCAGTAAGCCACTGAGAGAGTTGAAATGGAGTGAAAAACAGCTCACCAATATTTTGAAGCTTGGAGAGCCATCTGGCAGTGTTGGAGAACTGATTAGCAAAGCGAGGCATGGGACCACCAACCAAGTCCAACAGAACAAGAAGGTCCTGTTATACAAAGGAAAGAGTAGGTGGACAGAAAAGAAGAACAAAATAAGCAAAGGCAAAGACAGACTTCATGACTAACCAAATGTCTTGAAATACTGCTGGTGTGTATCTCCTCTAAGATAAGCTTTAAAACGCTGCACTTTTCCCTGCTGTCTGAGAGTAGAGATGATGTCATTTTCTTTGCACTGCTGACAGCATTGTCTCATGGGAAGACTCCATTGTGGCCCTGATGAGAAGCTCAGACCATTTCTGTTTTCACAATAAGTGTAATTGTTCTTATAGTCTATGTGCAAATTATAACATACATTTGGACGACTGGGCAGCACAGTAGCACAGCAGTGTAGTGGCTAGCACATCCACCTCACAGCAGTAAGGTCCTGGGTTCAAGTCCCAGGCTTGATGATGGTAACTCTGTGTGGATGTTACATGGTCTGGCTGTAGGTTCCTTCCACAGTCCACAAACATAACTAAGCTCACTGCTCAGTCATTTGATAAACTGCTTAGTCCTACTAAGGTTGTGGGTGTTGGTACCTATTTCAGCCAACACTGGGCAAAGGTAGGACACATCCTTCACAGCTAATCAGACCAGTGCAGAGCACACAAACATTTACCTTTGGGCTTTTTACACCCGAGCCATAGTGGCTCATCGGACCGGTGCTTATCCCCGGTTTCCATAGCGTGAAGGGACTAGGAGTACAACTCCTCCTAGATGGGACGCTAGTCCATTGCAAGTTACCTTCCTAGTATTTTTTTACTGGTACCCATTTATACTGCTGGGTGAACAGAGGCACTAAAGCCTATCTCAACTGACACTGGTTGAAGACAGGGTTCACCTTGAACAGCTTCTCAGACTGTCACAGGGGCAATACAGACACACCCTGCTCGGTTCGATTTGATTATTGTTTGGGCTTTCGGAATATAGGGCTGTAAACATTTGGAAGCCCAATGTCTTCGATTTGTGGGACAAAACCAACAGAAGCAACAAAAGAACATGCAAATCTTACACATAAAAGCGCTGTACTCGATCCCAGGACCTTCTTGGTATAAGGCAGACATGTCAACCACTGGGCCAACACACAAACATTTACATCCACACTTAAATCCTAGGGGCAATCTCTAACAGCCAATTAACTTAACACACATGTCTTTGGATGGTAGGGTGAAACTTGAGTACTTGCAGGAAACCTGTGAGGAAGAACATGCAATCTCCATACAGAAATGCCCAAGACCAAGACTCGAACTTAAGACCTTTTTGCTGTGAGGTGGACATGTTAACCAGTACAACACTGTGCCACCCACATCAGCCTAATTAGCTGCTTCAAATCTCCCTAGGTGTGAGTGTAAATGGTTGTGTGTTGGTCTTGTGATGGACTGATTTGCTGCTTAGGATGTACCCCCCCTTCACCCAGCGTCAACTGGGAAAGGCTTTCGCCTCGTCATGACCCTAGCAGGATAAATTGTTTTTTCAAATAAATTAATCAATGAATAAAGGCCTGTAATTGCCAACCAAATTAAATGTGATGAATAGCATATGGAGCACCAAATCGCACATGCAATACCATCATGTTTACAATGAGTTTTTCTGTGAAAGAACTTACAATAGCATCTAGTTGGTTGGTGTCTGTGGCTCCTGAAGGGTGTGCTGTATTCTCCATTTTGGCTGCAAGATGTCGGGAACCATACAAAGAGTCATCATTAGTCCACTGATACAGAGCTTCCTCGCCATCGAAGAAGATTAGTTGTAGAGTCAGGTTTGAGGGTTCATCCTGAAAACGCCATAAAGACCCGAGTACAATCAGGCTGCCATCTAGTGCTGAATAATGTGTAGACGCAACTTTGATTTAAACTTCATTGTTTCTCAATTATTCTCATTATGTGACCATGCAGGTGTGTGTGTGTGTGTGTGTGTGTGTGTGTGTGTGTGTGTGTGTGTAATGCTATAACATTACCAAGATACAATTTCTAGGCACAACATTATATCATCTACAATAAAATCTTCCTTGTTTTTTCCCATAATAACCCATCTTACTGCTTACCCATTCTCATACTGATTCTGACTTCAATCTGTAAATAAAAAGCTACAAAAATATAAACTACCATAACCCCTGTGTATAAGTTTCTTAACCTTCAGCGTCTTTAGTTCCTTATCCAGTGCCCTGGCCATCTCTAATAGCATGGAGCAAGGCACAGCTGAGTCAGTAGCTCCCAGAAACTCCCGCCCATGCCACTGAGGAGGGAAATACTTTGAGTCATAGTGACATGACAGCACTAGGCGTCGCTTAGCACTTGGGTTGAGAGTGGCAATCATGTTAGTGAAAGGCATGTAGCCATAAGGTGTCCAGTTTTGGAAATGATCCTCAGTCACCTCCCAGCCTGCCTTCAGTGAACTTAGCGTAGATTTTATTTGCTGTGGGGGAAAAAGTACAAAACATGCAAAATTAATTCAAGTGACTGGAGAAGCTTCATTTAATAATGGATAGCCAGATATACTACACTCAGACCTGCTGGACAGCTTGGCTTCCAGGAGAGCCAGGATATCTCACCACCAGCATGGGTTTCAGGTCATTCTTCCACATGCGATCAATATCTGTTTGAGCCAGAACGGTTATCAAATCATCAGAGCCAAGAGTGCTTGCCTTGTGATACAACTAGGAGAGAGAGAGAGAGAGAGCGAGAGAGAGAGAGAGAGAGAGAGAGAGAGAGAGAGATAAAAACCCATGTATGTGTCTACAACAAGCACATAATACTAAACTCCACTGAGAATAGATTTGATATAACATATTGTTCATTCATCTATTTTACGAAACCGCTTAATCCTACCATGGTCGCTGAGAGCCAACTCAGTGTGAAGGCATGAAACACCCTAATCAGCTTGCCTGTCCATCACAAGGATAACACATACACAATCATTCATAGTCACACTCAGACCTAGGAGCAATCCAGATCAGCTTATGAGCTTGAGGTGCATGTCTTTACGCTGTGGGAGGAGACTGGTATACCTAGCAGAAACCCACATAAGCATAGGGAGAACAATCAACTGAGACCAGGAACACCTTGATATGAGGAAGACATGCCAACTACTATGCCACTATACCCCCATGTTGGTGACTTTGTGAGTTGAAATACATTAATTCATTATCTGAAATACAGTCGGCCCTCTACTTACGAAATTAACCCGTTCCAGTGCCCTTTTCGTAACCTGGGTTTTCGTAAGTAGAGGTGCATTTTACATGTAGCGGCAGTGGTGATCTAGCGGCTAGGGTGCCGGATCGCTGATCCTATGGTTGGGGGTTCGAGTCCCCAGAGGGTTGTCACTGTCCCCCCAGTGCAGCTAACTGGGTTATCAAAGGCGGGCCATGTCTGTCACTGTCTATGGTGAGAGGCATGTAAAAGAACCATTGCTGACTTTCGTAAAGAGCACCTGCAAAGCCATCAGCGTGTTTCTGTCCCTTGCTAAAGGGTTGAGACAGGAAGGGCATCCGACGTAAAAATCTCTGCCAAGTCAAATTTGCAAATCAGATGATTCGCTGTGGCGACTCCCGAGAAAGGCGAAAAGCCGAAAGGAAGAAAGAAAGGTGCATTTTACATGTAAAACGCGCGATTCGTTCCAAGGCTCCCAAGACTACCCCATAAACCCTTTAAAAATTATAAAAGTACACCAATTTTGTATGAAATATGTATTAAATATGTGTTAAAAGTAAAAAAAAAATTTTTTTACCTTTTTTTAAATCTCTCGAACCACCCATGTGACGCTTTAAAGTCCAGGGGTTGCTTGTCAGAAGAACCCTCACCCTACCCTCCTTCACAAGGTCCTTAAATATGGTGGCTGCTTTTCCAAAATAATCGCCTCTGTCACTGTATCTCCGCTTTTAAGGTCTCCTTCTGCTTCAATATCATCCCGATTGTAGAGGGGTTTCGGCTATACTCCTTTGCGATTTCACTCAGCGGCATCCCACTTTCGTATTTTTTATTATCTCCTGCTTCACTTCGATTGATAATGGAGCCCGCTTTTTCTTTTCAGTGTTACCAGGAATCACTTTCTTGGGGTCCATGATGGATAACGAAATATAACGCTGCAATGATCACTCTCAAAAAAAACTCATGAGCCAACAGTCCGGTTCAACTCTCCTTCATGCGTGTGACAAACAGGAAGTATGGGTACAAGAAGTATGGGTACAATTCAGCTCCCTCCTGGCCAATGGGAGGCCAGTGGGGCGTGATGTTGGGAGATAGCCAATGCGAGAGCAACTCGTGCATTGTTTAAATTTTTGAATGGCGCGTTTGGCGCTTTTCGTAAGAAGAGGTTGTTTCGTATACAGAGGGCGAAAATTTAGGAAAATGTTTTTCGTAACCTGGATTTTTCATATTCAGAGGTTTTCGTAAGTAGAAGGCTGACTGTACTTCTCTTATTTAGGATTATATCTAGAATACATATGTTTATAATCCACCATGTGGTCCCACTACCTGGAAAGAGGACGAACACAACCTAGAGGAGACCCTGGACAAAGCAAATAAGACTTCCCCTTGACCTGCTCATACCCCGACACTCTCCAGTATAAGGCAATACATATTCTTTGACTGTTGTATTGTTTCTTGATCATAATATGAGATCAACATTTTCTTCCAGAAATGATTGGTTCTCTGATGAATAAAGAATTTTTACTTTCAGTAATGAGCTGAGTTTAATTACACATCACACAGTTCTGTGACTCACCAGAATCAAATGGTTATTTTGAATCAACATATACAAAATGTTATTAATTGAACAGATGCTGTTCGAAAAAAAGAGCAGATGGCACTCTGTGATTTCTATTTTATTTACATTAGTAAACATTTTCTTATCTATTTAGTTTTTCCTTTCAGCACCAATTAAAAGTGTTTTCACTCACTCATTCAGTTGCCAAACCATCTGATCATCACATGGAGCTTATCTCAGCCGATCCAAAAAAATGCCCTTACCAAGCAAGATATTCAAAAATAGTACTTTCAGGCTGTAAGGCAGACATACTAACCAATACATTCATCCAGAATTTATTCATCCATTTCTTTCTTCCTTTCGGCTTTTTCCCTTTTCTCGGGAGTCGCCACAGCACGTTTGATTTGGCAGAGGTTTTTACGTCGGATGCCCTTCCTGTCACAACCCTTTTTAGCAAGGGACAGAAACACGCTGACGGCTTTGCAGTCAACTCTTTACGAAAGTCAGCAATGGTTCTTTTACATGCCTCTCACCATAGACAGTGATCTAAACAATCATCTGCCTCCATCTCACCCTATCCTCTGCATCTTCTTCTCTTACACCAACTACCTTCATGCCCTCCTTCACCACATCCATAAATCTTCTCTTTGGTCTTCCTCTAAGGGTCATCCAACATTTTCAACATTTTTCTAAGCGTACAAAACATACACCAGGGGGGAGGGGGTAAGATGTCTGTGTACACTTTTTAATATAAAAATGTCGATCAACAATAATGCATGCGCTCATGAATATATTTTTTTTGTGTGTGTACGTTTGAAACTCTCAATGCACGATTCACCAACCACCTGCGGTGTTGCATATCTGCAAAGTCTGCAATGAATACTACCCAACCCAGTATCAGCTGCTGAAACATAAGAAGGCAGCTGAATCACAAACTGAAGCGTGGTCGTCCAAAAGCCAATGACCAATAAAAAATTGCAAACATTTTAAATTATATTTATATAAAAACAATGTCATTTTTATTATTAAAAACAAATGTCTTAATATTAATATTAAAGCAAGTGTCATTAAAAAGAATTCTTTAAAAGTATATTTGTTTGTTGATTTCATTATTATTTTACTGGTGTATAAAGAAGTATTGATCAAGAAAATACATTGATTTATTTTATAAAAGCGGGTTGACCATTGTTTTGTTTATTATCTTATTTAAAAATCCTGCCGAGAGATCATCAACATTTATTTGTATGCTTTCGGAGGGGGGGAGGGGTGGGTCAAAAAAAGCGTACTCTGTACACTTGGGAAAATGTTGAAAATGTTGAACCACCCCCTAGGCCTTCTGCCTGGTAGTTCCAACCTCAGCATCCTACTACCAATACAGTCAGCCCCCTACTTACGAAATCCCCGGGTTATGAAGAACATTTTCCTAAGTTTACGTCCCCGGGAAACGAAAACAACCCCCTCTTACGAAAAGAAATTCAAAATTCAAACGTGCCAATGAAAATTTCACACGATGCACAAGGTGTTCTCTCATTGGCTGTCTCTCAACATCCCGCCCCGCTGGCCTCCCATTGGCTAGGAGGGATGACGCAGCACCAGAAGAAGACCTTAAAGCGGAAATACAGTGAGGAGCTCTGATCTTTCAAAAGTTACTGTAATTCCGTTTTAACTAAAACATCCCGTCCATTTATGTGTGTGTGTGTGTGTGTGTGTGTGTGTGTGATAGCGAGAGAGAGAGTGTGTGTGTGTGTGTGTGTGTGTGTGTGTGTGTGTGTGTGTGTGTGTGTGTGTGCATGCGTAGAGAGAGAGCGAGAGAGAGAGAGAGAGAGAGAGAGAGCGAGAGAGAGAGAGAGAGAGAGAGAGAGAGAGAGAGAGAGAGCGACAGCGAGAGAGAGAAGCTTAACTCTTTAGTTTTTAGTTTAATTTTTTAAGTTGTTTAATTCAGTAAATGTTTAATAAATGTGGGCGCATTTGAGCTCATCTGGAATTCCGATCCCTCAAGGAATCAAGTTAAAGTTGAGTTTGGACCTCCCTGTCAAGCAGGGAATGCACTTTGAATTCCATGTCTTGTGGGCATGATCCGCAACGCTAGAGTAAATGTGTGTATTGTATACATTGTAATGAGTCTGTGTGTGTGTGTGTGTGTGTGTGTGTGTGTGTGTGTGTTAATAAAAAATGTTTAATAATGGTTTAATTAATAAATATGTTAATAAAATGGTTTAATATGTTAATAAAATGTTTACATGGTTAAATAAATAATTATCTTTTACTTTTAACACATATTTCATCCAAAATTGGGGTAGTTTTATCATTTTTAAAGGGTTTATACAGTTTATCCAGTCCAAAGAAGGAATCAAGCGTTTAACATGTAAAATGCGACCCCTACTGACAAAATCCCTGCATTATGAAAAAGGCGCCGGAACGGTTGATTTCGCAGGTAGGGGGCCAACTGTACATTCAATATCCCTCCTCTGTACATGTCCAAACCGTCTCAATCTAGCTCAGTGGTTCTTAAACTGGGTTCAGTCGAACCCTACGGGTTCGGTGAGTCAGTCTGAGGGGTTCGGCGGAGGTCAAGATACACACCCAACTCATATTCATGACGACACGCCCCGCTTGGCCATCACTGGCTGCAGGAAATTTTGTGTGCTCAGAAATTGAATTGTGACTGTCGTGATGGTACGTTGTGTGATTTTCTTCTTAATGTTTTAATCCATACTATGTTGAGCAAAAAAATAAAGTGGTCGGACGAATATGTACAACATAGATTCACATATATAACGGAACATGATGCTAGTCAGCGTCCTATCTGCATGATTTGTGAAGTAGGATCAACCCCCCCCCCCCAACTGACGTATACGTACATGCAGCCGTGGGGGGTGGGGGGAGCACAAGCCAGTGTTCTTCCTCACGCCAGTCCCAAGCCCAGATAAAAGCAGTGTTGTGTCAGGAAGGGCAACCGACGTAAAACTAATGCCAAATATAAAATGCGAGTCAAAAATGAGGTTAGAGCTGCCAGGCAGAAGGCCTAGAGGAAGACCAAAGAGAAGATTTATGGATATGGTGAAGGAGGACATGAAGGTAGTTGGTGTTAGAGAAGAAGATGCAGAGGACAGGGTGAAATGGAGACACATGATTCGCTGTGGCGACCCCTGAAGGGAACAGCCGAAAGGAAAAGATCAACCCCCCGCTGACTGACGTATACGTACATGTATATGTGTATAGAATATCAATAAATACATATTCAGTGCAATAAATGCTTATAATAATAATTAAACATTCAAAAATAATGCATAAGATGTAAATAAAACATAAATACACGCACATACAGACGCGCACGCACAGATACGCACCTCACATAAAAATGTAAGTAGCTGTGATGGAGGAGTTCATGCATTGTATTGGTTTTGTTCTTTGAACACAGTGATGTTAATGCACGGTTCATTTTGGTGCCCCAGTAAAAACATATACCTGTCTTGAATTTGAAAAAAAAAAAAAATATATATATATATATATATATATATATATATATATATATATATATTTCAGTAAAGAAGGATTCTGTGAATAAGCATATGAATCTGGTGGGGTTCAGTACCGACAACAAGGTTAAGAACCATTGACTCTAGCCTCTCTGACTTTGTCTCCAAAACCTCTTAAATGTGCTGTCCCTCTGATGTACTCATTCCTCATCCTATCATCCTCGTTACTCCCAAAGAGAACCTCAAACATTTTCATCTTTGATACCTCCAGCTCTGTCTCCTGTCTTTTCCCCAGGGCCGCTGTTTCTAAACCATACAACATCGTTGGTCTCATCACCGTCTTGTACACTTTTTCTTTAATTCTTGCCGATACCTTCCTATTACACATCACACCGGACACTTTTCTCCAACCATTCCAACCTGCCTGCACACACTTCTTCACCTCTTTTCCACACTCTCCATTGCTCTGGACTGTGAGCCTAAGTACTTAAAAATCCTCCACCTTCTTTATCTCTGCTCCCTGTAACCTCACCGTTCCTCTTGGGTCCTTGTCATTCACACACGTGTTCTGTCTGATATTTTAATAAACATATACTTTTATATTTTTGGTTTTTGTGAAAATAGAAGACAAAATCACTGAATTATAATCAAACTCTACATATGGTGTTGACACTTAATTACAGCTTTATAACAGAGTCTGTTCATACTTGTTTGCATAGAAAATTATACCCTGCCAAAGCCTCCTGAGTAATTATGTGGTTTACTTTAGGCACACATTGCAACATAGAAGCTTTAAGTAGAACTTGAAAAGTGAAGCAGTATTTGGAGTATTTATTCAGTATGTACTCACACTATGTTTTAACTAAAATAATTCACATTTAAATGTAGCTAAACTAGAAGCCTACACTGAACTATGCTATACTACCCTTTAGACATATTCAACCGAGTGTTGTATTGATTGAATGTCACTCTCTTTACTTTTGTTTGCTCTCAAAGTCCATTTGAGCTTATGTTATGATTGTAATCAGTCAGTAAGCACAACAAGCTTATTTGCAGAAAATTCCAACCCAACGCTCCAACCTATAAAACATGCTGAGTATCAGTTTTAAAGTTCCTCCCTGAAATACTGAACAAGTATCAGATCAGATCTGGCATCTATTCCCTTCCAATAAACTTCTATATATTTAATGCAGTTAAAGAATGTAATCTTTATTGTTCGTATATACTATACAGGAACAGTGGGGTCTGATTGATTCATTAATGACCCATAGTATTCTCTCTACAAAAAATTGTGATAATGCTTTAAGAGAAAAGCTCACAGTATGGGACAGTCACTAAAATTCTAGGAATAATATGAAATAAAGCCTTTATGTCTTTTGTGCTTTTTGGAGTATTTGTTTTTTTTTAAACATTAAATGAGTTTTAGAAGATAACGTGATATAGCACATCTGACCGTTGCCATGCTTTATAAATGTAAAACAAATCCATAAAAATCTTATTTTAGTTTGATTCACTGATATTCATGTGTACAGTAGTACATACTAATACAACTATTTGTCTCACTCTCAGTGAATAGTCTATCAGTATTCATTTCTCCCTCGGCGAACTGTTGAATACAATAGCAGAGCTCTTGACCCAATAGACATGGCAGATGACTTGGATGTTTATCCCGTGATTATTCACCCACCGAAAACTTAGTAAGACTGCAATGTCATCAGTAAAAACAGATTTATTATTTAAAATAAAATTAAACTTAAAAAAGAAGGCTCATACACTGCTACTCAGAATTGCACAACATAAATTCACATAAAGTCTGACTCAGGTAGCCAGACAGACAGAGTTTCGCATTATAAAACAACAACAGACATTAACAGAAGGGTGGGACATTCATTAGTTAAACAGATAATTAACCTTAAAGGCAGGTGATACAAATGAATGTGGAAATCAATGTGACAGGTGGTGAAAAAAACCCCATTGTTAACCCTTCCTAATTTTTCTCCAAACCCTAGATTGGAAATACTGTACATAGTGAGATTTATTTAGTTCTTTCCTCTAGAGTTGATTCAGGCCTTAAAGTGGCATCACTACTTTTATAAAACCAGCATTAGATACCTATCAATAGATATAATCTTTCGGTAGTTCCGCCTTCATGAAGTGGCTAAATCTTTATACTGCACATCTTACACATGAACATATATGCAATCTCGCTTGACGTGAACTACAATTACACCACAGAACAAACCAAAGCTTCCTAGGCCAGTGTGATCAGTATCATGTATTTAATTTAAGAAAAAAAGTACATCAGTGACAAATGTACATAACACAGCATGCCTGAGGATTCTCCTTTTAATGGCTCAAACCTTCTTGAGTTATTTAACTATGGAATGAACCACATCAGACCAGTTATTTAATCAGTGTTCACATGATTGATAATATACCTACTGGTTGGTTAAAATGTTAACCTGCGGTCACACTGAACATTCTACGGTTACTGTGTAGTAAGAGACCAAGGATTCACAGTCTCCTTTTCTTCATCGGCTTCTTTATTGGTACAATTCTCTCTCGGACTAACATAAACCACGGATTACACATTGTAATTTAAATACCTGGTAGCATGGTGACATAGAGGTTTGCAAGTCCTTGGCTTGGCGAGGGTATTTATTTGTGGAATTTGTATGTTTCCGTGCTTGCGTGGGTTTTCTTCGGGTACACTGGTTTCCTCCCACAGCACAAAGACATGCACATTAGGTGAACTGCCTGTTTCAGAGTGCCCCTGAGTATGAGTGTAAGTGTGAGCAGCTGTCTTGGACCTGCTGAGCTTTTCTTATTTCTACTCCGACCCTGCCCACGGTTGACTAAGATGGGTTCAAGTCTATCTGTGGCCCCAGTAGAATCAAGCAGTTTGGCAAATGAACGAATAAACTTAAAGATCTGATGGGAGGAACTGACAGAAGAGTGAACAGTCTTCATAAGGATAAATATTATGATACCAGCAAGAGCAGATGTGTGTTGCCATAGCAACAAGGAAAGGAAGAGAGAAACAAGAATTGGTGTGTTGACACAAACACATAATATAGAACTATTCAGACAAGCACATACAGTATTCATTACCAAGGATGGAGAGGCTTACAACACAATAGCAGGTTAGGAAGCATGGTTGGTTCTCATGATTTTAATTGATCAAATAAATCAAATCTGCATAAAGTTATAAGCCTCCATGAATAATGTATGACTAATACTGTATTAATATATAGATTGAAAAACAGAGACTTAAACATGTAGTTTTATTTACATAACAGCTTGATGGAATTTTGATCGTATTTTGTATTGATTAAAAAAAAAGTCATAGCATTTTTCTTCATCGTTTCTTTTGGAAACTAACGTAAACACATGAACACGTGATTTACTCAGACTGCAGGCAGACGGGATCAGCGCAGTCTTCAGTCCCCGTTATTTACAAGTTCAGTTGGAGAAACTACACCAAACGCGCATTGAAATATTTTCAACAATGTGATTTTACCTTTTCTTTTGTCCAGTCTATCTGTGCACAGATGTGGCCTGTAAAGGTTGCAAAGATGCCCAGCGAAGCTAAGAAGCCCATGGCTGCACCGGGTCTCACCATCTCCGTTATTTCTAAGCGACTTCAGAGACTGATCACGTGAGGGAGGGAAGGAGAGGGAGAGGGAGGACCACGGAAGGAATACCACGGGGAGACGCCTCATTCACCCCCCCCACCCCCACACAGAGAGAAAGAGAGAGAGAGAGAGAGAGAGAGCGCTCAAATTGTGATCAATTTGATTTACGCATTCACTTTGCTGGTGTTTTCTGAATTAACACTACTCATACAATTATGTATGAATGTGATTAAAAAGGCACAACATTAAAGATATTACAACATGTAAAAATTTCTTCCATCTATCCATTCACCCTGAAGCCTATCTCAGCCGACTCTGAGCGAAGGCAGGGTACACCCTGAGCAACTCTTCATCGCTTCATCACACAGCCAACACATGTACATACAACCATTCACACTTCTTTAGCCGCCCATCTGGAGATGATAGTGGTATCCTTTGACTAGCTCATGGAAGGTGTCGAAGGTCAGGAGACGAGGAAGTTGGCCTGCAGAACAACAGACTCACACCTATGGGCAATTTGCAACAGTCAAGCAGTCTAATGTTTTTGGACTGTAGGAGGAAACTGGGATATCTGGAGGAAACCAAAGCAAGCACAGCTAGAGCATGCAAATTTCATACAGAAATGGCTCTGTCAGCCTCTGGACTCAAACTCTTGTGAGGAGGACGTGCTACCCGCTGTTTCACGACCTTCAAACTTTATTTTTAATTAATAAAAAAGATAGAAAAATTGCTACTTGGCAATGCCAGCCACTTAATCCTAATCAGGGTCATGGGGAGGCTGGTGCCAGTCTAAATGAACTCTAGGCAAAGGCAGGGTACAACTTGAACAGCTCGCCAGGCCATGGCAAGGGAGGCACACATACAACCTTTTACACTCACAACTAGAGGCCAATCGAACTGCCAATCAGCCTACTGTGCATATTTTTGGTTTGTGGGAGGAAACATGGGTCTGATGTGCCACAGAGAGACATGATGTAGTTAGCATGTCCACCTTGCAGCAAGATGGTGCTGTGGTAAAGTCCGGGGCTTGCCAAGGGCGTTTCTCTGTGGAAGTACTGTGTTCTTCCTTTGTGTGGGTTTCCTCTCTATACTCTGGCTTCCTCCCAGGGCAGTGGTGGCCTGGTGGTAAAGAGCTGGATTGCTGATCCTAAGATGGGGGTTCGGGTCCCACTCTCCAGAAAGTTGTCACTGTCCTCCCAGTACAGCTAACTGGGTTATCAAAGGCCGGCCATGTCTCTCACTGTCTATGGTGAGAGGAATGTAAAAGAACCATTGCTGACTTTCGTAAAGAGTAGGCTGCAAACCCATCAGTGTATTTCTGCCCCTTGCTAAAAAAAAAGTTGCGTAAAGAAGGGCATCTGACATAAAAACCTATGCCAAATCAAACATGCAAATTAGATGATTCACTGTGGCGACCCCTGAAAAATGGAAAAAGCCAAAAGGAAAAGACAAAGATTCTGGCTTCCTCCCACAGTCCAAATACATGCACATTAGGTAACTTGATTTTTCCAAATTGCCCCTAGGTAAAAGTGTGTGTGTGTGTGTGTGTGTGTGTGTGTGTGTGTGTGTGTGTGTGTGTGTGTGTGTTTGAAGGGTTGTTCAGTTGTAGTGTACCTGGCCTGGTGAGCTGCTCAGGGTGTAGTATGCCTTTGCCCAGTTTTGCTGACATAGACTTAAGCCTTCCGGCGATACTATTAGGATTAAATGATTCATCAAATGAGTCACTGAGTAATGCGGAACAAATTCATTATTGCAGACTATTCTGTTTAGCAGGAATTGTACTAAGGTCATAAACTGTGCTATTTCATTAACCTTAAATACTGTGATATTGTACATAAGATGTGATGTTATATATATGTATACACACACTGTATAAGGATATAGTATTATATTTATCTTCTTATTTATAAATGACAGATTTCCTTTCAGCTTTTCCCTTTTTCAGGGCTCGCCACAGTGAATGATTCGCATGTTTGATTTGGCAGAGGTTTTTACGTTGGATGCCCTTCCTGACACAACCTTTTAGCAAGAGACAGAAACATGCTGACGGCATATATATATATATATATATATATATATATATATATATATATATATATATATATATATATATATATATATATATATATATATATATATATATATATATATACACTTCATACTGAGTACTCTCCTGGCACTGAAGCATGGACCCTCTACTACCACCAGGAACGCCGGCTGAATGCCTTCCACCAACGCTGCCTTCGCAGACTACTGGGCAGCACTTGGCAGGACCAAGTCTCCAACATTGACTTCCTGGCAAGCGCAGATGTGCCCAGTATGTTTCCCATCCTGACCCAGAGACACTTGTGATGGCTTGGCCACGTCATCCGAATGAATGACGGCCGCATCCCCAAAGACTTACTGTACGGGGAGCTGATTACTGGAACCCGACCAAAGGGATGCCCAGCTCTCAGGTTCAAGGGTCTCTGCAAGCGCGACCTCAAGGCTGGAGGCTTCAACCCCTCCGACCTGGAGTCAGCCGCCTCCGACCGCTCGGACTGGCAGACCACCACCCAGGATGTCATGAGGACAGCAGAGGAGAGAAGAGACACCCGCTGGGGGGAGAAGAGACTCTGCAGTCAGCGGAGACTGGCCTCACCTCACCACACTGCGAGGACTTCATCTGCAGCGGCTGCGGCAGGATCTGCAGATTCAGTATCAGCCTCTATAGCCATGCCTGACGCTACAGCTCCCTGATCGAAGACCCATGGCACAACCCCCCCCCCTCCATGATCTTTCGAGATTGACGGGGCCAACAACAACAGCAACAATATATATAGACATATATAATCTCATAACCCTCCTTACAGTAACAGCTAATGGAATGAACTGAAGCGTTGTCTGGGATTAATCTTTCTATTCATCTATGTCAGTGCTTCTAAAATAATGGGGGGGCGCGGTGTGATGCTGGGGATGCTTGACCCTGGGGAACATATGTTTTTGCCATACTGTAGTGAGATAAGTGTAATTGTGCATCCACTACAGTAGTTGGCAGTCGCGCTGTGGTGGAGGGAAGAAGCATCCAGCAAATGATATGAAATGCAGTAAACAACCCCTCAACAAACAACATGGGAAATTTCAAACAGAAGCGAAGAGAAAGGTGGAGAGAGACATAATGATGTATTTTTTAAATTTATTTCAGGCATATTGGTGCACTTTAAATCTTTTCCGTTACAGATTTCGTAATAATATTAATGAAGTTTTTCTTTATTGTAAGTTGAACTATATTTCTTTCTTTTTTATTTTTAATGTTAATAAAGATACAATAATATACAGAGGTGTATTAATAACACTTTTGTTGACAAATAATATTATTTATATTCGCGCGCAGAGCTCTGGGTAGGCATGAAATGTTTTTTTTTCCTCCGAGAGGGGGCATCACAGAAAATAATCAGTGTGGAGTTTCTGTTGACGTAGTTTATCTCTTCTTTGATTGGTCAGTGAAAACACGTGATCATCCGACTCGCTCATAGGTTGGTGGTGTTACCCAGGAAGTGAACGCATTGTGAGTGCGGTACATGTTGAACCAGCGTGTTCTTTAGTATTTATTCGTCGTTTATTTATTTATTTATTTTGTATTTAAATAAGCTCTCGCTTAAATCAGGAACATGGAGGACGATATTTCAAGTCTAAAGCAACAGCTTCAGGAAAAAGATGCAGAAATCACCGCTCTAAAAGACAAACTCGATCAAATCCAGAAGGTCTGAATTCATAATAATGAGGCTAATACAACCTCTAATATCTCCCATGTGCCAGATGTTACTCTCATCTGGAATTCATTATCATTTCTGTTTTTTTCAATATACAGGAGAACTCTTCACTAATGGAGCTGCAAGATCGTGTGTCACAGCTGGCTCATCTGGAATATACTTCTTTAACCAACTATGACATCATGCGGTACAGTAGGCAGCTGCTCTTACCAGATCTCGGTGTACAAGGTGAGTCTTATGAAGCAATGTTTGAAAACAGTTGCTTCTTTTGCTCAGGCACAGTTAGGCACAAGCAACTTTTGTCTTATCTCTCCAGGCCAGCTGAAACTTTTAAACACGTCTGTGTTGGTGGTGGGATGTGGAGGTTTGGGATGCCCTCTAGCCCTCTACCTTGCTGCTGCAGGAATAGGTAGGCTGGAATGTGGCTCATTTAATGTTAATTCCTGGCAAACATGCACAGGCTGCTCTTAAACTAATCAACTCCTTCATTCAGTCATTTGTCAGATCACTTAATCTTACTAGGGTTACAGGGAGGCTCTATCCTACTGTATTTTGCAGCCTACTGTATACATAACCCCGGAGTACAAGTCGAATTGGCCAAAAAATGCAGAATAAAGAAGAAAAAACACGTATAACTCGAACTGGACTGGAAGTCACATTTTGGAGAAATTTATTATTTGATCTCGTTCATGTTAATAATATGATCTTGTGTCACATCATGCAGTTACTTGCTCTTCAACAAACTCATGGAAACTGTCTACCTTGGCTTGGAAATCTGCTGGCAGTTTTTGTGACATTGTGGTTCTTGCTCTGACAGAGAGGGGGCTGGGTTGCATGAATCAGTAACACAAGGACTGACTGTAGAGTTATTTATATTTATCTTTTTTACAACTCCCGAGGTGTGAAACCACAATTGTATTATTTTCAAGCCCATCTTTGCAGCAAGTTGCTCAAGCACCCATGCCTTAACTACAGGAAGGAGCTCACACGTAGCTTTTAGCCCTCGATTAGCATATTTTATTTTATTTATTGCAGTAATAATAGTCTCTGCTTTTCTCCAGTCCCTCACACGTTTCTCCTTCACTCCAAACTTTCTTTCTGATGCTTGATTAACATTTTCTGCTGCATATTTCACTACTTGCAGCTTGTAATCTTCAGAACAGGATTTTCTTTTTGGGGACATTGTTGTTCAGTCCAGTCGTCTTTTAAAGTTTCTGGTTATGTTGAAATTTTGAATTTTCAGTGGTCCAGGATTAGAAGGTGCTGGGATCCAAGCCTAGAGAGTCCTCTTGCAGTTGTGAGCGTGAAAATAAACGACATGTCTAATTATGTTTGTTATTATTTTGACGAACAAAATTCTATGTAATAATTTCACAGATAAATCGCTCTAAAGTACAATTTGCACCCTCAGCTAAACGATGAAAAAAAAAGTGCGACTTATAGTCTGAGAAATACCGTATATAAGCTGACTCTGGGCGAAGGCAGGGTACCCCCTGAAAAGCTCGCCAAATCATTGCAGGGGAACATACACAGCCATACACACTTGGGGGTAGTTTGGAGCAACTAATTAGCCTAACATGCATCTCTTGCATGGATGGTGGTAGGAGGCTGGAGTACCCACATGCAGACTCAACACAGAAATACCCTTGGCGAGCCTGGGACCCTAACCCAGGACCTCACTTGCTGTGAGGTGGCCATGCTAGCAACTACACCACGTTGCCACCATAAGCAAATCCGATTTGCCTTTTTAATGATGGCATGAACAACTCTCACTCATTCAATATGATGTGTTCCGTTCTTGTTGACATGATGGTTGAATGTAATACTTTATCCTCCATCCTAAATCTGAGCAATGAGATAGGTGGCATTCAGACAGCTTTTTGTATTTTGTCTTTGCTTTGTGGACAGGTTTCAACCATGAAATATAGAAATAAGACAACACTAACATACATGCACAATTATTTTATTACCAGTAGCTCATGGAATGTTATCACTGAACTCTACATTCCAGTCTAGACTCTAACACAAGACAGGTTTTATTCTGGACTTATTTCTTGAGTACAGTCATACCTCACCTTATGAAACATCCAACGAACGAAAATCCAAGTTACGAAATACATTTATCTAAAATTTTCATCTCTGGATACGAAAAAAACGTAAATAAGCTTGTAGCATCCTGTACTAGTCCTTCTCAAAAAATTAGCATGTTGTGATAAAGTTCATTATTTTCTGTAATGTACTGATAAAAATTAAACTTTCATATATTTTAGATTCATTGCACACCAACTGAAATATTTCAATATTGTTTTAATACTGATGATTCTGGCATACAGCTCATGAAAACCCAAAATTCCTATCTCAAAAAATTAGCATATTTCATCCGACCAATAAAAAAGTGCTTTTAATACAAAAAAAGTCAACCTTCAAATAATTATGTTCAGTTTTGCACTCAATACTTGGTCGGGAATCCTTTTGCAGAAATGACTGCTTCAATGCGGCGTGGCATGGAGGCGATCAGCCTGTGGCACTGCTGAGGTGTTATGGAGGCCCAGGATGCTTCGATAGCGGCCTTAAGCTCATCCACAGTGTTGGGTCTGGTGTCTCTCAACTTTCTCTTCACAATATCCCACAGATTCTCTATGGGCTTCAGGTCAGGAGAGTTGGCAGGCCAATTGAGCACAGTAATACCATGGTCAGTAAACCATTTAGCAGTGGTTTTGGCACTGTGAGCAGGTGCCAGGTCATTCTGAAAAATGAAATCTTCATCTCCATAAAGCTTTTCAGCAGATGGAAGCATGAAGTGCTCCAAAATCTCCTGATAACTAGCTGCATTGACCCTGCCCCTGATAACATGGCATCCCAGACCATCACTGACTGTGGGTACTTGCCACTGGACTTCAGGCATTTTGGCATTTCCTTCTCCCCAGTCTTCCTCCAGACTCTGGCACCTTGATTTCCGATTGACATGCTAAATTTGCTTTCATCTGAAAAAAGTACTTTGGACCACTGAGCAACAGTCCAGTGCTTCTCTGTAGCCCAGGTCAGGCGCTTCTGCCGCTGTTTCTGGTTCAAAAGTGGCTTGACCTGGGGAATGTGGCACCTGTAGCCCATTACTCCAGACTCAGTCCACTGCTTCCACAGGTCCCCCAAGGTCTGGAATCGGTCCTTCTTTCACTTTTTCCTTCCCACAGACGTCCCCCTGAGGTGCCTTGATAGAGCACTCTGGGAACAGCCAATTCGCTCAGAGATTTCTTTTCTGTGTCTTACCCTCTTGCTTGAGGGGGTCAATGATGGCCTTCTGGACAGCAGTCAGGTCGGCAGTCTTACCCATGATTGCGGTTTTGAGTAATGAACCAGGCTGGGAGTTTTTAAAAGCCTCAGGAATCTTTTGCAGGTGTTTAGAGTTAATTGGTTAATTCAGATGATTAGGTTAATAGCTCGTTTAGACTACCTTTTCATGATATGCTAATTTTTTGATAGGAATTTTGGGGTTTCATGAGCTGCATGCCAAAATCATCAGTATTAAAACAATAAAAGACCTGAAATATTTCAGTTGGTGTGCAATGAATCTAAAATATATGAAAGTTTAATTTTTATCAGTACATTACAGAAAATAATGAACTTTATCATAATATGCAAATTTTTTGAGAAGGACTGGTATTTTGTTTTGAAATTGGAGCAATAGAGTTGCTCTCCCATTGGCTATATCACAACACCCCGCCCCGCTAGCCTCCAATTGGCTTGGAGGGAGCTGCATCTCCATGATGGGTAAAAAGGTAAAGTCTGTTGGGTTTTTACACCCGAGCCTAGTGGCTCATCTGGCCGGTGCTTATCCCCGGTTTCTGTAGCGTGAAGCGACCAGGAGTTTAACTCCTCCTGGATGGGACGCTCATCCATCGCAGGTTACCTTCCTTGTATATTTACCCATTTATACTGCTGGGTGAACAGAGGCACACTTGTGGTTGAGACCTTGCCCAGGGGTCTAAACGCAGTGAAGGTCTCAGTGGGATTCGAACTCACAACCTCCCGATCATGAGCGCAGCACCCCCACTACACTACCAGCCCCATCTCCATGATACCTCGTGTGCCTTTGACCCATTGTTCGTCTTCGTCACGGAGTTCTAACACGCGTAAAGGACAGAGTTACTGTTGTTTTGTGAGTTTTTTGAGTGTGCTCATTGCAACTTTATTTTTCGTCATTCATCATGGACCCCAAGAAAGTGATTCCCGGTGCGAGTGAAAAGAAGAAGCGGGCTCGTGGTATGCGGTTGAGTGATATCGCAAAGGAATATGGCCGAAACCCATCTACCATCGGTACGATATTGAAGCAGAAGGAGGCCTTAAAAGGTATACTTTTATTATTTTAAAAGGGTTTAGGGGATAGTATTGGGGGCCTTGGAACGATTCAGGCCTTTTACATGCAAAATGCGACTCAACTTGCGAAAAAATCACGTTACGAAACCACTTCTGGAACGGATTAATTTCGTAAGGTGAGGTACCACTGTATAGTAAACATCAATATAAATAGTGATTAAATTGTTGACCAGTTGTGGACAAAATTGTCCCATATATATGTGCCAGAATGTTATTTCCACATCAGTTATGATGTAACGGGCCCTTTATTAAACCTGGATTTTAAATTCAGAATTATGTAATTTAACAAGGTAAGGTCTCATGCTGTACATATATGATATATTTTATTAGGGCGTTTGGGGCTGTTGGATTATGATGTGGTGGAGTTAAGTAATCTACACAGACAGGTTCTGCACACAGAGCGGACTCAGGAGCTGCCCAAAGCCCAGTCTGCAGCACAGGCCCTGAGAAGGTACATCACTTTTCTGCACTAAAAACAAGTTTGACTTGGGAACCAGGTTCAAATCCAGTTCGCCAGAGTTCAGTAGCTAAACACTGTTATTTGTTAACTTTATTGTTCTAAACAGGTTAAATTCTACAACACTGTGTGTGCCCTATCATCTCCAACTCTCCTCTGAGAATGCCATACAACTCATCCAACAGTATCCTTTCACGCGGTTTTGTTTTTGCAATTAAATATCATCTGATGTTTTGAGTGCTATTTTGATTCTCAGTCAACTTTGCTTCCTTGATTGCTTTTGTTTTCATGTATGACATTGTGGCTGATTGTTCAGATAACGTTCCAACCCGGTACCTTGTCAACGATGCCTGTGTTCTCAGTGGAAAGCCATTGGTATCTGCAAGTGCTTTGCGAATGGAAGGCCAGGTAGCACAAATTTCTAAGAGTAAAATTGATATTGCTTTTCTTCTGTGCACATTAGAATCGGAGGGTTTAAGATTTAGAAATAAATAAATCATTTACTTAGTTCATAAAAGTTTTTTTTTCTCAAATAATCAACACTGCTCTTGCTTGTATTTTTCTGTTTCACCTCATAGCTCACTGTGTATAATTATAATGGTGGGCCGTGCTATAGATGTTTGTATCCTGTTCCCCCATCACCTGAAACCGTCACAAACTGCTCTGATGGAGGAGTTCTAGGAGTGGGTGAGTTCACCGTAGTTAATTTTCACTGCTATTACAATGGAAAGTGATGGGGGCAGTGGTGGTCTAGTGGTATAGGGCGCTGGATCGCTGATCCAAAGGTTGGAGGTTCAAGTCCCACTCTCCACAAGGTTGTCACTGCCCCCCCCCCAGTGCAGCTAACTGGGTTATCAAATGTCTCTCACTGTCTATGGTGTGAGGCATGTAAAAGAACCATTGCTGACTTTCGTAAAGAGTAGGCTGCAAAGTCGTCAGCGTGTTTCTGTCCCTTGCTAAAAAGGGTTGTGACAGGAAGGGCATCCGACGTAAAAAACCTCTGCCAAATCAAACGTGCGAATCAGATGATTCGCTCTAGCGACTCTCGAGTAAAAGGGGAAAAGCCGAAAGGAAGACAGACAATTACAATGGAAAGTGACCAAGTACTGTTGCGCTTGATCCACACTATGGGTTATGGGTTTGTGATCCAGTTCCACTCAGTCATCAACCTTCATATTCTAAACCTGCATACGAGTAGAAACATCCTCATGTACATGTTTACGATTAGGGAGCAGGAAGTGGTGGTGGGTATTGAGATGGCAATAAACTGAAACCTAAAATCTCGTACATGCACGATTCAATATGTAGTCTGCAAAGGGGGGAGACCATACGTAGCAACTAGATGATGAATAGATGAAAATTTACAATGAAAAAACACACTACACTGTCAGCATGACTCATTACTTATCTTTATATAAATGGCTTTTTATTGATTGTGTTGAATTTGGTGATAATGGATGCATGGGTGTCAGGTGGAAACACACCCTGAATAGATCATCAGTTTGTTATAAGGCATTTACACACTTTTACACACTCATTTATGCTCATGGGCAATATAGTAGAGCATACCCAGGCAGTTTACCAGCATGCTTTTAGGAGGTGGGAAGAACTGGGAAATCCTGAAGCGGTGGAGTAAGTTATCATAGTTTGCATTGGTTAAAGTCGTACCAGAAAATATAGCTTCGATAAATTATTCTGAATTATAGATAATCTAGAGGTGTCAGAGTGTGGAGAGTTTAATAAATCCAAGTATTGTAGTGTGTATTCATGCATTTCTGCTAAAAAATGTAAAGATATGTGAGGTGCTCCACCGAATGTAGGCGCTTGTCGCAAGTGACGTATGGTGCTTGTGAGACAAAGCACGCTTATTCGGACTTCCGATCTTTCAAGTGAGCAAGTGTGCGTTGAATACTTGTTTAGTACTCAACCTTCACTTGTTCACTTTAAAGATCGGTTGTCCAGATAAGCACCGCTTTGTCTCACAAGCACCATACGTCACTTGCGACAAGTGCCTACATTCGGTGGAGCGCCTCACATATTATATCTATTAATGACCCTTTCCTCTAACTCGATGCATGTACCCAAACCTGTGCCTTTTCTTTTTTTTTTTTTTCATTATGTCAAATTTTGAGTTTAGCGCACTCTCTGTAGTCCGAGACATACCTACGTAGTACGCCGACGTAATACGCTACTTGCGCATGATGCTGCGTCCATTGTTTACAAACAACAGACTGAACGTGCCCCTCCTTCTTCCCAGTTCACCGCGTGTTACCCTTGTGTTAAGACATCATCTCTGTTATCTTTGTGTTTACACTGTTTTGCGGACTTTTGTAACCCAAAGCAAATCTGATTGGTCAGAAGCTTAAGCCTACTAGTGATAGCGGTAATCAGAGAAAGCGGCAAGTCATGTCGTTAGAAACAAAGATGGCTATTATCAAGAAAATCGATGCTGGTGAAAAACATGTGAATGTTGCACGTTTCTTCCAAATGGCTCCGTCGACCATCGGAACCATTTACAAATTTAATTTACTTGAAATTAATGTTGATATTATTTGATATATTTGATATTATTTTCCAACGTTATGTTTATAATAATTGATTTAGGGGTGTTTTATGAAATACGGTAATGGTGTTTATGGATGTATAGTACAGTATGAACGTCATACGTCACTAGAACATACAACTTACGTTTTTTTTTTTTTTCACCTTGCGTTCGGCCATCCGGAACCAAACTAAAACGTAAGTCGGGGAGCGTCTGTATGTACAGTGTGCAAAAGTAAACAGTAGTCATATAAAAATGTTGACTTTTCTTAATATGATTCACTCTTGGATTTTTGACACATCCTGTGCAATGTAAAAGCAAACCTTCATCTTCATTGCAGTGGTCGGAGTCATGGGGTGTCTTCAAGCTTTAGAAGTTTTGAAGATTGCTTCTGGTCAAAAATGTATCCTTCACTGAAATGACATGATCCAGATTTAGCTTGTAGTAATCCGTTTAGCTTATGATAATCAATATTTAAAGGTATCCATCTTTGACTGGTCAATGAAGCTTCCTTTGGGCAGCAGTTGCTGATGTTTGATGCTCAGGATAGCCGGTTTCGCTGCATAAAGCTAAGAGCCAAGCAGCCAGGCTGTGTTGTTTGTGGAGAGACACCCACTGTTACAGAGCCGCAGGATTATGAGAGCTTCTGTGGCTGTGCTGCAACTGATAAGGTCAGAGTCATGATACAGTAAAGTTTTGGGTCAGTGCTTGTGCTGCTGTATATATATATATATATATATATATGTATATATATATTGTTTTCTTTCCTTTGTTTTAATGATGTAAGTTGAAGTGCCCTGGTGTGTCCTCTATAATGCTATTATCAAACTGTCCATAAGAGGTCACTATAGCTCTGTCATTCGCTGAAGCGTCATTACTCTGTCTCATATAGATGATTACAGTTGGTGTATTACCAGCACATAAAAAAATAATTTTATAATAAATTGTTTTAGGGGCGGTTCAACATTTTCAACATTTTCCCCCAGTGTACAGCGTGTTTCTGTCCCTTGCTAAAAAGGGTTGTGACAGGAAGGGCATCCGACGTAAAAACCTCTGCCAAATCAAATGTGCGAATCAAATGATTCGCTGTGGCGACTCCCGAGTAAAAGGGAAAAAGCCTAAAGGAAGACAGACAGTACAGAGAGTACTCTTTTTTTTTTTTTTTTTTTTGACCCCCTCCCCCCCTTCGAAAGTGCACAAATAAATGTTGATGATCTCTCAGCTCTAATAAGATATTAAACAAAACAATGGCCAAACCTCTTTTATAAAACAAATCAATGTATTTCCTTGATCAATACCTCTTTTATACACCAGTCAAATAATAATGAAATCAATAAATAATTATACTTTTAAAGAATTCTTTTTAATGACACCTGCTTTAATATTAATATTAAGACATTTGGTTTTAATAATCAAAATGACATTGTTTTTAATAATATTATTTTATATTAAAGTATAATTCAAAATGTCTGCATTTTTTATTGGTCATTGGCTTTTGGAAGACCACACTTCAGTTTGTGATCAGCTGCCTTCTGATGTTTCAGCAGCTGATACCGGGTTGGGTCGTATTCATTGCAGACTTTTCAGATATGCTTCGGTGTCTCATCTGCAGCTATAACCCTTCAGCAAGCAGAGCGAATCAAATGATGTTGTTGTGCGTGTACCGTTCTTAGGTGGTTGGCGAATCGCGCATTGAGAGTTTCAAATGTACACGCACACACAAAAAAAAAAAATTCACGAACGCATGTAATATTGTTGATCGACATTTTTATAATATTAAAAAGTGTACACAGACGTCTTACCCCCTAGCGTACGTTTTGTATGCTTAGGAAAATGTTGAAAATGTTGAATGACCCCTTAAGATCATTGAAAATATAAGAGAAATATAATCTTTAAACTTGTTTTCGGAAACAAAAAATCCCCCTTGTTAATTTTTTTTTAGAAACTAGCTTTGAAATGGTTTTAACTCTTCATCCTTTTTGCAGTGTCAAAGATTGAATCTTCTGTCCTCAGACCAGCGAGTCTCTGTGCAGGTATCTAAAAAAAATTCTGCCATTAATACCTTTTGTATTCTATGGATATATGAAGTCAAGAAAATAATGATAACTGTTTCGGTACACAACTTATCATTAATTGTAGGAGTATAAATCCATCGTGGACCAGGGGACTCCTCATCTCCTACTTGATGTTCGGCCCAAAGTGGAGGTGGACATTTGCCATCTATCAACTTCCATTAGTATGGTTTCCAACAGTTTTCATAATTTATGAAAGCACAGCTTCTGGTTGTATGTTTATAGTTGATGACAGAAAGTGTTATAGAATGACAGAAGCAGTTACACAATTACATTATGATTTTTTTCTCCCCTGTTGTATAAAGATATTCCACTGGCCGGTTTAGAAAATCATGAGACAGAGCACATAAATGTCTTAAAGGAGAGGATCAGCGAGTTAAAATCACAGATGAGCTCTGAATTAGAAATCCCAGGTAACTGGTAACCTTTTCACTGTATATCATATCATATATACTGTAAATGACGTAATAAATGCCCTGCTCCAATAGCCCACCTTTTTTTTTTTTTTTTTTTTTAAACATCTAATAACCGCTCATGTGTACTAGGAGCAAAATCGTAGATCAAACTTACCAATTTTATTCGATCAGTCTCTGTAACTGTAAAATGGGGTGTTCACTGCCTGTAAAAGTGAGTTTACACGATATTTCAAGACCCCCTGCCACTGGGGAATGTCTATAATGTTCATCAATAACAACACGTTTGATTGGTCTGCTCTGCTTTAAAAAATAGGAAAATATTTTGCTGTGTTCTCTTGGTAAATGTCCAACAACCAATGAACCATTAGAAACTGCTACAGAAAAACTATGGGATGCTCTGAATGAATGGAGCGATGAGCCAGATATGCACCTACACCTGCTCACTGACTTCATAAATTTAAGCACATTCCTGGCCATGTGGTTTTGTTTATGTGCCATGTGCTAAAAGTTGACATTTGTGTTGATTGGCTTGACTTTGCTTCTGGGAAAATGTTTAAAGGAACAGTACCAGGAGGGAAAAGTAAGGGGCCTTTTTTAATTTATGCTGTTTTCTGTTTATTTTCAGTTTTCATGTAAATAGTTTGGTTGATACCACAAAATGAATAACAGAATACCAGTAAAATTCTTTTATTGTTTGTTATTATTCATGTTTTACACCTCGATAGTAATAAGCACTTGCCGTTCCACTCTGCTGGTAACATTTGAATAAGCGCCCACCCACTCCAGTTTTTAAAATCCCATGTATGACTTGACATGTGCGAATGAGCAGCTGTAAGTACAATACTATGTATCTATTACATGCGTTAAAATATGCTTCTTAAACACATTCTATAGACAGTCTTACTCATTAATACAGTATTAATGTAGTAAAATGTAGTAATGATTAAGAAAAACTTTTACATTTTTACTGTTATATTTATTGATGCTAAAATATAAACATACAGCATACGCATAAAACACCTTTCAATGCATTCTCTTTATAAACACACAGCACTGTAGTTTTCAAAAATGCCCACTAGAGGAACGTACTGTATTGCCACGCCCCCCCAAGCCTGAACTGGAGTACAAAACAGAATTTTAGAAAAAGCCGAAAGGAAGACAGACAGACAGACAGAGTAAGAGGCGTTACAAACCAAAGAAGCGGTGATGTTGATGCGAGTTAATCCTCTGGCGCAGAGCTGAGCCTGCTTTTGTTTATTGGGAGTCAATGAGAATAGTGAATTCAGGCGAGCAGCTCAGCTATGCCCCGCAGGAAGTAAACAGTTAGTGAGCGGCACAGCCTCAAAATCAAAGTCCCTCAAAACACAGACCATAACAAAAAGGACATAAAAGAACAAGAAATTTAATAAATTGGATAAACAAAATGAGAAACATGCTACACCACAGTAAATAAAATATAACACACAAACATTTTAAACATTACCTTAGGTCATGTACTGGAATAATAATTAAAAAAGACTTTAATAGTGGAGTGGTTTACAACAGTTCAAACATTACTGTGTTCCTCTTCGGCAATGATGTGACTTCAGAGGAAACTGTCGTTTCTTCCGGAGAAAGTCTTATTTCTTCAGAAGAGACATCCAACCTCATTACCTTTTTCTGGTGCTCAAGCAGGCGTTTGAGTGACATCATAGAACTTAACTGGTAATTAAAACGCACTAAAACAGGCTCATTGCCAACTTGTGCGTGAATGAGGAAAAGGGGGCGTTACATCATCTCAACCAATCAGCAGGAAAGAGGACAGCCATTGGCTGAATTTGAATCATGTGCGAGCTGCTTGGCAGTCCGTGAATACTCAAACCGCAAGTGCAAAACCGCGAATAGTCAAGGGCTTACTGGATTCCTCTTCAGTAATGAGGTGACTTCAGAGGAAACTGTCGTTTCTTCTGAGAAAGTCTTATTTCTTCAGAAGAGGCATCCAACCTCATTACCTTTTTCTGGTGCTTAAGCAGGCTTTTGAATGACATCATAGAACTTAACTGGTAATTAAAACACACTAAAAAAAAGGCTCATTGTCAACTTGTGCACGAATGAGGAAAAAGCGGCGTTACATCACCTCAACCAATCAGCAGGAAGGAGGACAGTCATTGGCTGAATTTGAATCACGTGCGAGCTGCTAGGCAGTCCGTGAATACTCAAACCAAGAGTGCAAAACCGTGAATAGTCGAGGGCCTACTGTATATACAACTAACAGGTATTAGAGGACAGGTATTAATTTGAGTTTTTTTTCTTTCCTCTCTGACCTTTTTTCCAGTGTATGTAGTGTGTAAACAGGGGAATGACTCTCAGAAGGCTGTGCAGCTGCTGGAGAAGATGTCTGGAGATGAATTGGAGCACATCACTGTGAAAGATATCACTGGAGGACTCATGGCCTGGGCTAAAAAAATTAATCCCTCTTTTCCAAAATACTAATTTGTTTGTTGAATTACGCATGCTAGTCAACTTTAATAAAAAAATATTTCTGTAAAATGACTGGAGAGACTATATGTTGGCTTGTCCGGGAACGCTCTGGGATCCCCCCTGAAGAGCTGGAGGAAGTGGCTGGGGAGTGGGAACTCTGGACCTCCCTGCTTGGGCTGCTGCCCCTGTGACCCGACCTGACAAGTGGAAATAGATGATGATGATAAGTTTTTTTTTTTTTTTTTTTTTCTTTTTTTTTTTTTTTAACAGAATCATAATCTTGCATATCTTCTTTTCCTTTCGGCTATTCCCTTCAGGGGTCGCCACAGCAAATCATCTGCCTCCATCTCACCCTGTCCTCTGCATCTTCTCTTATGCCAACGACCTTCATGTCTTGAAAATGATGAAAAAAGGGTACATGTGTACTCTCAGAATGACCACACCCCCTCATTTCAAAAATAACTTGAGAAGCATCCAGTTCATTATTATTTTAAGAAAATTAAAATGAACGTTAAGTTACCTTGTTTCTATCCTTCCAAGGTTTTCCACAGTATTTGTTCTAATGATGCTGTAATTTCTTTGACATGGAAACAATCCATTGGTATGGAATACGTCACACTGTAATGTTATTTGGTTCAAGTATATCACATTACTGTGTTAGTTTTGCACCGATTTCTCTTTACAAATGATTACCAGTATTGTCTCCTGTTCCACTGTGCAGATGAAATGTATGTTATTTTCATTCGCTGGTTCTCCAAACCATCACAGTTCTTTATCCACCACATCCATAAATCTCTTCTTTGGTCTTCCTCTAGGTCTTCTGCCTGGTAGTTCCAACCTCAGCATCCTACTACCAATATATTCACTCCCTCCTCTGTACATGTCCAATCTAGCCTCTCCGAGTTTGTCCCCAAAACCTCTTACATGTGCTGTCCCTCTGACGCTCTCATTCCTGATCCTATCCATCCTCGTTACTACCGGAGAGAACTTCAACATTTTCATCTCCGCTACCTCTAGCCCTGCCTCCTGTCTTTTCCTCAGCGCCACTGTTTCAAAACCATACATCACTGGCCACATCACCGTCTTGTACACTTTTCTGTTCATTCTTGTTATCACACCGGACACTTTTCTCCAACCATTCCAACCTGCCTACACACGCTTCTTCACCTCTTTTCCACACTCTCCATTGCTCTGGATTGTTGAGCCGAAGTACTTAAAATCCTCCACCTTCTTTATCTCTGCTCCCTGTAACCTCACCGTTCCTCTTGGGACCTTCAATTCACACACATGTATTCTGACTTACTGAGGCTAACCTTCATCCCTCTCCTTTCCAGGGCATACCTCCACCTCTCTAGATTTTCTTGCACTTGTTCTCTGCTCTCACTACAGATCACAATGTCATCTGCAAACATCATAGGCCATGGGGAATCTTGTCTAACCTCGTCTGTCAGCCTGTCCATCACCATAGCAAACAAGAAGGGGCTCAGAGCTGATCCTTGATTCAGTCCCACCTCCACCTTGAACTCTTCTGTCACACTGACAGCACACCTCACCACTGTCTTACATCCCTCATACATGTCCTTCACCACTCTAACATACTTCTCTGCCGCTCCAGACTTTCTCATGCAATACCACAGTTCCTCTCTTGGCACCCTGTCATATGCTTTCTCCAGATCCACAAAGGCACACTGCAGCTCCCTCTGAACTTCTCTGTACTTCTCTATTAACATCCTCCAAGCAAACACCATCATTATCTTGCCCATATCATGTTTATTTATTGCTGTGTAAATGGATTGTAATAAATGCACATATGATGTCTATTTGCTTAAAACATTATAGCATTTTTAAAACAGTACTGCCAAGCTCATTTTCACTGAAGTCCACATCAGAAAATTTCTAGGTTTTTGTGGGCTGGCTAATCACTAAAGGACACCCAAGAAATCTTCATGATGAAATTATTTGTTTGGGCATTTGTGATCTTTCCCTTTATTGACTTTTCTGATGCTTGACAGTAACAAGCTAGTCTCCAGTTTTGTAGGATGCGTCACCTAGGGAAGGACCCCCAGTGCAGCTAACTGGGTTATCAAAGGCGGGCCATGTCTCTCACTGTCTATGGTGAGAGGCATGTAAAAGAACCATTGCTGACTTTCGTAAAGAGTAGGCTGCAAAGTCGTCAGCGTGTTTCTGTCCCTTGCTAAAAGGGTTGTGACAGGAAGGGCATCCGACGTAAAAACCTCTGCCAAATCAAATGTGCGAATCAAATGGTTCGCTGTGGCGACTCCCGAGTAAAAGGGAAAAAGCCGAAAGGAAGACAGACAGTGATGGCTGTTGAAAAGAACGATCTGTAAATGTGTTCCAGTCTTTGAAAGCTTTTGCAGTCCACAAAAAATTAGTTGCTGGGCTGCCAGTTTTAGGTTTGACACCTGTGATTTAACTATTCAAGATGGTAGATGAAAACTCCCGGACAGAACCTGATATCCACCTTAAAGGGTTTTGACCTAATGCCATGGGAACAGACGCAGCTCTCATTTATAAAGATAATCAATCCACATATCCCACACTCCTGAGGAGTTTCCAAAGCAGATGTTCAGAAACACTATGATAGGCCTTCTCCAAATCCAGCCCCATGTAAACACGTATCACTAAATCGATCCAGTCCTATAACCCTCCCAAGGCCGTGCAAGACTAAAGAGCTGGGGAAACCCACACAGTGCCTCTTGAAACTTGGGTAGAACTTCTGAACATTGTTTTCACCCCAGAGTCCTGGAACAGACTTGGTGCTTGAAGAATGTGATTTGAACATCACCTTTTTCTTGCCCCCACTTAAAAAAAATTTTAATAGGGGCCACTGTCCTAATTTATCATTTGAAATACTTTAAAGAGCAATGTTGAGCACAGCCTTGCCAATTGTCTTCTGGATAAGTCTGATCTAGCCATGCAGTGTTTTCTCTGATTAACAGTTGAGTAATTAGACTGTCACATGAAAAGTTATTTTTACAGAACAGATTAGCATTCCACTCCGAGAGAAATACTGCAGGTGTGTATTTTATGAGTTACATAGATTTTACATATGAAATTACTTTTATAAAGTATGTAGAATTTTATTTACTGGAATGCACACACACACACACACACACACACACACAATTACATGTAAGATGTTTTGGGGACAAAGTCAGAGAGGCTAGATTGAGATGGTTTGGACATGTACAGAGGAGGGATAGTGAATACGGTATATTGGTAGTAGGATGCTGAAGTTGGAACTTCCAGGTAGGAGGAAGACCAAAGGGAATTATGGATGTGGTGAAGGACATAAAGGTAGTTGGTGTAAGAGGAAGATGCAGAGGAAAGGGTGGGATGGAGGCAGATGATTCACTGTGAGGACCCCTGACGGTAACAGCCAAAAGGAAAAGAATATGTATAAACTGTATGTGTGTGGGTATATATATATATAATTTTCTGCATAGATCCTTCCGTATGAGAGTGCTCAATACTTTTTTGTAGAGCAAATATAAGGAAAAATAAAAAGACAGAACGAAGACTTTCTATCGAAACTTCATTTTCATGGTTTCGACGCCCCTCGAAACAGATCTGTAGTGAAAATGAAGTTTCAATAGAAAGTCTTTGTTCTGTCTTTTTATTTTTACTTATATACATACATACACACACACAGGTATACCTCAGCTTAAGTCATTTCAGTGTGTGTGTGTGTGTGTGTCTATCTTCTTTTCCTTTCGGCTTTTCCTTTTTTTTCAGGGTTTGCCACAGTGAATCATCTGATTTGCATGTTTGATTTGGCTTAGGTTTTTTACATTGACACAACCCTTTAGCAAGGGGCGGAAACACGCTGGCTGCTTTGCAGGTACTCGTTACGAAAGTCAGCAATGGCTGGCCTTTGATAACCCAGTTAGCTGCACTGGGCGGAGAATGACAACCCTGTGGAGAGTGGGACTCGAACTCCAACCTTAGGATCCGTGATCCAATCCAGTGATCCAATCCCTTTACCACCAGGCCACCCTATATATATATATATATATATATATATATATATATATATACACACACAAACAATTACAGGTTCTGTTTCTTACTGTTAGTGAGACAAAGAAAAGCTAAATGATTCCTCAGTTAAAACAAACTATTGCAATGTTATAAGAACGTTTGCATTGTAATGATCATTTATAGGCCATTTGTTATTGTCAGATGATATTAGAGCACCAAAAAAAGGGTAAAAGTATCATTATTGGCCGTTTAAGTAGGTATACTGAAACAGTCAAATGAGTACCATTAGTAAGAAAAAGCACTTTCCACTAAAAGTAAAAATTCATACATTATTGATGGATAATAAAGTGTCTGAAAAAACATAATAAAGTAGCTGTTACTTATAGAACGATTTTAAATAGAGTAGACGTGTATACTCACATATCCACAAATCTGACCACCATATTTTTATGGCCAATTTATGTTGACTGCAGGCAGGCAGTATGCCCGATCACTGTGTGGATTTTATGTAATAAAGTGCTTGTGGTATCTCTTCTGAAATAAAGTACTGTATTGGTTCCTGAATTCCAAGTAGTGGTTTATCAATCTTGTCTTAGATTGGTATGAGAATGGCACTGTAGCTGCTCCCTTCATCTTGCTGGAGATGTACCCACAAGATTTTTACTATGGGATGAGTTTGACTGAGTTGTGTGGGTGGCCTGGTCACTTGCATGTGGACACTACCCCCAGACTTGGCTCTGGGTGGGTCACAGTAACCTAATCCTTGGAAGATACATTAAGTCTTTTTGTACCTTTCATGGGGGGTCTTTAGGTTTGCTCTTTGTCTGAACTCTTCTCAGATCTCTTCACCATGGGTGGCCCTACCGTGGTAGCATTACGCTGTGTGTTATGTAGCCCTGAGATTCAGTGAAGTACACAAACCCATTCACTGCAACAAGGTCTTCATGCAAGAAACATCAATGATATTATAATTCATGGATTTAAGAAGGCCAGGAATACATCCATACTGAGATGTTTTTATTGGCAGGACTGTATTTCATTTCTCTTTTCTTACATACTTCTGAATAATTTAATTTCAAAGTTAAAAGTGAATGTTGATTATAACAACATATGTCCACAATGAACACCTAGAATTTTACATGTTTTGTTTGATTTTTTTTTAAACTTACAATTGTTTACATACCCCCACCAACTTTCCCACTACCACTGTTTCAATGCATTTCTATTAGCATCAAGTTTCTGGTGCAATTAAAGTTATATGTCAACTGATTTCTGCAATCAGGTCCTGGGTTTAAACACCATGTTTCCATGTGGACTTTGCATGTTCTCCTTGCATTTGCATGGGTTTCCTCCCACATTCCAGAAATGTGCAATAAGGGTTTTAGGTGACTCCACATTTCCCCCAGGTGAGAATGCATGTTTTCCTAAGGAATAGGTTTTTGGGAGAGCTCACAGCCCAGTGAGGTAAAAATATACATTGTGAAAATATAAAAGCTGCCTCAGGGTGCATAATCATCATTTTCTGTGACCGCTTATTCCTAATTAGGGTCGCGGGGAGGCTGGCGCCCATCCCAGCCAACTTCGGGCGAGGGCAGAGTACACCCTGGACAGCTCGCCAGGCCATCGCAGGGCGGAAACACGCCGACGGCTTTGCAGCCTACTCTTGTTGAAAGTCAGCAATGGTGCTTTTACATGCCTCACACCATAGCAGGCAGTGAGAGACATGGCCGGCCTTTGATAACCCAGTTATCTGCACTGGGGAGGACAGTGACAACCTTGTGGAAAGTAGGACTTGAACCCTCAACCTTTGGATCAGCGATCCAGTGCCCTATACCACTAGACCACCACTGCCCCAGGGTGTAGAATGAGAAATCATAATAATAATGACGTAATTTTGCTGTGAGGCTGAGAAATCAGTGGATGCAAGTATGCAGAACTTACATAAAGCGATACAGGCACAGGTCAGACGATCATGCAAACACAACATTAAAGGCAATGCAAACTCATAACTGGGAATCAGGCAAGCAGAGGTCAAACACATTCAAGCAAAGAAAAGCTAAGCAGAGATCATGAATGAGAAGGCAAACAGAACATACACAGAAATCCAATATACAGACAGAGGTTTAGCAAATACCGGTAGCAAGGATAGTAAGAAACGTCACAATGTGAATTCCTTTGAGCGTATAAGTCCTTCTCATTGCACGCTGGACTGTTTGCACGTGCGGTGAGATCACCTGCACATGTATGCTGTTCCCTGAGCCTTCTGGGACATGCTATAGGCTTGATATAGTTTTTCGACTCAAGAAGTAGTTGTATTGTGAAAAGAGGTGAATGGATTTATTGTCGGCTTAGCCAACATACGTATATGTTCATCATCAGAAAATAAAAATGAACTTTAAAAACTAGAAAGGAAAAACTACAACTATAAAACAGCATACCCTTCTGCTGACTACAGAAAGGATGCAGTGGTTAGCACATCTGCCTCAGAGAAAGAAGACCTGGGTTTGATTCCTGTGCTCGAGTGTTTCTGCGTGGAGTTTGCATGGGCTCCCCCTGTTTGTGTGAGTTTCCTCCGGGTACTCCAGTTTCCTCCCTCAGTCAAGAACAAATGAAGGAATAGAAAACAGAAGTTTATGAGTTATGCTAAGAACCTCACTGAATGGGAATTGCTAATACATCCATTCATTTATTTTCTTAACTCTTTAATCCTAATTAGGGTCGTAGGGAGACTGGTGCCCATCTCACTCATCTCTGGGTGAGGGCGGGGTACACCCTGGACAGCCCGCCAGGCCATCACAGGGTCAACACTCACAACTGTGGACAATGGAACAGCCAACTAACCTACTGTGCATGTTTTTGGACTGTGGGAGGAAACCAGAGTACACAGAGGACACCCATGCAAACATGGGAAGAACTTGCAGACTCCATACAGCAATGCTTGAGCTGGGAATCGAACCCAGGACCTTCTTGCTGTGAGGCAGACGTGCTAAACCACTATGCCGCCATGCCAGCGTAATTGCTAATATCCTTAGCTAAATTGTTTTGCACAAGAGTCCAGAAATATTAGATTTTCTGTGGGTATGTTCAATTGACTGGCATGTGAGAGCCTAGTGTCCTTGAAGGGTTAAAACATTCAAGCTGCAAGTATGTAGGCTAGTCAGAACAGAACCTTGCTTGATGGGACTGTCTCAAAAAATGGTAATCTCACACCAGTCAAAACTAAACAAACAATCAAAGGAAACAACACAAGATTTATTCAAGACGTATCAACAAAATAAAAGGTAAAATGAGATGTTCTTTGTTTATGACCAAGTTCTTGTACATAGAGTGAAATAACAGTTTTAATATATAATATAATACGTAATCCTCACATAAAGACCCTAATAACAAGGAAAACAGAGAAACACTTCATCCTTTGTAGTGCTATTTGGCTTGGAAAACACTGTCACTGATTAATTTCTCTCGGCCCCTGTGCAGTCGGGGAGTGTGGGGAATAACTAGCGTGGGCACTGGGCAAAATTTTACGTACACTATTTTGTTACACAAGCTCAAGTTAGTGTATTCCTCTGACCACATTACAATATTTCCACGTCATGGTCTTCCACAAAAATTGACAATGTGCATATGTGCTCTAATCCCACGAAGCATCAATGCCATGTTACAGATAAAGGTGATTAGAAAAGATTCCCTATTCAGATATTACGCAACTGTTCCCACCTATGAGTGTGAGCGAGAGTATGAACATGACAAAGAATGTGAGATAGAGGGACTCAAGTACATGTAAGTGAGTGTAAAAAAGAAGTGTTAGAAAGAGTGAGTGTATAGAGAGAGTGTGTGAGTGAGTGTGTGAGTGTGAGAGTTCTTCTTCTTCTTCTTCTTCTTCTTCTTCTTTTCTTTTCGACCTTTTCCCTTTTTTCTCAGGGGTCGCCACAGCGAATCATTGCATGTTTGATTTGGCATAGGTTTTTACATCGGATGCCCTTCCTGACACAGGGGGCAGTGGTGATCTAGTGGTATAGGGCGCTGGATCGCTGATCCAAAGGTTGGGGGTTCGAGTCCCACTGTCCACAAGGTTGTCACCCCCCCCCCCCGCTCCCCCAGTGCAGCTAACTGGGTTATCAAAGGCGGGCCATGTCTCTCACTGTCTATGGTGAGAGGCATGTAAAAGAACCATTGCTGACTTTCGTAAAGAGTAGCTGCGAAGCCGTCAGCGTGTTTCTGTCCCTTGCTAAAAAGGGTTGTGACAGGAAGGGCATCTGACGTAAAAACCTCTGCCGAATCAAACGTGCGAATCAGATGATTCGCTGTGGCGACTCCCGAGTAAAAAGGGAAAAAGCCGAAAGGAAGACAGACAGAATGCCCTTCCTGACACAACCCTTTAGCAAGGGACAGAAACATGCTGACGGCTATGCAGCTACTCTTTACGAAAGTCAGCCATGGTTCTTACCTCACCATAGACAGTGAGAGACATGGCCGGCCTTTCATAACCCAGTTAGCTGCACTGGGGGGGGGGGGGGGGGACGGTGACAACCCTGTGGAGAGTGGGGCTCGAACCCCCAACCTTAGGATCCATCACCCTTTACCACCAGGCCACCACTGCCGCGTAGGAGGAAACCGGAGCACCCGGAGGAAACCTGTGCAAGCACGAGGGAAAAATGTACAAACTCCATTACACAAACGCAACAAGTCCGGGAATCGAACCGAAGGCCTTCTTGCTGCGCCACTGTGCCGCCTGGATGGATTCATTTGTTCAGCTATAAGAGTCGTTTGATAAGAACCGATTCAGATTTGGATCCGACAGAGCCGCATGACTCGAATCATTCCGGCAGAGGTCGCGAGAGCGCACTCAGCCTCAGTCTCCATAACGGAAACGGTTATCAAGTCAAGCATGCGCGTGATGCAGAAGCAGGGGGGGGGGAGAAAAAATCCCGAGAAATACACAGAGGCTGTAGTGGAGTCAGTTTAAGCTCCAAAACGGCGTTGGCTTTCAACACGCGTCACCAGGACCTGGGGCCAGTTTGAGCGTTTCCGCGGAGTTGGAGGCTCGACAGCCGCAGATGAAAGCACCAGACACTCATCAAGGAGGAGATCACTATCAGGCTGGAGAGAGAGAGAGGAAAAAGTTTTCGACAAAACCACACAAGTGTGTAAACCAGACCACGGCAGGAATCTGTAGATTTCAGGGGGTTTAGAGCAGCCTGGGAGGAAACACGGAAGAAAGGAACCGTTGGACCAGCTTTGGGTTTGGAGGCGGTTGTTTTGTTTCACATCCCCGAATAAGAAAGCGCCTTTTTCTCAGTATCTCCAGGTAACGTGTGCTTTCAGTCAACACTGGTTTTAAATATTCACTTACTCGGATCTCCATGTTACTACAAACCCCACAGTGGACACGAGCAAAACAGTTGTAAAGTTGTTTTGCTGGCAGTTGTGGTCCTCTGATCGAGAGGGGGAGGATCCTCTCCAGATGTGTGCAATGGCAAAGCTTCCAGATGTTAGTTACAGGAGCAACTGCAATAAAAAAATGTAATTATTACCTTCTCAAATGCAAAATTTCCAATGAAGCCCACAGTTGTGTCCACTGCTGATTATTTGGGACACAAAGTCAGTTTTTTTTTGACTCTTGTAACATTTAATTATTTCTATGAAATAATCATATACTTTTGAGATTAAAGTAAGTATTACGTTTGCATGTTTTAATCATTTTGACTTTTTCTTTCTAACAGAACTTGTAAAGCAGGAATGGGACATGAACGTACTTTGTCCTTCTTCAAGATGAGATCCTGATAGCTCAGCTGAGACATCATCAAATATGCAAAGCAATGTGTGCACCACGAGAACATTATTATAAGGATATAATTTGGGATGATCATACCGCTGTGTAAATTCAGAACATAAACACCCCTCATAGCCCAGGCAAAGGACTGAACAAGACTCTGACAGTTCAGATATCGTTGACACACTACATGAGTGACAGATGTCCATATAAACAATTTTATTCACTCAGAAAACTGGTGGTGCTGAGACACACATTTCAGGCTCATCACCTTTGTGTTTTACTCAGCAGTCATCTCAGTGGTAGGAGGAAAGCCAATGTCTGCCTGTAGTAGCACACCTCCTCCACCCTTACCCAAAACCTACCTCCAATCCCAGCCTATGCCCCCGACCCCATCCCCGAGCCCCCCTGTGGCCCTGTTTGGTCGCCTGTCCAATGGCAGTCACAGCGCTCCAAGCCCGACACTCTCCAGAGGTTCTTTCCATGGACTTTCTTTTCTCCTTCAGATCGGCCTCACAAGGGAGACAGTCAGCCTGGAGCCACATGACCTATCACTCAATGCTGTGAAAGACCTGGTCTGTTCAATTGTCGACCAAAAGGTAGATATTCATATTCAGAAAACTTTGTTGTGTATAATAACATAGTAAAAATGTGTTTGTAACACAGCTCGAATTTACTTGAGGTTTTAGAGGATATTTTGAACAATAGTACATTCTGCATGGGAATAGTTTGTAATAGTCACCTGTACCACGCAGTGTCATCATTATTCATTTATTCATTTCCTGGACCGCTTAATCCTACTAATTATTTTAGCAGGCAATCGAAATTGGGCGAAGGTGGAGTACACCCTAAACAGCTCCAGTTACACAACCAGTTACACTCACACTTATACCTAGAGGGCAATTTGGACTAGTGAATTGGCCTAACGTGCATGTTTGTGGGGCAGTAGGGATGGTGGGTGTAGTAGTTAGGATGTGACGTGCATGTTTGTGGGGTAATAGGGATGGTGGTGTAGTAGTTAGGATGTGACGTGCATGTTTGTGGGGTAGTAGGGATGGTGGTGTAGTAGTTAGGATGCGACGTGCATGTTTGTGGGGCAGTAGGGATGGTGGGTGTAGTAGTTAGGATGTGACGTGCATGTTTGTGGGGCAGTAGGGATGGTGGTGTAGTAGTTAGGATGTGACGTGCATGTTTGTGGGGCAGTAGGGATGGTGGTGTAGTAGTTAGGATGTGACGTGCATGTTTGTGGGGCAGTAGGGCTGGTGGTGTAGTAGTTAGGATGTGACGTGCATGTTTGTGGGGCAGTAGGGATGGTGGTGTAGTAGTTAGGATGTGACGTGCATGTTTGTGGGGCAGTAGGGCTGGTGGTGTAGTAGTTAGGATGTGACGTGCATGTTTGTGGGGCAGTAGGGCTGGTGGTGTAGTAGTTAGGATGTGGCGTGCATGTTTGTGGGGCAGTAGGGCTGGTGGTGTAGTAGTTAGGATGTGAGGTGCAGGTTGGTGGGGCGGTAGGGATGGTGGGTGTAGTAGTTAGGATGTGACGGGCATGTTTGTGGGGTAGTAGGGATGGTAGTGTAGTAGTTAGGATGTGACGTGCATGTTTGTGGGGCAGTAGGGATGGTGGTGTAGTAGTTAGGATGCGACGTGCATGTTTGTGGGGCAGTAGGGATGGTGGTGTAGTAGTTAGGATGCGACGTGCATGTTTGTGGGGCAGTAGGGCTGGTGGTGTAGTAGTTAGGATGTGACGTGCATGTTTGTGGGGCAGTAGGGCTGGTGGTGTAGTAGTTAGGATGTGACATGCATGTTTGTGGGGCAGTAGGGATTGTGGGTGTAGTAGTTAGGATGTGACGTGCATGTTTGTGGGGCAGTAGGGATGGTGGGTGTAGTAGTTAGGATGTGACGTGCATGTTTGTGGGGCAGTAGGGATGGTGGGTGTAGTAGTTAGGATGTGACGTGCATGTTTGTGGGGCAGTAGGGCTGGTGGTGTAGTAGTTAGGATGTGACGTGCATGTTTGTGGGGCAGTAGGGCTGGTGGTGTAGTAGTTAGGATGCGACGTGCATGTTTGTGGGGCAGTAGGGCTGGTGGTGTAGTAGTTAGGATGTGACGTGCATGTTTGTGGGGCAGTAGGGCTGGTGGTGTAGTAGTTAGGATGTGACGTGCATGTTTGTGGGGCAGTAGGGCTGGTGGTGTAGTAGTTAGGATGTGACGTGCATGTTTGTGGGGCAGTAGGGATGGTGGTGTAGTAGTTAGGATGCGACGTGCATGTTTGTGGGGCAGTAGGGCTGGTGGTGTAGTAGTTAGGATGTGACGTGCATGTTTGTGGGGCAGTAGGGATGGTGGGTGTAGTAGTTAGGATGTGACGTGCATGTTTGTGGGGCAGTAGGGATGGTGGTGTAGTAGTTAGGATGTGACGTGCATGTTTGTGGGGCAGTAGGGATGGTGGTGTAGTAGTTAGGATGCGTTAGACCCTCTTAACTCCCAAGTGTGCATCTGTCCACCCAGCAGTATACATGGGTACCAGTAAAATATATTGGGAAGGTAACCTGTGATGGACTACTGTCCCATGCAGAAGGAGTTGAACTTAAGTTGTTTCATTCTACAGAAACCGGGATATGCTCCGGCTGTGAAGGGCCGGTAGGCTTGGGTGTATAAATCCCACCAGATTTAGCATGCTTCGGACTCCCAGAACAAACTCATGAAAACACAGACAGAGATTGTAGACTCTGCATAGATAATCCTTGCTGAGCCCAGGACTCAAACCAAGGACCTTCTCGTGGTGAATGTGCAAACCATTAGGTCATGTGTCATTGTTGTCATGTTTTGAAATGGAAAAAATAAATCATAGAAATCTTATTTTAGTTTCAGCGTGTGCTATATACTGTCACCTTTACGGACTGCGGTGTATGCTCTTTGTACTAAGTATCTATTACACAGCCTGTGAGTTAACCCGAACCCCAGAGCTCACCTGACCTGCCTCTGTGATATATACATGTATACAGTCCGTATAATCTACCGAAATCTTGTTTTAGTTTGGTTTTCTTTATATTTCAGCGCAGTGTATTAAAACTCTTAAAGAGATTTAAATAGACATGCGCTCGCGTGTGTTCGGAGCTTACCTGCGTCCATCATGATTTACAAATGTAAATAAATAAACCATGCAAATTCATTTTTATTGTTTCTTACTTCGGGTGGCACCGTGACACAGTGGTTAATACATTCACCCCACAGCAAGAGGGTCCTGGGTTCGATTCCTAGGCTTGGGTGTTTCGCCCCGTTCCTGTGTGGTTTTTCTCCAGGTACTTCAGTTTCCTCAGACAGTCCAAAAATATGCACATTTGGCTGAGTCGGGCGTCAGCCTTCCCACAACCCTAAATATGGTCCCCTGTAGTACATATTGAATATATACAGCTGTCCTCCCTAGTCTTCGTGGATTTCTTTCAATCGTAGTCTATTCTAGTAGATGATTCAGCAACCAACATCCATCATCTTTGGGGTGTTGATAAAAAGTGCAGAAACAACATCATGAATAAATATATGATAAAAAAAAATAGCTGGTCCGAATTATGATAATATTCAGTCATTCATGTCAATCATTTGCAGTTCTCACTACAGAAACTGGAATAAGCAGAGGCAGTGGTGGTCTAGTGGTATAGGGCGCTGGATTGCTGATACAAAGGTTGGGGGTTCGAGTCCCACTCTCCACAAGGTTGTCACTGCCCCCCCCCCCCCCCCCCAGTGCGGCTAACTGGGTTAACAAAGGCGGGCCATGTCTCTCACTGTCTATGGTGAGAGGTTCATGTAAAAGAACCATTGCTGACTTTCGACAAGAGTAGCTGCAAAGTTGTCAGCGTGTTTCTGTCCCTTGCTAAAAAGGGTTGTGACAGGAAGGGCATCCGACATAAAAACCTCTGCCGAATCAAACGTGCGAATCAGATGATTCGCTGTGGCGACTCCCGAGTAAAAGGGAAAAAGCCAAAAGGAAGACAGACTACAGAAACTGGAATAAGCTTGAGAAATTGGACTTGGCGTAAAAGCTGTTCCCTTCCCCATTCCAGTCTCCTGCCAAATGCGATAATCCTTTTAAGGGTACACTCGCACCTTGGGGCAATTTGTAGCAGCCTAATGTGCATATCTTTGGGCTGTGGGAGGAAACCAGAATACCTGGAGGAAACCCATGCAAGCACAGAGAGAACATACAAACCTCACTCAGGAAAGCCTTCGCCGAGCCTGGGACCGCTTTGCTCTCTGGCAGCCATGCTAACCACGAGGGACCTATTCAATTTTTCTTTTTTATTTGTGGTCATCTCTACAGTGTATATTAGTGGCACAAAGGTTAAATATATATTTTGTGAATGCACAGCTGTCCATAGTTTTAAGACAGATTTGGTGCAGTTAACATTACCATGGTAACGACAAAGCCTAGTTTAGACATTAAGCTACTGATCAGAAGATTGTAAATGGGACATTGTAGGGTTTTTGTGTCGTCCATTGTCTTTTTTTGTATTTTTATTAATTTTTTTGTAAATACTGTACAGTACTGTACTAAGCTTGCTCTCACTTTATACAGCATCATTAATACCTGTAGTATTCCCTGTCTCAGAAGGAACACAGTAGTGTAAATACACCTATGAATTATTTTAGCTTTGCATACTTTAAGGACACAAATGAATTTTGCTGCTAACAGGACACAGGACATTGGTTCTGTGAGGTAAGAGTGGATAGGAAGCTGCTGTTTCATTGTGACTGTTCACAGTTCATAGATAAAAACATTCAGGAACCATTTACTGTTGCAGAACCGTCAGCATGTTTCTGCCCTGCAATGGCACAGTGAGCTGTCCATGGTGTACTTTGCCCTCACCCAGAGCCAGCTGAGATGGGTACCAGTCTCCCCATCATTTTAATTCGGATTAAGTGGTTCAGACAATGAATGAATGGATGAACTATCCACTGTTTTTTAATGAGAGTGCAACTAGTCAGGTGGCACGGGGCCGGTGGTGTAGTGGTTAAGGTGCTGCACTCATGATCGGTAGGTTGTGTGTTCAAATCCCAGTTAGACCCTCACCCGTGGGCAAGGTCTTAACCACAAGTATTCCTCTGTTCACCCAGCAGTATAAATGGGTACCAGTTAAATATACTGGGAAGGTAGCCTGCGATGGACTAGTGTCTCATCCAGGAAGAGTTGAACTCCTAGTCGCTTCACGCTATGGAAACCGGGGATAAGCACTGGTCCGATGAGCCACTATGGCCCGGGTGTAAAAAGCCCAATGGACTTTACCTTTAGTCAGGTGGCACAGTGGTTAGCACGTCCACCTCACAGCAAGGAGGCCTGGGTTTGATTCCGGACGTTTCTGTGTGGTGTGTGTTTTCATGTTCCTCATTCTAGTGTGGGTTTCCTCCAGGCACTCTGGTTTCCTCCAACCATTTTTTGCACAGTAGGTTAATTGCTGATTCAAACCCCGCCCCTAGGTGTAAGTGTGAATGTGTGAATGCTTGTGTGTGTTGGCCCTGGCGAGCTGTCCAAGGCATACTGCGCTTTCACCCAGAGTCGGCTGTGATGGGCACCATCCTCCTTGCGATCCTAATTGGGATTAAGTGGTTTAGAGAATTAATGAAATTCAGCTAATTTTGAGGCATAATCGTGTCACAACACAAATATACCGGTAGTCAAATAATTATAAAAGATGTCAAGATACGCTTATATACCAACATCAGAATGGGATGGCATTGATATTTCTTGTAAGTCCACAATTAAATTATATGAAAAAGGACACAAATGTCAAATAATCGATGTAAATGACCCTGGCCAAGTTACAATGTCACACTGGTACAGTATAACATAAATTCCCTGTCTGTGTATTGGAAAAGAAAAGTTATGTGTTGGAAAATGTTCAGCACGCATTTATTTTTGTAATTTGATCGTATTCGTCCTATCCAGGAGTCTCAGCAAAAATGTTAAAAGTGCTAATGTGGACATTTTTAAGCTGCTTTTATCCAGATTAATTTGAATATTCCAAATCTCACACTAAAGGATATTAGACTTACAGTTCTAGTGTTCGGTCAGCAGGCTTTTCTTAAGGACGGGTCTGATAACAATCCCCAAACTGTGCAGTCTTCTCTCACTACTCGCATAACACAGTATTAGGAGCAAGTGAACAGTAAATAACCAAATGTGTCAAGACATGTCTAAGTTTTGTTTTTTCTTGGAGGTGTCAAAGCTAATGCGACTGACCAAGTGAAGTTTTCGACTGATTAATATTATTGTATCAATTAATATAAAAGGCTGTGACTAATCTATGCTGTGTGCTTTAATCCCCAGGAAGTTGATTTAGTGAATGAGCAAAGATGGGCATTAGTCAGTGATTAAGTAACACATGACCACACATTTATATCATCACAGTTCACAGATTGATGTAACAGTACAGTGGAGACAGTCTAGTTGTGAGAAATGAGAAAAAAAAAATCTAAAAGCATAACCAGTGGTGGCTTGTCCTGGCCAGTGGGGAAAGGCGGGGCAGTCACACTATGCAGTATACTGGATATGTGGCACAGAGTTTGATGTCAGATGTGACAGAGTTTTTATTAGGCAAAAAGTCACTTATTGAAGTAGATTTGTTGGAAACAGGAAAAATTAGCAAGTGCATCTGAGTGTCTTTGACATGGATCATGCTGTGATGTCAAAACAACTAGATCTGTTCATCGCCAATATAGTCCCAGTTTGTAAATACTACATGGGAATGATGTACAGGGATCCCTTATTATCCCCTTTTACCCCTGTAAAACTTTAAGGAAAATGCTGCAAAACAAGGCCAATTATGCAAAAAAAACCCCAAACAAACAAAAACAAAATAACAAAAACAAAAAAACAACCCAAAACCCCCCATCAAAACTATTTACATTTTTATGTGAGGTGCGCATCTGTGTGCGCACGCGCATCCGTATGTCTGTGTATTTATATTTTATTTACATCTTATGCATAACTTTTGAATGTTTTATTGTTATTATAAGCATTTATAGCGTTGAATATGTATTTATTGATATTATAACGACAAATACATCTACGTATATGTCAATCATGGGGGGGGGGGGGGGGGTTGATCCTACTTCGCGGAATTCGGCGGTCGCAAGGGGATCTCGGTTCCAATTAACCGTGGAAAGTGAGGGATCCCTGTAATGTAGTTGGCTTGCTATCTCCGAATAATTCTGTTATTCACTTAATGAGAGATGAATGGTGCTTAATAATCTTTCTGATGGAACATCAAGGGGACTGACTGGTGAATTAGGTAACATCCAGTAAACCTTGGGCGAATATTTGGAATAGTGATACTATACTGGATCGCTGATCCAAAGGTTGGGGGTTCGAGTCCCACTCGCCACAAGATTGTCACTGTTCCCCCCAGTGCAGCTAACTGGGTTATCAAAGGCGGGCCATGTCTCTCACTGTCTATGGTGAGAGGCATGTAAAAGAACCATTTCTGACTTTCGTAAAGAGTAGGCTGCAAAGCCGTCAGTGTGTTTCTGTCCCTTGCTAAAAAGGGTTGTGACAGGAAGGGCATCCAACGTAAAAACCTCTGCCAAATCAAATGTGCGAATCAGATGATTCGCTGTGGTGACTCCCAAGTAAAAGGGAAAAAAGCCGAAAGGAAGACAGTATACTATACTGAAAAATAACCAAAAAAAAACAATCAAAAAACAATAAAAAATAACACCTGCTAAAAGAAGATTTTGGGATGTTTATAGTTTATTTCTGGCATTTTTTAAATCATGAGGTAAATCAATCCAAATGATGCTCTTTGGGAAAGGAATGATGGTGCCCCATGCTTGGGGAGGACTAAACAGTTTTTCCAGGGTAATTTTTCATGTCAGTTTGAAATACTTTAGAGCCATTGGGTTCTTTTCTTAGAGCAGAAACGGAGAATGAAACTAAATTGATCTTAGAAAAATCTTAGAAATGCAAATAGTAATAATAAACAGTGTGTCTATGATGTGTATAGTTAAAGCAAAGACTGGTTATGGAGTGCATATCCAAGCATCAGAAATGCATTTGTACTACTGTAAACCTGGGTCTCTTTTCCAACGCTTTACCTGATTGGCTTGCTAGCGCTGGTTTTATAGACATTATCCAAATTGAATAATACAGACATATAATAATAATAATGAGGGCGTGTTATCATTGTGACTTTGAAACATGGAAAATATAAATCATGAACATCTTGTTTTAGTTTGCTTTTCTTATGTTTCCACATAGTATGTACAACGTGAAAGAGTTTAAAAAGATGCCATTTTGGATTATGTTTATGTATGTGTAGTTCAGTGACATCAAGAATAAATAAGATTTTTTTTTTTACAGATTTATACTTAGATTTTGCACTCACTGTCTGCATATTCACGGCCTGCCAAGCAACTGACACGTCATTCAATTTCAGTCAATGGCTATCCTACTTCCTGCTGATTGGTTGAGATGATGTAACGCCCCTTTTTCCTCATTTGCACACAAGTTGTCAATGAGCCTTTTTTTAGTGGGTTTTAATTACCAGTTAAGCTCTATGATGCCACTCAAACGCTGTGCGTCTTCTCTGGCTAAGCGATAGAAAAGGTAATGAAATAAGACTTTCTCCTGAAGAAACTACAGTTTCCTCTGAACTGCCTGAAGAGGAATAATCATCTGAACTGTTGTAAAGCTGTAGTATGAAAGTCTTTTTCAATTATTATTCCAGTATAATGCCTAAGTTAATGTTTACAATGTTTGTGTGTGTCTGCTTTTTCCGCTCTGGCTGAGGGGCGTGAATGAGCTGCTCGGACTGAATGCAGTTCATACTTGAATTAAGTAATCTCATTTACTCCCTATAAACACAAACTGCACACTCACCTCAATTAAAGCGTGCTTCTTAAGTCCTCCCCCTTTGAATGTGAGGCGTTTGTTACAGGTGACACATGGAGCTTTCAAGTGTGCAAGTGCACTTGCACACTTGAAAGGTCCGGATAAGCTGCACTTCGTCTCACAAGCCCCGTTTATCACCTGCAACAAACTCCTCACATTCATATGTGATATTCACATTCAATAATATTAATCATATTTCTTACTTATATTTATGATCTATCTTTCTGTAGATTTTATTCCATTTCTATTTCTACTTGTTCTTCCATTTAATTTCACTTTCACTTTCGACCTTGGACAGCTTTGTTGGTATCTCTGGATGTTTGCAAAACGAACGTTGGTAAGTTGGAGAGCGTCTGTATTTATTTTTTATTTACATTTTACGTTATTTTTTTTCTCTGTTTAATTGTTATTATAAGCATTTATAGCATTTGATATGTATTTGTTTCTTTCTATTATATACAGTCGGCCCTCTACTTATGAAATTAATCCGTTACAGCGCCTTTTTTGTAACGCGGAAGTTTTGTAAGTGGAGGTGCATTTTACATGTAAAACACCTGATTCGTTCCAAGGCTCCCAAGATATACCCCATAAACCCTTTAAAAATGATAAAAAATACACCAATTTTGTATGAAATATGCATGAAATATGTGCTTAAAGTAAAAGAAAATTATTTATTAAACCATTTAAACATTTTATTAACATATTAAACCATTTTATGAACATATTTATTATTTAAACCATTATTATACATTGTTTATTAACGCACATACACACACACAACACTGTCTCTCTATGTCTCTATGTCTCTGTCTCTCTTATCTCACTCTCTCTCTCTCTCTCTCTCTCTCTCTCTCTCTCTCTCGCTCACACACACACACACACACATACACACACACACACAATACACATCTCTGACATTTGTGTATTGTGGCGCACTGAATGCGGGCTCTGCCCACACACAGGACGCCGGTGCATTTTAAGTCAGGGAATTCAACGCGCATTCCCTGCTTGACAGATCGGAGGTCCAAACTCAACTTTAACTTGATTCCTTCAGGGATCGGAGGTCCAGATGAGCTGCGTTTTTCTCACATTCGGCGAAGTAAGCCACATTTATTAAACATTTACTGAATTAAACAACTTAAAATGAAGTCATCTTTGACTGACTCTGTAGGCAGTCTCTCTCTCTCTCTCTCTCTCTCTCTCTCTCACACACACACACACACACACACACACACACACACACACGCACACACACACACGCACGTGCGCACGCGCATACACACACACACGCACACACACACAGACAACAGTGTGGTGTTTTGCCGAATGCGGGCTCCGCCCACACGCAACGCGCAATGTTTAAATGGACGGGATGTTGTATTTAAATCAGAATTACAGTACCTGTTTGAAAGATCAGAGGTCCTGATTTAATATTAACTTGCTTCCTTGCGAGATCGGAGGTCTTGTTTCACGGAGAACTCTGCTCATGCTTCAATATCGTGCCGAAATAATCGCCTCCATCACTGTATTTCCGCTTTAAGGTCTCCTTCTGCTTCAATATCGTCCTGATTGTAGAGGGGTTTCGGCGATAACTAAATATAACGCTGCAATGATCTCAAAACAAGCAACAGTCCTGTTCAACTCTCCTTCACACATGTGACAAACAAGCTTTACGGATGCGGTACTATGGAGATTCAGCTCCCTCCTTGCCAATGGGAGGCCAGCTGGGCGGGATGTCTCTTTTCACTCGCGCATCGTGTGAAATTTTGATTGGCGCGTTTGAATTTTGAATGGTGCATTTGGTGCTTTTCGTAAGAGGAGGTTGTTTCGTAGACGGGGACGAAAACCTAGGAAAATGTTTTTCGTAACCCGGAGTTTTCGTACCCAGGGGGTTTCGTAAGTAGGGGACCGACTGTACACATATACATGTAGGTATACGTCAGTCAGGGGTGTGTGTGGGGGTGATCCTACTTCGCGGATTTCGATAGTCGCATGGGGATCTCAGTCTCAAATATCCGCGGAAAGTGAGGGATCCCTGTATATATGTAATGTGTGTGTGTGTGTGTGTGTGTGTGTGTGTGTGTGTGTGTGTATACACATTGAAATTAGACAGAACTGTTCAGCCTAGACCACATGGATCCACTCTGTCCAATCTATACCATTGTTTTGACTGGGATGGACTGTAATCTTTCGATGTGACCCTTTAACAGAACATGATGAGCTCCTGCTTGAATCTAAAAGACAAATTGCAACCTTGCATGATTTCTCATTAATCTGCTATGCAAACTGACTGACAGCATTACTAACATGCAATGCCTGGCTTTGTATATTTCTTGTCCAGTGCATTTCAGGTCAAGTTCACATTCCTTCACATGAGTAATTTTAGTGTTAAATACTCATTTTCTTGGAACATTGCTTCAGGTCAGAATCTAGTGTTAGTACTAGTACAATCTAGTAATCTAGGTATTTTCATGAAGATGGCTTGAAGGTGAGAATCTTGGTGGGAGTCAAAGGTTTGTAATTGTTTAGAGCATCATCTGTCGGAAGGGTGATATTAAACTTTGACGGCAGTGAGACTATATTTTGATGTCTGATACTTGTGTTTATGTAGGTATATGTAAATACGTTACTTTTAATGCAAATTTTATATTAAATTCTGCATTCTATTGTAGAGTTGGAGAAGGTAGATTACTAAAAGAAGTATCTATAAGCGGTTTTAATGGACATATTGTGCATACAGAGATATTATAATAAAGCAAGCAACAGTATAAGTTTCAAAGCTTTCTGTACTGCTCTGGATCACCCAAAGCCCATGGGATGAGCGTGAAACCCTGTGTGCTGGGATCTAGCCTAGCACATTCATATGGCTTTGATATCAGTGGAAAATATGACTCTGATTTCTCCCATTCTCCTAACTATCTTTACTCATACATGTACTCAGGCTCTCAGTCACAAATACAGTTTCACATACTTTCTGCTGTTTGCTAGTGCATAAACAGAAACGTGTTGTCTGTTGATTTGTCAGGAGAAATAGATGTAGGTATATATCAGGAATAATAGCTGGGGTTTTTTTTATTCCTATTTTCTCTTCTGCAATTGCAAAAAAACCCCTTGTGGTAGGGTAACGGAAGTAGATGATATACACATTGAGATGCTGAAAGCCCGGATGCTGTTTGGCTGTTTTGGCTCACATGTCTCTTCAGCACCCAATGGAGGTTTGGGATGATATCTATGGAGTGGCAAGCTGGTGGTTCTTTTCTCCATTTTTGAAAAAGGAGATTGGGGAAAGTTTACTACAGGGTGTTGGAGCCTCTGACCAATTGTCCAGCCTTTGGTTCAGGAGGTGCAGTTCCACTTCTGTCCTGATCATGGAACAATGAACCAGTTCTTTACCCTTGCAGAATAACTGAATGGGTCATGGAAGTTTGAACATCCAGTCTACATGTTTCTTGTGGACTTGGAGAAGGCCTACAACCATGTTGTTGGGGGTTTCATGGAGAGTGCTGATGGAATGTGAGGTATCAGGGCCACTGTTGTGAGCTATCTGGGCCTTGTATAACCAAAGCGAGAGCCGTTTCTGCATCCTTGGCACAAAGTAGAATTTTCCTGTCTCTGTTGTACTTCACCAGTGCTGCCCCTTGACACCTATCCTGTTTATGGTATTCATAGATAGGATAGCAGGGCATAGTTTTGGAGAGAATGGTTTCTGGGTTTTGAACCTCATGATTGCATCATTGCATTTTGTGGATGTTGTAGTTGTGTTGGCTTCTTCAGATCATGACCTTCAGCATGCACTTGAGTGCTTCACAGCTGAGCACGAAGTTGGCATGATGACAGTCATCTCCTTCCATGGCCATGGCTCTCAAGCGGAAAGAGGTGAATTGCTCCCTCAAGTCGGGAACAAGGCTTTTTCTGGACTGCTGGAATTGAATTATCTTGGGATCTTGCTCACAAGTGATGGTAGAATGGAGTGGGAGATAGACTGACAAATTGCTTACATGTCAGCAATAATGGGAGTGATACACCAGTCTGTCTTCCTTTCGGCTTTTTTACCCTTTTACTCAGGAGTCGCCACAGTGAATCATCTGATTCGCACGTTTGATTTGGCAGAGGTTTTTACGTCGGATGCCCTTCCTGTCACAACCCTTTTTAGCAAGGGACAAAAACTCGCATGTTTTATTTGGCATAGGTTTTTACGTCAGATACCCTTCCTGACACAACCCTTTAGCAAGGGGCAGAAGCACTGGGGGGGACAGTGACAACCTGGTGGAGAGTGGGACTTGAACCCCCAACCTTTGGATCAGCGATCCAGTGCCCTCACCACTAGACCACCACTGCCCACGCGGGAGTGATACACCAGTCTGTCATGATAAAAAGGGAGCTGAGCCAAATGGCAAAGATTGTGATTTATAGGTCATCTATGTTCTACCCCTTACCCATGGCCATGAGACGTGGGTCGTGAAGGAAAGAACGAGATCATGAATACAAGTAGCTAAATGAGGGTGTCTGGCCTCAGCCTTAGAAATTCAGGGAGAGCTCAGTGTAGAGCCACTCCTCCTCCACATCGAAAGGAGTCAGCTGAGGTGGTTTGGGTGTCTGATTAGAGTTCTTTCTGGTCATCTCCATTTAGAGGTACGTCCAGCTAGCAAGAGGCTCCTGGGCAATCCCAGAACTTGCTGGAGTGATTATATATTGTGTCTGGCCTGGGAACACCAAGGGATTTACCAGGAGGAGCTGGAGAGTGTTTCTGGGAAGAGTTGCTGGGATTCCTGGGTTTCCTTCTTAAACCTGTTGTCTTTGTGAACTGACCTCAGATAAGCAGATGGATGGATGATCTGCAAATGATGAGCTTAGTGCATTGCTTGTTTTATTAGTACTTATGTTATTTGGATTATCAGAATTTGTGGTCCAGATAGTTACTCATAATATAGTAGTTAATCCAACCTATTATGAACAGTATACCATGAGCGCTGGACCCATGGCTCCTCGTCCTGTGGCTACTTGAAAGTTGCTACTTTGTGGGTCAAATGGATTCAGTAGCCAGGTGACCTTTCCACCTGCTTTTGTACTTGTATTTTTATGGTAACATGTTCATAGAGCCTGCACTACTTAGAGATTTACGTCTTTTGGTGTCACTGGTACCAATAATACATTTAACTCCACAATTATTGGTGCCCCATGGATAACAACAGACGGTAACAATTAAATCAACATTAAGCATGATGTAATGTTTTTAGTGGAGAATTTATTTCTTTTGCTCCATTCATCCATTATGAATACTGGTTGTCCTTCAGTGTTACAGTAAAGATGGAGCCAATCCCAGCTGATTTTGGATAAGAGGTGGCGTATACCCTGTACAGTTTATGAGTCTAACTCAGACACAAGCAACAATTTGCACACACATTCACACTGATGGATAATTCGGATAAGATAGTTGACCAAATATGCATGTCTTTGAACTGTAGAAGAAAGCCTGGACATCCAGAAGGAACCCATGAAAGCATGGGGAGAACGTGCCATCTTCACACTTAAAGGACCTAGCATGGTAAGAGATGTCAATCGAGAACTTTCTCGCTCCGAGGGAATAGTGATAACCCCTGAGCTTCTGTGCTTCCCCATGCCATTTCTTAACCCTTTTTTATTAGGATAACAATAACAGTAATGTTTAACTTTTTATTCAAACAACTTCATAAATTTTAATGCAGGCTTCCTACCAAATAGCTGACCTGAACATTAAACGGTTAAGATTTAAAACACAAATATTAGTGGACCACCAAGTAAAGTAATTAATCTCTTCAGACCCCACTCTCCTCAGTGGGGACATTTTATTTTCTCCCAACTGCATTGTTCATTTTCTGTAACCGCTTCATCCTAATTAGGGTCGCGGGAGGCTGGTGCCCATCCCAGCCAACTCAGGGCGAGGGCAGAGTACACCCTGGACAGCTCGCCAGGCCATCGCAGGGCGGAAACACGCTGACGGCTTTGCAGCCTACTATTGTGCCCTGCGATGGCCTGGCGAGCTGTCCAGGGTGTACTCTGCCCTCGCCCTAAGTTGGCTGGGATGGGCACCAGCCTCCCCGCGACCCTAATTAGGATGAAGCGGTTACAGAAAATGAACTGAACCAACTGCATTGTGTGCATACACTTGCAAGATCCACATAGTATGGACTTGTTCTTGCCATTTTTTTCCTCATTGAAGACGTTGGTCAAGTTTAATATTTATAAGCTAGTCAGAAACACAAGCAGTGTAGAGAAACAACAAGACCTGCAGCTGTTTAGGAGAAGACATACAATAGTTAGTGGTTTGGGTCCTAGGAGGTTAAATCAAAATATAGCTAGATTAATTAAATTGATCACCCAATTTTGCTCTGTTGGAATTCTCTTCTTGTATATGATACTTATCATATGAAGATTAATATGATGATGTTCTAAATATGAAAATAATTAGGTGTCTGATCTAATTGTACAAAGGAGTCAGTAAAGAATTGTTTTAAAATTTATTTATTTTACTAGGCTAAATTAAATCTAACATGAGCTCATGGTTAAAAAAAAACAAAAAACTTATTTTAAATGACAGGCCTCATATGCAGCTGAGCTTGACCAAAACGTTTCATTTGTATGATGTTTCTCTCTTCTGGATGAACTTTTGGCTCTGAGTTTGGTTTAGAGTTTCATATGAACTGCAGTTACTGTAATGGAAGGACACTATGCAAACCACACAGAGCTGCTTTGACTTCCCACTGAATGTAAAAACCACATTACTGGGCCATTCATCATTGTTCCATGCCCAACTTGTATACAGAACTTATATAAAATGTGAAAAAATGTAGCGTGTTTATTTGTATCAATTTTAATAATATCAGCGTTGGGACCAGGTCCCCTGCTAATCTGATTGTGCTTCTTGAGATTAGCCAAGTTAGATAAATGCTGCTCTTTTACACTTAAGAAGTAATGAGTTAATAAGTGTTATGAAAGAGCTAGATGTCCATCGCATCAACTTTTTAATTTTGCGATTAGTGTTTAACGGACAATCTAGTGCGCAATGAGGGAAATAAACATCTGGTAATGAAGCACTTCCTGTTTTGGTGTTGCACCGGCTCTCCTTCGCTGTCACTAAGAGCACAACCACAGGACAAAAGTTCACCAAGTTAACAAGAAGCATTCATCACATTTTTAATACAGACGCTCCCCGACTTACATTTTTAGTTGGTTCCGGACGGCCGAACGTAAGTTGAAAGTGAACATAAGTTGTTACAGTGACGTATGATTTGTGATGTACGACGCTCATGCTGTACTATACATCCATAAATACCATTACCGTATCTTATAAAACACCCCTAAATCAATTATTATAAACATAACATTGTAAAATAATATCAAATATATCAAATAATATCAACATTAATTTCAAATAAATCACTTATTTATACCGAGTCACTTTACATGAAGCTTAAAACAGCCAATCAACGCTTAGAATATGTGAGGCACTCAAAACCGAAAGTAGTGTACTTGCAAAAGTAGTGTACTTACTGTGGGTTATACGGACTTTCGGTCTTTCACTTGCGCAAGGGTGCCGTTGAACTCGTTTAGAACACAGCCTGCACTGATGTGAATCACCAGCAGAGCGGAGAGTTCTTTTCTGGATTCGGGTTTTCATTCATTTTACAACTCTCTTCGCTTAATTGAGTATGCATGGTAGTTGTGCCGAATCGAGCAGATAGTTAATTCATCTCTGTGTATGAGACTTGCACCCATGCTAGTAGGCTTACGTTTCTGACCAACCATATTTACTTAGGGTTACAAAAGTACGCAAAACAGAGTAAACACAAAGATCACAGAGACAACTTCTTAACACAAGGGTAATACGCTATATCACTTCACTTATCCTTTAACATCCGAGGATGTCGTTGGGGCGCCTTCATGGCGAGACTTGGGCTGATTTGGCCTGGCAGAGCCCATCCTTCTCCAGGTCGTAGAAACATGCTTATGGCTTTGCAGCCTACTCTTTACGAAAGTCAGCAATGGTTCTCTTACATGCCTCTCACCATAGACAGTGAGAGACATGGCCCGCCTTTGATAACCCAGTTAGCTGTACTGGGGGGGACAGTGACAACCTTGTGGGGACTCGAGCGCCCAACCTTAGGATCAGCAATCCTGCGCCCTAACCACTAGACCAACTATACGCTATATAACTGATATATATATATATATATATATATATATATATATACTCGTATATAACTGAACTGGGAAGAAGGAGGGGCACGTTCAGTCTGTCATTTGTAAACAATGGACGCAGCGTCATTGCATCATTACGTCAGCGTACTACTTAGGTAAATTTGACTTTTTTTTTTTTGTAGACAAAACAAACAAACGTAAAAAAAAAAAAAAAAAAAAAACGTAAAACAGATGAACGTAAGTTGGGGAGCGTCTGTAGTTGATTTGGCTCATATTTCCACACATTTTGATAATTGAGATGATTCTAACACATCATACACCTGGAGGCCTGGAAAATTTGTTTAAAACTTTCCATAAGTCAATTGCCATTGCCCAAGATATCCAGTGGGATCAGGGAATTTCTCATCAGAACTTGAGTAACCGATAATAAGAGGGGACCACTGTATATAGTCTGTTGGTTTTCAGTGTGAATTTTTGATGAGGGTGAATTTACTTTGGCTCAGCTTAAATACCCCCCCCCCCCACCCCCATCCCGTCAGAATGGGATGATAAAGCTGGTTCGGAGGACAAAAGTTAGTAGCTTTTTTGGCAAATCCTTTGGAAAAAGGCATAAACTTCTTGAAATCTCTCTGAAGGTACTTCTTATAAGACTAAACCTTGTGCCCGACCTTGAATCATTCAAGCAGCTGGAAACACTGCGCGGTCGGATGTTAATGTGTTGCATACAGGCAAGTAAGAAATTCTTCCCACTATGTGATTAGTTAGTAACTTTCATTCTGTGAGCAAGACATGTACTCCCAGCTATAATTTTTCTATTTCACGAATACGTACTGCATTCTTTGAATATAAAAGTGTGCCTGGGTAAGACGGTTACTTTGTTCAAGGTGGGTCTGAATGTACAGATCTGTAATTAATTCTTTTCAATACTGTTCATTTTATTGGTACCCAAGGGATTTAAACATATTTATTTCTGTTTCGCTTTACATTGTAGTTATTATTCAATTACTTGGTCAGTTTGGTCAGTAGCATTCTGGAAGTTCAGGTCATTTGTCTATATATTCCCAATATCTTTACGAATTTGCCATGGTTGAAGATAGTGACTTTCAGTATGTGGTCTGTGAGAAAGGAGGTTTGACATGCAAATTTAAAACTACACGCACATAACCTGCTTCCTTATGCAAATCCACATGTGTCCCCATAGTTTGGAATGTTTATTCTGAATTTATCATCTTTAAATACATCTGGCTACAAGATTTCCATGGAAAATGACATTAAATTGGTCAGGTAGAAAATCTGCCTTGGATCCTTGTCTGAGAGGAACTTTATCATTCCTCTCCTGCAAGTTCACTGGGAGGATAACAGTCAACATTAAATTGTTACTAGGGTAACACTGAACCCAAAAGTCAGCAGCAAAAAAAAAAAAAAAAAAAAAAAGTAGACTTGAACAAAAAGGGAGAGCACATGGAAACTGGAGAGTGCCATGATCATTCTGGCCAAAACTAACCATAAAATGAACAGGAAATAAATTCCCCCAAGCCTGACCCCAACGGCCCATATAGCAAGCATCTGCCTACTCCTATGTAAGGAACAGTATTTCATTTGTTGATCCAGTGTGATATACTGCGACCAAAAACATTCACCTTGACATTTCCTAGAAACTCATGCTCAAACTAAAACATGTTTTTAATGAATAACAGAGCATATCTATGGTGTAAAGCATGCAAATTGTGCTTAGTGGAAAAAGCATACAAGCATGTATGCACAGCATAACCTGTTCAGATGGTACCTGTTTACTTGGTAATTCAGTGTTAAGAAAAGTCAATGCAATTTGAAACAAAAGTGTTCAACACATATAAAAGTGAATGGCAGACAGGATTTACCATGTTTTACAAATTTGTACATATTTCTAACAGTGAGCGGAGCAATGAAGGGAATTATTCTCTGCTGCAGTGAGTTACTTAATCTGTACCAGCTGCAGTTTTGCTTTTTGCTGTTCTTGCTCAAGTGCACAGTGGAGCAGTTGGAGAAAACACACTCCCACCAGTCAGAAATCATGGATCATAGCAGCCTGACTCATCAAAAGGCAGGGTGTGTATGATTGACTGCGTGTGCGGATGATTGTGCATGTGTGTGTGTGTGTGTGTGTGTGTGTGTGTGTGTGTGTGTGTGTGTGTGTGTGTGTGGTAAGAGTCATAGCTTTCTCCACTGCTACATGGATGTCTTTTCCTTGGCAGCACTTGTTTGACGAGGGCACATGGATAAAGGGAATTTGTCAGTCTTTCAATTAAGAATGTGGTTTTTCTGGAACAAGGCTGTAGCTGGGTTTTCTTGGCATACATTGACAGTCTGAGTTTCATAAAAAAGAACGTTAATTTTCAATACAGTCATCCCTTGCCACTTTGCGACTTGAAGTTTGCGGCCTCGATGCATCGCGGTATTTTCCATAAGTATCCAAAATCAAAAAATATTCATAAAAATTTCAAAATTCGCACTGAAACTCGCATGCACGCAAGCGGAAGGCAGGGACCCAAGGCAGGCTGCGTCCATTGTTTACAAACGACAGACTGAACGTGCCCCTCCTTCATTTCCAGTTCAGGCAGGGACCGCCCACTCAACTCAATCTCGCAAGCTGATTGGCTTAGACGCGTGATGCTGTAGCCTTGCACATTCCCGAGGGAATTTTTGTGATTTTGTGATCTTATAGTGTTTGTGACACCCTTGAAAATGCCTCCTAAACATCCTGCACCATCGAAGTCATCCAATGAGCCCAAGAAAAAGCGAAATATGATGACAGTAACCCAAAAAGTGAAGTTGCTAGATATGCTGACGGCGGGCAATACGTATGCCCATGTAGCACGCCATTACGGCATAAATTAATCTACCACGCGTTACATCAAAAAAGACGAAGTGAAGCACCTCCTGCTGATGATCCAATGCCTCTCGAATCTGACGAAGAGGCATTACCTGACTTGGAATAAAGCTCTCAATAACCTGTGCAGTAAATCATCATCTTCATCATCTTCACTTCACCTTCACCTTCATCATACTGCACAGGTCTCTCATCCTCATTTTTTTGGATTAAGATCAAGCGGAGAAGAGCTATTGTCAGATGTGAGTACAGTACTTAAAATATTTATATATAAATTATATGTAAATATTAATACATTACAGTATTTACATATGCATATAACTGTGTAACGTTTAATATACACTTCTTGATATTGTATAGACGCGAAAACATTATACATATGGTAGAAATGAGAGGGGTGATCCTACTTTGCAGTTTTTCGATTATCACGGCCAGGTCTAGTCTATATTATCCACAAAATTCAAGGGATGACTGTGTAATAGTGAATATAAATTTGTTTTTGGAAGATGTTAAAATTTGAAGTACTATGACTCAATTACACTTTTCATCTTTAGATGTATTATTTTCCTCTACGATGTTGCTGCTGTACTATGACAGCCTTTTTCAAATGTATAGATTCTTACAATTAATTTCATAAGATATCCGTCCATAAAACCCCTCGTGTCTTTTCCTCACTGGCAAAAAGCTATTTGTTCAATTCAGAGAAGAAAAAAATCAGTTAAAGTTTGAATTATTGTTTTTTTTATCACACCATATAGATTACTAAACCTCTACATGGAAAGCCATACGAACTATGAATAATAAATACCCCTAGACTGTGGAAAACTCTGAGGTCATGAGTAGTGAGTGTTTTAAGCTGATTGACAGCTTAATTCAAGGAAAATTCAATGTGGCCGCATCCTTCTGAAGAATTTTTAATCGGGGCATTTGTCTCACTAACATTACTTACACCTAACTTATCATGAAGACAAAATAAGTGAAGTTGGGGGGGGGGGAATAGTAAGGATTGTAGAAGTAGGTTTTTGTAGATTCTTTGGCTTCATTCTGCAATAGCAAAACCATGAATGGCAAGTCATAGTGGCTATCTCGTCAGCCCCACAGCAAGAAAGGCCTTGGTTTGATTCCCAGTTTGTTTCTGTGTGGAGTTTGCATGTTTTCCTCGTGTTTGCCTGGGTTTCCTCCGGGTACTCCAGTTTCCTCCCTCAGTCCAAAAATATGTACGGTATGTTAAGTGGCTGTTCCAAATTGCCCCTAGGTTTGAGTGTGAGTATGAATGACAGTGTGACTGTGAGTGGTTTGGCCATGTGATGGCCTGGCGTGTACCCCGCCCTCATCCAAAATTGGCTGAGATGGGCACCAGCCTCCTGTGACCCTAACTAGGATTAAGCTGTTCAGAAAATGAATGAATGAATGGATGGCACGTGTTGTGAGAGACCTCCGTATTTGTTGTGATGCTTCCATCTTTGGGTTTGTATTTGCTTGCTTATCAGGCAGTGGTAGCTCAGTGGATAAGGCTGCAGTTTACTGACCCAACAGTTGGGAGTTCAATCCACAGTACCACCAAGCTGCCTCTGTTGGGCATTTGCTTCTGTTGTGCAAGGCCCTTAACCCTCATTTGCTCAGGGGTATAAAATATACTAGAAATTGTAAGCTGTTTGGGGTAAGGGCATCCGTCAAATGCTCTCAGTTTTGTTTTTGCTTGAGCTGTACACACCAGCCAATCAGCATCAAGTCAGTGTTGGGATATGAACACAGAACAGCCATTGAAGTCATGTTCCATGCCTGTAGGGTTCAGTTCAGTTCAGGAATGAGGCAATTTGATTTGGTCAAATTACTCAGAATTCTGTGACGACACAATTCTTGAAAGCCGCTTTTACACGACGCAATTCTTGAAAGCCGCTTTTACACGACACAATTCTTGAAAGCCGCTTTTACACATCAACTAACCTCCCAAAATGTCTCCAACCAAAACTAACCTACCAAACTGCTCCAGGTATATAAAAACAATACAAGCATATTTAGTGAATTTTTTGAATATTTCATACTAGAGGCACAGTTCTGTCTTAGCTAAAGCAGCAAGACGAAGCAGCAAGACATGAAAGCTGTTTTCCAATTAGGAAAGTTCTCGTGAAGATTACTACAAACACCAGTGAAAGAGATGAAGTAGGATGTTGACAGCAAATATCAATGTCCTGTATTTTCTGCTTAACAGTAATTCTTGCCAATCAACCATGAGTTTGTTAGTTTGCTTATTTGTCTAAAATTCTGTACCACACCTCTGTACAGAGTTTTGCAAGTGCTGATAGGGCACTTTATTTGAACTTGATCCGATTTGCACATCAATTCAATTATTCATTCATTTTCCAAGCCACTTAATCCTAATTAGGGTCCCTGGGAGGCTGGTGCCCATCTTAGCCGACTCTGGGCATGGGCGAGGTACACAGAGAGTCTCACAATACACTCAGAGTACACAGGGGAAACCCACGCTAGCATGTTGAGATCATGCAAGCTCCACACAGAAACACGCGAGCTGAGGTGAACATGCTAACCACTGTGTCACCGTGCTCCATTTGTTCATGTAATATTAAAAATCAAAATCAAAAAAAATATATTGTCATGTCTAATTGTATGTTGAACTTAATAACTGTTTAAAGTGTAAGTCAAAGTAATATTAAAGACAATATGAAGATAAAGTGTTGCCGCTTTCGTTTTTATTTTATTTATACTAAAATTGCAAGTTTTTCGGATATACCTGGTCAAGTTCAGTCACTGGCTTCACAGATAAATACAGTGGTACCTCACCTTACGAAATGAATCCCATCCACAGCCTTTTTCTTAACCTGGATTTTTCGTAAATTGAACCGCATTTTACATGTAAAACGTATGATTTGTTCCAAGGCCCCCAATACTACCCCTAAACCCTTTAAAAATGATAAAAGCATACCTTTTAAGACCTCCTTCTGCTTCAGTATCGTACCGATGGTAGACGGGTTTGTCCATGTTCCTTTGCGATATCACTCGAGCCCATTTCTTCTTCTCATTCGTCTTTTCATTCGCACTGGAAATCACACGCGTATGCGCGCGTGTGTGTGTGTGTGTGTGTGTGTGTGTGTGTGTGTGTGTGTGTGTGTGTGTGTGTGTGTGTGTGCGCGCGTGTGTTGACCATGTCTTCTTAGCAGAGTTATAATCTTACAAATGTTTATGGAAGGTTAAAATTCTGATTCAAGAAATAAAGCATGAAACAACAGTAACTCTGTCCTTTACACGAAAAACATTATGGTAGATGCAGCTCCATAATAGCCAATGGGAGGGAGCGGGCCGGAATGTTGGGAGATAGCCAATAAGAGGGAGCTGTGTCATCCCTCCTAGCCAATGGGAGGCCAGCGGGGCGGGATGTAGGGAGATAGGCAATGGGAGGCAGCTGCGTCATCCCTCCTAGCCAATGGAAGGCCACTGGGGTGGGATGTTTGAACATCATTGATGGGAGAGCAGCTCGTGCATTGTTTGAATGTTTGAATGTCGCGTTCTTATGTTCGAATGGCACGTTTGAATGTTTGAATGGTGCATTTGAACTTGTTTCGTATCCAGAGACAAAAATTTTAGGAAAATGCACTTCGTAACCTGCTTTTTTCGTTTGGTGAGACTTTCGTAAAGTGAGGTATCACTGTATTACAAATTCGTAGTATTGTTTTACTGCAAAATAAATTGAACCTGAAAAGGATCTTTAATGTGTAGTTTGCTAATTTTGTTATATTTTAATACAAAAAAAATCTGCTTTTTTAAAAATAAGATGGACCTATGAATGTAACGTTTGTCAAGATTTGTTTATTTGATATCTTGACCTACGTGATGTATACATTCGAAAAATATCTGTACTTGGTTTTCGTAAACTGAAAAGAAGGTAGCATTGGTTGCACTCAATCAATCAACTCACAACTAAAGCACTCAACTCTAAAGAATTGTCCTAAACTAATTACGTATAACGTTCATGATATTAATTTAAAGTGTCTTTAGAATTCATTCTGTGGATAATATTATTGTTTAATGGACAATAATGTTTTATTTATAGTCCTAACTTTATAAATTTAGAACTTTTATTGTTTTTATGGTTTAAATAAAAAAAAAATGTCCCCCAGAATGTTACCCAAGACCAAATAATGAACCATAGATATAGTAATTGCTGGTTCTATTGGAACATTAGTAGAAAACCATACATGGACTTTTATATGAGACCTTTGATGTTAAGGGAAGATAAAAGCTCAAACCCCAGCTATCTCAGAAAACATTTAAACAAGAGCGGTTTTGTTATGCTATTTTGTTCACACCCCATCCTACAGGACATATCATGAGACCTGCACATGGGAAATTAAAAATGATGTTACTCATTACCATTTTGACATGTTTGACTTTGAGATGAGATCTGTTTTGGATTTGATTAGAAGTCATAATGCATGTTTCCTTGTCCAGACATCTTCAAATCTTTACTATATTCGTCATTGTTTCTGAAATCAGGCATGAAGGCGAGCACCTGGTGGTCAGGCTTCTGTCCATGGAGCCTGGCTGGGCACAGCCCGAAACGGAGACATGGGTCCGCCCTCCCATGGACCCAGCACCTATGGGAGGGGCTATAGGGGTCAGGTGTACCGTGAGTTGGGCCTTTTTCACTCCCCAGGTACTCCCTTGTTGTCCTGGCAGACTTTAACATCCATGTGCGAAATGACAGTGTGACCTGGAAGGGTGTGATTGGTAGGTACGGCCTGTCGAATCTGAACTCGAACGGTGTTTCGTTGTTGGACTTCTGTGTTCGTCATGGTTTGTCCAACCATGGTTTGACCTTAGCCTACCCGGGAAGGTCTATGCAGGAGTACTGGAGAGGAGGATCTAACCGTTTGGTGAACCTTGAATTTTGGCGGATTAATGTGGTTTTCGTCCTGGCCACGGCACTCTCGACCAACTCTATACACTACAGGATCCTGGAGGGGACATGGGAGTTTTCCCAACTTGTCCACATGTGCTTTGTGGATTTAGAAAAGGCTTTCGACCATGACCCTTGGGCTATCTTGTGGGGTGTGCTCCAGGAATACGGTGTACCGGACCCTCTGTTATGGGCCATTCGGTCTTTTTATCACTGGAGGCAGAGCTTGGTCTGCATTGGTAACAACAGGTTGAATTAGTTTCTGGTGAGGGTTGCAGTTCACCAAGGCTGTCCTTTGTCACTGATTCTGTTCATAATTTTTATGGACAGAATTTCTAGACACAGCCACAGCATTGTGATGTTCTGGTTTGGTTTGGTTTAAGAAGAGCTGTGTATCTGCTTCAAAAGCTTCAGTTCATCATTTCACTTCACTTCAATTCATTTTTGAAAAACTAGAATCAAGAGGGAGGCATTGTGGCATAGTGGATAGCATGTCCACCTCACAGAAAAATGGTCCGGGATTTGAGTCCCCGGCCTAAGGGCAAGGGCTTACTGTAGCATTCACTTTAGGACATCCTGGATTTTAGGTATAAATAAAACCAAACACGGTTGAGGTGCCATGATGAGCTCACGATGGTTCCTCTCAAAATATGAGACCTTGTTAACATGTCAAATTTGTAACCTTCACAGCACAGCAGTAGCCAGATTGACCCGTATGGTGTCTCAACAGCAAGATGTATGCATATAAAGCTTTCCAGTGGGAGTCCCTCTGGAAGTCACACACGCCACACATAAAGGATTTTCTCCGTGACGTGTTGAAAGTGCATGCAGCTGCTCGGCACTATGTCAGCTGTCGAACCCCTTGCTGTTCAAAATGAGCAAGCAGAAGCCAAGAGTTCAAGCATGGTTCATTTGTCAGGTCCATTTTATAGCTTGGAACTGTACGACACAAGTTCTCTCAACACAGAAAAGTCCAGATGTCACTGAGGCGCAACAATGGAGCCACTGTTAGCACTCAAAAATAGAGAGATTTCCTCCAATTATGTTAATAGTGGCAGGTTATTACAATGAAATCCATGTGTAGGCCTGGCCTTTTTCAGTCTCCTGAGCTTGTAGTGCTAATCCTATCGATTGGCAAGGTTTAGACAGGTTGACAAAGCTGTTTTGTGAAGGTGTTTTTGTTAGCCTTGCTTTTCCTGCCTCAACGTTGACTCAACAGATTTGCCGAACTGATAGTTCCGAAGCAAGGGAGTTTGAAAGGATCTTGAAAGAAAGAACACAGAAGGAACACAGAGAAATTTTCTTTGGATTGCTGGTTAATGTTGATGAAAAATTCCTTTTTATTACCAGGTAAAGGAGGCATTGAAATTCCTCGAACATAAATTGATTTTAACTGAAAATGTGAATGAGTGAGATGAATTTAAGTTTTTATGCAGCCCCTCTCCCCAGCCAACTCATCAGAATCCCACATGGAAACATCTGGTCTTTATAGCTTTACATTATTTATTTATATGTAAAAATCTAACTATATAATTCAAACCATCATGATATATTAAATATTACACACAGCTCTGATTAAGAAATCCTTTACTTTAAATACCCCAAAGATTGCTCAATTTGCCGCATTTGGCAGACACCCTTATCCAGAGTGACTTAGCATACATTTATCATTTTCATGAATCTGAGGGTTGAGAGCCTTGCTCAAGGGCCCAACAGTGGCAGCATTGTGAAACCGGGACTAGAAACCACAATTTTCAGAGTATTAAACCAGAGCCTTAACCACTGAGCCTAACGGTCACTGTTCAGTGTACATTCAAACTTGCTGTCTCCCATGACACACTGATCTAGAAGTATTGTACAAATGGTTGCAAATGTTTTTGCTTTTGTTTTCTTTTTCTTTTTTAAATTAATTTTTTGAACACTAAATGTATTACCGGCAGTGCAATTTAAGTAAAATTTAATTATTTGTTTGGATTTTATGCTAATAGCTGCAGTGCAGTATACCCAATACGTGGTAAGCCAGTTTTTCATCCACCCCTTGTGCTGTGACAACAAATAAATGTCATGACAACAATCAGTGTGACAAGTGTATAAGATCCACTAGAACCATCTCATAAATTTGGGAGCTTTTCCAGAAATGCAAAGCAATGTCCTGTAGACAGACAGTGAGTGAAAAAGTTTGGAAGAAATTGCTATTCAATCTTAATTACATTATATTCAAGAAGAAGAAAATTCATGGCTGGACGCACCCAGGAGGAACGAGTCTCAAAGCGGAAAACCACATATTTGTCTGGCTATACAATCAATAGCGTACTGATATCGCAGATCTTCTACAAGATTTCCATTAGTGCTTATGATCCTGTCACGTCATCTGAGCAAAGTTGAACCATTTTCTCACCATTAAAGTATCTTCAGCTCTTATCTCAAAGAGCATTCCCGACACAGATTTGTAGATACACTGTTTCATTGGGAATCTGTGGAGGGCAATATCCTTCTGTTGGTCAGGATTTCCTCTCCTGTTTGAAAACCCCACCGGCTTGTACCGATGATGTAGAAAGGGCACAAATGGGATGCTCCATATATATTCACAGTGGATCAGCTGGTAATGGTGGCTTGATCGACATCACAGTCAGGTCTGTGCAGTACTTTTGATGTTTTGATTGAATAAAATCATATTGAGGATGCATGTTGCCATAAAATCGGTCTGACTGCAAGTTACTTTGATGTTCCGAGTGATATAATTCTTCTTCTTCTTCTTTTCCTTTCGGCTTTTCCCTTCAGGGGTCGCCACAGCGAATCATCTGCCTCCATCTCACCCTATCCTCTGCATCTTTTTCTCTTACACCAACTGCCTTCATGTCCTCCTTCACCACATCCATGAATCGTCTCTTTGGTCTTCCTCGAGGCCTTCTGCCTGGTAGTTCCAACCTCAGCATCCTACTACCAATATACTCACTATCCTTCCTCTGTACATGTCCAAACCATCTCAATCTAGCCTCTCTGACTTTGTCTCCAAAACGTCTTACATGTGCTGTCCCTCTGATGTGCTCATTCCTGATCCTATCCATCCTCGTTACTCCCAAGGAGAACCTCAACATTTTCATAATAATCAAAAAATATGACATTTTCTGGTTTGTGAATCAGTGTATGTGATTCTGAACACGTGACGGTGGTGTAGTGGTTAACACGTCTGCCTCACTGCAAGAAGGCCTTGGATTAATTCTTAGCTCAGGTGTCTCTGTGTGGAAATTGCATGTTCTCTCCATACTTGCGTGGGTTCTTTTGCACTGTCCAAAAACATGCACAGTAGGTCAATTGGCTGTTTCAAATCTCCCCTAGGTGCAAGTGCGATTGTGTGTTAGCCCTGCGATGGCCTGGTGAGTTGTCCATTGTATACCCTAGAGTTGGCTGAAATTGGATCCAGCCTTCCTGTCATCTTAATGAGGATTAAGCGTCTTAGAAAATGAGTGAATGAATGATTAATTATACCTTCTCCGTCTATAACTGTGTAATAATGAATTCATGCAATTTATTATTGAACATTTAATATTTTTCAAAAGATATGAATTGAATCTAATTTAGTGTTTACACATATATACAAGTTTGTCCATGCATAGAATGGGTACATTTGATTGTCACTTATTAATCTTTATTTTAAAACAAAATAACTTTTACGGAAGGGGCAATGTTGGCCTGGTGGTAAGGTGCTGGATCACTGATCCCAAGGTTGGGGGTTTGAGGCCCACTCTCAACAGGTTGCCACTGCTCCCCCCATGCAGGGTTATCAATGGCTGACCATGGTGAAAGATATGCAAAAGAACCGTCGTCGGTTGAGATGGGCGCAAGCCCGCGCCCGACCCTAATTAGGATTAAGCGTTTCAGAGAATTAATGAATTAACTTTTATGTTAATAATTCAATTTCAGCAGTTTATATTTGTATTTGTTTGTAATGCATAAGAGAGTACTGTACTGTACTGTACTGTACTGTACTGTACTGGACTGTAAACGACCCAGCACGTGACTTTTACAGAACATACACAATATAACATAAACATTGTCCTTTCGGGTAGTGAAGTATATTTACATATCACCATGTAATTTGGTTGAAGCTCTGAATAGATGCAACTTAATTTGTTTAATTTCCAATGCACAACACGTTCAACTAATTGAATGAAGAATTCACTAGAAATCAGTGCTAGCTGCTAGTCTAAGCTTGTTGCCTGACAATGCCCCGTGTCTTTGCTGGGTGTTCATCAGAATGACTGCGAAGTTAGAATTGATTCTTATTTTGTTTTGTCAGTGTTAAGGAAAATTCTGCAGACACATTTCATTCATTTTCGGAACCACTTAATCATAATTAAAGTTGCAGGGAGGCTGGTGCCTATCTCAGCCCAGTCCGGGAGAAGGATGAGTTACACATTGGACAGCTTGCAAGGCCATCGCAGAGCCAACATGCACACAACCATTCATATTCACACTCCCACCTAGGGGAGATTCGGAACAGCCAATTAGCCGACTGTGCATGTTTTTGGATTGTGGTAGGAAACCAGAGTACCCAGAGGAAACCCATGCAAACACGGGGAGAACATCTCCGCACGGAAACACCCAGGCTGGGATTAAACTCAGGCTTTTTTGCTGTGAGGTGGACGTGCTAACCAATGTTCCCTCTAATTTTTCATGTGTCTGGGCATACACACAAGCCCTGTGAGCACACTGAGGACACTGCATGACGTGTATGGGCGGGGCACATATGCAAGCGTAAGTGAACTATATCGTATCATTGACTGGACATCTATCACTCACTGAGTTACATTGCAAAATGGTATAGAAAACAATATTATTGGTCTAATTACTTAGATTAGGTCTAGTATTATATATTAATTTGTATGTTTCTGTTGAATTTTATTTCATGCGCTGTGTAGATTTTCTTGTTCGCTGAGAATGTGCAAGCAGTGCGCGATTGCACAAGTACACAGCTTAGAGGGAACATTGGTGCTAACCACTATGCCACCAGACCACTGCTGAACCATTTATAGTGGAAAATAATTTAATTGTAAATGTATCAGGAGGATTAAAAATAAATTGCCAATTGTAGTTAAAGAAAATACAGCAGTGGTCCCCAACCCCTGGGCCGCGGACCGGTCCCGGTCCGTGGATCAGTTGGTACCGGGCCGCACAAGAAATAATTATTTATTTCGGTTTTATTAACAAACTGAACCAAATAGTACGGGATATGTGTAGCCTGGTAAAACTTGTAATAATTTGGTGCATGAACATGAAATACACAAACAATGAAAAATACAATAGTTTTTCTCCAATGATGTGAATTCCAGTAAATTGCTGCAAGTTTTCAGCAAATAGATTTTAAAATCCAGAGCAGCAGTTGTAGCTTGATGGATGCCTTGCTTGGTTTTTCTACAAGTGGAGATTATCCTAGTGGTGGAGCACTGAAGTAGGGACAGCGAGGGAATATGTATATGGTGGGGGTTAAAACTCGATTGAAATGTGAACCATACAAAGGGAGATGATTGTGCAGACGGGTCGCATAATCGGCTGCTTCTGGTCCCTGCTCCAGCCGCGCTGTATTTTTCTTGGCATGATTCAGCCAGTAGTAGTGAGCAGTTAGTTTTATGAAATGCATAGCCTATGGGCTGCGAGAATGCTAATGCTAGGCTGCTGAGAGCCGCTGAGATTTAAGGCTTACTTTACTGTCCACTTGTGCAAGATATTTATGCTTTAAATCCTGGTCCTTCCCCGTGTAAACAGCAAAATACGCATGTCCACACAGTGCAGGGAAGCAGTATAAATGCACTGCGGTATTATTCCAGGATTAGCAGCTTACTTATATTTCAGAAGTTCCAGAATTGATGATTTTACTGCTTGGAAAAAATTTTCAGCTAAAATGTTTCTCCTTCAAATAAGGTATTTCCTTCTTTTAGTTCTGCATGGCTTGCTTTGGCAAGATCCAGGTGATTACAGCAAATTTCTTTTTTTTCCCCCCAATCTGCGTACTTGATGAGTGGTCCTCGCAGACACATTTGTCATGTGTTGAACTTCTTTCCTTCCTTTCAGAACTCTTGTCTCATAAGAGAAATGCTTGTGATTGCCTCAACTGCCTTTTTTCCCGGGTTGAAAGCATTTTTGGCTTTGTGAGCACCATCTGTGAAACAGATCCTTCCACTGAAGTTCTGATAGTGTTTCATGCCATTTGTTGCAAAGTACTAATTTAGTTTTAATGTAACTATAACATTTAAACCCTCTCTTGAAGTCTAGTTAATAAATATTCCAAATTAGTACTCATTTGCACTTGTCTCTCATAGTTAGTCCATGGATTCCAACAGAGTATTATCCAGATTCCATCAGATTTGGAAAGCTTGCATTACTCACTCTCGTTCATTTGACGAATTAATTCTATTAGGTCTGCAGGGAAGCAGGAGCCTATTGGGCAAAAGAGGGGCACACCCTGAACAGCTCACCAGACCATTACATGGCGGCCAACACATACAACTATTCACACTTGCATACATACCTGGTGCTACTTGGAACAGCCAATCAGCCTAATATGCATGTTCATTGACTGTAGGAGGAAACCAGAGTACCTGGAGAAAACCCTTATGAATTTGTTATTGCTAAGACTGGTAAACATGTATGCAAAACAGGAAATGTATATAGAATATTATTTCCACTTGAATTAAGTACTGGCATGAAATTCTGGCATTCATTCATTCATTTTTTGTACCGCTTAATGCCAATTAGGGTCGCGGGGAAGCTGACACCCATCTCAGCCGACTCTGGGTGAGGGCAGAGTACACCCTGGACAGCTCACCAGGCCATTACAGGGTAGAAACACACTGCTATGCAGAATACTCTTGACGAAAGTCAGCAATGGTTCTTTTACAGCCTCTCGCCATAGACAGTGAGATACATGGCCGGCCTTTGATAACCCAGTTAGCTGCACTGGAGGGACAGTGACAACCCGTTGACAGTGAGGCTTGAACCCCTGTCCTTGGGATCAGTGATACAGAACCTTACCACCAGGCCACCACTGCAAAATGTTGGTATTTGGAATCTGAACAACTACCCATATGATCCCTCAGCATAGAATTGTGGTATACATAGGAGAAATTATAAAGGAACAGTTAATACATTATTATCACACCATTTCAGAGCCATAACATGAAGAGGACCCAAAAGGTCATTGCCATTTGACAAAGCTTTGATGGCTTTCTGTGTCTTGTTGAGTGATGGTATGTCAGCAAGCGCTGCCACAATGGGCTTCTGTACAATCTCCTCAATGGCGTCCAGGTCAATGGCTGACTGCCGATTTAGCAGGATGCTGAAGTTCTCTGCCCACCTCTCCTTGGTAAGGTTTTAATCAGTCAGGAGTGTGTTTTCATCAGCAGTTAACAGTGCTGCTGTTCTACTCAAGTAAGGGTAGACAAACGTCTTGGCTTTCCTGTGGCTTCTAGAAGTGGCATGGCAGCGCTCAGTCCACCAGCTGCTGCTGCACTGCCATGGAAAACATGTGGAGTGAAGTGCGAGACAGCTCATGCCAACAGGAGGTGCCCAAGACCACTGGGGAAGTGCAGGGTTTGGGGCAAGGCACAGCCAGAGGAAAGCCTTGTACTGATATCTCGCACAGGAAGGATGCATTTGAAATGTCTGCATGTTAGTACTAGATGTAAATCCCTGTGGCCATGTGTCAGGGGTTAGCACGCTCTTCTGCTAGTCTTCTCTTTTGAAACCAGCTGTAGTCCTCTATTCATGGGCTCTGGGAGTTTGTTGTGGTTTTGCTTTGCTTCCTGTGCAAAACCTTCATCAGTCAATATAACGCTGCAGAATAAGCTTTCCTACTGCTTTAGCACACATCTGTGAATCTCTGTCGAGAGATCACCGTCAAGAACCGGGTCCGTTTGCGAATCGCATCTTCGGGAGTGCCTTGAACCCGCCCGTTAGTTCCTGGAGGTTAAAGTCTTTATCTCGAGAGCCATCGGAGGGGTGCCATCGGGTTTATAGGCGAGAGCGTTGGGCTGAGCTAGGAGGGCAAAGTCCGGTCGATCTCTCCCAGGCCTAGAGCACCCACTGGCGCTAGTGTTGTGTATGGTCCAAGAGATTAGTACAGATCCATTTAGTTGTACAGAATCATCTCAACAAGCAGCTTTGAGCACTGCTTGTCTGGAATTCAGTCGCTTTGTTCCTCTAAACTTCATGCCAGGAAGAAGGTCCAAACAGTGGAGCCATTGTTGATGCATGCTTGCTCGTCCATGGTCTCCAGCACTGCCACAGGCTTAGACACCATGGCCAAAGTATAAGATTCACATTCATCTGTAGATGATGAGATTCAAGCACTGCTGATTAGTCCAGTAGTCTACTTCAAATGGAGTTATATAAGCAAGAAGAGTGGCTGAAAATTTTTCACAAGGGCGCTTGAGTACAGTGGCTTGTTTTTGCTTTTATATGAATTGACCATTTGTTTAGCTTTTGAAAGTAGTTTTGCAATTTATTTCGTGCTTACCAAACCAAGATTCTTTGTGATGACACAGTTATGAAGAAGGCATACTCTTGCCACTTAATGCCTGGTATGTTTGACTAACTTTGGCATTGTTCACAATTAGGGAAGCAATTTTACATAAACATGCCATGCTGTAGGGTGAAGCGTGCCGGGTAGGAGCAAATCAAGACAACATTGTATGTACAACAGCGTCATAGCAGCTTAATTATTCTTGCATTGTGAGTATTAAAACCCAAATAAATAACTTGCAACACATTTCCAAGGCTGACGTTGCTATGGGAACTACATTTTTTTGTGCATCAGCCAATGAGATTGGAAGTTCTTTGAATATTGCCAACTTAAGGTAAATTCCAATGCAACTATTTATCTTTGAAAATGAATGAATGAATGATAAAATAAATATATTATGCCCTTTTTCTCACGTTCATCTGTTTCAAATAATGTAAATAAAAGTCTTTATTGAAATTTATTTTCCCCCAGAATAAATATTTTAAACATTCCAGTGTGATGAAAAGGAAACTCCTGTATCTAATCCAAGATAATCAGAGACATCCCAAATGTCCTTGAATGCCTTTGGCTGTGCCGTTATTATCATGTGATAGGTACACCGGGTTATTCTTCCTGTCGATCTCCAGGACCATCAGAGAAATAATTATTTTATTGTTCTTGTTGTTGATATGCTCTGTGGTATGTTCTGCCCTGTCATGCAGCTATTTGTGCTGTGGTCCATCAGGGGTAGGGGTGACTTGCCAGCACTTCTCACTGGCCCTGGCATTATGTATTGTTTGCCATGCATTGTGTGCAGGGTCCCAGCAGGGAAACAGCTGTGGCTGATGGACTTTCCAGACCTGTGTGCAGGCAGTGTGACATGTTCTGTCCGTAGCCTTCATCATGTGCCAACTTTCATCATAGACTGACCCTTACATTCCTGTCTCTAAATCTTTTCCTCCCTATAAGCATTAAATCCTTCATTTCAAACGTCTGTCATAGCGCATGAAACAGCCGGCGAGAAGACAAAGTAAGTAGATACATTACCTAATTTGGTCCAGTTTTGAAAAAGATATAACTAAAGGTTGGGAGATTTTAGGAACACTTGGAATGATAAGGGATGATATGAGTTGTGCACTTTCTGCTTACATACACATCGATGCACACCTTGAATATTTTCCTCAAAACTTATAATCTGACCCTTTTTCATACTCTATTTGCAATTATTTCAGTTTACGCTGTGTTTGTAGCTTATCTTACTCGCATTGATGTCCATTCAGTGTATGTGATGTATAAGTAATGAAGGTTCTTTATTATGTATGTTGTGTTTTTAGGGGTTATCACTCTCGTTTTATAGCAGGAGCGTCCTGGGTTTGAGCTCCATGGCCAAAGAGTTTCTCTGTGGAATTTGTACGTACTCCATGTGCTTGCATGAATTTCCTCTGAGCACTCTGGTCTCTTTTCATTGTCTAAAGACAAGCACAGCTGGCTATTCCAAATCGCTACTAGGTATGAATGTGAGTGTAAATGCATGTTTGTCCCAGCAAGCATATTATGAAGATAAAAACATCCAACAGAAGCCCGGAAAGTGGCCCAAGGGTGCTAAATGGGAAGTGAGAAAAAAAACGATGTCCTGTGTGATTTGGAATAGCCAGCAGCTACTGTTCCTAAATTTTCCCTCGGGCAACAACAAAGTAAAATACAGTAATCCATTTGAGAGATCTCATTAGAGATGCTACAGTTTTAAAGTGGTGAAACCTCTGAAATTATATGGATAAATAGTTAAATTTTTTTAATACTCTGAACAAATATGATTGAAAACATCATTTTTACAAGTCCTGAAAAGTAGATTAAAAAACAGTGAAACAACTGAGAAAAAATTATTGTACTTAGTTATTTATTCACTCATCAAAAGTATCCAATATTACATATTTTGAGCAGCAAAAGTACATGCCCCCAGTGCAGCTAACTGGGTTATCAAAGGTCGGCCACGTCTCTCATGGTCTATGGTGTGAGGCTGTAAAAGAACCATTGCTGACTTTCGACGAGAATAGCTGCAAAGCTGTTGGCGTGTTTCCACCCTGCGATGGCCTGGCGAGCTGTCCAGGGTGTACTCTGCCCTCACCCTGACTTGGCTGGGATGGGCGCCAGCCTGCCCGCGGCCCTAATTAGGATTAAGCACTGACAGAAAATGAACTGAACTGAACAAAAGTACATGAACGTTTGCATTCAGGCCCCTTATACAAAAATAACTGTAACTACATGTTTGTGGTAACTGTTGTCCAGTCCTGTTCATCAGCTTCGGAATATGTTCTGCTCATCACCTACAGAACAACATCACTAAATATGAGTTGTCTAGTTATAACCAAAACCTCTGCACTGGAAGAAAAGATGTCATATTATAGTATCTCAGCACGCTGCTCTAGTTCAGTAAACACGATGCAATATTTGTTCTGTACTGAACTGTATGTTCTGTACGCTAGCAAATAGTACATAAAAAAGTCCCACTTTACACATGACTCAATGTATCTACAGTAAGGAGCATTCAATTATAAATATCACTTGACGTAACTTTTGTGTCTTAAATTATGGTGCATGATGTTTGATGATTCTGAGCTACTGTATTATGTACACTGACAAATTTCTTAAGAATTTCAACCGGAAACCCCAACACAGCTCTGACTGTTATTTCCTATTATTAGGTTGTAAGTATGACTCAGAGTAGTTCTCGAACATCATATTATTTAGTATATTTTATTCTCTGAATATTAAAATCACTTTGTTATTATTATTATTATTATTATTTACAACAATTCCTACACCTTATAGCATAAAAATTAAAGAATTATAGCATTATTACAAGGGCGTAGGCTGGTCTGACCGTGGGGTGTGTGTGTGTGTGTGTGTGTGTGTGTGTGTGTGTGTGTGTGCACATCTTGGTTGACCGGAACACGAGTCCCAGGGGCTATAGGCCTAAACCTTAAAGGATTGTAGACAAACACAAGAGCAATTTGAACACCAGACTGTTTTAATTATCTACATAATTTGGGTCATAATTAAAATTGGCGGAGAGGTCTTATAAATGATGTTATACAGTTATACAACACTAATGAATCTCAATGCACAAGTTACACTACACACTACAGTTTAACAAAGATGTATTTACAGTTCAATTACAAAAACAATGAAATCTATTTTACAACATTTGCACTTTATAAACACTTTCACATAATCTTTCACATAATTTTAGCAATTTAATAAGTTATTTTACGAAGCACTTTGGGGAACCAGGTACACCCGTGGGTAGAATTATACACTTTAAAAAATTGGCTGTCAATACAGGGGTGAACTGCAATCAATTATTATAGTTCAACCAAAAACGTTCTCAAATATATTTCAAACTACATCTGCAAGTACATATGCTAAATAAATTTACAAATTTAGCTAAAGTAATTTATCTATTCAAAGGCACAAACAAATATTAATACATATTTACAGCACAAAGACAAAGTATTAATTTTATAAAAGTACTGAGCATTAGGCTGCAGATACAGGCTGGATGGCTTATGATTATTTTAGCCATTCATTCTCTGTGCATCAATGTTTGTGTTCGAACACACGTGCAGGAACTGGACGTGGTACAAACAAACTGTGCTTTATTCTCACACTCTCACTTTGTTTGATTGACAGTGTTCAGCTATTATTGCTTACTGATATGTGAGGCGCTCCACCGAAACTAGGCACTTGTCATTGATTGTTGATTGGTCAGCTCGGTCTTGCACATGCGCAGTGCCCGTTACACGTTAACTTCCGGTGTCAGCTTCCGGTTTCCGGTTTACTGCATGCTGAATTTATCTCCGACTTTCTCTTCAATAACAGTCATTAAGTTTATTTATAAGATTGTGAATAGACATAATTTCTTCTCCAGCGGAACTCAACTCCTGCTATGTGTGTGTGTTGGGGGGGGGGTTGCACGTGCACCCTGTGCACCCCCCCCCTCCCAGCCTACGCCCTTGTATTAGATGAAACTTTAATTGTTTTACACATGGTTTTACCAGGAGCTGTGGTGGGCCGGTGGCAAAGTGCCGGATTACTGATACCAAAGTTAGATCAAACTCCACAATCAATGGGTTGTCACTGCTGTCCCCCCCAGTGTCACTGCTGTCCCCCCAGTGCAGGTAACTGAGTTATCAAAGGCTGGCCATGTCTCTCACTGTCTATGGTGAGAGGTTCATGTAAAAGAACTTTGCTGACTTTAAGAAAGAGTAGCTGCATAGCCGTCAGCATGTTTTTGCCCTGCGATGATCTCGTGAGCTGTCCAGGGTGTACTCTGCCCTCGCCAGACATTTACATTTACATTTACAGCATTTGGCAGATGCTCTTATCCAGAGCGACTTACAATTGTCATTTTTTTGTGTACAACTGAGCAATTAAGGATTAATGGCCTTGCTCAAGAGCCCAACAGTGGTGACAGTAGGGATTGAAACCATCGCCATAACCACTAAGCCACCACTCACACAAATCAGCTGAGATGGGCACCGACCTCTCCATGACCCTAATTAGGATTAAGAGGCCCAGAAAATAAATAAATGATTAATGGTTTTACTAAGTCTTTTAGAATTTCTCAAAAACAGGCACAGTTTTACCATGTCTTCAGTAAATATACAGTTAGGGTTATTTCAGGTTAGTGTTGTGTTGCGTAATGTTAATGCCTCTGACAGGTGCGATCTCTGGTGACTCTTGGGAAGAGGAAGTGACTCAGTATCATTACTTGCAGTCACATCCTGGCAGGCACCATACGAGATGAGTGACTCCCTCACTACTTTGACTTCAAAATTACGATCTTTTAGATCCTTTGGTTTAATGCTAACCCTATAGTCATCATCATCACAACAACCTTCCCAATATTTCAGAATACTGAGCCATTATACCACATTTATATACAGTGCACAGCAGATGATTGTGTACTATACTTCTGTGTGATTTTTTTTTTTATAGTGAATAGATATCTAGTTCTACTGAATTAGTTACATCCATAGAACACTCAGTGTGTATTATAGGCGCCATTGTTTTAATAATGTGTCCTTATCAAGATATCTCTGTAACAATACCTTGTGTTTACTTATGATTTAAATTGGGTAAAATTACATTATTATTGATTTTACTACATGCACAATTATAAAAAATCAAGAGTGTGCAACCTTTCCTTGTGTTAAAGGTGCTGTATATCAATTGTACACTTTGTTATGGGGAGAGTGAGAAGTGCATAACCTGAGGAAGTTTCAATGAGTCATAGCTATAGGATCTGTTTCAACAGATGTTTTTAAGCATGTCTTCTTACTAGGCTAATATTCTGGGCATTTACACAAGTCCCTCTGCACTGCGTGCCTCTCAGCTTGTGTAATCTGCTTATGAGAAGAGCCATGTCTCAAAAACATAGCCGCTAACCGCTTTTAGTTCCCCAGCATCCTCATACTTATCCCAGTTATGGTGGATTTCTTTATATTTGCATTCACTATTCTGACATTATAGTCAGATATAAAAGTTTACATGATGGTAATTAGATGGTGAAATCTGTCTGTTGAGGATATCGACGCATTCAGAAATGTCCTTCACACAGTCATAACATTAAAGTATACCTGTGGTGAATCAGTGTTAATGTATTAGTGTTAGTGAAATTAGCTATTTAAAACACTATCGTATAACATCAGCGGTTTCTTAAGACAACATCAATTCATGTCCAATTTCAAAGTGAGTGCATGTTACCGTGGTTACGACTCTTATCTTAACATGTTGAGGTCACTTCCAGGGAAAAACAACCGCTAAGCTGTTAGCCCCCACTTGCACACTGCTAGAAACTACAGAATAAAATAATTGAACTACAGAATAAAAGTATCAAATTACCAATTTTGTGCTTTGTATGGTGAGTTATGTTAAAATAATATATAATAAGTCTCTCTCTCTCTCTCTCTCTCTCTCTCTCTCTCTCTCTATATATATATATATATATATATATATATATATATATATATATATATATATATATATATATATATATATATATATATATACGTGTGTGTGTGTGTGTGTGTGTGTGAGAGTGTGTGTGTGTGTGTGTACAGTATAATAGCACAGTGATTAACATCTTGTGGTGTGTTCCGGGTATGCACCTACAACAGGTGGTCCAAAAAGGTCAATTAGCAAGAGTGTCATAGTACCCAAGGTTCATTGATGCATGTGGGGGGAAAAAGGGCTCATGATTATGGTGTCACATAAATATTTATTTAAATCAAGCATAAAATTCAATTTTGTTGAAAGGAGAAAAAATTTGTGATTTTAAAAGATCCCCAAAGTCAAGGATAGTTGTCCGATTTTCTGTCCAGTGACAACCAATAAGTCTGCTGTGTCAGAGTTGATTCTGATTGGCTGTTATGTATCACTGACTTATATTATGATGATTACCAAAAAACCCCAATGATACTCATTCATTCATTAATTTTATAAACCACGTAATCCCAATTAGGGTCACGGAGAGGCTGATACCCATCTCAGACCACTCTGGATGAGAGTGGTGTACACCCTGGACAGCTCAGCAGCCCAATGCAGGGCAAAAACACACTGACGGCGACCCTACTCTTTTTGAAAGAGGTAGGAGATATGTAAGTCATCATCAGTAAGTCAGTATCCAACCACCGTACCACTGCTGCCCCAGTAATAATAAAAACAAACAAACAAACAAACAGGCAGACATCTATTTGGAATTCTGCTTTTAGGCAGTGCCTATATTAGTGACTTTATAGTCAGACCTTTCAAGCAGACTATTCACTGAATATTTGTGCCTCGAACCATTTTGAGTGTGTACTTGATTGAATCATGTGAAAAAGCATAAAATATTCAAGATCAAGAGATTTAATGGAGAAAGGTACACTTTGTTAATAAGCAAGTTACACACAGGAAAACCATATCTTAATGTCATTTGATACGGCATCATGTATCAGAATTCACGAATGAGCTACAGTAGCTAAAGACCATGTCAGAAAATATTTTTTTCCAAGTGTTCTCAGTGTGGCCAGTGGTGTAGTGGTTAGGGTCCTGGGGTCAAAATCAAGAGATTGTGAATCTGAATCCCTGTTAGACCCTTACCATGCTTAGACCATTGGGCAAGGTCTCAACTACAAGTGTGCCTCTATCCACTGAGTAGTATAAATGGGAACTTGTAAAAATACTGGGAGGGAAATCTACGATGGACCAATCCAGGAAAAGTTAAACTCCTTTTTGTGTCACGCTACAGAAGTCAGGGTAAGCTCATGCTCTGATAGGATCAGGTGTAAAACCCAACAGACTTTTTTACTTTACAAGTGTTCCCAAGTTATTCATCCATCCATGAAGTCATTTATGTGAATGTGATAAAAGGAAGAATAAAATAAAGGTTTTAGAAACCAAATTTCAATTGCACAGTAAATCGTACACACGGCCAAAGGTGTGTGTTGATCTTATCTGTAAAAAAAATTCAGAATACAAACGTCATTAAATATGCAGAAAAGAGATATTTCCCGTTGTTCCCACGTTGATACGGGCAATTCGGTCTCTGAATCACAACCGCCAGCGCTTGGATCACATTTGTAACAACAGGTCGAATTCGCTTCCACTGAGGGGTGGAGTCCGCCAAGGCAGTCCTTTGTCACCGATTCCATTCATAATGTTTATGGGCAGAATTTCTATCGCAGCTGAGGCGTTTCGGGGTTCTGGTTTGGGCCACTGGATCTCGTCTCTGCTTATTGCGGATGACGTTGTCCTTTTGGCTTCATCAATCCAGGACCTCCAGTTCTCATTGGAGCGATTCGCAGTCGAGTGTGAAGCGGCCAGGATAAGAATCAACACCTCCAAGTCCAAGGCCATGGTTCTCAGCTGCAACAGGGTGAAATGCACCCTCCGGGTCTGGAATGAAGTCCTGCCCCAAGTGGACAAATTCAAGTATCTCGGGGTGTTGTTCACGAGTGGGTGGGATGGGGCGGAAGATTGACAGGCGGATTGCTGCAGCCTTTGCTGTAAAGTGGAGCCTGTACCGGTCCGTTGTGGTGAAGAGGGAACTGAGCCACAAGGCAAAGCTCCCAATTTACCAGTTGATCGACATTCCAACCCTCAGCTATAGTCACAAGATTTGGGTAGTGACTGAAAGAACAAGATTGCGGATACAAGCGGCTGAAATGAGCTTCCTTTGCCAGGTGGTGGGGCTCTCCCTGAGAGATAAGGTGAAAAGAACAGCTATCCGGGAGGAGCTCGGAGTAGAACAGCTGCCCTTTCACATTGAGAGGAGCCAGTTGAGGTGGCTCATGTATCTGGTTAGAATGCCTCCCAAATGCCTCTTTGGTGTGGTGTTTCAGACATGTCCAACCTGGAAGAAAGCACGGGGTCAATCTAGAACATGCTGGAGGAATTATGTTTCTCGGCTGGTCTGGAAATGCCTCAGTGTCTCCCCGGAAGAACTGGAGGAAGTGGCTGGTTAGAGGGACGTCTGGACGTCATTGCTTAGGCTGCTGCCCCCACGACCCGACCACGGATTACACAGAGGAAGATCATGATGATCATCATCATACACATAGTCAAAGATGTGTTGAGCCTATCTGTAAAAAAAACTCCCGAATACAGATGTCATTAAATATATTTTATGAAAGAGATATTGATTTGTAGAAGGGTGCAGTGGACTAGAATCTTCCTGGCTCTTTTTCCTCCAATAGCATGCTCCCACCTGGATCCGGAAGCCTGGTTGGAAGGGGTGACACTGTAGTGGTTAGCAGCAAGATGATCCTGGGGGAAAACCCCATGCTTGGTGAGGACGTTTCTGAATGGAGAATGAATACATTTCCACGCCATGAATGCGGAGGTTTTCTCTGGGTGGTCTGGTTTCCTTCCACAGTCTAAAGATGTCTACATCAGACTTATTGGATATTTCTGTTTTCCACCTTGGTATGCATGTGAGTGACAATGGCTGTACATCTGTGTTGCCCTGCGATGGTCTGGCGAACTGTTCAGGGTGTACCTCGCCTTTTCTCAGAGTCAGTTGAGGTGGATGCCAGCCTCTGCATGACAGTAATAAAGTAGGAAGTAGTTCAGAACATGCATTTCATGTCTGGTTAAAAAAACCTGATTCTTGTTGTAAAGGTTTAATGGAATATTTTTCATTTTGCACATGTTGTGATCCATGGGGTACGTTTTATGTCAGGAGGACAGGCTGGTTGTAGCACTTGCAGTGCTGTGTAAAAATGTTTTCTTGGCAGGCTATAGCCCCTGACATCCACTGAAAGATGTCTGGATGGCCATCCGAACAATGCTGTATCCTCATTTGGAAGGACAATTCAAGCATACCTCATATTCCAAAAGTGTCAACACCAAATGATTACAAAATCCTGTTTTTAGAGGTTTATTGGCCTGTACACTGACTGAACCCCAGCCGTGTCAACAATCCTCGGAAAAGGTAGACAGAGCTACTAACAGTAAAAGTGACAATTTAATTTGCAGTAACATCACTACCAATTAATCCTATAAGGGATTAGGCTCGACAGAGGGATTATAAGGGAAGAGACATGAGTTTATCTTAACCAACTCTGAGCAAAGGTGAGGTACACCCTGAACAGTTGGCCAGTCCATTGTAGGACCAACACACATACAACTATTGACATCAAGGTTAATGCGTATGTCTTTGGACTTTGTGAGGAAACTGAAGTACCAAAAGGAAACCTACACAAACATGGGAGGAACATGCAAACTCCACACAGAAAAACCCAAGAACTCGAACCCAGTTCCTTCTTGCTGTGATTTAACCATGGATGCATTCTAGTGGATGTGCTAACTACTATGCTACTGTGCTGCCTGCTCTAGTATGCATGCCTAAGTGAATTCATATGTTTCTGGACACCAGGTGCAACATCATACTAGATAGGCGTAGCTAATGCCAATACCAATCTGAACAATACAAATAATACAAGTCTGAAGTGGCAAAAAAAATGTTTTCTCTTTTTATTTGGGATGGTAACAGTGTGGATTAGGCTATTGAATATGAATAATATTATTTGTTCTCTTTAGTTCCCAGAATGCGGATTCTTTGGTATGTACGACAAGATCCTGCTCTTTCGCCATGACCTGAACACTGACAACATTCTACAGCGACTCACGTCAGCAGAGGATATCCATGAGGGAGACCTGATTGAGGTGGTCCTGTCAGGTAAGTGCTTGGCTTTTTACCTTGAACCACAGGAAATGAGCTCTTTGAAAGCTTTGCCGAGGGCATTTTTGGGGAACTGCAGAAATCCTGTTTCATATTTTTCAAACAGATGGCCAATGCTAGCGAGCGTGATATGGAACAGATTGAATTTACCTTGATGGAAATGGAGTACAGTTCTGACACTGCTGTACACTGGCACATAACAGATTTTACATGTCAGTGAAGTCTTTATAATAATAATAATAATAATAATAATAACTGTAAGAACTGTAAGGCTCGATCCCTTTAGACTACAAGGTTAGCCCCCTTAAGAAGTTGCTGCTATTTCTAATAACAGGCAGAGGACATATTGACCCTTATTGTTTAAATAATCTCATCAGCTATGATATATTTTTTAAACTAATCATGTAGAATGTAGAAAATCTTAAAAGTTAGGGTAGAAATTACAGTAGGGATCTAGTTATAGGGAAGGTTTAGAGGTCGTTCCTGTCCTAAATGGCTTTTGCATCCTGCATTACAAGTGCTACCCCATGAGCACTGATTTTCCTGTCATTTGTATCATCTCCACAGGGGAGTAATAGAGCACACCTGCCTCACACATCCTAAAACATTGGACTTCACATACCAGGGATGGCCGGTGGTTATTGAAATAGGGGTAGCACAACTTTCTATTATGCACACACACACACACACACACACACACACACACACACACACACAGTTCTAGTCCAATGTTTGGACACACCTTCTCATTGTGCATGTGCTTGTGTGAGTGTGTGTGTTTCCTAATAGACTAACTGCCAAAATGTTTTATTTTACTAAGACAGTTAGAAAGGACCTCTGTATTCCAGACTTGTGAAGTGTTCTTGTTTTTATTCTGCTCAATGGCTGTGATATATCACCTAAAAATATATACACCCAATTTTCTTTCTTTCTTTCTTTCTTTCTTTCTTTCTTTCTTTCTTTCTTTCTTTCTTTCTTTCTTTCTTTCTTTCTTTCTTTCTTTCTTTCTTTCTTTCTTTCTTTCAAAAAGTAAAAAGAATTTTCAAAAGAAATTAGACCAAAACTTCATAAAAGTTTGCATGCATAGGTTACGTTTGTATTTATTTAATCATGTTATTTCATTTATATTTTCATATAAAGATTAAAAATCAGCAATAACTCTGCACACATGGGGGCGCTATTGTAATGCTAAAAAGTAGCAAAAATTGACTTGATCGACTTGTACAATATGTGTTTACGTTTGAAAACAGGCCAGGTTATTCTTTCTTTTATATGTACTGGCATGCCTGTATGTATATATATATATATATATATATATATATATATATATATATATATTCTTATTATTGCCATTAACTTGCATTAATTCTTATTATTGCATTAACTTGAAGACTCTGCCTTGTGTGATGACTCTACTGAGAGTGAAACAGCAGCTTTTTCTAGCTGTTGAAAACAGGAAGCATAACAAAGCAAACTCATCGTTCATTTTCTCAACGGCTTAATCCTGATAAGGGTCACGGGAAGCTGGTGCACATCTCAGCCGATTCTGGGTGAGGGCAGAGTACACCATGGACAGCTGCTAGAGCAAACTATCTAACAGATTTTAGAAGATTGCAACTTGGAAAATGCAAGTAAAAACCACCTGATAATGAAAATATACATATGCTCATGTGTAACAGGCTTGCCTCTAATTACTACAGAAAGCCCACGTTATTCATGGGAGTCACGTTCCTCCCCCACCCGCGGATCCCAAAAATCCACAAATACGGTTTTAAAACCCTATGTATGATATTACATATTCTTAAACACATTCTATATACAGTCTTACTCATTAATACAGTAATAATGCAGTAAACTGTAGTAATGATTAAGGGAAAATATTTGAATTTTGTACTGTGATAATATTTATGAATAAATAAAGCGCTTAGGCTCCTTACCAGAAGCTAGAGAAGATGCGAGGCATTTCAGTAGCATAAGGGCTTAATTTAAAAACATTATGAAAAAAAGCCTTTGAGAGCAAAATCCATGAGTATGTGGGGCCGTGAACGGTGAACCGCGAATGGCCAGGGCCTTATTGTATTTAAATAACTTTTATTTTACAAGATCAACAAGAGAAGAACCGCAAACACATTTCTTCAATTAAACCTTTCTACTTTTTTGAACTGTAAGAGGGGTTGCAGAATTTAAGGAACACAACTTCCCATACAGACATTAATTCAAATTGATAAAATTTATTTTTCACAAAGCTGTATTCTGCCATCTTGTTTAATTTTCTCTCCATAAGTATGGGTTATTGTTTACTCTCCCTGGACGTGGGTCACCAGGGTCCCCCCTGAAGGCCTGGTTGTCGGGTGTCTGCCCATGGAGCTTGGCCAGGCCCAGCCCTGAAAAGAAGACATAGGTTCACCCTTCCATGGACCCACCACCTGTGGGGGGTTGGGTGGCAGCTGAAACATGGGTTCTGTCGGACCGATCCTCGGCTTCTGACTCTGACTTTTGGGACATGGAATGTCACCTCTTTATCGTTGAAGGAGCCTGAGCTAGTGCATGAGGTGGAGAGATACCAACTACATATAGGCGGACTCACCTCAACACATAGCTTGGGCTCTGAACCACGCATCTTGAGATGGGCTAGACCTTATTCGATTCTAGAGTTGCTCATGGGGACTGCTGGCGAGCCATGTTCGAACATAAGGGTGTCCATAAGAGCACTTGGCACCAGGGCACCCTAGGCCACAGTTCGATGACCGACTTTGTAGTCGTGTCACCGGACTTGCGGCTACATGTACTGGACACTCGGGTGAAGAGAGGAGCTGAGCTGTCAACCGATCACCCCCACAGTTTGACGGTGAGATGTCTCCAATGGTGGGCGAGGCCGCATCTCCTGTCAGAGGGGCCAACTAAACAAAAATAACTTTATACTTACACCATCACAGCAAGCTTCAGAGTTTTTGTGTTTGAGACATTAGCCATGTTTCTGATTTACTAATTGCCAATTGGTCACAAGCTGTGCGTCCAGGTGGAGCAGATGAAAATCACATTGTCCAATAAGTGTCAATGTTTATTGGACAATGTGATCTTTATCTGTTCATTTTCATCTCCCATCTGTTGGCCAATGAATATTTGTATTTCTTAGAATTAGAGCAGTATTTACACAAACATTTAGTAGAGCCTAGTATATGTATAGGATTCAGTGGGTGTCTGGGTGCTTTATGTCAGGGTTTTAAGGGAGATTATCACACTTGCTATGTTGTTCAACAGAAAACACTTTGAGCTTAACAGTGCAATATTACAGCGAGATATTTGATCATCGAATTTGCTAAAATATTGAATTATACCATAATATACAGAAGAAAAATATAATCATTTTGGCAAATGTAATATTTATTTTTAAAATTAAGGCAATTTTACTGTCACACATGTACACCAAGCGGAAATTATTATCCTATTAAAACACTCGCACTTGACTGTACGTATAGTCCTTTACAAGACCACACTAATCAATGTATCACTCACTGCATGTTGAATTTATTGCACTCTCAACATATTTTATGATAGCAAGTTCTTTGAACACATACAGATCTTATAACCCTTAATTATTCCTGCCCGGACAGCCTCCTCTCCTGCAGCATTTGTGGTAATCAAACATCTTTAAAAAGAAAATAGGCCACACAGTGCGGAGAGGCAGGAGGGCAGCTTTGTCTTGGCGTTCATCTCAAAGACCGGGGCTTGTTTTTATTACAGTAAACGACGGTAGTGCTTCTGCTATGAAGTGCCACAAAGATATAAGAGAGGCCTGCAGGACGTGAGTGTTCTGGCCCTGCAGGAGGTCCATCAATGCCCGATTTCATTTGCGATAACATGTCTACAGAATACATTACAGATTATTTTGTCTTTTTAGGTGCGTTGAACTATCCAGCTCTGTTTTCGGATGAATTATATTTCAGCAATTTTGCTTTACTGACACATCTGCTAAAGAAAGAGAAATGAAAAAGAAAAAAAAAAGAATGTAACTTTCTTTCTTTCTTTCTTCCTTTCGGCTTTTTACCTTTTCTCGGGAGTCGCCACAACGAATCATCTGATTCGCAACATTTGATTTGGCAGAGGTTTTTACGTCGGATGCCCTTCCTGTCACAACCCTTTTAGCACGGGACAGAAACACGCTGACGGCTTTGCAGCTACTCTTTACGAAAGTCAGCAATGGTTTCTTTACATGAACCTCTCGCCATAGACAGTGAGAGACATGGCCCGCCTTTGATAACCCAGTTAGCCGCACTGGGGGGGACAGTGACAACCCTGTGGGGATTCGAACCCCCAACCTTAGGATCAGCAATCCTGCGCCCTATCCACTAGACCACCGCTGGGAAAAAAAAAAAAAAAAGTAACATGTTTTGTAAATGTTTTAAGGTCTATGGATATCTTGGGTCTCTGGTGACCCCCCCCCCCCCCAAGTATTTAGGTAGTTCCCATAGGTAACTATCAATCAGACACTTTCAGGAACTTTTCCTGGTCAGTGGATCTGAAGTTTAGAAGATAAGCAGTTAATATACATCGGGAAAAGTGCAGGAACATTTCGTGGTTGGGATGCCAATACATAGCAAGTCATCATGCTCACACTCAAGGGGAAATTTCAATTAGCCACTCCACATATTGACATGTCTTTGGAAGGTAGGATATATTGATAGCTAAGAATATGTGCACACAAAATCGAGACTCGTTTACTTGAGCTCGGGATCTTACCCGAGACCCTGAAGCTGTGATATTGCAATGGCGCCTGGAGGTCAACTAGGTTAAAATATTGCTTTAATGTCTAATGTCCAGGTGTCTGCGTTATTTTACACACTATTTGTCATTGTGTGTTGGCACATTTATGTGCTTTTGTGAGCGTTTGATTACTTATTTGAAGTTCGGGTAATGGTTTTACATAATGTAGGCTGTGTGGTGTTTTCATGAATGTCTCATTATGCATTTGTGCCAATGCTCTCTACTTCTGTCTGACATGTGACTTGCTGGCAGCTCCAGTGTTCAGCTTTATGTCTTTGATCCATGAAGAGGAGCTCACTCATGCAGGGCTCACATTATCCAGCCAAAGAATCAATGTCCCTTTTCAATCTTCCACCAGATTTGTTATAAACATAAGATATTTCTAAAACCTATCAACTCATTCTGTGGTTTCATTAATCACTCCAAGTATAATTTTTATAAGAATTTTTCAGGATGGAATAGTAAAAGGTGATGGTGATAATAATAATAATAAAAAAAATAAAATAATAATAATATTAATAAAAATAATAATTCAAACATTTCATCTTGTGCACAATTCAATGAAGTATGTAGGCATTTTCTGTGAGAAATTATACACTATAAAATTTTATTGACTATAGAGATAGAAAGAGCACTGTGTTCCTGGCTCTCTATCTGAAAGGAAACCACTCCCAACGGCCATCAAGTTTTACATTTTTCCAATCAGACGCTGATTTATCACTGATGAGTGATCCAGATGAGAAGACTTTTATCTGAAGAATAGGCATTTGATGTCACTTTCCGCTACCACACTAATTCCATTTGTACAGTCATTCCATTTATATGGAAGATGCAGGTGTACATCATCAACATTCACTCCACCAGAGCAGTAAAAAACTGAGGTGGTCAGATCACCATTATAGTATATCATCAGTTCATTGTCTGTAACCGCTTAATCCGAATTAGGGTCGCGGGGAGGCTGGCACCCATCCCAGCCGACTGATGGCGAGGGAAGAGTACACCATGGACAGCTCACCAGGCCATCGCAGGGCGGAAACACGCTGATGGCTTTGCAGCTACTTTTGTCAAAAGTCAGCAATGGTTCTTTTACAGCCTCACACCATGGACAGTGAGAGACATGGCTGGCCTTTGATAACCCAGTTCACTGCACTAGGGGGTGGGGTGGGGGTGGGGAGCAGTGACAACCAGTGGTGAGTGGGGCTTCAAATGCCAACCTTAGGATCAGCAATCCAGCACCTTGACCACTAGGCCACCACTGCCCTTGATTGTAGTATATGTTAGAGTCGAAACAACCAGAAGTCTGTTACAAATGAGACTGAATTTCAAGTTAATCTGTCCACTAATCATGTTCTTCTTCAGTGCAGAACTGATGGTTGAGCAAAGGTCTTTAATAGCAAGATATTCTTATGTCCCGTATTCTTTTGCTGTACATGTTCTTATAGAGCTGTAGTACAATATGACGATTTGCTTGTTTGTTTCCTATTTACACTTATAGTGTGTAATGTTGCTATAATGATTCCATATTAAACATAGTTTTGTGTATTTTCAGTCTTAACCTGCGTCCACTCTCAAATTTTAAATAATGTATTCACATTCTGATATACAGTAGTGTACAATATGCCTGACAGATGAATCAACCAGATGATTTCACGATTGTTTAAAGACACTCGGAGTTGTTTCAGTCCCATTAAACGCATCAACACTGTACTCTGACTCACTGCTGTGAATCTGTGAATCACTTTCCCTGACCAAAGCTCAGTGTTTTACTCAACTGTTTGTGGTTTAACCTTTAACAGTCTTTGAGTAGCAAAGCATTTAATAATAAAAAAGAGCTTATATATCCAGGACAGTTAGCTATCAAATAATCAGTTATGTGCAAAGAGTAGCTATGTGTCATATTTAGTATTGAATTGATTCAGTATTCCACTTAACTATTTGTTGTGTGAATGATTTGCATTTTATAAAGCAGATAAAATTACTGATGTGCTTCTGAACACTTGAATATTTAAATGTATTACTGTTTAGAAAATTGCCACTCATAATAGTAATAATGGTCATAATGATAATAATAATAATAGTTATAATTTGTGTTCTGTTTATCTTATTTTTTCTCATTTCATTTATATATTATGTTATTTACTCTCATCAGTTTTAGTCCATTTTTTGTTTGAGTTCAGTTTTACGTTGCATGTTAATTACAGCTCAGGCTACAGTGGAAGGCTTTCAGATTCGGCCTCATGCCCTGTACGTGCACTCCTACAAGGCCCCTACTTTCTGTGACTACTGTGGGGAGATGCTGTGGGGTCTTGTTCGTCAGGGCCTCAAATGTGAAGGTAATGCATGCCTCAGTGATCTTATAAAGACCACGCTTACGAATTTCAAGAATATTAACTGTATGAACAAATAAAAATGCTATGCATATAACTTTCAGTGACACACAGTTGTTACAAAACTATTGCAGAAAACACACGGAGTTACATGACTGTTCATGCAGTACATAAGAAGAATATGTTACACATGTGCACCATATGGGCATCAGAGCTGCGGTTGTCTACACACCAAAGGCCAAAGCATCAAGCGCTTTCCAGACACAGCACCAAACACACTGATCTGGCTCAAGCTAACTATGTCGTGCAGTGAGATGTCTCAATGTGTTGGCGTTCCCTTTTCTCCATCCATTCAGGCTTTGAAGCCCAATAGAGGGGCTGTTTGCTTGGAGCACAGTGTACCTTTGCCAAGTGTTGGATGTGGCCTTCAAAGTTTGCCGCTCTAATATTCTTCACTGATGAATACAGGCTGCTATATCAGACTTAGTCAGACATACCCACAGCTGCTTATTGTCTATAAATTCAATATAGAGACCCAAGTTTCACTCAAGCCTTATCTAAATTATATTGAATGTGATGTAAGAGCTATATTTTCCCAAAGCTGTTTCTCCGCACCACTTCAACTGTTTATGGCGCTCTCTAGTGGACATTTAAAGGAGCTGAAAACAAAAATAAAAAAATTATGTCTGCTCTCATATAATCTGGACAATTATATGAATGGTGTTCCTGACATACATATGTTTGTTATTTTTGTGTGTCAGGTTGTGGGCTTAATTATCACAAGCGGTGTGCCTTCAAGATCCCAAACAACTGTAGTGGAGTCAGGAAGAGACGCTTGTCCAACGTTTCCCTTCCAGGTCCATCACTGTCCGTCCCACGCCCTCTTCCAGCAGAAAATGCCGTGGTGACCCTGGAGGAGGTAATGCGGGTTCGGCATGCTTGTTTTTGATTTATTCTTTCTCCTTTGCTTTCGGTGAATCATTGTACTACATTTATTGCTTCCTCTACTTCTGGGTGTCTAGTTTGTATATACAGCAATGAATACAGATATGTTTGTACTATGCAGTTGTGAGCATTGATTCAGATTGCCTAATGTTTGAGATTGAACAGGAGAAGAAGGAGGAATGGATTGAATCGCAGTCTACTGTCCATTGAGTATTGTAAATCATACCGAGTCTGTCAGGAACCTCCCTAGAAATTACATTCCCCTGTTTCTATGAAATGTAGTTTGCCTGTTTTGGCTTGTTGTTTTGGGTCAGTGTAACATAATAACATCAGTATAGGATGTTAAAATCTACTCGTTTATCCTATTAGTAGTGTCACTCGAGAGGATATTGATGTCCAGAGGGGATTGGTGTAAGGTTTGTAAACTGCTTTTTTCAGAATGTTCAGAGTGTAAATGATCCATATTAAGGTACATTGTGAAAATAAGCTTTGACCGGACCTCACTATAAAATTTTGGAATGGTGATGAACTACATGGCCAGTTAACATGAGAATCTGCTGCAGTTGAAAGGATTTAAAGCGTGGATTTGTACTATCCACCGTTTTGGAGACAAAGTCAGAGAGGCTAGATTGAGATGGTTTGGACATGTACAGAGGAGGGATAGTGAGTATATTGGTAGTAGGATGCTGAGGTTGGAACTACCAGGCAGAAGGCCTAGAGGAAGACCAAAGAGAAGATTCATGGATGTAGTGAAGCAGGACATGAAGGTAGCAGGTATAAGAGAAGAAGATGCAAAGGATAGGGTGAGATGGAGGCAGATGATTCGCTGTGGCGACCCCTGAAGTGAAAAGCCGAAAGGAAAAGAAGAGAAGAAGAAGACCAATGAAAACAATAACACAGCCGACTTGTTTTTCTCCGCAGACACAAACAGTCAGATAAAATAAAGAACCGCAAGCTTACTGTAGCTGTCTTCAAGCATCGTCTAACTATTTATGTGGCATTTATCCAATGGCGAGTACGTTCCTTTGCATAAGAGAGTTCACCGAAAATGGAATTAAGTAAAACAAGTCAAGCCTCTGTGGATTCTTTTCTGTGTTGTTATGCCCAGACACACTGTATATGGAGAGCATTAGGTTGAGTCAGATTTTATTAAAGCTGTGTGGTCTGTTTTGAAGCAGAAAAAAAAAATCAGAGCATGAATACAAGTTGAAAGACTTTGTCTTGGAGTTTGCATCCTTTACTGTTTCCTATGAATGTGACAAAGTTTAGCTATGTCATTTAAAACATCTGTTGAGGAAACACCCAATAACAGTACCATGTCCATCATGTCCCAGTTTATAAAGATACTATGTCTAATTCTCTGTCTCCTGTGGAACAATCCAGCAACAGCGCCCCCATCAGGAGGCTGGGAAGCGTATCCCATCCTGGAGCGGTAGGCCCATCTGGATGGAGAAGATGGTACTGGGGAGGGTAAAAGTCCCACACACTTTTGTCATCCACACCTACACGCGCCCCACCATCTGTCAGTATTGCAAACGCCTGCTCAAAGGCCTGTTCCGTCAGGGAATGCAGTGCAAGGGTGAGCCTCTCCTTCTGCCCTCTGGGAATTTACATGCACACCTTGAAAATACTGGAAAATAACACACTGAGTATTTTATGTGTTTTTCTATTAGACTGCAAATTTAACTGCCACAAGCGATGTGCATCTAAGGTACCAAAAGACTGTCTTGGGGAAGTCGTTTTCAATGGCGGTACTGAGCATTTTTTTTTTTTTTTTTTTTGAGTTTTCCATGATGTTTTATGGCCAGCAAGTGTTTTTCATGTCATTCATTCTGAATGTCTCCTGGCAGAACCAGCCAGTCCAGCCCCAGATTCTGACACCACCATGGAAGTAGATATTAGTGATGTCAATAGTGAAAGCAGCAGAGGCCAGGATGATTCTGAAGAGCCCTCTACGCCTGAGGACAAGATCTTTCGGGACTATCCGTTCTCAGACCAGGAGAAAGATGAGGAGCCTATAAAAGCTCCTCAGATTAGGTCTGTAGATATTGATTTGCTGGGTAAAGGTCACAGAGTGACTGGGTCTGCATACAGAACCCTTGTATATAATAAAGTTTTAAACTTGTAGCATCTGCTTCAGTTTATTTCAACAAATGATTTTATTTTTTAAATAAAGAAAGGTTCAGTGTGAGTGCTGTGGTTCGAGAGTTCATGATATTTCTAAGAATACCACTATATTCCTGTTTCTCACTTTATCCTGGATTTACACTGGGACATGGTGTCCATGATTTCCACAATATAAGAGAATCATGATACGTGTGTGTGGGGGGGGTTGTGGGATTGAATTGTGATGATCTCTAGCAAACTTGGTGAATTCATGAAGCTCTTTAGTGAACTTGGTGGATCCGTGATGATCTTGAGGGAATTTAGTGGATTCATAATGATCTTGAGGGAACTTGGTAGATTACTGATGATCTTGATGGAACTATAATGGATTCTTGATGATCTTCAGGGAACTTATATTTTTATTGATCTTGAGGGAATTTAGTGGATTCATCATAATCTTGAGGGAACTTGGTAGATTCTTGATGATCTTCAGGAACTATAACAGATTCTTGATGATCTTGAGGGAATTTAGTGGATTCACAATTATCTTCAGGGACCGTGGTGGATTAGTGATGATCTTGAGCTGACTATGATGGATTTGTAATGATTATTACGCTGTATTACAGTTTGAAGCCAATCGTGATAGAACGTAGGAAGTGCAGGCTCCTTTTTATACCTCAGTCGGCTCTGGACATCGGCATAAATTATGGACCTCCACACTTTTTTAATTGTGGAAATTGCAAACATCATGCCTGAGTGTAAACCCATGGTTAGAAATTGTAGTGTTGTATGAACCTGTACTCAGAGTTTAGAACCTTCTCGATTCTTCTGACACCCTTTGTCTTTCTTCAGCCCATCCACTAGCACTAATATCCCGTTGATGCGCGTAGTGCAGTCGATTAAACACACCAAGAGAAGAAGCTCCACCATGGTCAGGGAAGGCTGGATGGTACACTACACTAGCAGAGATAATCTTGTAAGATGCTTCAGCAACTGTTTCTCTGATATTTATAGCTTGATGAGTATACAGTAATTCAGATTACTTATATTTTTTAAAAACAAGTATAGGATGTATTTTTCTATTTTTATCAGTAGGTCCATATGGAGTGCATCGAACTCATAATGTATTGTTGATAGTTATTATAACAATTTTTCAGAGAAAGAGACACTATTGGAGACTGGACAGCAAAAGCCTGACCTTGTTTCAGAATGACACAGGAGCAAAGTTCTACAAGGTAAGAGACTCATTTGTAAGGAAATATTTTTACTGTGATGACTGTAATCATTTAAATAGTAAATGTAGAAGCTACACTTCTAATGAATTGTGAAGGTTTACTTAGATCAGAAAAATAGTTAACCATGATCTTTTTGAATAGACAGAAGGTCAATGGACCTTCAAATGTCCCCTCCCCCGCTGATCTGGTTTCATTTCAAGAGCTGCAAAATTTTCTCTGTGGTCAAAGTGGAAGCATTGTCGAATAAACACTTCAGAGCCAGTCATAGTGCATCTGAGGTCACTCGAACACCTCACATGCTTCGAGCAGAAAAGGTTAATGAACTACAAAACTTGTGATAATATAAAATGTCAGTGTTACATATGAGCTGTTCATCAGTAACTTGCGAGTTCTACTTCACAGATTTATGCTACCAAACTATAGTAACCACCATGTTTCCTTGAAAAATAATAAACAAATATTACTGTACACTCAAAATGATGAATCTTATGAAGGTTGGAAGCGAAAATTAAAATGTGGTATATGTGACTAAAGATAGCATATATTTCAATTTAATGCAAATATACACATCAAATGAAAATAATTTATGTAAAATAAAATTGTTGCATTTCTCGTGAAGTTGCCTAAGGGTAAGTCTGATGAATTTTAAAAGCATTTAATTCAGGCTTTTAAATTAGGATTTTGCGCCTACAATAAATATGTCAAAACTAATTTTTCTAAAATCCTGATGTTATATAAAGTAGGCCACAATTGAAGCATCCAGCATTCAGAGTTTTTATATTTCAAACCCGTAAAGTATCATTTTGAATTATACCACATGATTTAGTCACGCCGTTAAAACATTTTTTTAAATGGTAAACCAGTGGTCCTCAAACTACGACCTCCACATTTGGCCCGGCCCTCTGAACAATACCAGAGACACATTATGATTTTTTTTTTTAGTCTGGATATGCCATCAAGACTAATACACACCTAGAACATGACATTCTATTCCACCCTTCTGCCGTCTGTGCCCCTATCTGAACACCCACCCGAACTCCACCCCCACCCCAAACAAAAATCCTAGACTCTCTCCCGTCAAATAGAACAGAATGTCTGTCTTCCTTTCGGCTTTTTCCCTTTTACTCGGGAGTTGCCACAGCGAATCATCTGATTCGCACGTTTGATTTGGCAGAGGTTTTTTTTTTTTACGTCGGATGCCCTTCCTGTCACAACCCTTTTTAGCAAGAGACAGAAACACGCTGACGACTTTGCAGCTACTGTTTACGAAAGTCAGCAATGGTTCTTTTACATGCCTCTCACCATAGACAGTGAGGGACATGGCCCACCTTTGATAACCCAGTTAGCTGCACTGGGGGTCAAATAGAACAGAATAATAGTGAAAAAGTTATGGAAGAGAAAAATTGATTCAGAATGCAAAGTATTTAAGCTGCAATGGACAAACCGTTATTTTTTTTGTTGTTCAATGCAAAGAAAAGGTTGTTTGCATCATCTGTCAAAGAATACAAAACAAAAGATTCACTGTGATGTTTATATATTTTAAATTCATATTCAAATATGATTATCTATGCTCCATGAATTCCAAACTTTTCTATAGAAACAGGTTAATACTTTTGGTTTTGTTGCATCATCATACAGTATTGCATTGTTCTATGTAATTCTGTACAACTTGTGTTCAGGTTCAAAAACTGAAGTAAACAGGGCCGTGACAATGAAAACTTATTCCTAAAGCTTTTAATATATAGTGGGATTAACTTTATTTTAAAAATCAAAAGTGTTGCATTTAAATTTAAACATACTTTTAGTTAGACACACTTCTAAGGCCCTATAAGTAAATTCCATACATTTGTGTGAATACATTTCCACAGTTCCCCAAACAGTCATTTCAGTGGTTTGTTGTACTGCTGACATGTTTGACACCATTTTATTTAGCTTCTGTTCTGATCTACTGTATATTGAAGCATCTGTAAAAATAATTGTAAAACCATAATAACAGTTAACTTTAATAAACTTCTGTAGCCACAGAAAGACATTGAACACCACGACATCATCAGAATACAGTAGGCGTTACTCAGATGGTGTTTTCTTTCATTCTTTAGTTTTGCGGGCAGCCCCCAGTCTACTTCTTCTGAGGGGACTCCACTGAGTCTCTGTCTGAAACATCAAGTGTATTTTTGCAAGTAAAATCCCAACCATTAAAGCCCACAGTTATGCTCAATGTGCTTTTAGGACAGTTTGGTCCTTAATATGCTGATCTCAGCGGCTGATTTTACTTTGCAACATTCCGCACACACTGGTGCAGTGGTGGTCTAGTGGTATAGGGTGCTGGATCGCTGATCCAAAGGTTGGGGGTTCGAGTCCCACTCTCCACAAGGTTGTCACTGTCCCTCCCAGTGCAGCTAACTGGGTTATCAAAAGCCGGCCATGTCTCTCACTGTCTATGGTGTGAGGCATGTAAAAGAACCATTGCTGACTTTCGACAAGAGTAGGCTGCAAAGCCGTCGGCGTGTTTCCGCCCTGCGATGGCCTGGTGAGCTGTCCAGGGTGTACTCTGCCCTCGCCCAAAGTTGGCTGGGATGGGTGCCAGCCTCCCCGCGACCCTAATTAGGATTAAGCGGTTACAGAAAATGAACTGAACATTCCGCACACTACAAACATTGCCATATGTACTTTAACATTATACAGTACGAGTATATGTGCTGCCTAGTATATCTTACTGGAGTTTCTTTCTTTATTCCTTTTGGCTTTTTCCCTTTTCTCGGGAGTCGCCACAACGAATCATCTGATTCGCACATTTGATTGGCAGAGGTTTTTACGTCGGATGCCCTTCCTGTCACAACCCTTTTAGCAAGGGACAGAAACACGCTGATGACTTTGCAGCTACTCTTTGCGAAAGTCAGCAATGGTTCTTTTACATGAACCTCTCATCTTACTGGAGTATTCTCTACATATTGTAGGACAGTGGTGGCTAAGTGCTTAAGGCTCTGGATCAGTACCACCATTCTGAGACTGAGGGCCTTTGAGCAAGACTTCAAACTCTCGATTGTATTAAAATAATAAAGTAAATCCCTCTGGATAAGGCCGTCTGGCTGATGTGTGTGTGTGTGTGTGTGTGTGTGTGTGTGTGTGTGTGTGTGTGTGTGTGTGTAAGCTATTCCTGAGTTTCAGGTAAAACAAGGACTAAAATTGTTCTTTTAAAAATAATGACTCTTTTTTTATTGTTGAATTTCATGAGACAGGGAATGTCCCGTAACTAAAGCTGAGTAAAAGGGGACTGGCACCTCCCACAAATTCAAATGCCAAAATAAAATTCTCAACTGTACCATAGTTAATGTTATTAAATCTAATCATTTAGACCAGGGGTCCCCAAACTTTTTCCTGCGAGGGCCACATAACTTTTCCCTTCTCTGATGGGGGGCCGAGATCAGTTTGTAACTGAAAAAGTGTGACGATCGCAGGGCTGCCTCAACGTAAACATTTATTGTTTTCCAATAAGCCACGCATAACCAAATATTAGTAACCCTTTCCAAGACCTTCACAGAAGAAAATCAGGAAATAAATAAATAAAGAAGTAAAACGCTGGTGGCTTTCAGTTGAGCAACCCGAAAGCTGCCCGAACAGACGACTGGTTCAGCCGAGCCTGGCGCACAAATGTATTCTGCTGAGCGAACGGTCCAGTTTTTAGCTTTGAGAGTTTGTCTACTTGCATTTGGACTTGCAAGCGATCATACTCGTCTTTGTGACGGGATTCAGAGTGTCGGCGCAGATTGTATTCTTGGAATACCGCCTCTGCCTCTTGACAGATGATACGAACAATGTTTTCTTTGCATTAAACAAAAAATAATTGTTTGTCCACTGCAGGTTAAATACCCTGCATTCTAAATCAAATTTTCTCTTCCATAACTTTTTCACAATTATTCTGTTCGATTTGAGAGGGGAGAGTCTCGGATTTTTGTTTCGGGGGGGGCGTTCAGATGGGGCACAGACGGCAGAAGGGTGGAGTAGAATGTCATGTTCTCTTGTGTGGCCAGACTAAAAAAAATAATCGTAATGCGTCTCTGGTATTGTTCAGGGGGCCGAGCCAAATGTGGAGGCGGGCCATATCTGGCCCGCAGGCCGTAGTTTGGGGACCACTGGTTTAGACTCACAAACGTACTTGTATTTTAAATCTAAATTCATATTTACTTGCTACATTTTTTGGTAGGTAGGTAAAACCTGTTAGGCTTCTCCACCCAAGCCTGGTGGCTCATCGGAGCTTATCCCGGTTTCTGTACCATGAAGCCACTGAGGAATTCAGCTCCTCCTGGTTTGGACACTGATGTATCACTGGTTACTCTCCCAGTATTTTTTTTTTTTTTACAAGTACCTATTTATACTACTGAGTGGACAGAGGCAGGCTTGTGGTTGTGACCTTGTTCAGGGGTCTTTGCACAGTAGCGGTCTAACCAGAATTTGGACCCACATCCTCTTGATCATGAGACCAGCCTTAACCACTACACCACCAGCCCCTTTATTATTATGTCTTTTTGGGACCTACTGTATTTCATTGTATAGGTTTCTCAAGACATGCTGGTATATCAAAAGTGATCTGTAAATATTTTATGATTTATTGTGTAGTGGACTTTTTGTGCAGCCATGGACTTGTAAGTGTGGTTGAACTTTCTATACTGAATATTTCTTGAAGACTCAACTTCCAGATTTTTACAAAGTGAAAAATTACTTGGTCCATAAAGCACCACCTTTGAATACTTGTCTATTTGATTCTAGGCTCTTTGTATTTAAAGTATTACTTCCCCCAACCAGGAACATTATTCAGACATTACTTTCTTTTTTTAAAATCTTCTGGATAGAAACAAGTCCTCAAATTCAACTAATTCTGGTTAGAGCATTTTCTGCCTTTTTTTTATATGGTGACCATGTTTTCTTTTCCATATGCTCTGGTGGTCATATGTGAAGCACTGAAAGACTGTGTCTCTTTTATACATTTGGAAAATTATACCATGCTCTGAAGACAGAAGCCCTATACTTTTGGTTTCTCCACCTCTTTTATGGCCTATAGGGACTTCAATCTTGTTTCCACATGACCAGACCACCCCCTTTTACCATGTAGTGGCCATCCGCAAGCACAGTGGTAGTATGATCTCACACACATGCACGCGCCTTGCACGCACGCACGCACACGCACACACACACACACATGCTGCATACAGGCACACATGCACAAACACACACACACACACACACACACACACACACACACACACACACACACACACACACACACACACACACACACACACACACACACACATGCTGCACACAGGCACACATGCACAAAAACACACACACACACACACACACACACACGCTGCACACACGCACACATGCACAAACACACACACACACACACACACACACACACACACACACACACACAAACACACATAAACACACACACACACACACACACACACACACACATGCTGCACACAGGCACACATGCACAAACACACACACACACACACACACACACACACACACACACACACACACACACAAACACATACACACACACACACACACACACACACACACACACACACACACTCAAGCATGAAGTCATGAAGACTTTCGGTTTGCTGCCTTGTAATCATGGAGCTCTTCAGTGGGCTGGGTCATGTGGTCCACCCTCTAACCACAAACACTCGATGAGAAGCTCAGAGGAAGCTGCTATTGGTCATAGCTGCTGTTTCACTGTTTCGTTTGAACAAAGTGGGAGGATTAGAACAAATGCCATTAGAAAGCAGCTTGCTTTAGTTCAGATTTGTCAGAAAGGATATGATGCACAGAAGCTCTGGTGAGACTCTATTCTTGGATAAAATGAAGAACCTGGATTGTGTTATATCAAAACCTGCACTTAATTGTAAAGAATTGAAGGTATGGTGATCGGTTTCGTTGAAACTGAAAGGAGACATGCTATTTGTATTGGACTTACTGATCTGGAGCATCCGAACATTACCACTTTTATTACTGATAGGGATGATTTTGTATAAGATAGTTTTATGTACTGTCTCTCATACGTTTAGTTGTATGTACTTTTCAAGTGTTCAGTTCCTCTGTCTGAGATATTGACATTCATTCATTGTCAGCCAGTAAGTACCCGAACCTGAATACCCGTCCCTGCTTTGTTTCACCTACAGGAGATTCCTCTGTCTGAGATCCTACAGGTGGAGGCAGCAAAGGATTTCAGTAGTCTTGCCATGGGCGGTAATCCACACTGCTTTGAAATTATCACAGCAACTATGGTCTATTATGTTGGGGAGAACACTGGTGGCTCCCATCTTCATATGCACAACCCCATGCTTGCTGCCTCTGGTGTGGGGCTGGAGGTGGCTCAGGGTTGGGAGATGGCTATCCGCCAAGCCCTTATGCCTGTTCCAGTTACACCTCAGCCGAGTGTTGGTACTGCCGCTGGTCAGGGCAAGGACCATAGTAAGTACACTCATTTAATCCCTCAGGATTGATGAAGATCACTGTAACCCTAATACTACTACTAATAATAATCATAGATACTCGTATTATGATTCGTTTTATCATTTCAGTTTCTCTTAATAATTAACTATGAATCCATGAGATGAATAATAAATTGGGGCTAAATAAGAGAATATTTTATTTATATTTTTTGATGCTAATTCTTGTGAGGCAGTGATTATACTTTATTGTGATGGGAAATGCACATCAGACTAAAGAGCAAAAATTATATACTGTACAGCTTGTAACATAGAATAACAATACCCAAAATACTCTCCTCCTCCTGTCACCTATTTAACAAATATACACAACTTTTTTTGGACATTGATCTCAGATGGAGATTCCCAATAAATGTGTGTGTGTGTGTGTGTGTGTGTGTGTGTGTGTGTGTGTGTGTGTGTGTGTGTGTGTGTGTATGTGCGTGTGTGTGTGTGTGTGGCCGGGGGGGGCTTGCACTGACTGGGAACAGCACTGATTATAAGAAAGAAATACCACTTATTTACCACTTCTTTTAAAATATCTATAGTGCTGCTGCTGAACTCCATGAACTGCTTTCTCATGATCATCAGTGTTGTATAGCACATTTAACCTTGACGTACACACCAGTAGTGAGCACACGCAACCTGTCGGTACAGGAGCTGTGAGCAGAAGTTGGGAAGAAGTTGGGGTTTAACTGCCTCGTCAAACAGTACGTCAATGGTGGATGTATTCCTCCCAGTCCTGGGAATCAAACTGGCACACTTTCAATCACAGCTTGCTTCTCTTGCTCTGCCTTTAGGCCAGGGGTGTCAAACTCATTGTAGGTCAGGAGTCACATCCAGCCTAATTTGATGTCGAGTGGGCTGGGCCAGTAAAATCATAACATAATGAATTAATATAAATAACAGTAAGTTTGTGTTTTCTCTCTGTTTTAATGCAAATAAAAATACAAGTACAGACGCTCCCCGACTTACGTTCATCCGTTTTACATTTTATCAATTTTACTTAAAAAAAAAAAAGTCAAAATTTGAATTTAGACAGGGGCAGTGGTGGTCTAGTGGTATAAGGCGCTGGATCGCTGATCCAAAGGTTGGGGGTTCGAGTCCCACTCTCCACAAGGTTGTCACTGTCCCCCCCACCAGTGCAGCTAACTGGGTTATCAAAGGCCGGCCATGTCTGTCACTGTCTATGGTGTGAGGCATGTAAAAGAACCATTGCTGACTTTCGACAAGAGTAGGCTGCAAAGCCGTCGGCGTGTTTCCGCCCTGCGATGGCCTGGCGAGCTGTCCAGGGTGTACTCTGCCCTCGCCCTGAGTTGGCTGGGATGGGCACCAGCCTCCCCGCGACCCTAATTAGGATGAAGCGGTTACAGAAAATGATGATGATGATGAATTTAGACATACCTACGTAGTACGCTAACGTAATGACGCAATGACGTAATGACGCTGCGTCCATTGTTTATAAACGACAGACAGAACGTGCCCCTCCTTCCTCCCAGTTCAGTTTTACATATATATATATATATATATATATATATATATATATATATATATATATATATATATATATATATATATGTATATGTATATATATTCTCTCTCTCTCTTTTCTTTTCAGCTTTTTCCCGTTCTCGAGAGTCGCCACAGCGAATCATCTGATTCGCACATTTAATTTGGCATGGATTTTTACGTTTGATGCCCTTCCTGTCACAACTCTTTAGCAAGGGACAAAAACACGCTGACAGCTTTGCAGCTACTCTTTACGAAAGTCAGCAATGGTTCTTTTACATGCCTCTCACCATAGACAGTGAGAGACATGGCCTGCCTTTGATAACCCAGTTAGCTGCACTGGGGGGACAGTGACAACCCTGTGGGGACTCGAACCCCCAACCTTAGGATCAGCGATCCTGTGCTTGTTTGTTTGATTTGGGTTTGACTGGCCTTGTTTTGTGGCATTTTTCTCTAACTTTTCCCTATTTTTCCTTAATTTCCTTATTTTTATTTTTCAGTGAATATTTTTGAAAAACTCACGATGCACTGAAGCTGCAGAAACTGAAGCACGAAGTCGTGAGGATCATTGTATTAGGAAACACTTTACATTTAATGAAGGATCCTTTCACAAAACATGAAGAACAAGTCTAGATTTCTGAAGAAAAACATGTGCAATTTGCTTCAGAAAAATATAGTATTACACTTTAAAATTAAATGATCTAGATCTAGGACAGACTGCTGTTTTCTCAGGCCCACCAGCAACTCATTTATTTTCGCCATGTTGTCCTTGCAAACTGTCATATTTTTCGCCGTGCTAAGTCTCACGGTGATGCAGAATATCATATTTTGAGCAATGAAACTTGCTGCATATACACCAAGCATGCAGGTTTCCTATTCTTCTCTGCGCATAAATAGGAATTCTAATTTTTGGCAAAGATTTTGACTAATAAGGACAAAACGTAGGTAGGGGTTTCTATTCTGTGTAAAACAGGACATCCCGAGACGACAATTTAGGAAAAGCAGATTAATCAGGTTAATAAAAATTCTTACTTTATGTCCTTAATGTATTTTTTCACTTTTAACTACATCCTGTGGGTCGGAGTGAACCTCAGTTTTGGCCCATGGGCCACATGTTTGAAATCCCTGCTTTAGGCAATGACTGTATCTGGGTCAATTCAGATTTATGTACTTTATCTTTAGCTCCATAGATTGGTGGTTCACATTACATAAGGATAATCTCGGAAAGGGAATTTGCATTAATTATCTCCCCTGTTTTATGTGTCTGCAGAGGAACTGTCTATAAGTATATCTGTGTCCAACAGTCAAATCCAGGAGAATGTGGTGAGTCTGTGACAGAGTTGCACCATTTTCACTTATTAGTGACAGTTCCACATTTTTTGTGTGAAATAATCACACATGCTCACCACCAATTAAAAATCCTGATTTTCCCCCCAATCATTTTAAGGATATCAGCTCTGTTTACCAGATTTTTGCTGATGAGGTTTTGGGATCAGGCCAGTTCGGCATTGTATATGGAGGTACTATTTTAAAATATTTCGTAATTTTTTTTCTTGGATATTATTGTATATGCTTCCACAGCTTGTAAAACAATAAATTGAAACATGAACCTTAATCTGTTAAAAGGGAAGCACAGAAAGACAGGCAGAGATGTAGCAATAAAGGTGATCGATAAAATGAGGTTCCCTACCAAGCAAGAAAGCCAGCTGAGGAATGAAGTCGCCATCTTACAGGTGAGACCATCACGACCTGATGATACCGTTGCATATAGATACAGCCCAAAATGATGGCTAATTATAACTGCTTTACTATTTTCCCCATAAAGAACCTGCAGCATCCTGGTATTGTCAACTTGGAATGCATGTTTGAGATGCCGGAGCGAGTGTTTGTTGTCATGGAGAAGCTGCATGGAGATATGTTGGAGATGATCCTGTCCAGTGAGAAGAGCAGACTGCCTGAGCGCATCACCAAGTTCCTTGTCACGCAGGTTAAAGCTTTGTAACTGACTCACCAGTTTCTCTTCTCAAAGAAACTCTGTGGACTGTGTTTATTCTGATGTTGGTGATGTTTTGAATGGGGGCTGTGTTTAGAGAAGTCTGGATCTCATCAGGATGCTAAACTGCTTGCTTCTGTCCGTGGGATGATTACAACCAAGAGGCCCCTTGGGGGCTGGACCAACAGAGGCTCATCTATTAGCTATGGATCTGCAGTCTCCAATTATCTGCCACATACAGCTCTGATGTGGCTACAGGCCCCTGACTGTGCATGACTTTTTTAATATATTTCTCTGAAAAAAAAATGTGAATTTAATTCAACTTGATTTAATTAACGCGTGTCCTTAGAATGCATCATGGAATGTATAATTTCCATCATGCAAATGTGATTACAGTTTAATGTTCTAGATTACATCATCATTTTATGTCATTTTTTTTCTGGTTGTAGATCCTGGTGGCTTTAAGGCATCTTCATTTCAAAAACATTGTTCATTGTGACCTGAAGCCTGAAAACGTTCTCCTGGCCTCAGCAGAGCCTTTTCCTCAAGTAAGAACCTTTGCTCATGGTTTCCATTATATTAGTGTTTCATGCACCAAAACCACTTTTCATGCTCAGGACTGTGCATGTCGCTCTCCAGGTGAAACTGTGCGACTTTGGTTTTGCTCGCATAATTGGTGAGAAGTCTTTCCGTCGCTCTGTGGTGGGAACTCCGGCATATCTGGCCCCTGAAGTTCTTCGCAGTAAAGGTTATAACCGCTCACTGGACATGTGGTCAGTGGGGGTGATCATCTATGTCAGTCTGAGTGGTACTTTCCCCTTTAACGAGGATGAAGATATTAATGACCAGATCCAGAACGCAGCCTTTATGTATCCACCAATGCCATGGAAAGAGATCTCCACAGAAGGTAGGAAAGCAGTATATCCTACCTGTTTATATGCTCAGCTGATTCAAAAAGATGAAAAACAACAAATATATCAAGACGTTCATGAAGGTTTGAACCCCCATTCCCAGAGAGGACATTTTCTGTTTTCTTCCACAGTCCACAGACTTGCTCTTTGAGCTAATTGGATTTTCATGATTGCTTAAGTTGTGAATATGTGTTTGAGTGGGTATGTGTGGTCACCCACTTGGAAGATTAAAGATATATATATGAGTTTGTGTGTATACGTGTATGTGTGTGTGTGTGTGTGTGTGTGTGTGTCTGTGTCTGTAGGCCAGTGGTGGCCTAGTAGTACCGATGCTGTATCACTGATCCTATGGTTGGGGGTTCAAACCCCACTCACCACCGGTTGTTACTGTTCCCACAATGCAGCTAACTGGGTTATCAAAGGCTGGCCATGTCTGTCACTGTCCATGGTGTGAGGTTCATGTAAAAGAACCATTGCTGACTTTCGACAAGACTAGCTACAAAACCATCAGTGTGTTTCCGCCCTTGGATAGCCTGGCGAGCTGTCCAGGTTGTACTCTGCCTTCGCCCGGAATAGGCTGTGATGGGGGCCAGCCTCCCCACGACCCTAATTAAAATTAAGCAGTAACAGAAAATTAACTGAACTGTGTGTGTCTGTACACACACACACACACACACACACACATATGAATTATAATAGGGGTAACTATTTTTATATCTTAAAGTTTTATGAACAGAGCACATTGTGAATGAAGTTCTAGAAAAATTATTGATGATGATGATGATGATGATGATTTTCTTAACAATAAAAATGGGCATATTAACTTATCATACATCATTGCCATCTGGTAACAAAACTATTGCATCATTGCCATCAGATAAATTGAATGATTATTACATGATTGTCACGTACAACAGTGATTGACAATGTACCTTGAAAATATTTTTTAAAACGAATAAAAGAATGATAGAATTTGGCTTTAGCAGGGGCAGTGGTGGTCTAGTGGTATAGGGTGCTGGATCGCTGATCCAAAGGTTGGGGGTTCGAGTCCTACTCTCCACAAGGTTGTCATTGTCCCCCCCAGTGCAGCTAACTGGGTTATCAAAGGCGGGCCATGTCTCTCACTGTCTATGGTGAGAGGTTCATGTAAAAGAACCATTGCTGACTTTCGTAAAGAGTCGGCTGTGAAGTCGTCAGCATGTTTCTGTCCCTTGCTAAAAAGGGTTGTGACAGGAAGGGCATCCGACATAAAAACCTCTGCCAAATCAGACGTGTGAATCAGATGATTCGCTGTGGCGACTCCCGAGTAAAAGGGAAAAAGCCGAAAGGAAGACAGACGGACAGACAGAATTTGGCTTTAGCATGATATGAAGACTTTCTGCTTTAGGTGTAATCCAAGGGGATAACTACCACTCAACCGAATAATTTTTTTATATCTTACTTTTCCTCTTAATAGACTTTTTTCCTTTTTTTTTTCATGGGTTGTTATAAAAATGCTATACAGTATCATAAAAAATAACGGTTAACACATGGAAGCCTTGGTCTGCAGTTTCCTTGTATTAGCCTCACACGTGGTTTATAAGTAGTTTATACTCCTCACAGTCCAGTGGGTGTAGATAAAACAGGTATTTAATTTAATGAATTCCTCCATGACTGAAAGCTGATTTGGTGCTTAATGTCAATATAAATATAAAATAAAAATATGAGAACACGACATAATAAAATATAAACTGGATCTTGGGAAAGTTGTCAGGCTGTGGTTTGATTCTTACCAAAGAAGGACAGCCCATCAATAATTATTCAATTTTTTTCCAGACTGCTTAATCCTATATGAGTCGCAGCAAGACCAGAGCCTATTTCGGGTAAAAGGCAGAGTATACCCTGAACACCTCACTAGTTCACTGACAGGGACAGTTCACAATCATTTACACTGACACTCATACCAAGGGTCAATCTGAAACAGAAAATTAAGATGCATTGCTGTTGGACTGTGGGAGGAAACTGGAGTACCCAGATTAAACCCATATATACATGGGGAGGACATTCAAGATCCACACAGAAATGTCCTCAGCAGTCCCTGGACTCGAACCCAAGACCTTCTTGCTGTGGGCCGGACATGCTAATCACTCCACCACCATGCTGCCAGCTCTCCAATGAATAAATCCATTCCGTGTGATAAAAGTTTGAGATAAAGTTGATGTAATCTCCTCATTTAGCTCATTTTATGGATTAATCGAGGACAATGGAACTTCTTAAGATTTACTCACTTTCAGCCACATTAGCACCCAAATTTTACTTCATCGTCTTATACACAGTAACACACAGTCTAGACAAGGGATTTGGAGTTTCCTTTTTACAAATTGTGGTTTTCTGCATTCAAATAGTTGCTGAATAAGTCAGAGTAAATTACTGAGGTTTAGCCCAACATTAGTATTAATGTATTATGTTTAAATGCTTGAGTGTCTGCTTAGAACATTGATATTGAAGTTAGCGGGCTGTACTTGATGTAAAACCCAAAAAGTAGATGCAAACTGTTTTGTTTATCAGACATGAAGAAGCTTTTCACCCCCGTGCCTGTCTCTGACATTTCAGCTCGATTGAGTCAGTGCACCACCCACCTCTCCGATACCCTTCTGTGGTTTCTGTTGCTGTCTTTTTTATTCTTTACAATCTGACATGATCTGCAGTTATTTTAAATATCTCCACAGTTCACGAAGGAAATCGCATTCATCATAGCTCCGTTTTCATAATTATATTTAATCCGTAAATGTTTGAAAATGAAATTCAGGGTGTTACTCATTTGACATTTTGATATCTTCTTGCCATTTATTACATTTAGTCAGACATGTTTGACGTTACAAATGGCACATGTGAATGTAGTTTGGGCCCAGTTTGTACAGAATGCTGTTAAAAAAAAAAAAAAAAAAACTGACTCATGACATCTTTGTTGTAAAAATGTTCACTTTTTGCTAATTTTGTTGCCATTAAATCACATTTAATTGATTATGTGTTAGTTCATCTTAATGTATGATCTGTTTACATGCCTAATGATGATTTCCTTTACGCTAAATCTAGATGTTGTGACTCAGTGGTCCCCCACCACCGGTCCGCGGGCCGGTACCGGTCCGTGGCTCAATTGGTATCGGTCCGCAGAACAAATAATTAATTATTTTCGTTTTATTTATTATCTGAGTCTGATCGATCTTTAATTCTGAAAAAGTTTTTTATTTTGAAAAATGACCGGATTCTCTTGGTTATTTTTCGGTTATTTCATCGCTGGCGGCATGGTGGCGTACTGGTTAGCACGTTCGCCTCATAGCAAGAAGGCCTGGGTCCGATTCCCGGCCTGGGCGTTTCTGTGTGGAGTTGGCATGTTCTCCCCGTGCTTCCGTGGGTTTCCTCTGGGTGCTCCGGTTTCCTCCCACAGTCCAAAGACGTGCACAGTAGGTTAATTGGCTGTTCTAAATTGCCCGGAGCTTCGCATCGTACAGAAGGCAATGGCAAACCACTGCACTAATCCTGCCAAGAAAACCTCCATGAAGATGATAAACAGGGTGTTATCCTTCATGGTAGGTCGTCCATGGTTGTCCTATGACTCAGGCACTGGATAGATAGATTTCAGCGCTAAAATGTAACCTACAAGGGGACGGCACATGGACAGAGGCGTGCTGGACATGTTTCACACAATAGTGGGGATTTTGGGTGAGACTGAGCCTTCATTCTCCCAGCTGGTGCACCATCACCTGTGTTTTTTTAAGAAAAGTTCAAGCTCTAATACTGAACCAACTTTATTTCAGCTGTTGAAAAACAACATTCATGGAGTGATTATTATTATTATTATTATTATTATTAATAATAATAATAATAATAATAATAGTAATATGTTATATTTACAATACAAACAATCTATGACCACCCCCCATTCCGTGGTGATAAAAAGGTTGGGACCACCATTGTAACTGATATACAGAATATTGTAAACACTGTGGAAGTATTTATGGAGACATGCACACTTGAGAGTTGTTTATAGTGTAGCCTGTCACTGTTAAAACATTCAGAAATGGCAGCATTATCTTTAACGTTTTCACCTGAATTAATTACTTAAAAATGGTGATAATATTTAAATATTATCAAAGGTATCCTTTTCTTGTCCCTAATATCTAAATATACCATGCAACATAAATTAGGCTGTCAAAATACCAATACACAGGGATCCCTCACTTTCCGCGGTTAATTGGGACCGAGATCCCCACGCGACCACCGAATTCTGCAAAGTAGGATCAACCCCCAACCCCCAACACCCCCCCCACTGATGTATACGTACATGCATATGTGTATGTAATATCAATAAATACATATTCAATGCTAAAAATGATTACAATAACAATTAAACGTTAAAAAATAATGCATAAGATATAAATAAAATATAAATACACACATATACAGATGTGTGCACGTGTGCAGATGCACTTGCACGCACTCAGATACGCACCTCACAAAAATGTAACTAGTTTTGATGGGAGGTTTTGGGTTGTTTTTTGTTTTGTGTATGTTTGGGGGTTTTGGTTTTTTTTTGCATAATTGGTCTTGTTTTGCTGAATTTTCCTTAACTTTTTCCCCTATTCTTCCTTAATTTCCTTATTTTTTAATTCGATGAATATTAAAAAAAAAAAAAACCTCGATGCATTGAAGCCGCATGAATTGGAGCGCGACATAGCGAGGGATCCCTGTATTTATGTTTTCTTTCTGTATGAAAAATAATTTCACCTTAAATCTGTTTTACGGTTTGACCCTTGTGTTAACCCACAGCAACAGATCTTATCAATAACCTTCTTCAAGTGAAGATGAGGAAGCGGTACAGTGTGGACAAGTCCCTCAGTCATCCATGGTTCCAGGTTAGACAGCACAGCATTACAGTGCTTACTGTGGCATTACAGCGATGCCTCCATATTCTCACTGACAGTTTTGAATCCTTGCCTGCTTATGTACGTGTATACTTTGCTTTGTTAGGACTACCAGACATGGCTAGACTTGCGGGAGTTTGAGACCCGGCGAGGTGAGCGCTACATTACTCACGAGAGCGATGATGCACGCTGGGAGGAGTTTGCTGGTCAGCACAGTCTGGTCCACCCCAAACATTTCATCATGGCTCCAAATTTAGACGACATGGATGAAGACCCCTAGTTACGTTATGGACCAAATCTGTGAAGAAGGACAATGTCAGACTCGCACTAGAAGGCACTAGCCCCAGAAGGACCTGTAGCGAAAGTGAATACAGCATTCTGCTAAGGACGAAGCAGGATATTAGAGGATGAGTGAAGGGGCCAAGTGTTAAAAAAAAGCACACAGCAGTGTGAGGCCTTGGTTTTCTTACAGTCAGGACCGTTTGTACTGCAGATGTTTTTCTTCTAATTCTAGTAGAAACTCTAAATGGAGGTATTTTGTGGTTGTGCATTCTGCCCTCTAGCCCTGCCTGCACTACAGCTAAGATGTGGATCTGTTCATCTTATTTACATATTTAGTTTTATAAAATTCATAATAGTGTTCCTAATTTGAAGAAAAGCAAAAGTGCTTACTGTAGGCGAGGCTGCATACAAAGGACGGAGATTAATGGTGCTATAATAAATTTGACTTATTTGAGGGCTAAGTTCAAATTGTCTATAACACAAATAGCATTGTGTTCTATAACTGGAAGATGTTTCGATACTTCACTGCATAGTGAAGTTAAAAGCATTGGGATCCTTAAACATTTATGAAAAAGCCAACAGCGAGAATAACTATATAAACTGTTTTATACAGCAAAAAGAACCTCAGATATGGCCTCGCAAGTAATTGTATCAGCAATGTGAACTAATCTGAGCGACAACGCAAAATGTTCCTCATTGTGTCTCGTTTGTTTTCCTACTTCCCACCAATTTTTTTTTCCCCCACCAACCTCCCTCCCCCATTCTTTTATTTTTTGTTTTCCAGATTAAGCTTTTTTCATCAGCTCTAGAGACTGTAATTTTTGTTCAGGCAATCAATTGACTTGAAGTCGCACTACAATAGGTTACTACTCATTTGGTAAAATATAAAATAATAATAAAAAAATACATCTCGGCTTAAGCGCATAAATGTAATAAGTCATAGCTGCTGGAGATGATTTAACAGCATGATTGTATTTCTTCTTCCAACGTATGAAATACATAACAGAACAGTGGCATTCAAAAATATATTACAAAATTGCAGTAAAGTGATCCATTTGAATACTGAATTGACTTCAGTAGTCCGTGATTTTCATTCGGATCAGTGCGGTTTAAAATATATATAGATATACAGTACAAACGGACTTTCTTTGTGCACTATATTAGATGGAACATATGCAGTATGGTGAGCAGAAAAGATTTGCTAGAAATGTTCAAATTCAATTATTTATTAGTTAGAGTTGGGTAAACAGTACACACTCTGTTCACGCTGTTTGTCATAGCTCAGAATAAGGAGCAATTTGAAGCAGATCAGTTGGACTGCTTTTAAAGTTTGCATGGGGATGTTTGGGGGCTGTTTACTCCGCTGGAATCATATAATCATTTCTTCATGTTGCCACTGGATTGGCAGGTGTGTGTGTTTTGTATATTTTAGTACATAAAGAATTAAAAGCACTACTTTGTGTGTGGGGTCTTTCTTTTATGGTTCAGGGATTGAAAAACACTTTATGGTCAGAGGTATATGGACACCTGACCAATGATATAGCAATATGGATTGTCCTCGTATGTTCTAGCAGTGCAACTTCTGTTGAATGACACTGAGAAGATCAAGCATGTTCGAACACGATGATGCCCCTGTATACAAAGCAAGGTTCATGAAGACAATCTTTAACAAAGTTGGAATTCAAGGAGTCTGCACAGAACACTGATCTCTTCCCTACTGAACACCTTTCATATGAACCTGAACCTGAAATGTCGACAGCAGCCCAGGACTCGACTGACATCAGCTCATGACCTTTCTAAAGCTATCATGGTTGAATATACACAAATCTAGTGGACAGTGTTTTCATGAGTGGTGAATATTGGAACAACAAGAAATGCATAAATATGGAATATACATATTGGTGTGATGGCCAGATGTCAACAAACCTTTGGCTATTCATTGTACATATAGAATTTAATAATGTATTAGATGGAGAAAGGTGAGGTGAGGCAGCTATAAAGGAGGCCTGACAGTTACTGTTTAACATGTCAAAGGGTCATTAGACAAATAACAGTGTTCCAACTGGATAAATATTTTATTCCGAAGTTTAAGGTTCAATCACAAAAACTGCAGAATGGATTTAAGTGCTGAAAAACAATCTAATAAAATACAAAAACATCAAAAGCATTCATCTGGAAAATTCTTCTTTTCCTTTCGGCTGTTCCCTTCAGGGGTCGCCACAGCAAATCATCTGCCTCCATCTCACCCTGTCCTCTGCATCTTCTTCTCTTACACCAACTACCTTCATGTCCTCCTTCACCACATCCATAAATCTTCTCTTTGGTCTTCCTCTAGGCCTTCTGCCTGGTAGTTCCAACCTCAGCATCCTACTACCAATATACTCACTATCCCTCCTCTGTACATGTCCAGTGGGTAGGTGTGTTTATGTGTGTTTTATTTATACATGTATTTATTTTGTATGCGTGTAATATAGTGTTAATCTTAGTATTTCCAAAAAGGCTAATGGTCATTCGTTTGCAGTGTTACTGTATTTAGCAGGATTGAATTTGCTGACATTGATGCTTACGCTCCAGTATTATGACATGCTAATTCCTTCATCCATATTTTGACCAGTGGTGTCAAATTCACTTTCACAAAGGGCCACATCACTGAATTTCTAGGATATTGAGAGCTAAATAATCACTGAACAACTAGTCAAAAAGGGAAACCATGACAAAATGATCTTCTTTTCCTTTCGGCTTTTCCCTTTTTTCTCAGGAGTCGCCACAGCAAATCATCGGATTCGCATGTTTGATTTGGCATAGGTTTTTACGTCGGATGCCCTTCCTGACACAATCCTTTAGCAAAGGACAGAAACACGCTGACGGGTATGCAGTTACTCTTTACGGAAGTCAGCAACGGTTCTTTTGCATGAACCGCTCACCATAGACAGTGAGAGACATGGCACGCCTTTGATAACTCAGTTAACTGCACTGGGAGGACAATGACAACCTTGTGGAGAGTGGGACCTGAACCCCCAATCTTAGGATCAGTGATCCAGCACCCTTTACCACCAGGCCATCACTGCCCTGGAAACCATGACAAAATGATACGTTCAATTATTTGTCCAATTTTTCCTTTAATCACTTTCCTTTTCTGACAGCACTTGACAGTACAGACTATCTTGTTGTTTATTTATTTATTTATTTATTTTTAGGTTTACAAGCACCAACTTGAATGCAGCCATGGGGGAGGGGGGGCACAAACAAGTGTCCGCCCTCACGTCGGTTCCAAGCCAGGATAAATGCAGAGGGTTGCGACAGGAAGGGCATCCAGCGTAAAACTTTTGCCAGAATACAGAATGCAAACCGTAAATACAAATTTCATACCGGATCGGTCGAGGCCCGAGTTAACAACGACCGCCATCAGTGCTGTTAACCAACAGGGTGCTGGTGGAAATTGGACTACTGTTGGTCGAAGGAGAGGTGGAAGAAGGAGAGGCAGGAGGCGTGTCTGTAGGCAGAGAGAGAAGAGGAAAGGCATGAGTCTAGGACTGAAAGTAGGGACTTTGAATGTTGAAACTATGACAGGAAAAGGTAGAGAGCTGGCTGACATGATGCAGAGGAGGAAGGTGGACATACTGTGTGTTCAGGAGACCAGGTGGAAAGGTAGCAAGGCTAGAAGCTTAGGAACAGGGTTTAAGCTGTTTTTTCATGGTGTGGATTGGAAGAGAAATGGAGTAGGAGTCATCTTGAAGGAGGGGTTGGTCAGGAATGTTCTAGAAGTGAAAAGAGTGTCAGACAGAGTGATGAGTCTCAAGTTTTAAATTGAAGGTGTGATGTTCAATGTTGTTAGCGCTTATGCCCCACAGGCAGGATGTGAGCTAGAAGAGAAGGAGAGATTCTGGAATGAGTTAGATGAAGTGATGCAGAGTACCCCCAGAGGTGAAAGAGTGGTCATTGGGGCAGACTTCAATGGACATGTTGGTGCAGGCAACAGAGGGGAAGAGGAAGTGATGGGCAGGTTTGGTATCCAGGACAGGAACACAGAAGGACAGATGTTGATAGATTTTGCAAAAAGGATGGAAATGGCTGTGATGAATACTTTCTTCCAGAAGAGACAGGAGCATAGGGTGACTTATAAAAGTGGAGGTAGGAGCACACAGGTAGACTACATCTTGTGTAGGCGATGTAATTTGAAGGAAGTCAGTGACTGCAAAGTAGTAGTGGGTGAGAGTGTTGCCAAACAGCATAGGATGGTGGTGTGCAGGATGATGCTGATGGTAAGAAAGGTGAAGAAGGCAAAGGCAGAGCAGAAGACAAAGTGGTGGAAACTGAAAAAGGAAGAGGGCCATATTGTCTTCAAGAAGGAGTTGAAACAAACTTTGGGTGGTCAGGAAGTGCTTCCGGACGACTGGACAACTACAACAAATGTGATCAGGGAGACAGGTAGGAGAGTACTCGGTGTGTCCTCTGGAAGGACAGTAGATAAGGAGACTTGTTGGAATGAGGAAGTGCAGGAGTGTGTACAAAAGAAGAGGCTAGCTAAGAAGAAGTGGGACATAGAGAGGACCGAAGAGAGTAAACAGGAGTACAGGGAGACACAGCGTAAGGCGAAGTTAGCGGTGTCAAAGGCCAAACAGAGGGCGTATGATGACTTGTATGATAGGTTGGACAGTAAAGAGGGAGAAAATGATTTATACAGGTTGGCACAGCAGAGAAATAGAGATGGGAAAGACATGCAGCAAGTTAGAATGATTAAGGACAGGGTGGGAAATGTATTGACTGATGACAGAAGTGTGCTGGGAAGATGGAAAGAGTACTCTGAAGAGCTGATGAATGAGGAAAATGAGAGAGAGAGAAAAAAGTAGAAGAGGTGATTGTTGAGGACCTGGACATAGCAAAGATTAGTAGGGGAGAAGTGAGGAGGGCATTGAAGAGGATGAAGAGTGGAAAGGCAGTTGGTCCTGATGACATACCAGTGGAGGTATGGAAGTGTCTAGGAGAGGTAGCAGTAGATTTCCTGACAAGAACATTCAACAAGGTTTTAGAGAGTGAGAGGATGCTGGAGGAATGGAAGAGAAGTGTGCTGGTGCCCATTTTTAAGAACAAGGGAGATGTGCAGAGTTGTGGCAACTACAGAGGGGATAAAGTTGATGAGCCATACAATGAAGTTATGGGAAAGAATAGTGGAAGCTAGATTAAGGGCAGAGGTCAGCATTTGTGAACAACAGTTTGGTTTCATGCCAAGAAAGAGCACCACAGATGCAGTGTTTGCTTTGAGGATGTTCATAGAAAAGTATAGAGAAGGTCAGAGGGAGCTGCATTGTGCCTTTGTGGATCTGGAGAAAGCATATGACAGGGTGCCGTGAGAGGAACTGTGGTATTGCATGAGGAAGTCTGGAGTGGCAGAGAAGTATGTTAGAGTGGTGCAAGACATGTATTTCAGGTGCAAGACAGTGGTGAGGTGTGCAGTTGGTGTGACAGAAGAGTTCAAGGTGGAGGTGGGACTGCATCAAGGGTAAGCTCTGAGTCCCTTCTTGTTTGCTATGGTGATGGACAGGCTGACAGACGGTTAGACAAGAATCTCCATGGACTATGATGTTTGCAGATGACATTGTGATCTGTAGTGAGAGCAGAGAACAAGTGCAGGAAAATCTAGAGAGGTGGAGGTATGCCCTGGAAATGAGAGGAATAAAGGTTAGCCTCAGTAAACAGAATACATGTGTGTGAACGACAATGACCCAAAAGGAACGGTGAGGTTACATGGAGCAGACATAAAGAAGATGGGGGATTTTAAGTACTTTGGCTCAACAATCCAGAACAATGGAGAGTGTGGAAAAGAAGTGAAGAGGCGTGTGCAGGCAGGTTGGAATGGTTGGAGAAAAGTGTCCGGTGTGATGTGTGATAGGAAGGTATCGGCAAGAATGAAAGGAAAAGTGTACAAGACGGTGATGCGGCCAGCGATGTTGTATGGTTTAGAAACAGTGGCCCTGGGGAAAAGACAGGAGGCAGAGCTAGAGGTAACAGAGATGAAAATGTTGAGGTTCTCTCTGGGAGTAACGAGGATGGATAGGACAGGAATGAGTACATCAGAGGGACAGCACATGTTCGAGGTTTTGGAGACAAAGTCAGAGGGGCTAGATTGAGATGGTTTGGACATGTAAAGAGGAGGGATAGTGAGTATATTGGTATTAGGATGCTGAGGTTCGAACTACCAGGTAGAAGGCCTAGAGGAAGACCAAAGAGAAGATTTATGGATGTGGTGAAGGAGGACATGAAGGTAATTGGAGTAAGAGTAGAAGATGCAGAGGACAGGGTGAGATGGAGGCGGATGGTTTGCTGTGGCGACCCCTGAAGGGAAAAACCAAAAGGAAAAGAAGACAAGCACCAACTTGAAATGACCAGCAGTTTACTTGAAATAGGTTGTTGCCATCTTGTGTACGGGTGATGAATTACATTACATGGTATTGATTGGCTCATAGAATGTGAGATAATCATATTCCCTGAAACCTTTCTAGTACCACATAAGTTTGCAGGCTGGATCTGGACCCCAGGGCTTGAGTTTGATACATGTGTTATAGATTATTCTCTCAAACATTATATGTTGACCAAATGCCTTCCATCACTTTCTCAAATGCCAGATCTAAACATCAGTGAGTCTGTATGAAACAAAAACTCTGGAGGGTATTGTGCCGTCTTTCTTTCTCAGAGAACTAGAACAATTATCCTCTTGAAGAATGATCAGTTATTTCAGCGCCCAACTTCCGAAGTGTCTGTACTGTGTGTACTGATTTCTAGATGTTTGTTTACAGTGCCTATAGCTGTACGCCTTGTTGGTTACACCATGTTCTTTAGAAATTACATGAAAGTTGGTGATAAAGTCTTGGTATACGCTGTGACCAAATTACACATTTAAAAGCACTTTATTTTGGTTTCTGAGGTATAGTTTATGATGTTAGCATGTGTGGTGTGCGTGTCAACGTACATGAATGTTGGGCTAGGTTTACTACTCAGTAACAGTGGCAGCACAGTTTCACGCAGTTAACAACAGCTGGATGCAATTGTGTAACCACTGGGCATCAGAAAGCTCAGCCCACCCAAAATACTGAGAAAGCAATTACAAAGAAAAGAAAAAATATTCAGTGCTTATGAACATACATGTGCATGTTGAAGTTTTCCGCCTCAACACACATTTATTAACAAAAAACGTATTGTTTCATAGCCGCATGAATAATGACAGAAAAGCCAACGATAATTTAACAGTCACAGTTATGTTATCTTCGACTGAACTGAATGAAACCTAGAACCTTAATACAATCGTATAAATCATAACATAAGACAATAAGATGTGCAGCTAAAAATAATCTTGTTGGAGTTATTTTATGTTTAAAACTACTTACAATAGCATCTTTAGAGTAATTCATCAGTACTCTGTCATCAAACAAATTAAAAATCTGCAGATCCACACATCTGTAAGATTAAATGAAAGGTAGTTGTGGACTGAGAAACACTTGAGAAGGTTCTCAGAGAGATCCCAGGAGCCTGAACTCAAAATGAGGTGCTTTATCTGTTTTCTCTTCAAATGGCTTAAAGATGTGGACCGTGCCACAGGGTCTGCTGATAAGTGCTCATCTTCAGAAGAGAGGAAAACCTGGCAGACAAATTGGCTCTCAGCCCATTCCATTACCAGAACTTGTGAAGTGAGGAGAAGTCTGAGTTTTATCATAGGCCATTTAGATAAGAAGCCGGACATGATGACATGTCCAATTTCTCGTAGAAAAATAAATAAATAATAGGATTGGAGATGAGTTCTGTGTAAACAGGTGGTATTATTAATTTCAGGCAAGCGAGATCAGAAAAAAAACATATTAAAAACACCTCACAATTGAACAGCATATACAGGACTTGTATAAAATTAAAAAAAATTCTAAAAACACACACACACACACATACACACACACACACACACACACACACACACACACAAAAAAAGCTGGCACTGAAACAGTTTTGGGCAGGATTTTATTTTTCCACTGCAGTTTTACCGTCCTGCTGAACAGTGAAACATGGTGAAAGTGAACTCTGCAGATGCAGCAGGAATAACTAAACAGACCATCTAAGAAAATAAAAGCCATTTTACTCGGTTTGTGATCTTGCGCCAAGATATCCGATTATGGATTGAGCCTCATGTGTGAGATAAAAAACTTGGCAGTTAAATTTTGGAGAATTTATGGAGCAATTCTGAAATCAAATTGATCCAGAATGGACATGTTGTATAAATATGGCTGATGAAGTGCACATGTTGGCATATGTTGGGCTTCAGGCCTGCTACTTTGAGATATATGTGACTTTACTAGTGACACAGTCCAACACTGCTGGAAGTCCCAAAGAATTATTCATAACTGTGAATGCACAACAGACCATCAAACAGACACCCGATTACTTTAATTATTATTCATTCATTCATTCATTTTCTGAACCACTTAATCCTAGGTAGGGTCACAGGGAGGCTGGTGCCCATCTCAGTCAACTCTGGGCGAGGTTGGAGTACACCCTGGACATTTCGCCAGGCCATTGCAAGGCAGAAACATGCTGATTGCTATGTGGCTAATCTGTGACGAACATCAGCAATGGTTCTTTTACATGAACCTCTCTCTGCAGGCAGTGAGAGACTTGGCTGACCTTTAATAACTCAGTTAGCTGCACTGGAATGACAGCAGTGACAAAACGTTGATAGTGGGGCTTGAAGCCCCGACTTTGGGTTCAGTAATCCAACACCTTACCACCAGGACACCACTGCCCATATTATTATTAGTAGTAGGAAAGGGTTGTGACAGGAAGGGCATCCGACATAAAACCTATGCCAAATCAAATGTGCGAATCAAATGATTCGCTGTGGCGACTCCCGAGTAAAAGGGAAAAAAGCTGAAAGGAAGACAGACAGTAGGAGTAGTTTTATTATTATTATTATTATTATTATTATTATTATTAGCATCTCAGTCTCACTTATTTGTTGAACTGTTTAATTCTACTCAGGTCACAGGGAGACTGGAACCCATCTCAGCCAAAATTGTGTGAAGGCGACGTAAACCTTGAACAGCTTGCAGAGCAACACACACTTCCATTCACACTATTATTCAAAATTTGGGACTCTTTAAAACAGCCAACTCACCTTGGCTCATGTCTCTGGACTGTGGAAGGAAACCACATCACCCAGCAGAAACCCATACAAGCATGGATAGAACATGCAAACTCCACACAAAGACACCTGAAGCTAGGATTTGAACTCATACCCTTCTTGCTGTGAGGTGTACATTCTCCATACACAATTTATTCTGGGATCAATAAAGTATTCTGATTATGATTCACCAGTATGCTACTGTGCTGCTCTTCTTCTTCTTATTCATTCATTCATTCATCCATCCATTTTCTGAACCGCTTAATCTTAATTAGGGTCACGGGGAGGCTGGTGCCCATCTCAGCTGACCCTGAGTGAGGGCAGAGTACACCCTGGACTGTTTGCCAGGCCATCGCAGGGCAGAAACACACTGACGGCTGTGCAGCTACTCTTTACGAAAGTCAGCCATAGACACTGAGAGACATGGCTGACCTTTGACAACCCAGCTAGCTGCACTGGGGGAACAGTGACAAGCTTGTGGAGGGTGGGGCTTGAACCCCCAACCTTGGGATCAATGATCCAGCTACCACTAGGTATTATTATTATTATTATTATTATTATTATTATTATTCAGTTCAGTTCATTTTCTGTAACTGCTTAATCCTAATTAGGGTTGCGGGAGGCTGGCGCCCATCCCAGCCGACTCCGTTCGAGGGCAGAGTACACATGGGACAGCTCGAAAGGCTGTTGCATTATTATTATTATTATTATTATTATTCAGTTCAGTTCATTTTCTGAAAACTGCTTATCCTAATTAGGGGTGCAGGGAGGCTGGCGCCCATCCCAGCCGACTGCGTTTGAGGGCAGAGTATACCCTGGACAGCTCGAAAGGCTGTCGCATTATTATTATTATTATTATTATTCAGAAGAAGAAGGAATACAAAAATAATTTTTAAAAGTATGCTCCTGCTTTCAGCCAGCATAGTAGGAGTTTGAAACGGTGCATTCAGTAATGCAGCTCTGTTTTTCACCACTAGGTGGCATTCTGGGCCTGATATAAACTCTCTATGCATATTAAAACGTATGACGTCTTAAAAATGTACATTTTACACTTTTTGCTCAAGTAACTTAGACACGTGTTCCACAGAACACGATATTGATTTTAAATACATATTGATGATTTTTCTATTACTATTGTACTACACTATACTATTCCCCCCACCCCACCCCACCCCACCCCCACCCCATCACTGCAAAAAGCCTGTAGATGTGCAGTCAGGTGCTGTCTGCTTCCAGTCTAGCCTTGAAAAGATCAGGTTTCAATCCCTTGTCAGTTCCGAGGTGGTCTGTGGGATGTATCCTCCTCCAGTCGGTCTCTACTGACAGGAATTATGGCAAACAAACAACCCAACAAACAAGCAAACACACAAAAAGTAAACGAGCTCAGACAGCAGATTGATTTAGGGTGGGCGAGAGCTATTTGCAGTAGAGCTGGATCTATTTCTTGGAGAACCCCCACTAGAGCTGTCTACTGCCTTTGATTGACTCTTGAGGCAGTTCCACTGCTGCTGGGCACCTTTGACATTTCCTCTGAGAGTAATGCTATACCACACAGAAACAATTCTGTTCTATACTGGCATTCGAGTATTTTTTTTAACTGAAGAAAAATATCATATGCATCTTTGTCTTTCATTCTTTAAAAATAATTTTGTTTTCATTCAATTATCAATTTGAAATCATTAAATTATTAATGAGGGTGGCACGGTGATGTCGTGGTTAGCATGTACGCCTCACAGAAAGAAGGCCCTGGGTTTGATTCCCAGCTTCGGGCGTTTCTGTGTGGAGTTTGCAAGCTCTGCTTGTGCTCGTATGGGTTTCATCCAGGTAGTCGGGTTTCCTCCCACAGTCCAAAAACATGCACAGAAGATTAATTTGCTGCTCCAATTTGCCCCTGAGCTGTCCAGGGTGTACCCTGCCCTTGCCCGGAGTAGGCTAAAATGGGCAACCTCCCAGCGACCCTAATTAGGATTAAGCGGTTCATAGAATGAATGTAAATTATTCACTTTATTTCTTTGCATGTGCCAAAAACCCACAATGATTTTCTTACAAAGATCCAGAACTTTAATTACATTAACACACTTTAAAGACAAAACAGTTCATTTTCTGTAATTAGGGTCGAGGGGAGGATGGCACCCATCCCAGCTGACTCCGGGCGAGGGCAGAGTACACCCTGGATAGCTCGCCAGGCCATCGCAGGGCAGAAACACGCTGACGGCTTTGCAGCTACTCTTGTCGAAAGTCAGCAATGGTTCTTTTACATGAACCTCACACCATAGACAGTGAGAGACATGGCCGGCCTTTGATAACCCAGTTAGCTGCACTATGGGGGGAATGACAACCCATTGATAGTGGGGCTTGAACCCCCAACCTTAAGATCAGTGATCCAGCACCTTCACCATTAGGCCGCCACTGCCCAAGACAAAAACAGGTTCACAGAGACGCTTCATGGTCATAACTGTCAAGCATTCACGACCTAATTTTTTAAATACATCTCTGCACTGATGGAAATAAACAGAGACGTCCACCAACCATCACCACCATCCACCATCCATCCACCGTGAAATCATGTGATACATATGGTCAGATTATCATCCAATTGTTTTCTCCACATTGAAACCCAGGTGAGAGTTAAATGTCATCATGGGTTGTTGACATCCCTTGTAAATGTATATTGTGGACAATAGGGCTTCAGAAATCGCAAGTGCCTGACAAGATCAATTCTCCTTTACTAGCTGTTAAAAAGAAATAAATAAAAACACAAGCGCACATATTGTAGCAGTAGGAATTTAGCAAGGTGCAATTGACTATAGGGATACACATGAGAAATAGTGTATGGAGGAAGGGAAATCCTTTCCCGTAGTACAAAGAGGCTGCTGTTTAGGATGAGGGTGCATGGCTGGACAGATTGGACTGCTCCAGCTGTGTTCAGAGGAGCTCCCATGTCCTTACCTACTTCCTTTGAGTGACTGCAATACGCAACCTCTGAAAGGGGCAGGCACTGAACTCTCAAACAAGTGGCAATATTTGCTCACCTGAGACACACATGACTCAGCAATTGAGGCCTGGAACTAGAGCAGGGCCGGGTGCCTTCAGCAGCTGTGAGCCTCGGAGAAGGGCTCGGGCCAGGAAGTTTAGGAAGGGGGAGGTGGACCCCTACTGAGATGCTGTTTATCGCTGACTGTCCTATTGTATTTTCCTGGTGGGAAGGCCATATTTGTCCTAAACCCCAGGAGGCTGATGAGGTACTAATCCGTTGAGAGGGCAGCAGCTTCACTGAAGCCTTCTTGTTAGCAGGCTAGCGTGCTAGCTGTTAGCGCTTGTAAAACTGAGTCTGAATTCATGGGCTCCCCTGCCAAGGGTTTTCACGGGTAAGTAAACACAGATTGGTCACTGATGGGCTGTGTCGACTGCCTCGCAGGTCTTCGGGTATTACTGGCTGGGATGACAAGTGCAGTGAGGATGCCTTGCTTTTGAGAGAACTTAACAAACTCAACATTTACACATGATTGGCTCATCAAGAGAGCAACGAGATTCAAGTCAGTAATCTCTGGATTTAATTTCAGTCATCCTAAATAGAGTGTTTTTTCCTTAAATAGAAAAAATATATACTACAATAAACATGTGCACACAGACTCCCATATGTTCTGAACAGGAACAGTAATGTAATAAACATACTGACTAAATTTTATGCTAAATTTTATGATGGCTGACTTTGCAAGGAATGGACCCATGTTTAGGTGCTGACAGATGGATGGTCTTGGTGGTGGCTGAATGATGCAGATGCAGGTCAGCAGTCACGGTGACTGCAGTAATCCTAAACTTGCCATCACCGGATCAGACTACAGATAAGACAGCAGAAGAGCAAATATAGTGAGCAGAGGAAAAATGGGGAACAGTGAAATGCATTTTGATTTAGGTAGAACTGAGACGTGAGCAGTTTCATAAAAACGCCTATCGGAATCAGTGAACGGAATATTTCCAGATTCAAACAATATTTTTGGCATCGTGTAGAGAAAACAATGCTGTATTTTATGTTTGTTATTTTTAGTTTAAACCTACATCATTGAGTCCTGACAAATAATGAAACAAATGCACGGATTTAAAAATCAATAAACCAATAAACAGAAATAAAATTTCCATTTCTCGCTATCATTAAACAATTTTAAAGGGATCATTAGACATTAGGCGAGAGGAACCTTATCACATGATAAATCTGTAGTAATGCAAACAGGCAGCCAGATGTTCAAAATAAAAATACAGTATCCATTAAATCTTTCTCCGAAGTTTCATCATTTTTAAATTTCTTAATATAGTTTAATCTGTAGATGTTCAGGGGCAGTGGTGGCCTGGTGGTAAAGGGCGCTGGATCGCTGACCCTAAGTTTGGGGGTTCGAGTCCCACTCACCACAAGGTTATCGCTGTCCCCCCAGTGTAGCTAACTGGGTTACCAAAGGCGGGCCATGTCTGTCACTGTCTATGGTGGGAGGTTCATGTAAAAGAACCATTGCTGACCTTTGTAAAGAGTAGCCGCAAAGCCGTCCGCGTGTTTCTGTCCCTTGCTAAAAGGGTTGTGTCAGGAAGGGCGTCCGATGTAAAAACCTATGCCAATTCAAAATATGCAAATCAGATGATTCGCTGTGGCGACCCCTGCAAAGGGAAAGAGCCGAAAGGAAATCTCTCACAAGTTTAATCTGTAGCTGTTCAACAATGTAAACAAACACACACACACACACACACACACACACACATGTATATATATATATATATATATGTTGTTCAGCCATAGGCTCAAAATAGTATATGATCTATTCTATATACTGTACTATATGATCTATATAAATGTATGAGCGGCACGGTGGCGTAGTGGTTAGCACGTCCGCCCCACAGCAAGAAGGCCTGGGTTTGATTCCCAGCCTGGGTGTTTCTGTGTGGAGTTTGCATGTTCTCCTTGTGCTTGCATGGGTTTCCTCCAGTTACTCTGGTTTCCTCCTACAGTCCAAAAACAGGCACAGTGGGTTAATTGGCTGTTTAAAATTGCCCGTAGGTGTGAGTGAGTCTGTATGTGGCCTGGCAAACCATACCGTAAATCATTGTGATCGTAGCCATGACAATCCCTGCATGAGCATCATTCAAGCTTCAGGGATCGACGTCCATTCCTCCTGATTGGATGTAGATGTAGAGAGAGATATATACAAATGTCTATTTACATGTGTGTGTTTGTGCTCATTTGTAATTTTGTCTAACAAATGTTAAAGATATGACGTATGGCCAGTAGGTAATTCTTATAAAAACTTTGTTGCCATGATCTTTCAATACTGAATTTAGTGACTCATACGTGTTATGTCACAACACATTTGATTCAGCCATCAATTTTTTGCATTTTAATCCATGTATATCTTCTACTTTTCTTTTTGGCTGTTTCCTTTCAGGGGTCGCCACAGCGAATCATCTGCCTCCATCTACATGGAAGTCATATTAATGATTCGCACATTCGATTTGGTGTAGGTTTTTACGTCGGATGCCCTTCCTGACACAACCCTTTAGCAAGGGGCAGAAACACGCGGACGGCTTTGCAGCTACTCTTTACAAAGGTCAGCAATGGTTCTTTTACATGAACCTCCCACCATAGACAGTGAGAGACATGGCCGGCCTTTGATAACCCAGTTAGTTGCACTGGCAGGACAGTGACAACCTTGTGGCGAGTGGGACTCGAACCCCCAACCCTAGGATCAGCGATCCAGCACGTTTTACCACCAGGCCACCACTGCCCCCATTTTAATCCATGTATATGATAATGACGGGCAGTGATGGTCTAGTGGTATAGGGCGCAGGATCACTGATCCTAAGGTTGGGGGTTCGAGTCCCCACAAGGTTGTCACTGTCCCCCAGTACAGCTAACTGGGTTATCAAAGGCAGGCCATGTCTCTCACTGTCTATGGTGAGACGTATGTAAAAGAACCATTGCTGACTTTCGTAAAGAGTAGCTGCAAAGCCGTCAGCGTGTTTCTGTCAGTCTAGGAACCACCACAGCCGTCTCAGCCAGCTGAGCCACCGTGGAAGGGACCTAGGCCTAGAGAGCGGGGATCAGCCAGCGCGAACTGTATCTCGCTATACAAAAATACTCAGTGCAGGCGAGGAGAAATAACTCTCCACTATCTTCGAATTCGAAAGAACAGAGCCATCATATGATAACGGTAATTTTATAAACGATAAAACTATATAAAATATAATATTTTCGGTTTTTGGTTAAGCGTGAACGTAGTTATTAACTCATCATTATCTGTAATTGAATTGCTTTAAATCCTATTCCAAATGCTGTCTTATAGATTTCATTCTTCTACTAATAAAAAAGGAAACGCGAAAAATAACTTTAACCTTCTATTAAGTGCAGGCTTAACTCCTGTCAGCGAAGTTAAATAAGTTTCACTAATGAATTAATTTCACTCAGACCCGTGTTTTCTTTAGAGGTGACAGCTGAGAAGTGAAAATGTGTCAGCTGAGTGTGAACGATGGCAGCTCCTGCTTCTGGATTGGGATTGATGGTGGTAATATTTAAGAACTCTTCTTCCCACGGGAGCACATGGCTTAATTAGCATACCGATGCTTGCCATCACATTTAATTGCTTTCAGTTTGTAATTAAAATGTGTGTTGACTTTGTGTTTCCCTCGTCGATGCATAACAATGGAGGGTTGTATGATACTGCACTTTTACTGTGGTGTACATTAAAATGCATGGATTAAAAATAACAAATATAATCCAAACCATTTTGTGCCTGAATGCTAATAGTTTGTCATGCATAGTAGAAAACTAAATTGTATAATAACAAGTGGATTGCATGTCTTCTTTTTTGTTCTATGGTGTTTGGTGTTGCTATTTAAGTTCTGAAGTTTCATCTATCTGGCTCACGTACACCTACACCTCGTATTAAAACCCCAGCTCTGCATTTCCCTGGCATTTCTATCTGGAATAGATGTGGATTGCCATCTTATTTGTGGTATGCACGACTACGCTAAGGTCTTTTTAGCATGACAAGGGGAGTGTATTGCAGGCCACCCCTGGATACAGACCACATACGACCCGAATGCTGGCCATTCCCCCAGCGAATACTTCTCAATATCAAAAAGGTGCCTATTTAAGGAAATCCATGGCCCAACGACGCCAGTGTTTGCGCCCACACCCAATGGGCCTCTGTGCAATAACTTCTGTACCACCCCTCTAGCTGTGAATGACACCTCAATGGCTGACCCAATCTTTTTTTTCCTCCCTCCATCCAGTCAGGGTTGTGTGCATTCCCCGTCACTCTACTTTTGAGATTCATTTCCAGGTAAACACGCTTTGGCCGGTCACAAACTTGCAGCCAACAGCCGTTGTCACAGCTGTGCTGGATAATAGCCAGGCCGAACTCCTGCACCGCTCCGGAATGTTTACTGTCACCACAGGGCCTGCACAGCAAACAGTTCTCCTTTACCTTCCAGGAGAAAGAGGGTGCAGTTATTAATTTTAGTTTGACGAATCACGAGCTCAGCCTATTGGCCTTTTGTTATGATGGTGGGGAAACAGAAGAGTCAAAGCACCGATACAGAACAAAGCAAGCTTACAGTTTGAGGTTTGGTTAAGATTTAAATCACAGAAAGATGTGCTTTGAAACTGAAGCCTCTAAGTCACACATTCCTGCAAATAACAGCAGGGAATTTGAATTGCGCCTCCCACCCAGCTTGTACAGAGGTCCTAGTATGCATCCCGACTAAACCGAGTCAAGCTTCCCAGGACAGTAAAATGCCAGTTAGAAAGACAGTGCATTGAAACGGTGCAGGTGATCTGGACCATCACAGGTGTTCCAAGAATTTGGTCGCAATCTTTTATGATTTGACGTTGAATACGAACCATTCCAAACAGTCAAGTGACTTGAAAAACTCTTCTTTTGTATTCTGCTAGTCTGCGTTGTGTGTTTCTGCATTCTGCTGTCTGCAATATAAACTAACAAAGCAAATAAAAATGATCCATCATACCACATAGCTACGCTTAAAAATAAAATATGAGGGAACATTCATAAACATACACTGATCAGTTTATTATTTATAACCGCTTAATCCTAATTAGGGTCGCGGGGAGGCTTGCGCCCCTATCAGCCAACTCCGGGCGAGGGCAGAGTACACTTTGGACAGCTTGCCAGTCCATCGCAGGGCAGAAACACGCTGACGGCTTTGCAGCTACTCTTGTCAAAAGTCAGCAATGGTTCTTTTACATGAACCTCACACCGTAGACAGTGAGAGACACGGCAGGCCTTTGATAACCCAACGAGCTGCACTGGGAGGAAGGGGGGGGGTAGTGACAACCTGTGGTAAGTGGGGCTTGAACCCTCAACCTTAGGATCAGTGATCCAGCACCCTATACAACTAGACTACCACTGCCAGTGATACAGAGTGTTAAACATGTATTCATTCAACCAGAATTACTACATACTGCACTGAGGCCTGTCAAAATTAGCTCTGTACAGTTGTGTTCACACTAATGTACAATTTCAGTCTCATCAAAAAATTTGCAAGCAAAACAGACTAAAAGAAAATGTTCATAATTTATAGTCATGTCTTTTTAACCATGACAGAGACTGTTTAGATGACGTTTGAGACCACGTGCTGCAGAGCCAATGGGAATGCATTCGCATTCAGAGGTTAGCATTATCAGTGTCTTACACAACAACAACAACAACAACAACAACAATAATAATAATAATAATTAGTTTCTTATGGTGGTGGTTCAGTCGTAGGGTGCTGGTTTACTGATATGAAGGTTGGGGGTTCAAGCCCCACTATAAATGGGTTGTCATTGCTGTGCTCCCAGTGAGGTTAATTTGGTTATCACTGGGCCATGTCTCTCACTGCCTGTGGTGAGATGCATGTTAAAGAACCATTGCATTGCTGATTTTCAAGTTGACTTATCAAAAGAACAGGCTGCATTGCCACCAGCGTGTTTCTGCCCTGCACTGGCATGGTGAGCTGTGCAGGGTGTACTCTGTAATCACCCAGAGTTGGCTGAGATGTGCCCCAACCTACCTGTAACCCTAATTAGGATTAAACGGTTCAGAAATTAAATGAACGAAAGTGTATCTCTCAACTGTGAGTGTGAGAATGAAGCGGCTGCCTGCT
>CM045732.1:51995995-52133495 GCA_024760905.1 Plotosus lineatus
AATAAATCCCAATCCAAAATAATAAGAAGTCATTTTATAAAGATTTTAATGAAACTGGGATGAAGTTATATTTGCATATAATGACTGTTTTTTTTTTAAATAAATAATTGACGATTATAATCAGTCAAACTTTGATTAAAACGTCTTTCCCTTTTTTTAGTGTTACACCTCAGTCAGCAACATGAACACCGGACTGGGAATGAACTCTATGAACACATACATGAGCATGTCTGGAATGAGCACAGCGGCGAACATTACGGCCAACACCATGAACATGTCCTACGTGAACACGGGGATGAGTCCCTCCATGACTGGTATGTCGCCGGGCGCAGGTGCCATGGCAGGTATGGGCCCGGGCATGACGGGTATGAGCGCAGCACTCAGCCCGAGCATGAGCCCGATGACGGCTCAAGCGCCTTCCATGAACGCCCTGACATCCTACACGAACATGAATGCCATGAGCCCAATGTATAGCCAGTCAAACATCAACCGGTCTCGTGACCCAAAAACGTACCGGAGGAGCTACACGCACGCCAAGCCGCCGTACTCGTACATCTCCCTTATTACCATGGCCATCCAGCAGTCTCCGAGCAAGATGCTCACCCTAAGCGAGATCTACCAGTGGATCATGGACCTGTTCCCGTTTTACCGACAGAACCAGCAGCGCTGGCAGAACTCCATCCGCCACTCCCTCTCCTTCAACGACTGCTTCGTTAAAGTGCCTCGCTCTCCTGATAAGCCCGGAAAGGGTTCGTTCTGGACCCTGCACCCTGACTCGGGCAACATGTTTGAAAACGGCTGCTATCTAAGGAGACAGAAGCGCTTCAAGTGCGAGAAATCCTCAAGCAAGGAATCTGGCCGGAAGTCCTCGGAACCGGGTTCACACAGCAGCTCCGAAAGCTGCAACGGTAACGAGTCTCCGCACTCGAACTCCCCCGTTACCGAGCACAAAAGATCTCATTCCGACCTGAAGTCCAACTCAGGAATGAGTCCCGAGCACAACGCCGCCTCACCCGTTTCTCAGCACCACCAACAGCAACAGCAGCAACATCTCATGGCGCAGCATCACGCGGTTCTCGCGCACGATGCGCACTTGAAACCCGAGCATCACTACGCGTTCAACCACCCGTTCTCCATCAATAACCTGATGTCCTCCGAGCAGCAGCACCACCACAAAATGGACTTGAAAACGTACGAGCAGGTGATGCATTACGGCTACAGTTCGCCAATGGCCGGCGCTCTCTCCATGGGCACCATGGCGGCTAAAGCGGGCTTCGACTCGTCGCCGTTGGGAGCAGACACGTCCTATTACCAAGGCGTGTACTCCAGACCGATCATGAACTCATCCTAGTTTGGTGGAACTTTTCACGTGTTTGTACATTTGTAAAAAATTACTCTTTGTGCATACGTATTCTGGACTTTTTTGACGTTTCACGTTAATTTAGTGGTCACGTTTATTAGTAATTATTTTGTAAAAAAAAAAAAAATGTGAAGAAACGAATGTAACTTTACTTGGTGGCATTAAAATGGACAACAACAACAACAACAACAACAACAACAACAACAACAACAATAATTTGAATCTGGGGATCTTAACCAAATGGAACGAAGGAACTGTTCTTCACTCATTTGTGAAAGCATTATTTATGGCTTGTAAATGTGTATTCTTGTAGACAATGATGAGAACAGAATATATATTAAAGTGTTATTTGAATTTTCAAACAACTTTTGCAAAATGTGGTTCTTGTTCATCAAACTCAGTCTCAAAGTGCAAAGTGATTGCACTCAGAAAAAAACCACAGCCCGTTCAGCTGAATCCAGATTTCAGGAGATTCTGTGAAGGCACTTCACTTTATGAATGAAACACATTGAAAAATGAATTAATAAATATCAAAGAAATACAACAGAGGACACTCCTTTAAATAAATAGATGTAAAAGAAGAGAATTACTGCAGTCTACATTTATAATATTGATTATCTTCTGATGTGGATAACTCTGTATAGGCTAGAATGAGGGTGGTTCAAATCGGTCTCCAGGGAGTCCCCCCTTTTCCACAGCCAATTAGTCAGAAATCCGATAAATAAACTTTGATGGAAAAGAAGAAGAAAAGGTAGAAACCAATATATTTATAAAAGACATTAAAAGGACATTAATGTTCTGAAAAGTTTATTTTGTGCACAAAAACCAAACATTACAATATTATATTATATTATTATGTTATATAGTATTATCATCATATTATATTATGTACATAACATTATTTTCATATTCAAAATCACACATTTAGACCCAGACATGCACTGAACATGGATTTTAAATATTTTTAAACACATTTTGTTTGTTGTCGGATGGGTGCTCCTGTTGCCTGATTACTGAAGATGATGATGATGATGATGATAATAATAATAATAATAATAATAATAATAATAATGATAATAATAATGATAATAATTAGGGAGGATAAGAAGAAAAAAATAATTGTTTATTGATGAAAAGGAGAGCTGTAGCTGAAACACTATAAAAATATGAAACCCCCCTTTTATTATTTGATACTTCTTTCATTTATTTCATTTATCCATTCTGCAGCAAGACACTGTGCCATACGATATTTTTATTTTAAAGCTTTTTTTCTTCCTACTTAAGTCCCATAAAGCATCAATGACTCAATTAAAACACGCCTGAACATATTTGATGATTTACTAACACACTGTTAGTGTTTTGCAGGAATCTGAAGATCCTGACATTCGTGAATGAGGTTTGACAGGAGTGCAGTAAAGTGCTCAAAAGCAGGTTTAGATTTGAGCTCAGTCCAGGCCTATCCTGCACTACTAATCTGCAAATAAACAATAGGAGGCAAACAGTACAAATATGGTGTGAACACACACACACACACTTTATATATATATATATATATATATATATATATATATATATATATATATATATATATATATATATATATATATATATATATGTGTGTGTGTGTGTGTGTGTGTAGGTATATAGGGACGAGAACGTTGCAAGTGTGTTAAGTTTGAATGGTGGCACGTCACTTCTGGGTAAATTTGCACAGATATTAAATTTCGTCCTCCTCATTTTAGACTTAGGCCTTAATGCGAGGCTGAATTTTTATAGCGCGCTGATCGATATCGCTGTAAAAATAATCATTTTTTTAAACTAGCAGGGCAGCGAAATCTTTGCTTTGTGCTAAAGTCAACAGTGGCAGAGTTTGAGCTCAAATAAATGCCGCTGTGGCTGCAGCAGGCTGCAGAAGGCAGCGGGCGAGCGGTGGGCGAGCAGCGGACTGTCCCGCCTTTCCTCCACAGCGGCGGCGGCGCACAGGTAGGAGCAGCTCGGCTCAAAGCTTCACACTCCACTTACACACACCTGGAGATCCCAGTCGAACGGCCGCGGTTACCGAAGAGACGCGCCGGGGTGTGGGGTGGGGTGGTGTGTGTGTGTGTGTGTGTGTGTGTGTGTGTGTCTGTGTGTGTGTGTGTGTGTGTGTGTGTGTGTGTGTTTTCGCTGTTGAATTTCAGAGCTGTAGATCCCGAACTGAGACCTCACGGCACCGTTTCTCTATCGCGACTTTGCGACCGACACCAGGACCGACTGTGACTTTTATCTGATGGACGAGGTGCTGCAGTCACACTGCAGGAAATGCGCGCGCGCTGTCCGTCTATGCGCCGAAGAGCCCGCGCTCCCCAAACACGCTCCCATCGAATCCTCCGGTGAAGAATGCTGGAATGCGCGACATTTCCCGTTGAGTGATTAAAACGAGCAGCGCTCACCAGACTTAACAAGTGAAATACATCATCACGGCTTGCGTGATTTCTACGTTTTCAACGGTTTTGTAAAACGTTTCACGTGTACAAGAACTTAAACCAACGGCGAAGATGCAGCAATTACTGCTAAATCAGATTTGAAATCCGAAATAAACACCTGAATTACGTCATCTACCTTGGACAGAGACAAATATGAACCACAGACCGCCGACAGAAAGGCAAAGTCACAAAAAAAAAACCGAACAAACAACAACAACAACAACAGCAGCAATAAAATCTTTTGCAGATCTTACAGCAATGTACAATATGTACAAAAAATGTACAATAGTGTTTTTGGTTACCGGAATTAGCCATAAATCATTTGGAATAGAGAAACAATATTTAAACAGCAGCAGCAACAACAACAACAACAATAATAATAATAATAATAATAATAATACAATGAAACCTTATTAAATAAAGGCTGTTTTTTTGCAGTTACACTGAGAAACAATTGATGTTCAAATCATGAAACTCGTATAAATATCACTCATTTGTATTTCACATTCTAGTAAAGGCAATAATTAATTGTTTATTATTAGTATCATCATCATCATCATCATCATCCTCATTAAAATCATCATAATCAACATCATCAACATTATTATTATTTTTATACAATAATAATAATAATAATAATAATAATAAAACTCTTCCTCCGAGTACGCTCCAGTGAATGAAGTGTTCATTGGCAATTGAAGTGAACAGGTGAAAGAGTAATATTCATATCTGAGGGCTCACATACTTTAGATAGATATGGACTGAACCCATGCCGGGAAAAGAGGTTATATTAATAATACCATAAAAACATCCCCCAGAACCCCCAGAACCCCCAGAAATCTTATCACGGAGAAAACCGAGCCTCGTTTCCACTTCACATTTCACATTAAGATCACTTCCATTTCATTTGTAACATGAAAATGATAAACTTTCACCGTTTGCGTCCTGGCCATTGCTCCTTGTTTTCGAACTTTAAGCTTGTTGTTTATTTTCTTGGCCCGAGTAAGAGACTTATATTTTGTGTAGCAATTATTTCTATGAATAAATAAGACATAATAGGCGATGCAACTCGGTTTTCGAACCACACAAATGGCATCAAGAATACAACTTGTGATGAGTGGCCTCGGCTGGGCCAATAAAAACTTTGTACTATTCGGTGTCTTACGTAAGCTGTATGAAGCCAATCCGGCGCGCGCTGTGCTTTGCGAAACGTCGGAACACCCAAGTAGATCGTTTCCAGGGAAACGGCGCGCGGCCATCTCACCGGCGTTAAAGCGGCTTTCAGGCCGAGCCTGCGACAGGAGCGACACAGCAGCGCGACTTAACTTCTCCCTCACACACCAAATGCTCTTAATCCCCAAAGCACAGCAGAGTAAAGCCGCCGCTCCTCACTATATTAACAGAACACAAAGTCAGCGCGAGTTCGAAAAGGCAGCTTCTCCGACAGCACCAGCGATTCCCACACGGCTCTGCGCCCTCAAAATGCCTTTCACAACTACTGTAGTATACAGTGCGATGAACATGGATATCTTCATTCTTATCATGGCTCTCTGTGTGTGTGTGTGTGTGTGTGTGCCAAAAAACAAACAAACAAACAAAAACAAACACCAGTAAAATAACCCGCACAATAATATACAAACAAAACATAATAAAATAAAACATGACATTAACCTCTACTTCTCTGTGGCCTATCTATCTATCTATCTATCTTTCTATATATATATATTCATTATAACAAAAGTTCTGTTTCCCTATCTTTTTGATTTTGTATTACAATGGTATGATTCTTTTATGTTTTTATAATTCTAACAAACATACAGTACACTATTACTGTATTAGTAATGCTAACCTTATTATTATTATTATTATTATTATTATTATTATTATTGTATTATTATTATTATTATTATAGTTGTTGTTGTGTGCAATAAATATTGAATTATTTGTGGCAATATAGACATTTGTTATACTATATCTACAATATTAAATATTTGCTTACATGAATTGGTTACAATACTCTGCCTCTGCCTCTGCCTCTAATTTTATTTAATCATTTTCATTTTTAATTCCTACAAACATAAAAAAGATGACGACAGTATCTGTTTGCAAACAACGACAGCACTTGTGGCATATATTTTTGGCGTAAGCATCATATGTAAATGCATTGCTAGTGAAAAGACTTTGGTGACGAAAATACAGAATACATGTAGAACATTATAGAAGTTATCAAGGTGACAGAGAGAGAGAGAGAGAGAGAGAGAGAGAGAGAGAGAGAGAGAGAGAGACTGAGACTTTTATTTTGTTACAAACTCATCGAACACTTTGTGGACCAAAATGAAATCTGTAGAGTATGGGTGAATGAAAGGCAGTTGGAGTTGTCTCGGTGCCAGGTACTGTACCATTAACTGATGGGAGTACAACTGGTTCCATTTGCATGGTACAAGCATAGCAGGTATCAGCATGCAAGGTAGAATAAAGCACTCAGCTTTATCTCGGAATACTGGGCTGGTGGGAAGCAAGTGTGTGCTTCATCTACATCTGAACAGGTGTTCACTGGACAGTGTCCTGGTGTCTGATTGTGCGGTCATTCAAGGTGAAGATAGTGAGGAAGTTATGAAGATATAAAAAGAAATAATTTATCATGTTTAGAATTTCAATTAAACAATGTAGGGAAACATATTGGGAGTTCAGAATTTCGTGAAAAATGAATCTTGTGAAAAATATTTTGTGTTTTAAAATTCCCATGAAATCTTTATTATTTAATTTAAATCAACCAACACTTTGTTTAAAATGTACATTTTTTCCTGTCGAGACTGGGCTACAGTGAGCCAGATTGAAGGTTGCGGAAATGGGCTAAGGATGCAAGAGGTCAGGAGTGTTTTCACACGGCTCGAACACAACACTGTGAAATTCCTGCTCAGTATTTTCTTTCAGAGGCAAGACTTGAGACAGGTCAGATCCTACACACAGTATATGATAGCAAATACATTATTGTTTACTAAAAAAAAAAATCAAGCAACAACTATATAATTATCACATGCCCTTTAATGATGTGTTCAGCATTACACACCACATAGTTACATATCAATTGTTAAATATTATTCATAATTTCGAAAATAGCTGGACCATATTTGTCAGTACATATACATACATACATACATACATACATACAATCATACAAACAAACAGACAGACATACATACAGACAATCATGCATACATACATACATACAATCATACAAACAAACAGACAGACATACATACAGACAATCATGCATACATACATACATACATACATACAATCATACATACATACATACAATCATACAAACAAACAGACAGACATACATACAATCATGCATACATACATACATACATACATACATACATACATACAATCATACAAACAAACAGACAGACATACATACAGACAATCATGCATACATACATACATACATACATACAATCATACATACATACATACAATCATACAAACAAACAGACAGACATACATACAATCATGCATACATACATACATACATACATACATACATACATACAATCATACAAACAAACAGACAGACATACATACAGACAATCATGCATACATACATACATACATACATACAATCATACATACATACATACAATCATACAAACAAACAGAGAGACATACATACAATCATGCATACATACATACATACATACATACATACATACATACATACAATCATACAAACAAACACACAGACATACATACAATCATGCATACATACATACATACATACATACAAACAGACAGACATACATACAGACAATCATGCATACATACATACATACATACATACATACAATCATACAAACAGACAGACATACATACAATCATGCATACATACATACATACATACATACAATCATACAGACAGACAATCGTACAGACACAGACAGACAGACAGACAGACAGACAATCTTACACACATACATACCGACTGACAGACAATCATACATATATACATACAGACAGAAAGACAATCATACATATATACATACAGACAGACCATCATGCACACATACATACATACATACATACATACATACAATCATACAGACAGACAACCTTACACACATACATACCGACTGACAGACAATCATACATACATGCATACATACATACATACAGACAGACAATCATGCACACATACATACAGACAATCATACATACATACATACCGACTGACAATCATACATACATACATACATACATACATACAGACAGACAGACAGACAGACAGACAATCATACATGGTATGACTTCAAGTAGTTCTCACCCTCTTTTTACATTTCCTCTGGTTAAAGTCTACAGTTCAGAACTAAGTCACTGGGAAGGACACTCAACTCATTAAATCTTAATGAAAGCAATAAACACAGGTGCCAGCAATTCATTCAGACGCTCAAACCAATCTCCATTTCCTGCTAAAGGCAAACAAAACCAGATGCCCCAGTGTGATTCGTGGAATAACAAAAGCAAATCAAATTTTTGTCCTGCATGTGTACCCAATGCAGAAATGTAGAGGCAATAGGTTATGCTGAGACAGAGCTTGTCCAATTTATTGTACGTGAGACGGGTGTGTCACTGAGGTGATTCAAGCATTTTCTAGGACACCAAAGAGCTTGTAGATGAGAAGATGGCAGGAAAATCAATGCAATATTCATGAGAAGCTATCTCTTCAAAGATAGAACTTGGGACATATGCATGATAAAAAAAAAAATCCCCAACCACAATTCTGCAGACCTTTCTTAGCATCAGTGTGATTAACAATATAGCAATGAGTCCCTAACTATTGAAAATTATTCACCAAAAGCAAGGTGAACATTACAGAGTAGTACTCAAAGAGGAACGTTAATATAGGGATTATGAAGCAATATCCACCAAGCCTGAGGTGAGCAATTATTTTAGTGTATACTACATGGGAACACAAGAAAAGGAAAGTAAAACAAGAATTTTATAGATTATCTAACAAATTCAAGCATTGTCGAAAGTTTTAGCAGTGTTGAATGAGGGGAACCATGACATGTAGACCGAGGGAATATTACCTGCCAATGTTAAAGGAAATACAACCTCCAAATTCTGAAGAATTCTCCATAATAACTAATTATAATTAGCTCATAATCATTCAAATTATCAGATGTCAGTGATACATAAAAGAATACCAAGAATTAGTCGGAAGCTTTCCACCAATCAGAAATGAAAGAAATCTTTTAAATAAATAATAATGCCTATTATTTCAAGAAAGTGGACTAATAAGATCATTACAATCCCATTTAGTAAATATAGAAAATGTGATACATGTAAAATAAGCAGCAAGGCATTAATATTACAGTAGCTCCCAGGCTCTGGAGCCATATTATATAAGTCAGTTCTGATGGCTCACTCATAATTATTCTTTATTTGAATCCAGGTTGAGATTTTGTACATTGTGATGAAGATGAAAGGTGGAAACACACCATGGTATGAGAACACTTTAATTTATTGCATTTGGCAGATGCTCTTATCCAGAGCCACTAACAATTATCTTTTTTTTTTTTTTTTTTACAACTTAAGCAATTGAGGGTTAAGGGCCTTGCTCAAGGGCCCAACAACGGTGACAAGGGGGATTGAACTTCACATTAACCACAAAGCCACCACTGGCCATTTTCTTTTACTAGAACAACAACAACAACAACAACAACAATAATAATAATAATAATAATAATAATAATAATAATAATAATTATTATTATTATTATTATAATTTAGATATATTTAGTGTTTAAGGTGTATGTGTATGCAGTATACACCATAGTCATTACATTAACTCCACCTCACTAATCTACATCAGTGGGGCTGGTGGTGTAGTGCTTAGGGTGCTGTGCTCATGATCGGGAGGTTGTGTGTTCGAATCCCAGTTAGACCCCCACTGTGCTAAGACCCCTGGGCAAGGTTTTAACTGCAAGTGTGCCTCCGTTCACCCAGCAGTATAAATGGATACCAGTAAAAATATACTGGGAAGGTAACCTGCGATGGATTAGCGTCCCATCCAGGAGGAGTTGTACTCCTAGTCGCTTCACGCTATGGAAACCGGGGATAAGCACCGGTCCGATGAGCCACTATGGTTTGGCTGTAAAAAAGTCCAATGGACGTTTACCTTTTTTTACTAATCTACATCGAGGTACTCATAGCACGGTGTAGTGCACTGTGCGTTTCAAAACCTTTCCATTTTTCAACACTAACAGTTTCAACAGTTTGTGCTCAACTAGCTCTTCTGTGGAATCAGATCAAATATACTAGCCTTTGCTCCCAATGCGTATCAATCAGCCTTGCAAACCCTTGCCGGTTTGCATTCTGTCCTTCCTTGAATCACCTTTGTTAGGTACTTACCACTGAATACCAGGAACACCTCACAAAATGTTTTGGAGATGAATACACCCGGAGTTTGGCCATGACAGCGTGAACAGTGTCACTCAGATCTTTATTCTTTTTGCACATTTCTCTTGCTTTGAACACATTAAGTATTAGAGTTGATTGTTCACTTTCTGTTGTAAGTCTCTCTTGGAAGGTGCCACTATAATGTGAAGACTGATGTTATTTACTTCACCTCTCATTCCTCATAATATTTTCATTGCTGTGAGCCACTGATGTAACCGCATCTTACTGTTTATTCTCCTTTAATTGATATTATGAACCCAAATGCAACCCAATATAGAATTATGCAGCTCATTCATCACTTCAAGATTAATGTGTGAACAAAGCACTGTGAAAAGCCCAAATATGAGATTACTTGTAGGTACTACAGGGTAGTGCTCCCCAGACACACACAATTTAACCCATGTCTGCTTACCACTGACAGTGACATAGTGGGCAGACTAATTCAATTTTCTGTCAGATTAAGTGTAGGCAGTATTGTTGAAGAAGTAGATTTATCATCAGTGATTTACAAAAGAAAGACCCCCAGCGTAGACATACAACAGAATCTGTCAAGGATGGTGTTGTGTAAAATGATATATGCAGGTTTAACATGTCTAAATAACTGTTATTCAGAGCATCAGGAATTGAAATATAATTTAAAACATAAACAAGCATATTTTGTGAGGCACAATCATGCAAAAATAAAAATTTAGTCAAGAATAAAAGGCAATGCATGGCTCACCGTGAGGTACAGTTCATTTAAGGCTTACCCACCATTACCATAACTGTGTATCTGGGGCTTAGGTGGACCAACCCACTATTAAGGTCACTTATCCCAAAGACTGTTCTGTTACTATACCAATGCAAATAAGTGATATGTACATGCAAAGCTGTGCATTATTAGAGACTAGTCCAACATTATGATTCCTTTTGAGCGGTGCAGTTGATTTGACCAGGAGAAAGATTAATTACAACATAGGGTTTGCTTATGAGAAGAGCAACAAAGCTGTTCAAATACATGGCTTCCATAACGGTGCGGTTAAAATCCGCAGTTTTTAAAATGCAAATGCTCTTCTCCAAGAATTAGAATTGTACATTTTGGATACATCAAATACTAAGAGGTAGTAAACAAGTCTAACATGAAAGGGTATTAATGTATGACTGAGAGATTTCATGCCATAGTTATGTTATATTTATATAAAAATAAAGTTTTATATATATATATATATAAAAAAAACAGTTTTCAAGATTTTATCTAAATATGTACATTACAGTATTTGGGAAATAAAAATGCACATTTTAAATAATATAATAAAATCAGAAAAGGATATACCTAATAAGAATGGTAGTAGCCATGTTATATACAAAAATATCATGACGTGATATGAAAGATCAAAGGTTATAGGTTTCCTGAGGTTATAACATGAATAATTTTGAATTTAGCATTGTTTTGCATTGAATTTTTCTTACATAGCTACAAGAAAAATAAATATAACAATATGATGACCACAATAAAAACAATCATTATGATAATATACAGCTAATGTACCAGCATTGAACCTATGCATGCTTTTCTCTCACCACCTACCAATGCACGTATAATAAAAATAATCTTAAGGGAAAAAAAACAAGACAAAAAACAAACAAACAAACAAACAAACAAACAAACAAACAAAACCCCCTTGAATACTATGTATCAAGTACAAGATGTCTGATAAGCAGAAAACCAGCATCCATAGGAGCGGCCTCACTCCTGCAATGTATTTTAGTGAGCAGTTGGTGATAAACGTAGTTAGCCCCTCCTTGGCTTAAAGCAATTAATTCAGGCACCCTGACATCAACTCTCCAATCCTCTGACAGCTTGGAGCCCAAATCAAAATGCTAGTTCTCCTGGGAACAGGAGAAGATAGCCGGCTCTTTTCTGGACTGTTTGCTCACTGGGCCTGAGAGCAATCTTCCTTGCTGAATGAAATGCAAGGACACAAACAATGTGGCGGCGAGAGAATGGAAGACGGGGAATGAACAGTTTGGACTATTTGCTCAGCAGAAGGGCAGTCACAATGGCTGGCCCATGGCTTTCCCATGCATCAAGCCTCTTAGTCTTAGCACTCTTTTGTTACTGGGTTTCGTTCAGATAAGAGCCCAGCTGCCCCACGCGTTTAATTCCCATTGTAGACCATACTGTATAGCCATTTATCTGCTTTTAGGTGACTTTTTGTCATTTTGTTATTCCACAAGTGTGCATCATATCGCTCATGCATCTCTATAGTCCGGCTTCCCCTTTGCATGTGCAGACGTTTAGGAAAGACGGACCTAGGAAAAACACCAAGGTCAAGACTACTGCAAGATAATACCTCAAGTCTTCTCATTTCACGTAAGCATGTGTGTGAGCATGGTGCAAATGTTTATAATGCTATTCATCTCCGAAAAGCAGTTGCACCTTGAATTGTTCCATTTCGGCATTCACCAATGGGAAATTACCTCTTGGGAACACAAAGTCGAGTGAATGAAAGAAAATTGCCCAAGCATCAATTATTCTTAAAACAAGGGCTTTCAGCAGAGAGCACCACCCTAAAAAAAAGCCCACAACATCAGCGTAGTTGCAAACCAAGCTGGCAAACAAAAATATGTCAAGCATCATTTGCGTGCAGCACTCCAGAGCTATCTGTGATCACTAATGTGCACGCTAACCAAGTGGGAAAAACTCTATAGTACAAGAAGTCTCCCTTGTTACTCGACATTACAAGAATATAATATTAAATATCAGGAACTATTGGAGTCTTATATCTGTGTCCTTCCACTCTCGAAAGACGCCTGTCAGACAGATATGCACAAGATAGCATTAATTTACCACCTACTTATTTATTGTGCAACTAATATTGAGCTACTCATAATATGATAAGCACTACATCGTCTGCAGCCCATAATTACTGCCACCACAACTATTATTTTTACTTCTGCCTGAAGCTATGCCACAAGTAAGGCATGGGATAAAATCATTATTGCTGCTTAGTGCCGTTGCTTCAAAAACCTTTCAATAAAATCAAATGATTTGATTTAATTTTTTCTGTTTAGGCCATTTTCTGAACTGAATGAGTATTACATTTCAATTTATTAATACAAGAAATAACAAAATAATTAATGATGGACAATGTATAGTGATGTCACATTCGATCACTGTTTGGTTTCTTTACATTGGTAAGCTCTAACTGATAAGTCTAATAAATAAATGACTAAATTAACAGTTCTGAATACTGATAACAAGAATATGAAACCCTCTACATAGAATAAAGAGAATCATTCTCAAGAGGAAATTTTCCTCACAAGGCAAAATATTACTAGGCATCATGCACTGCAGTGAAGAAATGAATGGAGCTTGCTGTAAAACTCTGGTTAACCCATTCCCCGCAGTCCATGTTTTCAATCCTAATTTCATGGCTTCTTCAGGTCTGTAGAGTGAGAAATAAAAACACAGAACGTTTAATCCGGGAAATATTCATGTTGTGGCAGTGGGAAGGCTGGATTAGTGTCAGGCATTGACGTCAGCGTGGGAGGACTGATTTCTACAGTATGATAATAGCCCATTATATTCTTATCATGCTTCAAAGAGTGAGCTTCATAGAAGGAGAACTATAGCAGTAGAGATAGTAAAAATAGAAAAAAAAAGGAAATGATACAGAATGCACAACAACAACATGCGAAAGCAAAGAGCATATATCAGTCCTGCATACAGTGCCATCTTCTATATGTTCATATTACCTGCGAATGCAAGTCTATTTCTGCAAATGTAAGTGAGGGTGTGTGCATGAACATGTGTGTGGGAAAGTTGTGCAGAACGCTTCACTGATGTTAAAGTAAAGCTCTGTTCATGGCTTTTCAGCACTCCTTTAAGTTGCCACAACTGTATAATTGATGAATGCTGAGACATGACACAAAGCTCGAGCATTCTGAAATAAAAAGGAATAGCTGAGTCTTATAAGATGAAACACACAAAAGATGGGTGATTAGCAAGTACCGAAACCATGTTGATACTGCTGTGAGAACACACACGAATAAACACGCCCTACACTCTACAGAGCCTTCCAATGCTGCACAAGCAATAAAAACTCATCACTGCGTCGGACATAAGTATAGATAAGCAGTAATTTCACATTCAAATTCAATTAACAACAAATAAACAATATAGACTCATTACTGAAACAATGTATTTTCTGATAATATGTAATGTACAAAGATAGAAAGAGTTGAAACCTATAGATTAAATACCAAGAGCGCCAGGCAATCCATCCTCCTATAAGACAAGCTCCAGGAAGAGCTTTTTAAGGGTCGCTTCTCTCGAGAAACAATATACCGGGACTTTCATGAAGGTTTTGTGAAGAATGACGAGAGAATGATTCTCCTTGGCACGACAGAGATTTCTAACTTTCATGTCATATCTTCCATTCATTCTTAGGGATTAGTGTCTTATTCAAGGGTGCAATTACAAAGCTATACAGTGGAAGGGTGGGGAGAAATCAGCCTGCAGGTCTCTTCCATTTTATTTGACTTTATTATGCAGTTTAACCTCGTCACATCAATGCGACACATTTCACTACTGCAGTCCATTTAACATTATTGTTATAGATGACAGAAATATTGTTATAAAAATACCATTCTCTCTCTCTCTCTCTCTCTCTCTCTCTCTCTATCTCGAAGAATTCTCTTGCTCTCTCAGGTCAGGTTGTGAGAAAAATAGCAACGTAATCAGAAACTGGAAATGTTACATGGCCTATGTGTATATTGCTAAACGCTTATATATTTTCATTTGACTAATTATGTATCAGCTGGAATTACTTCATGATCACATATCATAGTTTCATTAAAAAAACAAAAAACAAAACAAAACAAAAAAAACTAACTTTTTTTGCTCAGACTTTGTAACAAATGATTCCAAAATCCAGATGTTCAACACATCTTTAACTAGTCAGCTCATGTTAAGTAATACCCAACGCCATGACCACAAAGCAAGTAAAAACAAACCTCGTATTAGAAAGATAGGTTGGTGCAGATCAAATCCTTAGAAAACACTATAATTTAAAACTGACTTTGCAACACATCTTACAATTGTGCACATATTGAATAATGGTGACTGACAAAGTTTTATATGGAATGTATGAGCCTAAGTTCATGTATGCAAATACAAGTGTACATGTGAATGGTAACTAACTGAGCCAATTTTAATAGGAAAAGTGGTTTCCTTATGCAAATTCCCACAAGGGAGCTCAAGCAAGCCTTTGAATAACGTGAATGGACCATAGGACAGTTATAATGTTAACTCATCAAAAATGCCAATAGATCACAATATTCAATATTCTTATTAATTCATATTAATTAATATAACCCCCACCCACCCACCCAAAAATAAAAAAATAAAATAAAAATAGAATTAGAGGTGGGAGAAAGATGAACTTTTTAGCCTAAGCCTGCACTCATATCTTGAACCATATCACATTATTCACTGAAGAAAAGTGTGGTTTGGTCTCCGGAGGAATTATCCACACACAGTCTCAGAGCTAATAAAGACTAGGCTTAATATTGTACTCTGACCCCCCCAAAACTCTTTTGTTTTACCAGTAGGTCCACTTGGCCGGAATGTTTTTCAGACCAGAGATAAGAGCTATGGGAGCATGTGACGGCCACACAATGTCCCCTCAGTTGGCCCCAATGACCGGCCCATGGCACCTTCCAGGTATGACGGCAATGTTTAACCAGCTATCCATCTTCTACCTGCTGCTGGCAAACAGGCACTTTTGTCTAAGCCTCGCCGTTGTTAGGACCTGCTCTTACTCGATAGATCAACCCTGTTTATTTCCCCATTGGCTGTGGCTCTGAATCTATGCTTTTCCTGTAATCCGCTTTTTATTTCACTGACAGGAACATTCAGTGTGTTAATGCAGTTATGTGTATGGGTGGTTCAGAGGAGAGGCTGTCTAGATCCAGCTTCAACTGGTGATTTGCTGCGAATTCCAGCTGCTTATCAGCAGACCACCGGGTTAATATACAAACAGGCTGTGTGCAGATTCAATCATTTTTCTACTGTGGATTTTTTCTTTCATACACAATTTCCTTATTCAGTAAAGTGAAAAAGACAGTTAATTTCAGGAAACTATGCATGTGCATCTAAAATGTTTGCCGAACGGCTGTTGTTTGGTAGATTTTTGTTAAAAAACTAAGAGACGGTATATAACCACAGAAAATCTTCCTGCCATATTTACCTTCACGTCTGTATCAGTGTCTACTGAAATATCTTTAACTAAGAAATGCTGAGTGACACTCGTACTCTTCAGATCACTTACAACTGATTACATATTAATCAATGTAATGAAATGTAATTATTAATAAAATCAATTAACTTGTGTGTGCACTTAAAATTCATATGTGAATGGATGTGCCTGGTTATGGAAAAAACAACTACCAAAAAAAAAACAAAAAAAAACAAAGGCAAGTTTGGAAAATGTTTGGTGATTGAATTGCGAATACCTTTAATATACAAAATGCCGTGCGGCTGTAACAAGTTAATAATCTTTTAAAATAAACATGGCCTGGTGTTCTCTTTGTCTCCAGTTGCCTGAACACCTTCATTTCGGTAAGTAAGAGGGAAACGTCAGGTCGTTAAATATTTTAATATATATATATATATATATGCACCAAAAAGACTGAAAATTAGAGGAAAAAATACTCAGGACCAAATGCAAATCTGCCATCATTCCATTTGTATTATTCCTAATATAAGTTCATACATAAAAAATGAGAAAGAGAAACTTATTAATGAGGGAGGCACGGTGGCGTAGTGGTTAGTACATGTGCCTCACGGTAAGAAGGTCCTGGGTTTGATTCCCTGCTCGGGCGTTTTCTGTGTGGAGTTTGCCTGCTCTCCTTGTGCTTGCGTGGGTTTCCTCCGGATACTCCGGTTTCCTCCCACAGTCCAAAAACCATACACAGTACGCTAACTGGCTGTTCCAAATCACCCCTAGGTGTGAGTGAGAGTATGAATGGTCGCGTGAGTGTTTGCCCTGCGATGACCTGGTGAGTTGTCCAGGGTGTACCCCGCCCTTGCCCAGAGTCTACTGATATGGGCACCAGCCTCCCCATGACCCTAACTAGGATTAAGCGGTTCAGAAAATGAATTAATTTATTAATAATATTAATCTGCCTCTTTTTTTTCCTTCCAGGTTTGGATCAATTTTCAAAAGTTCATCAGTTACAGACCTAACCCTTCAAACCTTGCTGAAAATGCCAGCTTGCCAATCATCTTCCAAACACCTTCACCTGCGACTCAGCGGTCACGTCAGACCTGGCCACGAGTGAGAGATAACATTCGTGTCTGCAGTCTGAGAGAGGGACAAAAGGAAGTTTGACGTTAATGATTAACAACGCTAAAAGCCCCTGCTTTTGTATTCCCATGGTACCGAGGCTATCTGGTGGCCATGTGACCTGCGTGGAAGAGATTGGGGGTGAGCGCTAGAGCAAACACAGGTGCTGTGTTTGGGTTGGAGTCGCCTGCGCTGTCAGGGACAACCACAAACACACGCAGACATGCCAAGCTCCACAAACAGCCGCCTACACCAACAGATCAAGTCCAATGTGCTCCTCCCCATCTTTCTGTTGGTTCCACATTGGAAAAAGTATCAACCTTTAGTGCTTTCCGGCTGGAGCATCCTTAAGGAACAGGCTTGAAGATGTTCAGCCAGTTTAAATACACAACTGCCACTTACTGGTATAACAAAACCTAGAAATATACGGTTTCCTTTCTACCTGTAGTTTGTTGACTATGATCATGATCTCATGCCACACGAAATTGTTAATCAGCGTTGCTGAGGCTGCCTGTCTGTGATTATTGAGCTGTTTGAAATCATTCTCAATCTCTGCTAAAAACGTTAACAAGTCCTGCGGGAAAGATGTTAAGAACCATTTAACCTCAGAATTTCCAAGGTCAATCATGACTACATGTGAAGTGTACTAGTGGGAACTGGGCCATTTCTTGATATCAGTTATCAGTCAATTTATCAGAAACAGTTCATTTAAAGGCTCTTCTGCCAAAACCCCCTCTATCTGACACAGAAACGACGGAAGTGATAACGAGAACAAAAGCAGCAATACACGCATTGCCTCTTGTAAAAACAAGGAAGAGGAAAGATTGCATTATGGAAACACTTCATTCACTGAGTAATTTTCTGTGCGGCATGCTGCAGATCAGACAGACGGTCCCTTTTATTGTTCTGGAATTAATGCTTGTGCTCCGGCTGCCTTGCAGTTAATTGCTAGCAATCGAGGCGTCAAACTATGATTACAAATGCAACGATGATAAAACCTCTCGACAGCAAACACCTAATCAGAATTATATATTAAATTGTTAAGAGAGAAAATCAGTGTGAAAAAGATACGGAGAGTTCAGTTGAGGTAAATACGAATATGAATACAATCTAAAACCCTCATTCAAACAACACGTTTCATACCTGTGTATATACGGATGAGGACTGAGTAGCCCCATATGAAAGAATTTTCAACACAGCATTCCTAAACATATTAGTTTTATTTTGGATGCTTACATTATTTTGCAGATAGAAGCAAAATTATTTCACAAAAAACAAACAAAAACCCAAACCTAACAGAATCAGTGCAGTGAAATTACAAAGCTGAAATGACCAGCTCTCTTTACCTTTTTCTTGTAATTCTCAAAGCCTGTAAAATCATGTTAAACTGTGCAAGGTACACACAGTATATAAACTTCAGCAAGGATCTGAGCCGACTCTTCAGAAAGCAGATATATTTTTGCTCAGATAAGACAAAACTTGAATTTTTTGGCCATAAACGACCAACGCTGGTTATGTTTGGAGTAAGAAGGGTGAGAGGTATAACCCAAAGGACTCTGTTTCCACAGTGAAACACGGTGGTGGGAGTATTATGCTGTGGGGATGCTTCAGTGCATCTGGAATTGGGAATCTATTCAAGGGGCTAGAAATTACGAAGGTGGACATATGAAGATTTTGATGGAAATTAGGAGCAAAGTTGGGTCTGGGTCATCACATCAACAATGACCCAAAACATATGCTGCTTCTGGTGAGGAACTAGCTCTAGAAAGACTAAAGGGAACATTTTTGGCTTGGCCTGAACAAAGCCCTGAATTACATCCCAATGGAAATCTGTGGGACAAACTGAAGATCAGGGACCATGCCAGAAGACCACTAATCTGGAGGGGTTGCAGAGATTTGTCAAAGTAGAGTGGGCTGGATTTCCTCATGACTTGTTGAAAAGTACTGCAGGTTTTTATATAGCAAAAAAGATACACAATTGATTATTAGTGTCACCGGGCAAATAATTTTGTCGATGTTAGATTTAAAAAATTTTTGTGAAACAATTTTGTTTGTGTGTAAAGTAAAATAACGAGCATTCAAAATAAAAATAGGATATTCAGAAATGCTGTGTTTAAAATTTCCTGCTCTGTATATTTTTGTCTTCCTCATTTATTTTGTCCTCATCTGTATGTGTGCACACATCGTTGTCAGTACTTGTAAACACACACCTCTGTTAGCTTTACTTCAGAAACCAAAGCGGGTGTGCTTTAGGCGAACTGTAAAACCTGAATGAATGCATTGATAACACACTGCCCTTAAGAGGAAAGTGGTAGGTAAAGGTAAAGTCTGTTGGGTTTTTACATCAGAACCTAGTGGCTCATCAGGCCGGAGCTTATCCCTGGTTTCCATAGTGTGAAGCAACCAGGACCATCGCAACCAGAACGCTAGTCCATCGCAGGTTACTTTCCCAGTATATTTTACTGGTACCCATTTATACTGCTGGGTGAACATATGCACACTTGTGGTTGAGACCTTGCCCAGGGGTCTTAGCGGGATTCGAACTCACAACCTCCCGATCATGAGCGCAGCACCCTAACCACTACACCACCGGCCCCACTAAGAGGAAAGTGGGCACTATGTGAAATGAATGATTTTGCATATATTAATACCCCACACTTACAGTCTAATCTTCAGTGCAATCTGGTTTAGTGGACAATGAGAACACATTTCAGGGCAGTGCTGGTCCAATGGTAGGATAGGTGGTAGGCTGGTCCGGTAGTGTTAGATAACTGATCCCAAGGTGAGGGCTTTTAGCACCACTATCAACGGTTGTCACTGTTGTCCCCCCAGTGCTGCTAACTGCGTTATCAAAGACCGGCCATGTCTCGCACTGTCTGTGGTGAGAGATTCATGTAAAAGAACCATTGCTGATTTTTGTCAAGAGTAGATGCATAGCCATCAGTGTGTTTTTGCCTGCAATGGCCTGATGAACTGTCCAGGATGTACTCTGTCCTAGCCCAGAGTCAGCAAGGATGGGCACTAGCCTCCTCGTGACCCTAATTAGGATTAAGCAGTTCAGAAAACGAATGAATGAGTTAGTCAACTTTAAAATAAGGGCTCATTAGTGAAAGTTGGAGCAAGCATTTCAGGGGTGTGTGTGTGTGTGTGTGTGTGTGTGTGTGTGTGTGTGTGTGTGTGTGTGTGCGTGTGTGTGTGCGTGTGTGTGCATGAATGGTCACTTTAGCTTAGAGCAACAACCATTTCATTAATTTATTCATTTTCTAAGCTGCTTTAACCCTGGCAGTGCCAAAGCCGAAAAAAAAATAGGCTTATAACATAAGGTTATACAGTATAATGCTATTTATTTGGTAGTTTCTGCATTCAATATAAAAAACAGGAATCATTTCACTAAAAAAATGCATGGCATTTTGAGCTTCAACATTGGGGCACTTTTAGGGTTAAGCATAGGGTCGCAAGGAGTTTGACACCCATCTCAGCCATGTCTGTCTGTCTTCCTTTCGGCTTTCCCCCTTTTAATCGGGAGTCGCCACAGCGAATCATCTGATTCACACGTTTGATTCAGCAGAGGTTTTTACGCCGGATGCCCTTCCTGTCACAACCCTTTTGAGCAAGGGACAGAAACACGCTGATGACTTTGCAGCTGCTCTTTACGAAAGTCAGCAATGGTTCTTTTACATGCCTCTCACCATAGACAGTGAGAGACATGGCCCGCCTTTGATAACCCAGTTAGCTGCACTGGGGGGGGGGACAGTGACAACCTTGTGGAGAGTGGGACTCGAACCTCCAACCTTTGGATCAGCGATCCAGCGCCCTATACCACTAGATCACCACTGCCTGCACCCATCTCAGCCATGTACACCTCATTAAGCCTTTGCAAGGCCAACACACATACAACAATATACTAGTCCTTCTCAAAAAATTAGCATATTGTGATAAAGTTCATTATTTTCTGTAATGCACTGATAAACATTATACTTTCATATATTTTAGATTCAGGCGGCACGGTGGCGTAGTGGTTAGCACGTCCGCCTCACAGCAAGAAGGCCTGGGTTCGATTCCCGGCCTGGGCGTTTCTGTGTGGAGTTTGCATGTTCTCCCCGTGCTTGTGCGGGTTTCCTCCGGGTGCTCCGGTTTCCTCCCGCAATCCAAAGACGTGCACTGTAGGTTAATTGGCCGTTCTAAATTGACCGTAGATTCTCTCCTGCAACGGCACCGGAACCCAGTCATATCGGCACTTGCCTTTCCATTGGATCCTTCCGGTGGCGCCGAGCCGAGACCGGGGGGGGACTTGCTGCTTGGGTAACAGCCTGTCCCTCATTACTCCCTACCCGGGCTCTGCGCACTGGGGAGTATCACCAGCCGGGATACCAGCCAGAGCGCAGCCATAGTCCTTCGGGACTGACGGAGGCCTACCATTTTAGATTCATTACACACAACTGAAGTAGTTCAAGAATTTTATTGATTTAATATTGATAATTTTGGCAAAAAAGTAAAGAAAGACCAAAAATCCCTATCTCAAAATACTAGCATATTTCATCCAACCAATTAAAAAAAGTGTTTTTAATATAAAAAAGTCAACCTTCAAATAATTATGTTCAGTTATGCATTCAATACTTGGTCGGGAATCCTTTTGCAGAAATGACTGCTTCAATGTGGGCGTGGCATGGAGGCAATCAGCCTGTGGCACTGCTGAGGTGTTATGGAGGCCCAGGATGCTTCGATAGCGGCCTTAAGCTCATCCACAGTGTTGGGTCTGGTGTCTCTCAACTTTCTCTTCACAATATCCCACAGATTCTCTATGGGCTTCAGGTCAGGAGAGTTGGCAGGCCAATTGAGCACAGTAATACCATGGTCAGTAAACCATTTAGCAGTGGTTTTGGCACTGTGAGCAGGTGCCAGGTCGTGCTGAAAAATGAAATCTTCATCTCCATAAAGCTTTTCAGCAGATGGAAGCATGAAGTGCTCCAAAATCTCCTGATAGCTAGCTGCATTGACCCTGTCCTTGATAAAACACAGTGGACCAACACCAGCAGCTGACATGGCACCCCAGACCATCACTGACTGTGGGTACTTGACACTGGACTTCAGGAATTTCCTTCTCCCCAGTCTTCCTCCAGACTCTGGCACCTTGATTTCCGAATGACATGCAAAATTTGCTTTCATCCGAAAAAAGTACTTTGGACCACTGAGCAACAGTCCAGTGCTGCTTCTCTGTAGCCCAGGTCAGGCGCTTCTGCCGCTGTTTCTGGTTCAAAAGTGGCTTGACCTGGGGAATGCGGCACCTGTAGCCCAGTCCACTGCTTGCACAGGTCCCCCAAGGTCTGGAATCGGCCCTTATCCACAATCTTCCTCAGGGTCCAGTCACCTCTTCTGGTTGTGCAGCGTTTTCTGCCACACTTTTTCCTTCCCACAGACGTCCCACTGAGGTGCCTTGATACAGCACTCTGGGAACAGCCTATTCGCTCAGAGATTTCTTTCTGTGTCTTGCCCTCTTGCTTGAGGGTGTCAATGATGGCCTTCTGGACAGCAGTCAGGTCGGCAGTCTTCCCCATGATTGCGGTTTTGAGTAATGAACCAGGCTGGGAGTTTTTAAAAGCCTCAGGAATCTTTTGCAGGTGTTTAGAGTTAATTGGTTGATTCAGATGATTAGGTTAATAGCTCGTTTAGACTACCTGAACATGATATGCTAATTTTTTGAGATAGGAATTCTGGGTTTTCATGAGATGTATGCCAAAATCATCAGTATTAAAACAATAAAAGACCTGAAATATTTCAGTTGGTGTGCAATGAATCTAAAATATATGAAAGTTTAATTTTTATCAGTACATTACAGAAAATAATGAACTTCATCACAATATGCTAATTTTTTGAGAAGGATTAGTACACTTCCTCTCACACCTAGGGGCAATTTGAAGTATGTTTTCGGAATGCGTGAGAAATCAGAAGTACCCAAAGGAAACCCATGCAAGTATGTGGAGAACATGCAAACTCCACACAGAAATGCCCCAAGCGTGGGAATCAAAGCTGGGACTTTCTTGCTGTGAGGGAAACGTGCTAAGCACTGCACCGCCAAAATCACTTCTAGGTTTTTTTATTCATCTGTTTTGATTTTGAGGTTACAAAATATGAACTGATATCCTGGGAGTGGATTAGCTAATCATAGTGACAACTGCTAATACCTGGTGACCGAGGTCAGAATAACATTGATTATCTCTTTGAAGTGGCACCTGCCGAAATGTGCGATGTATTGTTGTGTTTCTGGTGTGCAGTGGTAAATAATATACACGTTTAGGCAGTGCCTAAAAGTGGCGCTGCAGATATTCATCTCTGATAGGTGTTCAAGCCTGAGTGTGCTTTTTATGCCTTTCCTTTGTTGCACGCTGATTTCTGTGTTGATTTGTATCATCTGTCTTGTTAGTTTATTTGTCTGTTTAAATAATTCAAGTTTGATCAAGCCTCTTGGCATCTGCTCCATGAACATTTATTTAGTTGCATCTCTGTCTGCCTACCTGAGTCAGACTATGTTTTTTTTTTTTTTTTTTTTGCATGAGTCTGAGCATAGCCTCTATTTTATGGGTTTCAGTTTCGTATGTAAATCTCTGTCGCTTATTTTTAAAATGACAACTCATTGGCATGCAAGTCAACTGTAGAAATCAGTATCGACTCAATGATGTACCCATCTTAATGGGTTTCCTGTGATGGACCCGAACAGATATCCAGATCCAGAGAAGGACAACCAGCACATTGGCAAGAGTATCATGATGTCAAAGGCTCATTGTTACATGGGGAGTCAAGGCTAATACATCTGGTCTGATCTCACAGTACATGTGCTATAACAAAAACTGGTGAAATTATTAATTGTGGCTAAGAGATTATGATATTACAACACAAAATGTATTTCAGCTTGCTGTCTAGGTGATTGTATTACAATAATAATAATAATAATAGGTGGCACGGTGGCGTAGTGGTTAGCACGTCCACCTCACAGCAAGAAGGTCCTGGGTTTGATTCCCAGCCTGGGTGTTTCTGTGTGGAGTTTGCATGTTCTCCTCGTGTTTGTTTGGGTTTCCTCTGGGTACTCTGGTTTCCTCCCACAGTCTAAAAACATGCACAGTAGGATAATTGGCTGTTCCAAATCACCCCTAGGTGTGAGTGTGCCCTGTGATAGCCTGGCGAGCTGTCCATGGTGTGCCCTGCCCTCATCCGGAGTTGGCTGAGATGGGTGCCCGCCTCCCCGTAATGCTAATTAGGATTAAGTGGTTCAGAAAATGAATGAATGAATAATAATAATCTTCTTCTTTTCCTTTCGGCTCTTTCCCTTTTTTTCAGAGGTCGCCACAGCAAATCATCTGATTCACAAGTTTGATTTGGCGTAGGTTTTTACGTCGGCTGGCCTTCCCGACACAACCCTTCAGCAAGGGGTAGAAACACACTGACGGCTGTGCAGTCTACTCTTTACGAAAGTCAGAAATGGTTCTTTTACATGAACCTCTCACCATAGAGGTTCATAGGGCCGGCCTTTAATAACCCAGTTAGCTGCACTGGGGGGACAGTGACAACCTTGTGGAGAGTGGGACTCGAAACCCCAACCTTAGGATCAGCGATCTAGCACCCTTTACCACCAGGCCACAACTGCCCTAATAATAATAATAATAATAATATTTTTCCTTCAAACGTTGCTTTAGATTAGAATCCTCCAGTATCAGCTGTTACAGCTTTGCAGACCCTTGTCATTCTTGCTCTCAATTTGTAAAGTTAAAATGAATACACTTTATTTCATGTTTCCTGAAGCACATCCAACACCTTGGACTGGCTTGATAGACACCTCCTGCATACCATACAGTCAAGCTGCTTCCACAACAACTCGAAAGGGTTTAGATCTGACGACTACACTTGCCATTCCATTATTGGCAGAATACCAGCTGACTGCTCCTTTTCCAAGGAGCTTTTGCATAGATGGGAGAAATCAAACGCCATCTACAGGGTTTGGCATGGTGTTGCAAAACAGAGTGATAACTTTCCTTGTTCAAGATCCCTTTTAACCTTGCACAAAACTCTCAGCGTAGCACACCACCAAAGCATCCCCAGACCATCACATTACCCCTACCATGTTTGACAAATTCCTTCAGAAATTTTTCTTAATTCTGAAACTTAAAAATATTTTTCTCTGTTATCCAAACACCTTAAACCAACATTCATCTTTTGACAGCACCGCCTCATCTGCTGTGCAATGTGTTCTGCTGAACATCAGAATCTTTTTCTTTTACAAAACAGTTTTAGTTTATGGCTTTTTCTTTGCAAATCGTCTTTTCATCGTTGAAGTTAGGACTGGTGGTCTGTGGTTATGATTTAATGAAACTGTCAGTTGACAGGCCTTCGACTTTTATCCTGGTGAGAGCTGTTCAGTGAAGAGAGTAGTACACACCATTGGATGAAATCTTTAAGTTCTTGGTAACTTATACCTTTCATTTCTCAGAACAAATATAGACTAATGACCATTTTAAGTCTATAGCCAAACACACAAATGCAGATTCTCGAGACATTCATCTAGCCTGAAAAAAAAAAAAAAAAACAGTTTTCATTTGTGTTGATAGAACTACAAAAGTGTTTCCTCATTACAGTGGGTTACAAAAATTTCTTTTGTAAGTTGTCTATGGTTTTTCAAATGAATTAGGACCATTTTGCACCGCTGAATCCAAGAATGCCCATCTCTCTCAATCAATTTAGGTTTTTAATGCTAATTTGATTTTGAAAAATCTGATCTTCTGACTAAATTGATTACATTTTTGTGACGTTATCAGTTGATTTTCATTAATATTTCTCATCCAAACAAGGTTTAAGGAGAAAAAAAAAACATTTTCTAACAGAAGGTAATTATCAGAAATCCCAGCAAGGTTTAGAAAAAATAGAGGAAACGGATTCAGAAATAGAGGAAATTAAATATTTCAGCTGGGGGTCAAAGGGGCCGCAGGGAACTGGAAGCTGAAAAAATAGAGGAATTCTGCTGAATAGAGGTGATCTGAGATCCCTGAATTATTAAATGTTACAAAATTCAATTTCTGTAAAATTTAATAGTAGACATTGAGTACATCACCATTGTGTAAAATTTAGGGTATGAATTTCCGCTTCATCGAACCCCTCGAATGCTCAGAAGTAGAGATGGCTCTCTTCAGAGTTGAACAGTAATCAGCCATCTGCATCCCTGTGTCTCTGATACTTAGTCTCCATCTCTTTTATGATTCTCAGGAAACCGATCCATATGCGAGGATAAGGAATGTATTTTGATGCTCATGTTGCATCCAAAGTTTCTAAAAGCAGTCATCATATTGGTGACAAGTTCTGCATAGTTCCTGGCCTTGTTGATGCCAAGAAAGTTCTTCATGACTAGAACAAAAGCTTCTGAGCTTCCAGTTTCACTTTTTTCATTGAGTTTTCAAACTCAGGATCTCTGATGAGTCGACGGATTTGAGGATCATCAAGGATGCCAGCTTTCAACTTCTCTATGGGTAATAGTGGAAAAACATGGCACAAGGAAATGAAGCAGCCACCATCCTTGTCTGGAGCTGTGAACTGGTTAATCAAGCCGAGCTTGATGTGCAGTGGTGGGAAGACTACCTTGTCTCCATTTATCAGAGGACTGTTGATGACATTCCTTGCTCTGCAAGGCACTAATTCCTTCTGCAAAGGCCAGTCTTTCTTTGTGTAATGCTCAGCAATGTCCCCGCTATCCCACATGCACAGAAAGCATCGGTACTTGGTGAAGCTGGACTGTTTGCTTTGGCACGCCAAGCTTGTGCAGAAGCTGAGGAATATCTGTACAGTACACCAAGTCTTTCTCATCAAAGAAAAAACAGAGGGACTCGTCTTCTCCTTCAGTGTAGTTGAGTGATCAAGGGCAAAGGAGGCAAACTGGCTGTCATTGTGAAGCATAACACATTTTAGTTATCACTTGCTGATGTCAATGAACAGTCTCCAATCTTTGGGTTCACACTGTGGCACTCTAAGCTTGTGCAGAAGCTGAGCAATATCTGTACAGTACACCAATTCCTTCTCTTCAGAGAAAAAGACTGAGGAACTTGATGTCTGTTGCAGTAAAACATGATCTGAGCACTGTCAGAGAGGACGTTCTTTTTCTTCAATCTAGATGCCAATAGCCCGGCAGAGGACTTTGATAAGCTGAGGTCATGAACATTTATCTTCTTTTGGGACAAATATCATCATTAAGAAGCACTTTTTCTTCATCTTTTGGAATACTGGAGGAAACGTCATCACTGAAGTCAGGAAGTACTCCAAAGACAGGTACTGGAATTTCATCACAGTGCGCTAGAGAGCGACACGCTGTTTCAAGATCAGGATACTTGAGGCTGCTTTGGTTCTTTCTGTTGATCCCAGTCACATCGATATCGCAGAAGTAGCAGTCAGTGACATGGTTTGTCGGCTCCCTCCAAACCATGGGAATTCCAAACTTCAGACAAGTCTTCTTGCCTTTTGTTCACTGACGTTGATAATCGGTGCACAACTTGCATACCATGTGTGGCGCCCAAGCTTTATCCTGGTCACCAAGTTTAATACCAAAATAAGAGTGGTAAGTACGCTTTATGAAACTTGTGACTTGATTCCTGTTAGGTATAATGGTGTATTCAAAGCAGGTGTAGCAGAATACATCAGGCTTATTTTTGCAAGATCTTCTAGTGAAAGCCCTTTCATTCACCTGTAATAAAACAATTAGTTATAAGTTGGCATATGCAAAATCTTCTTTATTGCAAGAAATATTTAAAATATTTGCATCATATGATGGAAAATACTTGTACATGTAAACAAAAACGTCAAAAAACAAAAATGTAGCTTAGTTCAGAAAGTTGACCTGATTCAGTAAAACCAATGTGAGTTTTGGATTCAGCACATCAAAATGATCCTAAATCAGTTAAAAAAAACTTAAACAATGCATTTGGTGTTGACCGGTGTTCTCAATTAGGTTTTAACACTAACAATGTGGCATTTAAACACAATGGGGCAGTGGTGGCCTGGTGGTATAGGGTGCTGGATCACTGATCCTGAGGTTGGGGGTTCGAGTCCCACTCTCTACAAGGTTGTCACTGTCCCCCCTAGTACAGCTAACTGGGTTATCAAAGACCGGCCATGTCTCTCACTGTCTATGGTGAGAGGTTCATGTAAAAGAACCATTTCTGACTTTCGTAAAGAGTAGCTGTCATAGCCGTCAGCGTGTTTCTGCCCCTTGCTAAAGGGTTGTGTCAGGAAGGGCATCCGACGTAAAAACCTAGGCCAAATCAAGCATGCAAACGAGATGAGTCGCTGTGACAACCCCCCAAAAAAGGGATAAAGCTGAAAAGAAAAGAAGTGGCAATTAAACACAAGTATCATGGTTGCTATTCCATCCAAAAAAAACAAACAAACAAAAAAACAAAGTCAGCAGCAAGAGTGTCCTGACAAGGGGTTCCCGGTCCTTGTCTTGGTGATCTACGATTCTAAATATTATAACTACAACTAATCTGACAAATTCAATCATCGCGAGAAGTCTTCATTGGCACGTTTCAATTCTTGATTAGATGACTGGATGGTCTGAAGGGCATAATTAGGGTTGGAGTGAACAACTTCAGGAAGGTAGATCACCATGAACAGGATTGGGCACTCCTGGTCTAGACCATCTTTATCATAAATGTTATTTTCTATTATTTAACCACATGATTTCTTCTTACATACACACCTTTACCAAATGCTTGAGATAAGTAAAAATAAATAAATAAACAAAATTAATTTTAAAAAATCATTGAGGTGTTCTACCAAATATTTACCCCGAACATTTGAACGTGTAAACACACACACACACACACACACACCCACACACACACACACACACACACACACGTGCCTTAAAGCATAGAAATCTAAAAAGTTCAGGAGTAAAGTGTTCTAGTCACTTTTGCCTTTGGTTCCTCTTCACACCTTTCATCTTCACCATAATTTACAAAGCTTAAACCCGAATTCAAATGGAGGATAATTATAAGTGAGCCACTGACGAAAACAAAATCCCGCAGACAAAATAGAAAGCTGTAGATATTTGTCACAAGACTGGTGCTTTAGGGTATATGTAGCAAAAAGCTTCATGGAAAACTGTTCCAAAGGACTCGAGGCATCAGCTTTGTTGCTAGAGTATTGTGTTGCTCCATAAGTCTGGCTATTGTGACCTGAAACTCAGCCAGTCATAATGAGTTAGCAATGATAAGCTAGGTTATGAAAAGAGAGAAAAACGTTCTATCTTCAAAAGCTTTTTTTGATGTGGTACACAAAAATATTACGTAAAATGCACAAGTGTTTAGTAAGAATGCAGACTCCCCATGAACCTTCAGTTCTTTTGTCCGACTCTACACCAATAATGAGATCATGCTTGAGGGAATAGTGAAACTCTACTGTTGTAAAACGCCATAATTTGCTTAGTAATATGTTCTGTAATGGCTTCATAATATCCATTTATAAAGCAATACATGCATATACCTCACATATATAAAAACATATATCACATAAAATATAAAATACAGTGGACAAGATATTTAATAGAAAATTTAAACTGAGACTTAAAGAATCAAGAACCAAGAATATATTTTTTTGTTTATCTTAAAATTTTAGATTGATTTTAATTAATTAATTCATGTATTCATTATATACAAGGCCCCATGGCCACACATTATACATTCAATTGATATTAGCCAGTCCAGACTGCTACAGAGATTGGGAGTTAAGGGCGGAGGAAGTTATTAGGAGGAAGAAACCAGAAAACATTGAGGATATCTACATGGACATGAGAACATGCAGTAAACTGAATTCATTCCATAGATCAGGGGTTTTGGTATTACCCACACTCAGATCAAATTTCATATCTTCTATTTTAATTACATTCAAGCTAGCGTTATTGATTGGGTAGCATTTGGGTTATTGGTGTCTGGAATAAACTCAATTAATTTAACTAAACATGTATAATTATATCTAATCGTTTTAATACTGGGGAGTAGTGATTAACACCAGTGTAAATCATATCTACCTTATAGACATATGTTTCAGTCGCAATGCAATACAGGTAAGGTGAAACCAGTGATCAAAAATGTGTTGAACCTAAAGTGGGCGGATCCATCATAAAAACAGCTTCATGTTCCAGAGAAGTCATTTTGAAATAGATTTATATGTCATTCTCATTATAATATAGAGATTTATAAATATATTGTATAACGATGGACAGACCCAATATAAATTTAGCCGTGTATTATTCATAGATCCCAGTGAGGTTTAGAAAAAATAGAGGAAACAAGTTCAGAAATAGAGGAATTGAAATATTTTAACTGAGGGTCAAAAGGGCTGCAAAGAACCTGAAGCTTAAAAAAATAGAGGAATTCCGATAAATAGAGGAGATCTGGGATCCCTGATTATTATTGTTGTTGTTATTGTTGTGTGCAATTATTAACGCAATGGAAAAAAATGATTTCAATCCACTTTCTCCTTTTAGGGTCATGGGAAGGCTGAAGTCCATCCCAACTGACTGGGCAAAGGCACGGTACACCCTGAACAGCTCGCCAGACCATTACTGTGCAAATAAAGGAATTAATATAAAAAATCTGGAGGACAAACTTCCTTTAGCTTTCCTTGAATCATCAGGGTTTACTCTGTGGACCAAACAAGAAGCTTTATGGGAGGGGCATGGTGATCAAAAATTAAAGTTGCTTAAATTAGAAACACATACTGCATTGCATCATTAAAAAACCCTGTATTCCACTAATGAAACATGAAAATATTGATAAGATACTGTATTATCTTTACAGCAGTCCAACTAACTACAGGCAATGCAGTAGCTTATAAACAAGTAACAACACAGAATGGTTCTGAGTCATGGTGGTAACTGCACATGTATATAAAGCGGTGTGTAAAAGAGCTAACTGAGGCTTGTGGGAGCAGGTGATCGCCTGGCCTTGTCCTCCCAGGCATCAACTCACGCAAACTGTTTGATCTCATTTTATTCACAAGCAGCAAAAACAGCAGTGAGTGGGAGGAGGGGCGGGTTGGTTGGTGACAGGTGTACCTGAGTGGTGTAGAAAGGCAGAAGCTCCTTCTTTCAACTCTTTCCTCCCTCTCTGCTTCCCTCGTGCTATCTGTGCCAGCTGTATGCTACATGCCTGGGAGAGATAGATGCCATTCAATTTGAGCAGAGAGCGAAGACAAAGAGAGTCTGCGCTTATGAATAGGAGAAGGCAGGGTCATACAGGAGTGCAGGAAGAGCACAGGACATGAGGTGAAGGCCATTAAAAGCTCCATAAATTATTGTGCATTATAAAGTTTGGCAAGCCATTACAGCTTGGAATAGGATGAAATAAAAAGAATTAGTAGAAATCTTGGTAATCACTGTGCATTTGGATTAATAATCCATTATATTGGTATGTTCCGTTGCAGCCAGGTGAACATTTGTATTTTTAATGACACTATTTTTATTTGATTAAAGTTAAATATATTTTTCGAGCAATAATTATAAATACTTCTGCACACACACACACACACACACACACACAAATACTGTATATGTATGTATATATACACATATATCAGTGCTTCTGAATTATTTTCTGTGGCGCCCCCACTCGGAAGACCCCCCCCCCCCTCCCTCCCGCGAGCGACTATAAATACTGTAAAATTATTTGTCTATAAAATTATTAGTACACCTCTGCATAGCATTGTATCTTTATTAAAATTAAAAACTAAAAAGAAAGAAATATAGTTCAACTTAATAAAGAAAAAATCCATTAACACTGTTTTAAAGTCTGTAATAGAAAAGATTAAAAGTGCACTAATTGTGCCTGAAATTTAAAAAAATACATCCTTATTTAAACTCATTGAACTTACTTATGTTTTAATATCTCTGTCTCTCCACCTTTCTCTTCGTTCCTGTTAGAAAATTTTCCGTGTTGTTTCTTGAGGGGTTGTTTACTGCCCTTCATATGGTTTGCTCGTGCGAAAAACCGCTCCACCATAACGCGAACATGAGAGCGCTACTGCCAACTAGTGGAGCGGAGGTGCAATTGTCGTACACAAATTCAGAAAAGCATGTTCCCCAGGGTCATACGCGATCGATCCCCCTTGCACGCCCCACTATTTCACTGATATATGCACACACACACACAATATATATATATATATATATACATATATAAATCAAGGGCGGAGGCTGGGGGGTGCACAGGGTGCACGTGCAGGAGTTGAGTTCCGCTGGACAAGAAATTATGTGTATTCAGAATCTTATCAATAAACTTATGACTGCTATTGAAGAGAAAGTCGGAGCTAAGTTCCGCATGACCAGAGTCAGGAAGTAAACCGAAAATTAACCTGTAACAGGCACTGCGCATGTGCAAGCCCGAGCTGACCAATCAACAACAAGTACGTGCCAAGTACGTGTCTACCTCACATATTATCAGTAAGCAATAAAAGCTGAACACTGTCAATCAAACAAAGTGCGAGTGTGAGAATAAAGCACACATGTGTTAGAACACAAACATTGACGCACAGAGAATGAATGGCTAAAATAATGAGAAGCCATCCAGCCTGTATCTGCAGCCTAATGGTCAGAAGTTTTATAAAATTAATAGTATGTTTTTATGCTGTAAATATGTATTCATATTTGTTTGAGCCTTTGAATAGATAAATAACTTTAGCGCAATTTGTAAATGTATTTAGCACATGTACTTGCAAATGTAGTTTGAAATATATTTGAGAATGTTTTTGGTTGAACTATTTGATTCGTCTTCTGAGCGTAATAGATGAATCGTCTTCTGCTGAAAAACAGTGTGTGTTGTTAGCGTGAGATTCCATGTTGTTTATATTCATATAATATGCTGTGATATGCATGCACTATATTTCATGTGGTACTTTGTACCAACCCAGTGACATCACTGTAACTTTGTGTATGCAGGCACTTAGCAATGGCGGCTTTTGGGCCGATAATCTATAGGGTATAGGGCGCTGGATCGCTGATCCAAAGGTTGGGGGTTCGAGTCCCACTCTCCACAAGGTTGTCACTGTCCCCCCATCCTGTGCGGCTAACTGGGTTATCAAAGGCGGGCCATGTCTCTCACTGTCTATGATGTAAGGCATGTAAAAGAACCATTGCTGACTTTCTAGAGTAGCTGCAAAGCCGTCAGCGTGTTTCTGTCCCTTGCTAAAAGGGTTGTGACAGGAAGGGCATCCGACGTAAAAACCTCTGCCAAATCAAACGTGCGAATCAGATGATTCGCTGTGGCGACTCCCGAGTGAAAGGGAAAAACCTGAAAGGAAGACAGACAGACAGAATCTATACGACAAGCTCATAAAACAAAACCGCTATATGAACAATGGTTTATTTTGATATAAAATTTAAGCCACAATCGCTTCAATAAACTATACTTAAGCTACCGCCAACTTATTTAGTCGGCGTTTCATTTCCCCTTTCAGGCTTAGGCCTATAGCCCCTGGGACTCGAGTTCCGGTCAACCGAGATGTGCACCCCACCCACGGTCAGACCAGCCTACGCCCTTGTGTGTGTGTGTGTGTGTATATATATATATATATATATATATATATATATATATATATAACACATTGAAGCTGATTAATAAAACACCATATTGATTAATATTTATAGTTCAGGTCAAACAACTGTCAAACACAATTCAGTTGTCATAGCAGAAAACAGCTGACTTCATTCAGTATTTTTTTTGTTTACGAATATAATTGACGAAAAGAAATTTTGACTATTGATGGAACAAGATATGGTCATTACTGAGCACCTGAACTTTGCTGAGGAAGGTGGAATTGCCGCATGTGCGTGTGACCAGTAGCTTGACAGAGTGAGTGAGATAAAGAGAAAAAGACAGACAGCTGCTGTCCACCAAAGGCTGGTACGGTGAGCCGAGCAGCTGAGCAGGTTTCACCTTTCACTAAGGCGAACATGACCAATCCCGTCCATCCTCAGTCAATGAGCAGCAGAGGCTTTGAGCTAATTCAGAGTGACAGGGAGAGAAAGAGCAAAGAACAAAAACAAAAGTTTGCTGAGTTGTGCTACTGAGTGACACAGGAATAAAAAGACCAATGGGGACCTTTACATTAAGCCACTAACTGTATTTTCTACTTACAAAGACAAACCACAAATGATCAGAGACATTCCCTAGAGGGCAGAATGTTCAGATTTCCAAATGGTAACATAGTATATCACTGTTATTTTATATTCATTCATTCATTCATATTCTGTAACCGCTTAATCCTAATTAGGGTTACTTGGAGGTTGGAACCAACTCCGGGCGACGGCAGAGTACACCCTGGACAACTCGCCAGGCCATCGCAGGACAGAAACACGCTGACGGCTATGCAGTCTATTATTGTCTAAAATCAGAAATGGTTCTTTTACATGTCTCACACCATAGACAGTGAGAGAACTGGTCGGCCTTTGATAACCCATTTTGCTGCACTGGAAGGATGTTATTTTATACACAAATAAAATTTCTTGAAAAAAATGTAATTATAATTACAAGTATTGTGTCTATCATAATGGGTACTGTCTTATTAAAGAGGAGAGGCGTGGCATCACTATGCCTTCCCCCCATCCTTTTTGTGTGTGTGTGTGTGTGTGTGTGTGTGTGTGTGTGTGTGTGTGTGTGTGTGTGTGAGACAGAAGCACTGAGGCAGGCCTGCTCAGTGATCAGTTGGGTGCCAGGGGTTGGGATAGAGCTGATAAAGAGATGACACGGCTGATAAGATAACCCAACTATATAACACACATTCAGATAGGGGCGGGATGAGTGGCACATAGAATTGGAACCAGATAAAGCAAGAGGGGCCCCTGGAGAGTCAAGAACAATAGAAGGAGGCGGAGAGACAACTTGAGGACTAAAGGATTGCTTCCGGAAACATCCACAGACAGCGGGTTTAAAAGAGTGGCCTGTGCTATTGAGATGATCCCCTTCCATTAACCCCAATAAGAGCAAACACACTAAAAATTCATTGACATTAACACACAGAGACAGAGCTCCATCAATGGTTTTTAAGATATTGCATTGTCTCACTGTTTAGTAAAAAAATTAAAACTTAAAAAAATTGCCAATGTATTTATTGCAATTCTGCACAAAGGTAAAAACTAAATGGACATTTCAGCTGCACTCTCCCCTACTGCAAACGCTTCAGCATCACAGTGACGCTCATTTAGAAAGAGTTCTGAGTGACGCTTCAGAAAGAAAGGGCTTGCTTTATTTGTGAGAATGTTCATCCCTGTGAGGTTGAAACCAGTCGAGTTCCTGAAACTAGACACAAACTGGAATGGAGTCGGGGCCTTGATTTATGTTGCAGGAGGTACAACAAGACAGAGTCTGAATTGAAGATGAACTTATTTTACGATTCTGACACTAATGGTGTGACAAAGGGCAAGAACAAGCCGGCACAATGAGCAGCACAAAGAGAAAACCAACTTTCACGTCTGTGAAAAGGGGGCGAATGTCTGGGACAGCTGTTTTTAATGTCACAGCCACTGATAGGAGGCAGGTCATTTTTAACAGTGCGCAACACCCCCATTCAGTCTTGCACAGACACCCAGCTATTCATGGGTAACCTGTAGTGACCTGCATTCAAGGCCACGTCAGGGTCTCCTGCACAAAAGGTGCCAGCGAAAGGGATGTGTGTGTGTATGTGTGTGTGTGTGTGTGTGTGGAGGGGGGGGGGTGGGGGTGGAGGGTGAGTGCTGCTGCAGCTAGGCTGTTCATGACCCTCCAACCCCCTTGGTTTAAAAAGACCTGACTTTTAGGAGTTTCCGTTAAAGCAAAACATACGGACAAACAAATACAAAGAGAGCAAGGTACACACACACACACACACACACACACACACACACACACACACAGAAGAAGAATGTACAAACAAGCTGGAAACAAAAGGGCTCTTGTAACAGAGGCGGGGATCTTGATGAAAAATTCAAACAATATTATATGGAGAATGTCAACAAGCGCCACACTTCTGCTGAGGGCCTTACAAACAGACAGAGCAACTCAGCACACACATTACGCCAGTGCGGCTCAACCTCTCAGCGTAATGATGATGGCTCTTCTTTTACTCCTGCTTGCCTTTTAAAACCAACACACACACAGCAAACAGAGCCGCAGGAGGGGGAGACGTCTGAACCTGTCCATTTCTATGTACCTGCTCTGCACACACACACACACACACACACACACACACACACACACACACACACACACACACACTTAAATATGTAGAGAGACACACTCGCACTTGTAATGTCACGGGTCACCTGTACCTAGGATTCCCTGACCACATGGGAAAGGATAGAGTCTGAAAGGCATAGATTAAGATATCTTTCACATTCCAACTGCTCACCTGAACCACACAGCACTTTAATTCCTACTGACAGAAAAGCTTAGGCAGCGTGAGTTATTATCTCATTGTCGAGAAAGAAAATGAAGAAAACATATCATATGAGATTCTCCACATTCACCGTCACTGTCAAACTTACTGGGCTGTATTTGAGAATCGTAGCGTATGAAAGAAACTCCCGGCTGAGAGTGACTTTTAAACATAAGCGATATGCTCTATACAGATAAATTGTACCCATGTCAAAGAGTTGTACTCTGGCTCACTTGCCTGGCCTGCACTGTGGCACGTGGAGCTGTTGGAGGAGAGAATTGGCAAACTTGTGCACCTAATTGTTATTGCGGCAGTGTTTGGCCTGGAGCCAGTCGATAGGAATCAGGGATCAGCTCTTGAGCTGTTGCTCCCACTCCCAGTGTCTTAGTTGTAATGCATCCCTCTACTAACAGGGATCAAAGTATTAGAGATTCAGGTTATTTGTATTGATTTTATGTGCTGTCATGCCGCGTCCCAGCCAAGTCATATTTGTGGAAATTGCAAATTTCACCTCAGAAATGTCACCAGCATTTAATCTTTTCCAGCGTGGTCAATACAGGAATCTCGGGCTGATCAGAGCCGCATTATTGCGCCGAGCTGCAGCGCTCCTACTGTTGCCATGGCATCAACCCAGTGCATAGGTTGAAGCAAAATAAGGGGGGGGGGAAATGAATCGGAAAAGAAAAAAGTAGAAATGATTGATTGGCTCCTTTACTATTGGCTGCAGTTCTATGCTTGTAATGCTGTAGAGTATACAGGATAGTAGTGATGTGAATATTTATCAGCAGGCCATGATAAATCTGAATGAGTTATAATGTGTTAATTATGCCACAGAGTCACAGTCAGTGCAGAAAGAAAAGAAAACTATCAAACCCCCCCCCCCCCCCCCACCGCGCCCCCATTACAGCACATTTCAATGAATACCACGGGAGAGGTTAAAAACTTATTTTTTAATTTTAAAAGAAAACATGACTCATGACTTAGGAGGGAAAGATACGATCACATTTCTTTTTTCAATATTCAATCTGAAAAAAATGTATAAAGTAAAAAGAAACTTTTCTTAAATGTTCATTTGAAGTGAACACAAAGCATACCAGGAAAATCAAGCTGAATAACATGAAAGCTTTCCCTGATTGCATTGTATAAATGTCCCTATTACCATCCCCAGCAACACAGACACAAAAAAAAGCCACAAAAGGATCAAGTCAGCTTAAAAATCTTGCAGGTGCACTACCTGCTTTGCCCAAAGGCTATAATTCAACCAAACAGAGCCATGTAAATATTCACCGACATGCCGCGGCCCAGACTGGTGGCTTACACTTTGCACGCTGCAGATGTTTTCTTACACTCCAAATTTGCTCTGGAAACTAATCAAGGCCTGATAAAGCTCATAGCAAATATAGAAAAGATTGACATCCACATGTGGAAGTTTGCATAGCTTGGCCAAGTGTACATATAGGCCACGCAGCACACGGCTTCAGCTGGGCCAGGGTGACTTTAGGTTGGCTACTAAGAAAGGAGATTACATAATAAGCAAGGTGATGCTTTCAAGCTGACCTTAAAAAAAGATAAACTCAAATGCTTGATGATACCTTCTAATTAAAAAAAAAAATATATACAAAGGGTGATAAACAAAACCAACAACACAAATAATAGAATATTTACATGTGTTTTCTTTTAGTCTGTACACCTGGTTTTACCATTAAGACAATAAATAAATTAGACAAATAAATTGTGTTTTCTGTTTATTCTCACACTGGGATAAATGGACCGGTAAAAAGGTCTGGTCACCTTCCGACTGATGAGCCTCATGCTAATCAATAGATCAATTAAGGAAAGGCACATGGGGTCAAGCCACAGATATTGCACTGCCTATTAGTTTGGCTACCTGTCATTATTACACAGTCACATGTCCAAACAGAAAGTGGGGAGTTGGCATGCTAGACAGCACTGGCTAAAGTAAACAGAAAAGCGATGAGGCTTGAACAAAATATTGATCTGAAACAAATCTGCAGCCGAGAGGTCTAAAAGCTGTGATTAAAGCTAGTGTGTGTCTTGGTGTACGTGTGAAATTCTACATTTATATAAAAACATTCAATGTTTTATATATGGCTTTTATACATATGTTTTATACATGTATATTTATATATGGCTTATTATACACAGAAATATGTGCATTTTTAATATTCACCCTTTGTGAATGCAAGCAAGACGAGGAATCGCTTTACCAGATTAGTGGTTTACTTTTCCTTTTTTTTTACTGAATCAACAAAAAAGTAAAGCCTTTGAAAAGAGCAAATATGGTATACTTCAAATAATGTTTTATTACTGTGCCGAAACTGCTGTATGGCCTCATTTTCATTTAATTTTATGTTCTAAGTTGCTTTATCCCTTATTAAAATTGCTTGGGCCCATTCCAGCCATCTCCAGCTGAGGGCAAAATACATCTAGAACAGCTCGTCAGATCACAGAGCCTGCGCCATTTTTAATATCGATATTTTAACATGCATAAAAAAAAAAAAAAAAATAAAAAAAAAAAAAAAAATTGAGGTGAGTAGGGTGCTGGCTTAACGCAGGTCTGGGGTTCAAGCCCCACTGTCTCCAAGTTGTCATTGCTGTTGATAACCCAGGGAGCTGCTGTCCATGCAGCTGATTGGGCTGTCAAAGCCTGGCTGTGTCCTTCACAGTCTGTACCATCGCCATTAGGTTGCCTTCAGCATGTTTCTGCCCTGCGACAGCCTGGAGAGCTGTCAAGGGTATACTCTGCCCTCGCCCAGAGTCAGCCGAGATGGGTGCCTGCATAAAAAGGATTAAGAAGTTCAAAAAATGAACGAATGAATACAAAACTGACAAAAGAATATTACAATTGATCATTGGCATCTTTGGACCTCCTGAAAAAATACATGTGACCCTTACACCCTTTGTATAGAAATTTGGTGCAAAACACTTTTAGCTGGTTTTAATTTCAATCTCTTTTTAAATTTATGCCGTATTGGTAAATATACAAGAGAATAACTGAAATTGAAACCAATCCCTTTAAAACAAGATTACATTCTAAAAATGACTACCTTTTATGTTTCAAATATGCCGTCATGGGAGGAAGGAGATATCATTATAAACTGGTTTGCAAAGCCTACAAAGTTGCACGATCACATCACCCCTTCAAAAACCCATCCATACAGAGTAGGCATGAATAATTTTACTTTTAATCTTTAGAAAGATTAAGTTTATTGGGGTTTGAATGAATGCTTGCTAAGCTTATAACAACAATACTGGTAAAGTATAGAAACAACCGAAGTGGAGTAATCCAAAAGTTCTGAAATTCAAAAGGAGCATTGTGGAACTCAATTAAAAAATAGCAAGAGTCCATATTCAGGCCCGATAAAGTTTTAAAATTCTTTTGAGATTTTTCTTTTACTGCTCCTCCTTACACCACAGGGGACCAAGATGTCCTGCTCAATAAGAACCGATGACCAAACAGAGTTTCTCCATTGAAAATGATGCCATTGATGCTCTGCCAAATGGTAAAGCTGTTCCAATGCCATTTCCTTTATTACTCGACACCATTTTATTCACTTCAGATAGAGACCTTTCATAGTTATATCCAAATTAGGAATTGTGGTCTGAGCAAACAAGCTAGGATTTGGGCCTATAACAATGGGCACACAAAAGCATAGTGGCCTAATGTGGACATGCAGCACAGCAGGGATCTCTCTCTTCGAGCTGATCCTCTGTGCCCTCCTGCAGCTCGACAAGATAAAGTAGCCTGCCTTGCATACAAAAGAACAATTTGAACAAATCTTGGATAGGCAGCTCGACCCAGTCTTCATAGATCACTATCGCAGCACATCAATCACTCCGTACTTTGATAATGATTTCACTAGCAGCTGTTGTTTCACTGTAAGCCAGTGCTTCTCAATTATTTTCTGTAACGCCCCCTCTAGGAAGAAAAAAAAATTCACCCCCCTGCAAACAACTATAAATAGTATTATTTGTCTATAAAATTGTTATTAGTACACCTCTGCATAACACTGTATCTTTATTAACATTAAAAATAAAAAAGAAGGAAATATAATTCAAATTACAATAAAGAAAAACTTCATTAACATTGTTTTTTAAATCTGTACTGGAAAAGATTTAAAGTACACCAATGTGCCTGAAATAAAAAATACATCCTTATTTAAACTCATTCAACTTATTTATGTCTTAATATCTCTGTCTCTCTCCACCTTTCTCTTCGTTTCTGTTAAAAATTTCTCCGTGTTGTTTCTTGAGTTTTTTTTAATGCACTTCATATCGTTTCCTCATGCAAAAAACTGCTACACCATAGTGCGACAATGAGAGTGCCACTGCCAATTACTGGAGTGGAGGTGCAATTACACTTAATTCTCATACACTATTCCGGGGCAGTGGTGGTCTAGTGGTATAGGGTGCTGGGTCACTGATCCTAAGGTCAGGGGTTCAAGCCCCACTCTCCACAAGGTTGTCACTGTCCCCCCAGTGCAGCTAACTGGGTTATCAAAAGCCGGCCATGTCTCTCACTGTCTATGGTGAGAGGCATGTAAAAGAACCATTGCTGACTTTCATAAAAAAGGGTTGTGTCAGGAAGGGTATCCGACGTAAAAACCTATGCCAAATCAAACCTGTGAATCATTCGCTGTGGCGACCCCTGGTAAAGGGAAAAAGCCGAAAGGAAATCTCTCTCTCTTTCTCTCTCTCTCTCATACACTATTCGAGTAAAGCATGTTCCCCAGGGTCATATGCGCTCCACAGCCCCGGCATTACACCGTGCCCCCCCAAGGGCACCACTATTTGAGAAGCACTATTGTAAACTATTCAAAGGCATGTTGAAATTATGAACACTAAAAGATCACAAACATTTAAAAAACATTTGAAGTATAAGTAATCAATAAAAGATTAAAAAGACTTCTTGAATACACTGGTTAAAGTAAATCCTAATTTGAATACAGATCTGAGCTGTCTAAAATTTCTTGCTCATGTGCACAATATAGTCCAGAGTTTCAGACCTGGATAGTTGTGATGAACTACCACAACAGTGTTGAACTAGCATGAACTGTATTGTTCAGGATTAAAAAAAAAAAAAAAAAGAGATATGTCACACATAGAACTTCAATAACAGCTAAATTTTCAAACTTTCCACATCAGACTTTCGGATATGACACATGAAACAACCAATGGCATATAAGTTAAACACAATCAGAATTGTCTTGTGAGATTCTTTAGATGAGATATCTTTGCAAATGCTTCAAATGATCTCATCTGGGATGTTCTAGTGGACATGAATTTATACAGGTTTACCCAAAAAACCCTTCCGCATTTCAAAAATAAACACAAAAAGGATAAAAATTATCTAATCATTATTTACGCACATGAAACTTGGTGAGGCAACAGAGGTGGTGCTGAGGTCTGTTGGTTGCCAAAACCCAGCTTGAAGAACTCTGTGTGGTTTCAGCAACATGGAAAAACAACACAAACAGCTTGAAGCTTTGCATTTACATTAACGGCATCTAGCAGACGCTCTTATCCAGAGCAACTTAGAGAAGTACAGTGGTATCCCGACTTATGAGTGTCCCTAATAATGAATTTTCCATGATATGAGCTTCGATCTCACCAAAAATCTACCCCAACCAATGAACAAATTTTCTACTTACAAGCTCTGCTGGGGAAATGGCTTTTCCGGGTTGATTAGCCTTATATTACTTCCACATGTATCCCTCTGTGCTCCAAGAATGTCTTGTGCAGTGGTTCTCAATTATTTTCTGTGATGCCCCCTACAGGAAGAACAAAAACATTTCCTAATTTCTTAATATTCATCGAATTAAAAAAATACGGAAATTAAGGAAGAATAGGGGAAAAAGTTAAGGAAAATGCCACAAAAACCAAGGCCAATTATGCAAAAAACCAACCAAACAAACAAAAAAACCCTTGAACAAACAAAACAAAAAACAACCCAAAACCTCCCATCAAAACAAGTTATATTGTTGTGAGGTGCGCATCTGAGTGTTTATATTTTATTTACATATGCATTATTTTTGAATATTTAATTGTTATTATAAGCATTTATAGCATTGAATATATATTTATTGATATTATATACACATATACATGTATGTATACGTCAGTCGGGGGGGGTGATCCTACTTCGCGGATTTCGATGGTCGGGTGGGATCTCGGTCCCAACTAACCATGGAAAGTGAGAGGTCCCTGTACTGCACTTCATATCGTTTGCTCAGTGCTTTCCCCCTACACCATAGAAAACACAGTGAGAGCACCACTGCCAGTTTGATAAATGTGCTTCTGCATCCTCTACACTAGATGGCAGTGAGAGTGCCACTGCCATCTAGTGTAGAGGATGTGCAATCACACATGTAAAGCTGGTCCACCAGTTTGTTGACTTGTTTATTGTTTTATTATTATTTATTACAGTATGGAATGGTTGGAGAAAAGTGTCCGGTGTGATGTGTGATAGGAGCGTGTCAGGAAGAATGAAAGTGTACAAGACGGTGGTGAGACCAGCGATGTTGTATGGCCTAGAAACAGTGGCGCTGAGGAAAAGGCAGGAGACAGAGCTGGAGGTAGCAGAGATAAAAATGTTGAGGTTCTCTCTGGGAGTAACGAGGATAGATAGGATCAGAAATGAGTACGTCAGGGGGACAGCCCATGTAAGATGTTTTGGAGACAAAGTCAGAGAGGCTAGATTGAGATGGTTTGGACATGTACAGAGGAGGGATAGTGAGTATATTGGCAGTAGGATGCTGAGGTTGGAACTACCAGGCAGAAGGCCGAGAGGAAGACCATAGAAGAGATTTCTGGATGTGGTGAAGGAAGACATGAAGGTCATTGGAGGAAGAGAAGAAGATGCAGAGGATAGGGCGAGATGGAGGCGGATGGTTTGCTGTGGCGATCCCTGAAGGGAACAGCCGAAAGGAAAAGAAGACGGTATTATTAATGTTACTGTACCATGTTATTATTGTGATAATGTTTACTGTTACATCCGTCTTCCTTCCTTTCGGCTTTTTCCCTTTTACTCGGGAGTCGCCACAGCGAATCATCTGATTCACACGTTTGATTTGGCAGAGGTTTTTACGTCGGATGCCCTTCCAGTCACAACCCTTTTAGCAAGGGACAGAAACACGCCGACGCATTGCAGCTACTCTTTATGAAAGTCAGCAATGGTTCTTTTATATGCTTCTCACCATAGACAGTGAGAGACATGGCCCGCCTTTGATAACCCAGTGAGCTGCACTGGGGGGGACAGTGACAACTTTGTGAAGTGTGGGACTCGAACCCCAAACCTTTGGATCAGCGATCCAGCGCCCTATACCACGAGACCACCACTGCCCACAATGTTTACTGTTACATGTTTATCTTAAATATATTACGTAAAAAATCCATGTTTGTGTCAGGTTATATATGAGTTTGGGAGGGGGTTAGAATGGATTAATTGGTTTTCAATTGTTTCCTATGGGAACTTTTGTTTCATCTAACGAGTGTTTCCACTCATGAGCTTGCCCTCAGAACGGATTAATTTCACAAGTAGAGGCACCACTGTACTTTAAAGTGTCAGTGAATTTATTCTTAGATCATTGGAAGTGCTAAGGGAAACATTTCCAGACTGCGTGGCAATACTTGGGGCTTATTACTCAGACATCACGCCAAAGAATTTTTCTCCTGAAATTACAAGTGTATCCTCATCCATCCCAGACTCCTGAAGCCCTTAAGGTTGCTCATCATAAGGAAATGACTGCTGTTCTTCCTGCTGTGAGCCATCGGGTCATAGTAGCTTTCAGAAATCACCTCCAGGTATGTATAGGCAATGACAGCCACCACATGCAGGATGAGATTACCTTTCGGCTTTTTCCCTTTATCAGGGCTCGCCACAGCGAATGATTCGCACGTTTGATTTGGCAGAGGTTTTTACGTCGGATGCCCTTCCTGATACAACCCTTTTAGCAAGGAACAGAAACACGCTGACCGCTTTGCAGCTACTCTTTACGCGAGTCAGCAATGGTTCTTATACATTCCTTTCACCATAGACAGTGAGAGACATGGCTGGCCTTTGATAACCCAGTTAGCTGCACTGGGGGGACAGTGACAACCTTGTGGAGAGTGGGACTCGAACCCCCAACCTTAGGATCAGTGATCCAGCGCCCTATACCACCAGGCCATCACTTTTATGTATAAAAACTGCTCTGAATAAAGTTTCATAATCTGATAATCTTTTATTATTTAACAGCATTTACCTTTGAAATGATTATTAACTATTGCATATGTGCATTTAAAGGCACCCTAACACAGAGGGAAAGGTTGAGAAGGTAACTCAGAGGGAAAGCACTAATCCACTCCATTTGTATAAATGAGCTCACAAATGGCCCTGGATTGGCTGGTGATTGCTGTGAGTGACAGGGGAGTGTATACCTGGGGAGTGTATATGCCTTCCTCCAGTGAGGCTAAGCCAATTATCTCCCTCAGACTCCGAGTCATGGATGGGTGTGACATTCGAACTTGCGATCTCCAGGTTGGTAATTACACAGCTTGTCGATGTACCACTCAGCCCCCTACCAGACCTCTCCCCACCCCGCATGCTACATTAATCCCACACGGGAAATTTGGTTCTGCTTTTAACAAATACAAAGTGAGTACACACATGTGTAAACAGTGAACACACACACACACACACACACACACACATACACACACACACACACTCGGAACAGTGGGGAGCAATATTCCACGTGCTCAGAGAACAGTTGGGGGTCAGGTGCCTTTCTCAAGGGCACTTCCGCCATGAAGATTGAGGAATGGGAAGGTGCTGCTGGGACTGGAGTCGGGCCAGTGATCTTTTGGTCCCAAACCTGTTTCTCCCACAGCTGTCTTTTTGTCAATGAGCCAATATGATGAGACCACATGACTCAAGAGAATTTGTGCAGAAATGTAGCGGATTCTGTTGATTTGAATATACTGTAGTTTAAAATACTTGCAAATTATGAATGATATTGAATCTGAATTCCACGTTATAAACCATGACATCTTTAAATAGTAGACTCCCTTAACTTTAGCCCATTATCCAATGTGATTATTGTGTGTCTTTTGTATGCTTTTAAAAATCTGTGACTACAGAGCAGAATTAGTGGGTGTTTAACACAGGTTCTTGTAGTAAGCCCTTACAAACAGGTCAGAATGCTATTGTAGAGTCACTGGACACCATTTAAGTCATACCCTTTGTTCTCCCAATCCTGGTTTGATTCTTAAAGCTCACTAATTTAAGCTCTCCCCACCTCTCCGGCCTAAGTAGGCGCTAAGCCCCATCACCCCTTCACAAACAGCAGCACACAGAGGTAGGCCTTTTTCTGGTGGTTATGGTATCTGTCTCACAAGTTAGTGGAGAATGCTCTCAACACACAGAGTAATATTTGATGTAATGATATTACTATTAAAACCATTACTGCAAGTTCAGAAACTGAGAAAGAATTATTTTTCTTAGTAAAAGAGGGATCCCTCGCTACTTCGTGCTTAAATTCATGCCGCTTCAGTGCATTGTGGGGTTTTTTAAATAGTCTTCAAATTAAAAAACAAGTAAATTAAGGAAGAATAGGGAAAAAAGTTGAGTAAAAATCCACAAAACAAGGCTAATCCTGCAAAAAAAAAAAAAAAAAAGACCAAACCAACATAAAACAAAAAACAACCCAAAACCTCCCATCAAAACTACTGTACTTACATTTTTAAGTGACGTGCGCATCTGAGTGCGCGCACGCGAACCTGCATGCGTCTGTATGTGTGTGTATTTATATTTTATTTACATCTTATGCATTATTTTTTAATGTTTAATTGTTATTATAAGCATTTATAGCAATGAATATGTATTTACTGATATTATATACACATATACATGTAGGTATACGTCAGTCAGGGCGAGGGGTTGGGGTTGGGGGGGGGGGGTAGATCCTACTTTGCGAAATTTGGTGGTCACAGGGGGATCTCGGTCCCAATTAACTGCGGAAAGTGAGGGATCCCTGTATAGAAAATATATAAACCATTAAGAAGACAAAGGAAACAACATTGCGGAAGTGTGAAATATTTTTTTTGCACATGAAAACTTTTAGGAAGTTGGGCTCAGAGCACATGATACAGTACCCCGTGCGCAGATAGTTAAAAACTGGACTCAATTTTACATCAGTGGCAACTTTGCGGTGCTGAGACTTGAACCCCTGATCTTTTCCCCTGTAACCCACAGTTTTAACCATCAAAACACCATTGTCAATCCCTAAATATCATTTTACATTTTCTTAGGGAGAAAACAGATGATTCAGCATTTTGTTTCCCATTAAATGATTGAGAGATACCATGGTGATGTAATGGTTATCATGTCCGTCTCACAGCAAAAAGGTCCTGGGTTTGCATGTTCGCCCTGTGCTTGTGTGGGCTGCCTCTGGGCACTCTGGATCAAATGTCTCCAATCTTATCCACAAAGGGCCGGTGTAGGTACAGGATTTCACTTCAACCAAACAGTGGCCACACCTTCCACCTGTTTCCACCAATCAACTCTGGACTCTTCTTACAGTCCAAGGCATGAACATTAGACTAATTGGCTGCTCCAAATTTCTCCTAGCAACAACTGAATGTGAATGGTTTGAGTGTGTTAGCCCTGTGATGGGCTAGCCAGATGTTCAGGGTGTAGCCCGAGTTCAACCAGAGTTGGTTGAGATAGGCTTCAGTCACCATAGTTGGATTAAGCAGCGTCGCAAATATATAAATAAATGAATGATTTCATTAATGAATGTACTGTATGCTGTATATTGTTTCTTTGTAGAAATATTACATTCAATGATTATGCATATATTTTTCAGCACTGTCCAATAACAAGGGAAGTGGTGACCTGATGGAAAAGTGTTTGTTGTATTACTGATCCCAAGGTTAGGGGTTCAAGCCCCACTGTCAACGGTTGTCACTGCTGTCCACCTAGTGCAGGAACTGGGTTATCAAAGGCCAGCCATATCTCTCAATGTTTATGGTGAGAGGCCGTAAAAGAATCACGGCTGACTTCCCGCAAGCGGAAGCTGCATAGCCGTCAGCGTGTTTCTGCCCTGTGATGCTCTGGTGAACCGTGCAGGGTGTACTCTGTCCTCGCCCAGAGTCAGCAGAGATGGGCATCAGCCTCCCTGCGACCCTAATTAGGATTAAGTGGTTCAGAAAACGAACGAATGAATGAATGTACAATAACATTAAGACAGACATAATGTACAGACCATTTGTTACATCTAAATTTAGCATTAATGTACTTAATACACAATAAATATATTTATAGAATACTACGTACATTCATGCTGAATTTATATTTAGCATGAGATTCAGATTTAATGAAAGTCCTGATTACTAATTTACAAATAATAACATATATTAGACATTTGATACATAATACTTATATAAAATGGACTTATCAATCAACTCTTATTTGTCAGAATACACACATAACATTGCTGCATTTCTGTAGCATGGACAAATGCAAAATAAAACTGAGGCATTTGCACCAACATGTAAAACCTCTAACAATGCCAAAGTAGCTCTTTATTAGTCATTTGTTAATGTTACACTTAAGTAGTGTTCAATCCACATCTATCAGAGGAAACTTTATAGTATGACACATTATTTTAAATTTGAGACCACCAGGTGTGATGGGCCTTAGAAGTCAATTTCATTCCATATTTTTTTTTTTTACCCCTACACAAAAGCTAGACTCTAATTTGCCATCATCAGTTGTCTTTGTAAATGTAGGGCTGGTATTTGGAAATAATCCTCTTCCCATACAATATCTCCTGAACAGGCATGGGCAGGACCAAGTCTCAAGCTCTTTCAGAGCTGGCTCTTTGTGAGTTATACCATGTTCAAGGCTGAGTAAGTTTTGTCTTGAGTAATAGAACGATAGGTTGGACAGGATGTAACTTGGGCTCACTTTAGTTGCACATTTCATATCACAGTCAGGTTTTTCTGTTCCAACAGTAGCTTTGTGGTTAGAAAAAGAATATTGACCGAGTCTGACCACCACCAGATTTAGCACCTACTATATTACCTTATAGAGATGAACTATTATTTGTACGTAATTCTGAAAGTTGTTACACATGCTTTACTGGCATCAAAGATTTTTATAAAAAAGAGAAATAAATAGTCTAAATTCCTAATATATTGCAGCACCAGTCATGATTTTTTCCCCAAATCTATTAAAAACCACAAGTCCACATTAAAATGACTATAAACCATTGACCATAAAATATTAAATCCTATTTTATTTTCATGACAATTATCCGCATTTTATGAACGCTTAACATTTAGTTTAACGTATTCACGTCTATGCATTGCAACCGTTTCATGAAAAGGAGAATCCAGAAGAAACCACTCCTCATTTCCAAGATATCTCTCAATATCAACTTGTCAGCTCTAAAGGCTGTGACATATGGCCAAAGGTCCAAATAACATGGTAAATAGCAACTTGCAAATGCTGATTGATTGTTTATACGCTTCGGGTAATGGCATGCCACTCGAGATCTCTCCTATTTACTCCTCAAATTTCATAAAATGTTGTAGGTGAATTATAACTGTGACTTTGATTGATTAACTATCCTGGTGTACTCACACTGCAAAAAAAAAGGGGTAAACAAGCCTATAAAATAAACGTAATGTACTTACTATTTTTAAATGAATGATTAGTCATCAATAATCAACAGTTACTGGGTTTTGTGAAAATCACTTTAATTTAATCAGATATATGCCACACAATGTTTGTTAACATGAAAAGGGTGAAATGAAGGGTTTGTGTAGTGAAGTTTAACTGTGATGCACACAAAACAACAGCAGCAGCAGCAGCAACAACAACAACAACAACAACAAGGATCTTGCAAACAATTCAAATGCAATAATTACAATATTTGCAGTAAGGTCGTTATTTCTGTGCTTAGTCAAAATATTTTGAGCACATTAAAGTCTGGAAAAATTTTTTCCTGTCATGTTCAACAAAGAAGGATAATAGATGTTAGCGTTGATGGTAAAGACAGACAAAAAGAGCAGCCTACGGCTGCACACAAAATGCCCCACTGCAACTAAAAATGAATCCATTTACTTCACTTTGTTTACTTTGTACTTTTGGCTGGTGACAAATAAAAGATGAGCCAATTCACGGGCCGGAGCCTCGCCTCGCAGGCTTTTTTCATTTGCTACTTTTTCCTCCCTTCTACCGCTTTAAAACTAGCTTGGCAAATGCACAGGCAGAATGTGAAGGCGGGGAGGAGGAGAGTTGGAGAAAGAACAAATGAAAGAAAAGCACAGTAACATCTGCAGCAACTTCTAGACAGACAGTTGGGATGTGAATAACTCAACACTCAGCTGCCCTGACCTCTGAACAACAAAAGAAGGGGATGCATGCATAAGGAGTAGCAAGTCAGGGAGGTGAGCTCGATTTATTGTCTGAGCCTGGACTGAAAACTGTGCCACTGGGGCAACCCACCACCGCATGCCACCACGACTGTCATAGCTGCAGCTCAAAGATCCCATCCTGCAACTCAGGAATGGAGCACAAATTTCCAGTGTCCACGTGCAATTAACTCACAGTTTAAAGAATGAGTAAATCAACTTTGGGGAGAAAAAGGATGTCACAAAATGTGTAAAAAAAAAAAAAAAAAAAAAAAAAAAAAAGGCAGCAACTAAACATAATTCATTATCTGTTGTGAGCAACAAGTTGTCAGAATCAATACTTATATTTGCGTCTAAATCAAAGCACAAAAGGCCAAATTCTCTCAACTTGATATCAAAGCAAGGAGCAACAAAGCAAGTGTGTACTTCACGACTTAAATCTTACAAGTTCCTAATCCTTCTGAAGTCTGTGCGGGACCTTTTGTCTCCATGGTTACGCTGGGGCATTCAACCAAGTGATTGCCTCCAATGAATTTCAGATAAGAAGAAATGGAAGTGAATTGATGTGATTTTAATGCAGAAGAGAGCAGCAGAGGGGAGGTCCACTCGGTTCATATTTGAATAAAGCAAACACAAGAGACAAAAGCCTGACAGCCGTAAATGACATTGTCAGTACAAAAATTATCAGCCAGTTTACAATCTGTTTGCTCATGTAGAACAAACAGAATGTGTGTGGCATCCCTTGGCTTTGTGAATGGCAGGGCCGCCACCAGCCAACGAGAGAGAAAAGCAGATATCCGCTCCCCCAACCACCTCTGCTACAATTAGATAGCAATTTGATGGTCTGCTAGAAAAAGCAATGCTTAGAAACGTGAATTAAAAAGGTAACGCCGGTTGTTTTCACCCTGACTGTGGGACATATCATAAGCTGACGAATAGAACTAAGAGAAATTGATGAAATACTGTGGGGCACATTCACAGGGAGAAACACAGATCTAATAGAAGGCACATTCCAGACCACATAACCTCAGTCACCTAGCAAAGGCCCACACCACAGTTCACTTTTTGCCTCCGCATCCATGCAGGGGGAGATAGGGGACAAGGAGACGCTCCTTAAACATAGCGCCTCTAAAGGCTGTGTTCAACCTCCCAGCCCCCTCCCTTTTGTGGCTTTTTGTCACTTGTTCTGTTTTGAGCTTGTTAACTTCTCAATGGCTGCACTAACCCAAGCAGCTGCCCAGCTCACGAGGACCTGCGAGGAATCAATATTCAAGCCAGGAATGAGGTGTGAAAAGTAGCCGCATTCCCTTCTGACCTTCGAGCTGAAGCTAGAGTTCCAACACTCACAACCCAACATCCTACAGCATAGCATTAGGAAGTACTGTATTCGCCTTATTTTGGTCACCACAACTCAACGCCATCTAAAAAACATCAGGCAGAAAGCTAAGCTAATACGCTACAAATGCAACGATACTAATGATGGGACAATTCAGGGAACATCACAGAATAAAATGAGCACTAACGGGTGTCCGTGAACATCCTGAATGTACAAAAATTGTTCTATTAATATTTTGAATGTAAAAATGCATAATATAAGACTTAAAAAAAAAACGACTCTAGATACAATCTGCACATTTTTTAAAATTTTATTGTTTTAAAAACAATAAGGATATGGTTTTTGATGCATGTGTTTTCATGCATTTAATGTCTTCATTGATATTCATCCTTGCATTCCCAGTGTTCCACAGCGAGAGTGGCAAATCTATCCACAGGCCACGAAGCTGCCGTTCAGTCTTATTAAAAAGTTGTTTGATTAGCGGGGGCCGGAATGGAGCCCATAGAAAGGTCTGCAAGTGGCAGATAAAAGGCAAACAACAAATAGGCAAAAAAAAAAAAAAAAAAAAAAAAAAAAAAAGGGGGCAGCCGATCATCAGTCAGCATCAGAACACAACCGTTTTGCTGGAAACCTGATCCAATTACTGTCAGCCAGTGGGTGATAGTCATGATGCTTTTCTCAGTTAGTTCAAAATCTAAATCGCTGTTTCCTCCTTTTCCTGATATGGCATTCGGTCATAAAGGGGCAGCCATCATTAAAGTTGTTTGAATTGGAGCCCTATAGTGTTTGGTTAAGAGAGCAAATGCAAATTTGATGAAAGAATAAGGCTAAATTTACATATCTGTCTGAGCTCACACGGGGAGAGTAAACATTCTGTTTATCTCGAGTGTCACTTTATGATTTCAGTAAAATATAAAACTGACCTTGGCCTCAGCCGTATCAAAAGACATCAATGAAATACTGTTGTACAAATACAATTTGTTGAGGAAGAGCTTGTCAACAAATCCTCAATAACTTAGCAAATAAAGGTTAAGCGCAATTTGTCAGAATGAAAATGAACCGCAACTCCTCTGGATTTAACTGTTATGATTTTCAGTATTCAAATATGGCCCATCTCATGATATTTGATACTAAGCAGAAAAACCATGATGTCAGCAGACAAAGCTCGGAAGTACAGCCACTGATGTAATGTAGAATAATTGATTTAATACATAAACAGTATAGAGGCCGCTGAATTTAAGGACGATTGGAGTATTTAAAAATAATACAAAAAGTGTTAAAGATGAGAAGCATATTTACAGAAACCTCATTTAAAGGCGATATTAAATCTGTTTTAATTACAATACCCCTTAGACTAAAGTGAAGGCTGCTTCTATTTTCACTTTCATAGTATACATTGTAAACCATGTAGGCGCCATGTAGGCCTATAACAATGAGATAATAGCATGAGGAATATTTAATTATTAGATTCTATTCAATTCAATTTCGTATTATCATATAGCACATTTTTTTCAATTGACAGTGTGGCAAAACAGCATTTCATATTATAAACACGTTTTAACATTTTAATTCAATTCCTACACATCCCCAATGAGCAAGAATGAGGTGACGGCGGGAGCAAAAACGCCCTCAGACAACACGAGGAAGAAATCTTGAGGATCCGGACTCAAAACAGAACGTCGTCCTCATTTGGGTGAAACCAGATAAAAATACAAACCTCCTAAACTTCAGTATACTGTAATTTATCATAAAGTCTAGTTGGTTGTTGTAATTCTGATTGTAAAGTTGTTATACTAAATCATTTTAATAAAAGAATTTATATCTCCAGTAACAGAAAATCCTCTTCACATGAAATAAATATGGATAATGCTTAGGAAGTATTTTATCCTACCAGCCTGTCTTGACTTGTTCATGAATTATTATAAATTTATGAATGGTTTGGACATCGGAGAAGCAGTACACCTTTAATATACTTCACTAACAATGACAAACACATTTATGGGTATAAAACTGAATGGATATAAAGATAAATACATCAATAATGGAAAGTCAAGATACTCTGTCGGCGGGAAATATTATAGGAGTGGTGGAGACAAGATTTTAAAGCGTTCAAGCCACAATTGTGTGGAAACTGAAGCAAAATACTGCCATCTATGGCCACATTTAAAGCAATGCTGTTTTTTCTTCTTTTAAGGATTTTATATGCCTAGGCCAGTGAACCACAGGAAAACATTTCAACCACATTAGTCATCTATCCTAATTTCTTAAACTATACTAAGTACAGTATTTACGTTGTAAAATTTTCCAATATAAATTTCATGAACCAAATTAACATGTAGGCTATAACCTATGTTTCTGAGAAAATAACACCGACAAGTATAATATACGTTTAAAAAACGTACTCTAGTCAAAAATATCATTTAGAGCACATGTTAGTGTCAGATGTTCAGACGGCAGAGTTGGAGAGTTAAACATGTATTGTTCGACTCTTGAAATAACATGCCTAACACAAACGGACCACCCCGGGAACAAGTGAGCTCACTGTAATTCTACCCGATCAATCACGTGACTAGTGTTTTCATCTACGATGTGAGTCATCGTGTCATAATGTTTTCTACACTGGTAAGATTGAATTATTCAATATAGTATCAGCAAACATGTAGCAAGGTTTCTCTCTAACATGGATGTTGCTTAAAGATAAAGAAAGTTGTCTTTTGAGTGCTGGCCTAAATATAATTGAACAAAATCAAATACTTTTAATAAAAGTTTGTGCAATATTGAGGTCTTAAAAAGGCCCCATTTTTTTTCTCAAAGCAGAGAGATAGATGGATAAAAAGTTAACTTTCAATCCAAATGACCATCTGGTTGCCTTATCCTTTAAATAATAAAATTCACAAAGCAATTAAGCAAGGGGATTCTGCTGCAGCTTTCTAAACCACCTGCCGCACCATCATAAATTCAGATCTTATTCGGTTACCCAGGATGACTTACTTCAATCAAAAATATGAGCAAACTAGTAGTTTATATTTGCCTCAGTTTTGTACCACCATATGCAAATTGCAGCCCGAGCATCGACTATGCTCACGTCTTCCACATGACTATTTCAGACTAAACAATACGATGTCCATCTCATCTAGACAGCCCACCATAGGCAACAATGAACTGTCAAAAATAAACCAGAAAGCATCAGCTTTAAATACAAGACTCATACAGGCCGATCAGCATATCAAAATCTTGAGTCCCTCTGGAGTCCCCAGCTTTAGATGCCATGTGCTATGATCTGTCCCGTCTGTCATTCTGTCTGTTGGCGCCACACTCCCTTGCTGAGTCTGACAGAGTCGCAAAGTCACAATTAATCCACATCTCTGGGGTTATGGCTGGCACACTCTTATGCCTGCTGCTGTCAGGATGTACAAGTTAACAGGAAGTAGCAGATGTCCTCGAAGCATATATATATATATATATAAAAAAATATATTTTAAATATATATATATATATATATATAAAAAAATCATTACGCTTCATGGTATTTTATGAGTTTCCCACATTAAATACCTTCAACACATGGTGGAACGGTGGTGTAGTGGTTAGCACATCCGCCTCACAGCAAGAAGGCCTGGGTTCGATTCCAGGCCTGGGCATCTCTGTGTGGAGTTTGCATGTTCTCCTTGTGCTTGTGTGGGTTTCATCTGGGTACTCTGGTTTCCTCCCACAATCTAAAAACATGCACAGGAGGTTAATTTTCCTGATCCAAATTGCCCGTAGGTGTGAGTGAGTTCGTATGTGGCCTGGCGAACCATACGGTAGATCATTGTGATCACAGCCATGACAATCCCTGTCTGAGCATCATTCAAGCTTCAGGGATCGACGTCCATTCCTCGTGATTGGATGTAGACGTAGACAGAGACCTTCAACTTTGTTGTTTGTCCATACAGTTATTTTAACACTGTTTAACTAAGACACATGCACACCTGTAACCAAACAGCTTGAAGGAAATTTAAATTTCACTTAACTCGGCTTTTCGTTGTTTAAAAAAAGTAATATTCCAAGTTTTGCCAGAATTTAATAAAACTTAAATATTTAAATCATAAATAGTCAACTCGAGAGAATGCGGAACTTTGATAATAGACCGGTCACAGCAGTTATAAGACACACCCTGAAATTCAGTCGAATCACACGTTCAAAGAAAAAAAAAAAAAACATCTCTAACAAAAAATTTGCTCAGGGCAAGTCATGTATAAAGACAACACCACCCAACCCCCCCCCCCAAAAAAAAAAAAAATACCAGAATAAGTATTTAAATCTTTCAAACAAATCACACTTTTCTAATCACGTCAAGCTTCAAATGATCGAACTTTGCGAAGCCACACTTTGTAGTATAAAGTTAAATTTGTTATCTAATTTTAAACGTCAGCATGCACAGACAAAACACACACATTGTGAAGTTTATATTCAAATACTGGATTGAATTCAGATAAATAAATGATTTCTGTTGTCAGCAATTTATATATGGCATTGAATAACGTGCAGCCGAAACCCAGCGGCTCTGTGGTGCTCCTGCTCGGAATGAAGCACCATGGCTGTTACTGTGGTGACGTTTTCACAAAGTCAACATACACGGTATACAAGTTACCCGAGAATGTTGACCAACAAAATGCAATAAGAGCTTATTTAATTAATTTATACATCCTTTAAGGTATAAGCAAATACCAAATGTTTTGAGATTCTTTACTCTGTAAACACGCCTTACAATAGCTTAAGTCTGACAATATGCCAAAGTTATCAAAGCAAGCAAACTAACATGGTGACTGACACGTCTATGTGATGTGATTTTCACCCCTTAACCTGCACTTTACAGATTTGCCTATTGTGAGGCTTTCAGTAACCTGTCAAGGTGCTGTGAGGAGGGAACTCTTAGTTTCTCTCTTAAAGAAACATCATTTTCACCTGAGATAGTCAGCCACCCTAATACAGGGTCATTGCAAAAAATTTGACCTAAAGGACATGGGACATGAGACATGGGGGTTCACTTAAATACCCATTACTCAGTTGTGACAAGCATAGAGCCACACATCTTCTTTTTCCCTTTTCAAGAGTCACCACAGCAAATTATCTGATTCGCATGTTTTGATTTGGTGTAGGTTTTTACGTCGGATGCCCTTCCCGTCACAGCCCTGAAGCAAGGGACGGAAACACGCTGATGGCTTTGCAGCTCCTCTTTACGAAAGTCAGCAATGGTTCTTTTACATGAACCTCTCACCATAGACAGTGCGAGACATGGCCGGACTTTGATAACCCAGTTAGCTGCACTGGGGGGTGGGGGGTGGGGGGGGTCAGTGACAACATTGTGGAGAGTGGGACTCGAGCCCCCAACCTTAGGACCAGCTATCCAGCACCCTTTACCACCAGGCCACCACCGCCCACCATAAGCATCGCATAGCCACACATATGTATTATAAACCAGAAACTACATAAATTTAAATGGACTTATCAAATAGACCTTGATTAAACCTGATTCAGATTTATTTCTGAAAGGCAGTCCAGCTACTCCACTGGTTCTAAGTTCCATTGATTAGCAATACATTTCCTGCATCACATTTAGGTGGCTAATATTTATTTATTTTTCCGTACTACGTAATTCTTTTATTGTGGTTAGTCACAGTGGAGTTTTAGCTTATCTGAGGACCAGAGCCAATACCTGGATTAGATGTGAATGCATTGCGAAGGACAATGCTCTCTCTTTCTTTCTCTCTCTCTCACACACACACACACACACACACACACACACACATACACACACACACACACACACACAATCCTACAAAGATTTGTACTGCCGGGTGCCGTTGAATATTCTTAAAAAATAGTGTCAGAGGGACAATTAAATGCAGCGATATCCACCACCATTCCTGTGCAGTATCCAATAATATCACATATAACAACATTCCCATTCGGACAGTTAATGCAAAAAGAGTTAGGTGACAGAAATCACAGTGTCTTACTTTCTACTCAAAAACTACAAATCTGAGTTCAGATTGAGGGCAGTGTTATTTACACAGTACATGCTTTAAAACAACAGTGCCTCAGACTCAGGAATGCAGTCTTTTATCACACCTTGTCTATTAAAGTGAATACGGCCCTACGTTGGACAAAGCAAAGATCTACGCGCTAATGCAAGCCGATGTAGCATTGAGAAGAGCTTGTCGGGTGTCTTTACGTGTAAATCCATTTTGCAATCTGAAGGTATTTGGCAGTTTATATGATAAATATTGAAGGGTTTAGCACACATTTAGCTTCATATAAAGCTAATGGCTGCTCTAACCCACTACACAAAAGACGCAGGATTACTTCATCCTTCACACTCAAAACCAAGTAAAATTTGTGAATCCATCAACATGTTAGAAATACAAGTATACTAAACACTTTCTATGTGGAAAATCTTAAACTGGTATCTGCTATTCTAACAACTGTATAAAAGAGTATTTGAAAACTGAATCTCAGAATGATGTTGTCATGAACATCTAAGTTAACTTGGAGGAGTGTAGCATTAAGCTTTATTTATTTCAGTATTTCTGGTGTACGTAATGGTTGTGACTGCCGTCCCCCCAGTGCAGCGAACTGGGTTATCAAAGATCGGCCATATCTCTCACCATTTATAATGAGAGGCGTGTAAAAGAACAACTGTTGACTTTTGTGACAAAGTGTTTCTGCCCTGCGATGGCCTGGCAAGCTCTCTAGGGTGTACTCTGCCCTTGCCCAGAGTTGGCTGAGATGGGCGCCAGCCTCTCTGTGACCCTAATTCGGATTAAGTGGTTCAGAATGATATTTTAGGTGTTTTCACAGAAATCTGTCAACAAATGGCAGGACTGCAATTAAATCTTATACTACACATACCGATTTGGGTTATGATGACATCATCAATTTGAGACTCAGTTTTCAAATAACTGCCAATTACATTGATTAACCCGGGCTTTTGCAAACAGAAAGAAAACAGTCAAGTGATTTAAGTAAGCTTAACTTTTAAAAAATGTGTTTTCTTTTTTAAAGGGTGCACTAAAGCTTCCAGCAACAATAGCATACCTTTGATACAAATGTAATCCAAATATATCATGATTTAAATGTCTAATTGATGGGTGAACTGAAGAGACGACAGGTGATTCAGCATTGTAAAGGTACATTCCATGAAATGAAATCAGTCAAGGGAGTGTCCAGGAATAAAAGGTCCTCTTTATATGGTTAAGCAGGCAGAAGTGTGTGCTCTGGTCACATATCAGCAAGACTGGGAATAGTCTGGTGTGACACAAGAGGCAGTGCAAATGAGATCTGTCAATCACCTCAAAAACACACAGTCTCCTTCACTTGACAGGTTCGGGTCATGCCACGAAAATGAACTTTCTAAAGTCTTTACAGTAAATAATTATTCAGAACAATCAATACTGACTAGTCTTGCAATTCAGGCATTTTCTTTTCTATTTACATTACTGCTGACATTCATTGGTGAAGAAATTACTGAAGCAAGAATATTAATGTACAGTATCCCATTCAGCAGCCACTTCAAACTACGCACTCATTACGTCCATGCTGTACAGATGGCGTCAATCATAGCTTAATACCTCTTTCATATCAAATGCACAAATAACTTGTGCTTGTTAAAGTTTTTTTTTTTTTTGCATGAGTTGGTGTTGCATATGCCTTAGGCCATGGGGTGTACTATTTATAAACCTTTCAAACTGCTCCTTTACATATCATTCTCTACTTTCTCATCTAAAAACAAGTATTTGAACACGTTTTCTTTTCCCACCAAAAACCCAAGCAGTGCTAATTTGGTACAAGCCCAAGGAGTTGTGTTATTGTTCATTATTTGCCTGATCTTTAACAAGTCTATAGTCACTGAAAGTAAATTTTATGTCATATATATATATATATATATATATAGAGAGAGAGAGAGAGAGAGAGGATTTTCTGAGTATTTCTGAGAATTTTTGTTTTATATATATATATATATATATATTCACTGATGGCTCACTGTTAGCCCTTTAGCACTTTATTAACCATTTAAGGCATATGGTCCAGGGTAATGCCATTGCTGTCAGTTATACACATTGACATTCTAGCAGTCTTTAAGCAAATTTTGTTTGAGACTTCAGCAGGAGGAGAGTGCTGGAACATTTCCCCATGCACACAATGCAGATTAGATACTGTGTTCTCACATTGACATTTAACTAGGTTTTTAAGACTCGGCTCCATAAGAAAACCACTACCAACGGCCTCTTCCTGTGGCACCATCTGCAAGGGCTTATACTTGTATTATTAGTGGCATCCAATATGGAAATGGATATTATTTTATGAATACTATTTTCCTATTCTGTCACAATGGTAACAATTATAGGGATCCTTTTTAAAAGAAGATATTTAAATTAATACATTTACATCTGAGGCCATGTCTTTACGTGATCGTTTTCGACAGTGTTTTTACATTAACGTATCATGGAGACGTTGCAGCTTATTTGACTGCTAATTTGTTTGACCGATGGTAAGAGATGAATGTAAACGGCCATTTCGATTTGTTTTTGAGCAACTTAGCAAAGCCAATTTGTGTAGCATTGTCTAAACATGGCTAGCTTATAAATGACTTGCATCCGGTCCAACCAGCACTGAGTATGCAAGCACTAACAACAGTACACAAAGATTACAATATATAATACATATGTAAATAAATAAGTCAACACTCTAAACTATTTTACACATTTTTATGGAAGTGTATTTTCTGGATCAAAGTGTTCGATGGCAATGAAATCTTATTTGGCCAAGTATTTGCTTTTCACCACATCAACAAATTGAAATATCTTAGAAAATATTTACAGTCTATATAAAGCATTAGATTAAAAAAAAATAATACTTACTTTGTAATAACTCAATTTTTTTCATTGTGTTAATGGTAATAAGTTCATAGAATTATAGACTGCCATTGCTATTAAAATTAGTATGAGTCATGGATGGCATCTAGTACAATGGTGATATGGATCTACTTGATATAAAGTTATTTCCAATATCGAATTTTCACATACATTTCTCACATAATATAACATTAAATAACTAAAATAACCAATGAGAGTGCATTCTAAACAAAGGAAAAACTGTTTTTCGGTAAAATTAACATTTATGAATAAGTTAGCATGACTAGCACAGATCATTTCTGCCACAGTGTTGAACTCTAATCTTGAAGAATATGTAAAAGTGCAATGACTTATTGAATGCTATTTTATTCATATTTAACAGCTACAAACTTTTATATCAATTCCCTCCATGTTTCAAAAATAAATTAACATTAAATATAAATCTTTGAAAATAATCTATCAACCCTTACTGTATTTTTGCAATATCAATTTCCATATAAACTATTCCATTGCTTCACATAAAAATGCTGGTAAAAACATTAAGGACAGTTTAAACTTTAAAATATATTTCTGTACATCAAAAAGTCAGCAAAAGCAAAAACTTTTTTTTTTTGGATCGAGTAGTTGTCAGGTTGCACAGCAGCTTAAACTCAGTGAAAAAACAGCTAGAGAAGCTGAAAAGTGCTGCTGCAAAGCCTGGTACCTCCCTCTCTGTAAACACAACGCTGTTGCTTAACGCTCCAAGTGTCAAGTGCTGAAAAGAACCCATCCACTGATTAATGAGCATGTTCTGGGAACTCTCTGAAAACAGGGCATCGCTAAGCTTATTCACAGTTTTAGTTGAAAGCCCTGTGCAACACACGATAAGTGAGCAATGCGGATTCCAAACAGCCTGTACAGAAGCAAAGGTAAAGTAGAATTGCCCCCTTTGTTGAACTTTGTCAAGTTCATGAAAAACTAACAAGGCACATTTGCTATAAATATTGCCAGTGTCCAAATATTACAGTGACTAATCTTTTTTTTTTTTTATTTTCAAAGATTTCACTGGAAAAAAAATGCACAAATTTGAATTAATTACATAACACTTATTACCTAATTTAAAAAGATATTAAACTTCTCTTATATTCAAACTTTGCACATAAATGGGAAGAACAGATTCGGAATTGGTTCAGAATTCGCACAAGTGAGACAACGCTAGCCTTTTTACACCTAGCACGCCAGATTTTAAAGACCGAGATGCTGCCACACAGCCTTGGTGCATAAAAAAGGGAAACAAATAATCTAATAAAGAATGACTGTGATATCAAACACAATGAAACAAACAACACAGTGTGTGAATAAAATAACCCGGTCACAACATTTTATATGAATATTTTAACAAGTGATGAAAGATTCGATTTTAGGTTTCATTCAAATGATGTCATTAGAAGACCTACGCACAAGCAGGCCTGCCCACAGTCGAATGTTCAGTCCTCCAAAAGTATTGGGATGCCAAGTCTACATCTTTTCTTTTTCTCATAAACATTTAACAAGTTTGTTTGCTGGAATAAGCTCAGCTTCCATTTCCTAATATTTTCACCTGGATGTGTTAAACAACCCAGGACATGATTCCTGTGGTGGCAGCCCATCCAGTTTTTAGGTATTCAAAAGCACTGGATGAAAGAACTTGAAAGTAAACAAGACTTAACATTTGCCTCCATACGTCTTTTGATTGCAGTTACTCCATCAAGCCAGCACCCATATGACACAACCAAACTGTTACGTTCTTCTTTTGTGTTGCTGTTCCAGGTTTGTACTTTAGCTTCCTTCAGTTCGTTGGTTACCTCCACCACAATACGGACCTTTGGTAAAGGTACTGTATTCACTGCCATTTGTTTGACCGTTCAGTTTACATTTACATTTATGGGATTTGAGAGACACCATTATCCAGAGTGACTTACATTTTATGATCTTTTTTTGCTGTGCAAGTATTTTCACCAAACTTGTGGAGACACTATCCTAACTGAATCCCAACGATGACAAGGTCAACAGTGAAGGTCACAAGTTTTTGAGACCGACATCCCACATACTAAGAATAACATCTAAAAGCAAAAGGGTCAGATGGTAGTTCAACTGCACACTTTCAAATGGAAGGGAAGTGGTGGCCTGGTGGTAAAAGTGCTGGATGACTGATCTTAAGGTTGGGGGTTCAAGCCCTGCTCTCCACGGGTTGTCACTGTTCCCCCCCAATGCAGCTAACTGGGCTATCAAAGGCCGACCATGTCTCTCACTGTCTATGGTGAGAGGCTGTAAAAGAACCATCGCTGACTTTCAACAAGAGTAGCTGCATAGCCGTCAGCGTGTTTCTGCCCTGCGATGTCCTGGCAAGTTGTTTAGGATGTACTCTGCTCTCGCCTGGAGTCGACTGGGATGGGTGTCAGCCTCCCCGCGACCCGAATTAGTATTAAGCGGTTACAGAAAATGAATGAACTTTCAATGGCATAATCTTATGAAAAGTTCAAAGTTATATACAATAGAGCTTATATCTTTGAAATGAGTGATAGACATGCCATTGTTTTGGAACACTTCTACGAAACCATAGACAGACTGTCAAATTATCACCAACTTTGAGTGACCTTAAAAGGTCAAACTCCAGTCATCTTGTAAATCCTTCAATTGAAAAAGAGATGTCTGTCTTCCTTTCGGCTTTTTCCCTTTTACTCAGGAGTCGCCACAGCAAATCATCTGATTCACACGTTTGATTTGGCAGAGGTTTTTATGTCGGATGCCCTTCTTGTCACAACCCTTTTTAGCAAGGGACAGAAACACGGTGACGGCTTTGCAGCTACTCTTTACGAAAGTCAGCAATGGTTCTTTTACATGCCTCTCACCATAGACAGTGAGAGACATGGCCTGCCTTTGATAACCCAGTTAGCTGCACTGGGGGGACAGTGACAACCTTGTGGAGAATGGGACTCGAACCCCCAACCTTTGGATCAGCGATCCAGCACCCTATACCACTAGACCACCACTGCCCCTAATTGAAAAAGAGATGTTTTCCCTGTTAATTTGGTCACTTCTATGTTTTATCGAAAAATGATTAGGATGAGCACGCTATCTTATCCATGCTGCATGATTTATGCAAATTTAACTAAATAAAGGCCGTTCTAGTTTGAGCATGTTTCTCTGATAGGCTCCTCATCAGGAGGCACAGTGCATGCTGAATCGGATTAAAGTCTACTTTTTAAAGACCTTCACTTAAAAGTCTACTTTTCCCCCCTCATGAAATGCTTAATTGAGTTAGTAGCATTGTTTTGGGTGATTGCATTATTGTGAGACTGAATCCCTCCACTTTTTTTCTGAACATCAATAAACAGAATGTTTCTGTGGACTGCTGAATTTATTCTTGCACTGCTATTAGAAGTTGCATAAACAATAATGAGCAGTAAGATTTCTTTCTGAAGCAGTCAGGCAAGCGCAAGCCATGGTATTTTGCAGTAGATTATAAGTGATTATTTTCTCTATATTTTGACATTTGTCTGCCAAATGAGGCATTCCATAAATCCACAAATATAACCAGTCAACAAATTGAATATTCTGACCTGTCTATCACATCACAGATCTCCACATATCCCTGTGATCACAAAGATTAAGGTAATTTTAGAGGAATTAACTCTGATATCTGGTATCATAATTTAGATGGTTATTAACATCAATAAGGCACAAAATACTTTTGTGTTTAACAGGATCGAGCATCTTGTGCTAGTTATGCTGTACAACTCTGAAGCACATTTTGTGTATTATTGACAAAAACTTAACAAAGGCTTAAAATTGCAATCTAAAGCACAGGTGGCCTGGTGGTAAGGCGCTGGATCAAGGTGTTGGATGGTTGAGGGTTCAGGTTCCAGTCTCAAAGGGTTGTCACTGTCCCTCCCAGTTCAGCTAACTGAGTTACAAAAGGCCGGCCACGTCCCTGTCTATGGTGTGAGGCATGTAAAAGAACCATTGCTGACTTTTGTCAAGAGTAGCTGCATAGCCGTCAGCCAGCGTGTTTCTGCCCTACGATGGCCTGGGGAGATATCCAGGGTGTACTCTGCCCTCGCCCCGAGTCGGCTGAGATGGGCACCAGCCTCTCCGCAACCCCAATTAGAATTAAGCGGTTCAGAAAATGAATGAATGAATGTTAACTGTGCAAATTTCTACTTGGATTGAATAATTAACAAGAAAATCCCTTAAAAAACCGTGAGCCTTAGATATTAAAGCAAAACATTAAAACTATTAATAATTGCACCTATTATAAGAATCGATGGAAGATCTAGAAACCTACACATCTCCCACCTTGTGCTGCATTAATTTTCTTGCAGAGCTCAAGCCTGGGCGAAGCACCATTCAGACGCTGCAGAACTTTAGCATTTTTATGATGACCTCATATAGGTGTACGACAAAAAAATATTTTACGTCATTTTTAAATGATAAAAATATGAAACACTGAAGTTTATTGATAGAAAATATGAAGCCATTCATCAACACTATCAAATATAAATGATAAAATTCAATTTTCTTTTTGAAAAATGTATTTTAATTGCATATATCAAGGACATGCCCTGATTCCTGAAATACAGTAACTGCCATTTTAAAAGGAACCCTTTTTTTTTTTGATGACAGAACTCAGAGTAAATGATAGAGACCAGTCTACAGTCAAACGTAAGTCTAATATCATTAACATTTATTTAATATATTTTCTTATTTTCACAATTAATTTTTTGTTCAACTGAGCAATTAACAATTAAGGGCCTTGCTCAAGGACAACACGATGGCAACAGTGGCAACATGGTGGATCCTGGGCTTGAAGTAACCCCAATTTTTAGATCAGTAATCCAGAGCTCTAATCACTCTGCCACCACTGTCCATCTAACCATTCTTTATAAATAACCATTCTTTGCAACTGATTTAAGCAGAAAAGCATCTCAAAATACTCATCAGCCCTTGTGGTAGTTGAACTCTAGCAGCATATGTCTAGGGGCACGGGTGGCCTGGTGGTGTGGCGCTGGATTACTGATCAGAAGGTTGGGGGTTCAAACTCCACTATTGAAGGTTGTCACTGCTGTCCTCCAGTGCATCCCACTGGGTTATCAGTATCAACTGTGTCTCATTGTCTGTGGTGAGAAGCATGAAGAAGAACCAGTGTTGACTTTCAAAAAGTGTAGGCTGCATTTACCACCAGTGTGTTTCTGTTCTGTGCTGGCCTGGTAAGGATGTACTCTACCCTCGCCCAGTATCGACGGAGATGGACACCAGCTGCACCATGATCCTAATTAGGATTAAGGGGTTTAGAAAAATAAATGAACGAATGAATGAATAAGCATATGATTGCACCAGGTTCTACTTATGTCAGTTAACAACAGGAATATGAGGCTACAGTGAGAACAAGCTGGTTTAAACTATACAGCTGACTGCTAGAAAAACATTATATAGTTTTCCTTGCTCACCAACTCTCAGCACTCAACAGAGAAAAGGATCACCTCTGTACCTTTTACGTGACAACTTACTGCAGTGAGTCATGATATTGCTCTTCTGTGTCTTTTGCTTTCTTTTTTTTATTGTATCCTTCCCTTTGTCACCTTTGCTTTGCTTATTAAGGATTACTGAGAGTGACTGTCAAACATATTTATTTATATTAAAGATTCTTAAAAGTTGACACAATACCAGAACTAATCTTTTATTTGTTATATTATATACTAAAGTTCTCAGATAATTAGTTAATCAATTTAAATACAATGTAAGCATGGATGGGATTTGGGACATTATGTTAATGGAACCTAATACCTACATCAATAAAGAGCATAAACACTTTTGCTGACTCTTGAAGGAGGACTGAAAGGCCTGAAACTGCTGGCTTGGGTGGATGTCATAAAAAAAACAAAAAACAAAAAAACAATGTTTGTAGATAGAGCTTTCTCTTTTCCTTTTGGCTGTTCCCTTTTTTTCCCTCAGGGGTCGCAACAGCGAATCATGGATGCCCTTCCTGACACAACCCTTTAGCAAGAGGCAGAAACACATTGACGGTTGTGCAGCTCGTCTTTACGGAAGTCAGCAATGGTTCTTTTACATGAACCTCTCAACACAGACAGTGACAGATATGGCCGACCTTTGATAACTCAGTTAGCTGCACAGGGAAGGTGTGTGTGTGTGTGTGTGTGTGTGAGACAACCTTGTGGAGAGTGGGACTCGAACCCCCAGCCTTAGGATCAGCGATCTAGCACCTTTTACCACCAGACCACCACTGTCCAATGTTTGTAGACAGATCTTCTGTTTAAATTCACAGACCAAGCTACGCAGCACTTATTTAGGTGCTTCACTGTAAGCATTTCGGTACATTATTGTATCAGATGTTGAAACTAGCCAATTACGGTACTTGAATTCTTCCTTTGGATTCCCTGGTTTCCTTCCACAGTCCAAGTTGGATATTCTGAATTGCCCCCAGGTGTCAGCGTGAATGGTTATGTGTAGGTTGGCTCTGATGGCTTGGCAAGTTGTTCAGGGTGTATCATGCCTTTGCCCGGTGTCGGCTGAGATGGACTCAGCCTGACTGTGACCTTAATAGGATAGTTTTAACAAATGAGTGAGGGTGAGTAATGCATTAAACGTACAGAATAATGTTGTTAAGCATACAGATGATGATGTTATTCGAGACAAACAGGACAGGATTATGATGTGGATTCGGCTTAGGAAAGAACAAATGATAACATATCAAACCTGACATTTTGTGAAAGTGAAAGAAACATTTTTGTTTTTAGATAGCTGATATGTAAGTGCTACTGCCCGATTACACACCACATGAAAAGAACATGAAATTTTATGCAAAAGAATTGGCTATGTTGACATTTGACTGCCATACACAGAGATACCCCAAGTCTCAATTGTATTTTCATGAAAGCGATCTTACATTTCAGGGTTATTTGCCTGAGTTTGTTCTTGTAAGGTCTATATCTCGTCTTTTATGACTAGTGATAAGGCAGGTGGCCTAGTCTGTGAGCTGTTGTGGTGACTACAATAAAGCCATAACTCAGCGTTCCCATTAGAGCCGCATTGCTCCCCAGTCATCACACCTGCTGCTCTCCTTTTTTTTTACATCAGCTGCATCATGCACTTTATGGCCATTGCCCTCTCAGTCCATTGAAAGATGACAAGGGGGTTAACACTCTGTGACTGTGTTCTGTAGTCTAATGTTGACACACTGCTCTATGGCAATTATCTACAAGAGCCATATCAGACGCCATTTAAGGTTTTAAACTATCAGAGTCCTAATTATTCGTAGAAAATGGAAATAATATTTTACCCTCACAGAAGCACACTCGAAGAACCACACTTTTAATCTTGAAGTTTGAAAAACAAAATTAAAAGCAGTGAACAGGGCATCTGGTGTTATTGTAAAAATATCATCAACCGAGAATTAACAAGATCTATCTGCCATTTCATTCGAATGGCACACAGACCTTGTTAATTCGCAGTTGATGATATGTCACCATTGGTTGTGAAAACCTCACACAGAAATGAGTAAGAATGGTGAATGAGTTTCATGTAATTTACAGGGACGCTACACATTAAAATGAGAAAAGCCACGAAGCCACAGAAGATACACTACGCATCCCTGTCGTTACAATTGTTTTGACAACGCACAGCTGGAAAGTTCGTAGAACCACACTTAATCAATCCTAAACAGCTGTTCTATGCAGGATCTCACCACGTGCTCTCAGACTAATGATAAGGAAGACAACAGAGAAGTCACTCAAAGAGTTGCAGAGGTAAAAGCAACATCCCTAATACAGAGAACAATAACAAACTGCGCTACAATGATTTACGCTCCTCCACTCCATGCAAGACTGCCCTGCTAAAACTAAGCAAAACATGCCAGTTAAAAGCATATCGACCAATCAGAACTCTTTCAGAACTATATACTCTTCTCAGATTTCAAAACTTAGAAAATTGATGTTGACGTTGCATGACTTTCAAAGGGACCTTTATAAATTTGGGAAATTCAAGACAATTTATCTAGAACGACGCATTACTTAATTACAAGGCGTGAAGTACTTACATGTACAGTAATACTTATACGTTTTATGATAAGGAGTAAAAATGCATTCCACGTGTCAATGTAATGTGGATATACACTTGAAATATATTCCTGAAAGAAAAAAGTATCTTGATGTTTTAACATTCTTGAAATTCTTGACAACATAATACATTGGCAGCAAATTATTACTTTTTGACTTTGTTTGCAAGTTATTGACGTTCTGGATCCCATTAAAGTCAGGTAAACCATCAAGTATAACAATACAAAAAAGGGATCCATAAATTACATGTGGTACAGTGGTATAGTGGTGATCACTGTCACCCAACAGCGAGGAGGTTGTGGGTTAGGACATACCGGCCAACTGGGGCCTTTCTCTGTGGAGTTTGCATATTCTCCCAATGCCTTTCCTCCGGGTGTTCCAGTTTCCTCCCACAGTCCAAAGACATGCATATTAGGTAAACTGGCTACTCTAAATTGCCCACAGGTGTGAATACGAGTGTGAATGGTTGTTTGTCTCTGTATTAGTTCTGCCATGAACCGACAGCCTGTTCATGGACTACCACGCCTCTCAAATAAAAGTCAGTAATGATTGGCTCCAGCTCTTTTGCTTCCCTGAGCAATAAAGGAGTATACATAATGGATGGAAAATAACAACTTTAATGATGATAGATTGTTATTTTAAAAAAGATTACAAAAAATTTCCAGATCACCTGGCCATGGTGTATTGTTCTCCCACTGTCATAAGAATGTTGGATAGTTATAGGGTTTTCAGTTTCCTAAAAGGGACCTTGTTTGTTTGTTCTCTGGAAAGCGTACTGAGATGGTACCCTAAAGCCTCAAGGTATCTATTTTCACCTGCCTCCAGAGTTTAATTATAAAATATAATTTTAGTAGTATTTTTTATATTATAAATAGCAAAAACACCCAAGGATATGGTAAAATATATATTTATACAATGCTAGGTAAAATACTATGTGGGGCCGGTGGCGTAGTGGTTAGGGTGCTGTGCTCATGATCGGGAGGCAGTGAGTTTGGATCCCACTGAAACCCTCACTGTGCTAAGACCCCTGGGCAAGGTCTCAACCACAAGTGTGTCTCTGTTCACCCAGCAGTATAAATGGGTACCAGTAAAAATATACTGGGAAGGTAACCTGCGATGGACTAGCATCCCATCCAGGAGGAGTTGAACTCCTGGTCGCTTCACGCTGTGGAAAGCGGGGATAAGCATCGGCCTGATGAGCCACGAGGCTCGGATGTAAAAACCCCAAAGAAACAGGTAAAATACTTGTATACAATTAATGGTGCTTAAAAATTTTACAGTCAAGACACGATGATACAGTATATCAGGTGTGGAGAAGCATGCAGGAGTACAAACATTTTTAATGTTGACTCTCAATAACCAATGACCATGCATCAGTGAAAAACATCAAAAGACAGAAAGAAGATAAATCTCTCTTCACAAGCAGCCTGCAATTATTTTGTCGTACAGATTTAGCTGAAATACAACACAAGGGATTGAAATATATTTGCTTGAAATTAATTTAAAGGCTGCATAGTGGTGTTCACGTAAAAAAGTGCGTATTGTCTGTTGTGGGAAAATAGGTTAGGTTAATTCAAATTACACAATGTTCATATGAAAGTCATGTGATTATTGCAAGACAAAATAAATAAATAAATAAAATCAACGTTATGTTTCTTGGTGTATCAGATGCTGCAAGAAAGGTATGAAATTAGCATGTCTATCATAACACATCTGTAATACATTACAGGGCACAGGAGTCAAACTCAAGGCCCGTGGGTCAAATCTTGCCCGACGACTAATTTTCAGGTACCTGTGTTGTTTTCGTCAAGAATTGTTATAAAAAAAAAAAGTGAGTAACGGAAAAATGGACAAACGCTGAAACTAATTTTTCTAGGCTGATTTCACGGTGTCCTTTCTTAAGAGATGTTCAGCGATTATTTGTCCCTTGATGGCTTAGAAACAGAATGATAAGGTCCTCAATAAATATGAGTGTTGTAGGGCATTGCACACCAACCCTAGGAAATGGGCCTGGTGTTGAGAACCAGTGCAAGCATGTTTAAAACGCCATCATAAGCACCTACAGTGGCGTTTTCCATCACGCAAGCAAGTTTCATATGATACACCCTCAATTGTGCTATAAATTTTCCAAATTTTGTGTCATGGGCCTGTTTTATACCTGCTGTGCAGGTGATAGAGACATAAATCATTACAACAGAGAGTAATGTTTACTCTAACAAAGAGTGTTACACTTCTGCTATTTGCTTATAAAGTTAAAGAAAGAGAAGAAGACTGCAACTAAAACACACAAACTGCACAGATACTCCGATAAAGGAGTTCCCCAAAATGAGCAAAGTATGTCTCAATTTAGTAATAACTGGAAAACATGCATCAACTTGTTCTGTTACACAAAATGTTACCGTCCTGAGAGCTTTAGGCAACACAATGCCGATTTACTCAACAGTACCTTCATGGAATCACTGCAGTCTGTCTCACATTACTGCAGTTGATATTTCACACAATTTAAGTCCTAAAGACACAATATAGCTAAAATATTCATCCACATGAGAAATATAAATGTAATAGACATGCTTATTAATGAAACACTACAGCCTAAATAAGTCTGAAAGAAATTACATTCCAGATACCCACTAAAGCTATACAGGTTTCCTCAGATATGATAAATTGAAGAGTAATGGTAAACTTACAATTTTGATTCAACACTGTGTTGGTGGTCAAAGATCGTACTCTCCGAGTTTAACCTTTGCATTAGTAGTGACTCAGGAACTTCTGTAAATAGGTACATGTGTACACCATGCATAAGCATTGTCTTATAAATATCTTATAAATAGCTTTTAAATATTTCATTCAAACTTTGCATGTCATTGTGAAACATAAACGCTTCTCCTACATTAATAAAGTCCCATTACATCTTATATTTTCTGAGAAAGAAGTCCCTTTTATTTAATTTTTTTTTTTTTTTTGTACCATGTTCCAGATGGATTTTTCAAGAATTCAAAATCCATTCCTTCATTCTCAGATTGCACTGTTAATATTTAAATGCTTATTTAAATATATCACTCCCATCAGTTCCTTTATTAGCATCACTGTCATTGTCTGCTGGGCTTTGCAAAAATCATCGCACATTAACATCTGGTTGCTTTTCAGTTTCCAGGCTCATAAGCAAATTTCAAAAGGTCGGTGTTCCCCAAAGAAACAATATCTCAGTATTACCAAACTGAAATTTATATAAATGTTAATTACTGCAACGGATGTATTTCATCTTCATAAAAAATGCTGTAAACGACACACTACCTTGTATTAATATCTATATTTATTGAGTTTTTTTAATCCACTATATGCTCCATCCTAGGTTACACTGCTTTATGTAATTTCTATGATTAGCTAGCAGGTACCAAAAAACGTCTGATATCAACTTCTCAAGGCGGTACCGGAAGCATCAAGTTTAACCAGTGACTTTAATACAGCACTAAGACAATTAGGTTAAGGTAAAGTCCTTTGGGCTTTTTACACCCGAGCCATAGTGGCTCATCAGGCCGGTGCTTATCCCCGGTTTCCATTTCCATAGCGTGAAGCGACTAGGAGTACAACTCCTCCTGGATGGGATGCTAGTCCATCACAGGTTACCTTCCCAGTATATTTTTACTGGTACCCATTTATACTGCTGGCTGAACAGGGGCACACTTGTGGTTAAGATCTTGCCAGGGGTCTTAGCACAGGGCGGTCTAACTGGGATTTGAACACAGATCCTCCCAATCATGAGCGCAGCACCCTAACCACTACGCGACCGGCCCCGCAGAAGACAATTAAGAACTCAAAAATAGTGATAGATCAATTTAGGGATGTAATACAAACATTGAAAGATAGTTTACCAGTTTTTTAAAGTTGATCTACCAGCTCAACCTCAGCCTGTGTTGTAACAGCTGGTGACACCAAACTAGATTATTCTTCAGGGAGATGTAATCTTGAGACCTTTCTTGTATTTAAATCATGGGAAAATGCACAAGCCTAAACGCCGCCTCTAACCTCAATCATAATCTCTTATATCATGTGAACTGCTATGTATGATACCTCGTTATATTCCAAGGCCACAATTTTACACGATACGCTATTTTACATTCCCTGACTAAGTGCGGGTGGCATACAGTTGAGCATGTGGGCCTCAAAGCAAGAAGGTCCCCCGGTTTTAATGGCCCGGACATTTCCGTTTGGGATCGAGTGCTTTGCTATTGCTCGCGTGAGTTTTCTCCGGGCACTCTGGTTTGTAAACACAGTCCAAAGACATGTACAATATGTCACTTGGCTCTACCAAATTGCCCTTAGGTGTGCATTGAGTATGAATGGCTGTTAAAAGTGTATTCTATGGTTAGAGTCGGTTGAGATAGGCTTCAGCCTTCCCGTGACCCTTAGTGGTAGCATTAAGTGGTTCATAAAATGGGTGAGAGTGAGTGAAGATATGGAGTTTGTTGCATTCTGCTTCCCCCTTGTGGTAACAAGACCTGAAGTGAATGATTAAAATGGTTCAAGACAAAATAAAAGCAGAGTGTGATATTTTAGAATGAGAAAAGCCTCCGTGTAATGAATAAACACATTCATTCGTTATACCAACTCTGGCTATGTGCCCTGTCACCTTATACTACTGATAGATATTAGAGATAAGCTTGAGGCGATATCCACTTAGACTGGAGTGAATAATTAGTTTAGTACGTACATGAGTATGGCCTCGCCTATGAAACACGAGTTTTTGTGGTTTTTGGTGCCCATACAAAAACATGCTCTGAATCAATCACTTTGGACGTAGGATTTAGGATTTTGCTCATGCTACAGAATACTTCTAGCAGATTGAATGAATTTCAACTTGTTCCACATTCACAGGTCCAAAACTGTTGTGCTTTCTAAAAACCTTTGTGCAGTTGGACCCCATGAAACTCACAAAAAATTTTGAGCAGTAATTAACTTATGAAGCCAATTTTAACCAGCATGACGTTAGGATATAAAACCTGTGCCAGTTCGAGGGATAGTTTTGACTATCTAATACCATGACATAGATCTTATTTTATTTAATTTGAACATTTACCCAGGTGTCCCAATTTGTGGTTCCATTAGCAGAGACACACTACACGGGAACAACAACAGAAAAATATCAGTATTGAAGTTTTATTATTTATGACTGTAGGTTAGGTTTCGGTTCGGTGGCAGTAGGTTACTGTCTCATGAAAGTTTGAAGCATTTTTTAATTAATTAATTTTTTTTTAATCTTGAACAATGTAAAAGCTACACTGCTTAGCTTTTTTTAAAAATTTTTGAATGGCATTTAAAAAAAAAAAAATTTACGTTTTCAGTTCATTTTCTGTAACAGCTTAATCCTAATTAGGGTCGCGGGGAGGCTGGCGCCCATCCCAGCCGACTCCAGGCAAGGGCAGAGTGCACCCTGGACAGCTCGCCAGGCCATCGCAAGGCGGAAACATGCTGATGACTTTGCAGCTACTCTTGTTGAAAGTCAGCAATGGTTCTTTTACATGAACCTCACACCATAAACAGTGAGAGACATGGCCGGCCTTTGATAACTCAGTTAGCTGCACTGGGTGGGAGGGGACAGTGACAACCTGTGGTGAGTCCCCCAACCTTACCTGAACCCCCAACCTTAGGATCAGTGATCCAGCGCTCTGGACCACTAGGCCACCACTGCCCAAATTCTACGATTTCAGAATCATCATTGGAAACCATGTCGTTTTCTCCACAGGTTACATTCAAGCATTATCTCAAGTTTTTGGGGTTTATAACTGTTAATATCAGGTCATATGATACCCACCATAGTTTCACTAGCAAGGCCACCCAGCCACTGCTTGCGATACCTGTACATGCTTAACCAAATCAAATGAGTGTATTTGAGAAGCGAGGAGGGGGAGACAAGGAGGTTTCAGGTCTGAGATCTACTACAATATTGCATGCATGTCCGAACAACATCTAAGGAATCTCAGATTGAAAATAAAGCAGTAATTTTGTTCAGTCTAATCATCCTGGCAGTGTTCAATTTTATTTCCAAAGGGCTCCAACTTGGCTGTAATAAAACAAAAGGTCGAAGGCCATGATCTAGATTCATAAATAAAATGTGGGTATTTATGCTCAAAATAAATCATTCCACATGACCAACTTAATTAATTATGTTAAAAACATTGTTTATATAAACAAACAAATAGGGATCAAACCCTCTACCCATTTTATAATTTCCCTGCATGTGCCTTGTGGCTGCCTTCTGTGATATATATAATTGCTGATATTTTCCACCATTCCTCTTGGCAATATCACTCAAATGCTGTCAGACTCAATAAACATGCTCGACTAGACCTCATGAGCAGTAGATTGATATATTTATATATAACAATATTAACATTACATGTATATACAGTACAGTATATTAATGTCATCATAGCAATGCGCATAGGCCTGCTGGGCCTTGAAAGTGACAGTGACGACTCAGAAAAGTCCATCAAACTTTAGAACTTTACAATAATAACATGCAATATTGTTTATCATATAAATCACATTAATATGATCATTATTCTGGAGAGAAGTGGAATGTAATTTACCGGAACATGGAACAATTTGGAGCATGTTGAGCCTGAGGCTGAGTCCGCAAGTTGTGTGACGTCATTTTTTTCCAGAGTCGACAGATATTATTGCCGCATTTAGCAAAAAAAACCCCCAAAAAACAAAAAACATGCATGGTTAATGTGTCTTGTTGGAGATCAGATTCATTGGACCGCTTCAATGTTCATTTTAAAATAAATGTTTAAGTGAAAATCTAGATGCAGTAGGTCAGTAAATTTCTAAGCAATTATCAACATGAACCGTGGTTTTGTTTTTCGCAGGAATTTCCGTATCCTGCATAAAAACAAATTCTAATGGCTGAAGGCCTTCGTGACAATCCGCACTGCCCAGTCACGGCGTGGCTCTTATAATACCGGGATCTCCACACATTGAATGACTGTACAGTAGATAAGAGGATGGAAACACGATTGTGTCAGGATTACAAGCCAGGACCTCTGCGGTCGCCATTTTTTCTTTTCCAAAGAAAACATTACTTCTGACTCAGTTAGCGGGAATAGCCAAAGTTGTTTTTTTGCTGTCCTGAAGTTTTCCGAATGCATGTCAAAAAACGGTTTTGCTTCAGAGTATCGCAATACATTTTGTTTGCATGTTAGAACCGGTTTAACCTAGTGACAACCTGTTGAGAGTGGGGCTTGAACTCCCAACCTTAGAATCAGTGATCCAGCTCCTTTACCACCAGGCAACCACTGCCCAATGATAAGGACAGTGTTTTTATATGATAAGAGATTACTGTCAGACTCTCACTGTAAAATGTCAACGTTATCACAATACCTATACAACACAAGGGCCATTGCACAAACCCCGCCCAAGGTCGCAAAACAGTGATACCTCTGCTCACGAACATAATTGGTTCCCAGAAAGTGTGTGTAAGGCGAAAAGTTCGTCTTCCGAACATTTATTTCCCATAAGAAACCATTAAAATGAGAATAATCCGTTCCCAGGTCCCCATAAAACATAATTTTCTACTAAATAAGCCTTAAAACTACACAAAAATATACCTTATTTTATGTATAATAAATGTGCTCTTGTATTGTAATTAAAGAAATAAACTGTACTGTATAATAAAGTCGTTTTATTTACCTTTGTGATGGTAGTTGATGGCTTGATGGAATGGAGTGGGAGGAGGGAGGGAGGGAGGGAGGGACTTACTGTTTGGAAGGAGTGTTTGGAAACACCTACTGTTTGGAAACACCCTTAGCCACACACGCACCCTTAATAGCTTCCTTGTTCTTAAGGATGGGAGCAATGGTAGACTTAGCGTACTGGTACTGGGACGCCGAGTCACACAAACGCACACCTCGTTCGTGTTTTTCAATGATCTCCGTCTGTGGTGGGGTCTTTTTCGGTCCCATAATAGCAAAAGTACACTCAATATGGTCCAAAATGTCTATCAAACACAAACCACTTCCGCACTCAAAGAAAGGGGGTGATGAACTGTGACGCTGTGAGCGTGCGTCAGCTTCTCGTGGCCGCCACCGTGGCGCTGTTCGACCGCGTGGTTTGATTCGTCCGCCGAAAACTAGTTCGTCAGCAGAGACTATATGCTCGCAAATTTAATGTTCTTGAGGCGAAAAGTTCGTGAGCTTAAGCGTTCGTCAGCGGAGGTTTTACTGTACTTCACTTTTTTATACTTTCTTCAGAGACACTACAACGAAACCTTAAGGTTGCACGTAGCAGCCATGTAATTTAATAAATCCATTCACAGAATCAACTTTAATACAAAATATTAAATTTTATACGAAGCAATACATTTTATCTTTACTCTTTTAGTACAGTGGTAACTCAATGCTTCAGACTCTGGGTTACCAGTGGTTCCAACCCCATTCCTTCTTTTTGAACAAGATCCTCAACTCTCAACTGCTCATAGAACTGTAAGTCACTCTGGATAAAGGCATCAACCTCATGCACCGTACTGTTAAGTAATCATGAGTCAGAACCGCGAACAGCAGCAGTGATAATTTTAGAGGTTTTTAGCATTGCATAATTATTCTTGTGTTACGACACAAGTTTATTTACCTTTTATGGTGCTCTGCTTGTGATTACAGACACTCCCCGACTTACGTTCATTCGTTTTACGTATTTTTCAATTTCACGTTTAAAAAAAAAGTCAAATTTTGAGTTTAGTGTGCTCTCTGTAGTGTGAGACGTACCTATGTAGTACGCTGATGTAATACGCTACTTCCACATGATGCTTCGTCCATTGTTTACAAATGACAGAGTGAACGTGCCCCTCCTTCTTCCCAGTTCACTGCATGTTACCCTTGTGTTAAGACGTCGTCTCTGTTATCTTTGTGTTTACACTGTTTTGCAGACTTTTGTAACCCTACGCAAATATGGTTGGTCAGAAGCGTAAGCCTACTAGTGATAGTGGTAGCCAGAAAAAGCGACAAGCCATCTCATTAGAAACGAAGATGGCTATTAAGAGTGCTGTAGTGGTGGGTATACGCCGATACACACCATGTACCCACTTGTTTTAGTGGCTAAGTTGCGTGTACTGACTTAATTTGGTCTACTTTATAGGTGATCAATGTAAATTTCCGCGACTGTGTAAATAAAAAGCGGAGATGAAATGATAAATAGTTTCAAAGCCAAAGCCACACCCTCCCTGTGCTCCGCGCACCTCAGCCCATTTTGTGGCTGAGATGCTACTGCGTGCCTCGGTTTCTTCGCTGCCATCGTGTACTCACATTTTTTGACCACTACAGCACTGGCTATTATTAAGAAAATTGATGCTGAAGAAAAACATGTGAATGTTGAACGTTTCTTCCAAATGGCTCCGTCGACCATCGGAACCATTTACAAGCAGAAAGATCTCATCACAGAGAATGTTAAAGGTTATATTTGATATACTTACTATATATGATTACTGTATTTGATATTTGATGAGTGAATTTGATTAAAATTTATCTATTTGAAATTATATTGCTTGAATTTAATTTATTTGAAATTAATGTTGACATTATTTGCTATATTTGATATTATTTTACAATCTTATGTTTATAATAATTGATTTAGGGGTGTTTTATGAGATACGGTAATGGTATTTATGGATGTACAAAACAGTATGAACGTCATACGTCACTGGAACATACAGTAACAACTTACGTTTTTTTTCACCTTACATTCGGCCGTCGGGAACCGAACTAAAACATAAGTTTGGGAGAGTCTGTACTGGCAGAAGACAGTCCTGAACTCACAGTGTGGCTTTAGTGAATGCTTTCTTCTGCTCAAATGTCTGGCTGTCTCTTCCTTGAACATGAGTTTGAGACATAAGTGATGGTTTTTTAAGGTTATCAATCCCTGTCAATATCAATCCCAGGTTCCAAGAGTGTTGCTATTTTCCACACCAAGACATTTCCTTGTGTGAATCACAAAGCGGACATGACAAACAATACTTTTCAGGAATGTAAATTTTTACTTAAAATGTAATTGAATGCTGGCTATGAAAAAGGCTCCTGAAACTCCTGAAGTTTTGGTGATGCTGCCAGTTCAGTTCATTTTCTGTAACCACTTAATCCTAATTGGGGTCACGGGGAGGCTGGCACCCATCCCAGCTGACTCCAGGCGAGGGCAAAGTACACCCTGACAATCACGCTGACAGCTTTGCAACTACTCTTGTTGAAAGTCAGCAGTGGTTCTTTTACAGCCGAACACCATAGACAGTGAAATACATGGCCGGCCTTTGATAACCCAGTTTGCTGCACTGGGGGACGACGACAGTGACAACCTTGTGGAGAGTGGGACTCGAACCCCTAAACTTAGGATCAGCGATCCAGCACCCTATACCACTAGGTCACCATGCCCTGATGCTGCCAGTGTGGGCGAGGGCAGAGTACACCCTGGACAGCTCGCCACACCATCGCAGGGCGGAAACACGCTGACGACTTTGCAGATACTCTTGTCGAAAGTCAGCAATGGTTCTCTTACACCTCACAACATAGACAGTGAGACACATGGCCCAGTTAGCTGCCCGGGGGGGTGGGGCTGGGGGTGTTCATGACAATCTTATGGAGAGTGGGACTTGAACCCACAGCCTTTCGATCACTGATACAGGGCCCTATACCACTAGACCACAACTGCCCTCAATCACAGTCGTGTTAATCTTCAAATACAGGAGCACTACCTTTAATGATGTATTGCTTAATGTAATCTATTTTAGTTTCAAGGCATTTTATAATGGGAGATTGGCGCACATATAGTGAGGATATGATTATAATTTTTGGAGTGGATTTGAAATGTGTAAGCAGCTTCTTCCTAACCTGAAAATATGGCCAAATACTTTCATTATAGCACCACCTTTTGCTGGTTTCAGAAACAATATTAATAAAAATTTTGAGCATACCCAGAGAACCTTTTTAAAAACAGGAAAATAAAACTGTAAATATAAATCTGAATATAATTTTAGTATCAACTGATTTCCAGTTTTGTATCCTTGCATAGAAAATTATATATTTATGATAATAATTCATTCATCCATTTTCTGAACTGCTTAACACTAATTAAGGTTGTGAAGAGGCTGGCGCCCATTTCAGCCGACTCTGGATGAGGGCGAAGTACACCTTGGACAGCATGCCAGTCCATTTCAGGGCCGTAATGGAATAATATGTTAACCAATTTGTATGACCAAATCTGAAAAAAATGTCTCAAACATAACGTATAAAGATAATATACATGTATAATACCTAGGGGTGTCATTGAAAACCTATTATTGGTATCGATATATTGATAAAAAAAATTCCGATGCATCGATACATTGGAATATTGCTGTACTGTTCCATAAATGCATAAAATAGAACAGGCTGAGATATATTACAGTAGTTTGTATAATGCATTGAATACAGTGAGTCGTTGACTTACGACCTATGCGAGTTTCGTCTGATCGACTTTCCGACCGCAAAAGTGGTGAAGCATGATTCATGGCAGTGCAGTGCGAGTGTTGTGTACGATAGTTTGTGCTGCCGGCAGCGCCAGCATTTTAAAAGGCCAAGCAGGAGATGATGCAGCTTCACTTTCTAACAAAGCCAATCTTTTCTGTGTGGGCGGGTCCGATACCTTGAAGCTCTAATTTTATTGGTCTCACACGCTGCAGTGTTTATGTGACAGGAAGCGCGTCCCAAGTTTTGGCAACCAGCTGGTCTGCGGGTTGAAGTTTTCCATGTCTGTCCTTTTGTGTTTTCTTTGCAGCTGTGCTTGGCTCCGTGGAAATGAGCCGAACAAAACGAAGGAAATTTATCTCTTTACTCAAACAACACGTGCAGTCTGTGGCTATTGTTATAATCCAATAAAATTGGAGTTTGAAGCTATCGGACCCGCCCACACAGTAAAGTACAGAAAGGATTGGCTCTCCACTGCGTGTCACAGTGACGTGGTATTGAAAATAGATGTATAGATTCAGAAGATGCACATATCTGCATTCTCCGGTGATAAGTGTCTCTTCTTGGTCAAAATGTTCCGTGCTGTTGAGAACACGCGCTCTGATGGCACACTAGAAGCAGGGACGTACCATTTACCATACAGAGAGGCGGGACGTACCATTTACCATACAGAGAGGCGGGACGTACCATTTACCATACAGAGAGACGGGACGTACCATTTACTCGGGGTGTCATTGAAATGGCATTTACTACAGACGCTGTCATGAACACGGGAAGCTATAACGTTAGAAGTATCGATATCCCATTTATAGGTATCGATTATCGATCGACATAATTATATCGGCGATATTCTGATAGTCAATGACATCCCTAATAATACCCCATTTCACTAGACTACGGCATGCAAGGATCGTGGCGGAAAGGTGCGGAACACAGTCTACAGAAGAGCTTTGGCATTTTTACACGAAAAACTGGTGAAAATCCTACGGAAAAGTGGAAATTCTTATACCCCCATTTCACTGGACTACGGCATGCAAGGATCGTGTAGTGGAAAGGCACGGAACGCAGTCTACAGAAGAGCTTCAGCATTTTAACACGGAAAATGGATGAAAGTCCTATGGAAAAGTGGAAATTATTACACTCTTGGAACGTTCACAACATGTGCGGAACAGATACGGCAAACTACGCCTAAGTGACCCCACGGAACAGTCACGGAATTTATTTCACTCACGGACTATATTGGCCTGCCGGAAGAATACGGAAGTGGCAGAAGACTTGAGGAATAACTACGGAATCACACGGAATGACACGGAAGATGAGAGGATAATTGCGGAACGTTTGCGGATGACAACATTTTTGTTTCCGTAAGTCTGCCGTGCTCCAGTGATATGGGGGTATTACATAATGTTTCACAATAGAAACCACATGTTGTGAATCATTTGTTAAATCATTTTTGAGAAATTTTACAGATTCTGTTTCACACAAAAAAGAAAAAGGTTACACATGCCAAAAACTTTACAGTTTCAAGTACAGTGATACCTCACCTTACGAAATTAAGCCGCTCTAGAGCTTTTTTCGTAATCTGCATTTTTCGTAAGTTGAACCGCATTTTACATGTAAAACACGTGATTCGTTCCAAGGCTCCCAATACTACCCCCTAAACACTTTAAAAATAATAAAAGCATACCTTTTAAGACCTCCTTCTGCTTCAATATCATACCGATGGTAGATGGGTTTGGCCATATTCCTTTGTGATACCACTCGAACCCGTTTCTTATTCTCAATCGCACTCGAAATCACACGTATGTGTGTGTGCGCGCGTGTGTGTGTGTGTGCACGTGTGTTGACCATGTCTTCTTAGCAGTTATAATCTTACAAATGTTTATGGAAGGTTAAAAGCCTGAGTCAAGAAATAAAGCAGAAAACAACAGTAACTCTGCCCTTTACACAAAAAGCATCATGGCGGATTCAGCTCGATGATAGGCAAAGGGAGGTAGGTGCGTCATTCCTCCTAGGCAATGGGATCCCTGTCAAAGAAGGCGCTTGAGTGAAGGTGACATGAACGACAGCTCAGTTGTTAGCCAATGGGAGGCCAGCGGGGTGGGATGTTTGAATGTCATTGATGGGAGAGCAGCTCGTGCATTGTTTGAATGTTTGAATGGCGTGTTTGAATTTTTAAGATGGCGCTTTCGTAATGTGAACTTGTTTCGTATGCTGAGACAAAAATTTTAGGAAAATGCTTTTCGTAACCTGAATTCTTCATTTGGTGAGACTTTCGTAAGGTGAGGTAGCACAGTATTTGGAGAGAAGATCATGCCAATCTTACACATTAGGCCACAGTTGAATATATGTGCTCCAAAACCAAAACTATTGTTATTGGTTACTTCCCACATGTATAAAACCAACCAACCAACCAACCAACCAAACAAACAAACAAACAAACAAACAAACAAAAAACCTTTTAACTGTAATGTTAATAACTACCACCTATGGGTATGAGTGGATTATGAAAAGCATTCACAAGCAAGGAATGAACATGAAGCCACCTTTGACCTTTGTCCATTGGGCTCGGCACAGTGAATTTGCATGAATGCTCTAATGAGTCCGAGAATAAAAGGACTCTGTTTGCACTGACTCTGAGCAGAGTATTAATGATGCCAGCATTACCAATAATGCTTATGTGATGCACATGCAACAAAGATTCAGGATCTATGTGCATCACATGAGCATTACTGTCCAGCCGGTTGGCTATGCATTTAGTTCTTTTGTTTGTAGTTCTGCACCTAACCTGCTCTCATTCAGTAACTACATCATTTGCATCATAAAGATTAACTTTAAAAAAAAACAAACAAAAAAAACACACACACACACACACACACACACACACACACACACACACACACACACACTTTGCTTCTGCACTTGCATCTATCCTATCTCATTTCTGTAAAGGCAGGTCTACATTTTTTCTTTGACATCATTCCCTGTTTAATATGCAGCAGACAATTAACGGGCTTTGCCATTTCTCTCCTTTACGCACATGGAAACCCAGATCTTCTAATGGTTTCTGATCACAGTTAATCCTTAAAGCAAATGACTTCTAATCCTAGAATCTTGCTTGCAGCTACCTGTGGGAAATGCTAACCAGCTTCTTCATGTTCTTTCATTCTTCTCAAAGATTAGTCCAATATATATTAATCCCTTCATTTATCTTTGTCAATGAAGAACAAGAATCATTTAAAAGAGAGTAAATAATAGACAGAGCAGGAGAGAGTTAGGAAAGCTTTATTAAAGACAGCAGAAGGCAGGTGCTCGCCACCTCTGTACTGATGGCCCTTATACCCAGAGACTTTCTAATAAGATGCTCCGCATATTAAACCGCACCTCTCTCATACATCTCATTAACTTTGCATGTCCAGTGAGATTGCCTTGACAAGTAAACAAAACAGTTAAAAAATTGGTAAGAATTTATACATATAAAAATGAATATTCAGGTGTTGGTTGAAATCACAGTTGCACAGATCTGTTTTTTCATCAGAAATGAATCTAATAATTATAAACATAGAATAAATACATTTAAATTAGAAAGGCTGGCTACAAAAAAGGGGGAAAAAAATGGAATGTTTTTACCTGATTATTTTTTTTAATTATTATTACATGGCTGACATGCAACACGCAGATGGTTGCATAGGGAAGCCTCACAGGTGTGGGTAAAAGGTATGGTGAGGCATAGTTTCCTTGGGCCTGTGTATTTATTTTAAATTCAACATTTATAAGCTGCCATCTGCTGTCGGATGTTCTTGCCTTGATTATTTACCCAAAGAAAATATGGTGGTGAAAAATTCATGTGTGTGCGTGTTACACTGCATTCATCTGACCTTAGGGTCCCCGACAGGATGGAAAAGCAAGGTCAGAAGCACGCCGAGATGAGGTCAGCTGAGCCAATGTAGAGGTGGCCAGTGACATTACTTTCACACCTTCATTTGCCCCCAGAGCATAGCAGAAAAGAGACAGCAGTGATTAGACAAGCACAGACATTCCGTTTCACAGCATTGGGAAAATGGGCTTGTGACTCCAGCATGGTGCATGTGCTTCAAACACTGCGCTGCCAAAACAAAGGCTCCAGCTCGATTTAAATGCACAAAGAAGGAAGAGCCTTTCACTGGATAGTTACCGACATTATTTATATTTCATGTATTACGTGTTATTTAATCTTAACCAATGCAGTTAGTGCCTTCCACAGCAAGCACATAAGAGGATGCATAAGAAGATGCATCTCACTGTTCTTGACAAGATGCCATTATATTTGCCTCAATAATAAAGAAATTTCTGAAATTACTAAAAAAACAAACAAACAAAAGAGGAGGTGAAGAACTATGTATATGTATATGTTTAAACACATTATAAAAACCTGAAATTATAGTCGACTAATTAACGTAGCACAAGAAATAAGGTTGGAATAATGGAGAGACCCTTCTTGGAGTCTGTAGGGGGTGTGTTGGAGAACGCAACCCCCATGGGACTCACTCATTGTTCTGGGAGACTTCAACTCCCATGTGGCAATGATAATGTGACCTGGGAGGATGTGATCAGTAGGTACAGCCTCTCCAGCCTGAACCCAAATGGTGCTTCATTGTTGGACTTCTGGGCTCAGGACAGTTTGTCCATCATGAACACCATGTTCGAACATAAGGGTGTTCATAGGAGCAATTGCCACCAGGACACCCTAGGCCGCAGTTTAATGATCGACTTTTTAGTTGTGTCACCGGACTTGCGGGGGCATGTTCTGGACACAGATGAAGAGGGGAGCTGAGCTGTCAACCGATCACCGATGGTGAAGAAGTCCGCCATCCAGACCTGGCAGGCCCAAGCGTGCAGTTAGGGCCTCCTGGGGACTTTTGGTGGCTTCTCCTGTCAGCGCCACCTTTAACTCTCACTTCCAACAGAGCTTACCCACATCTCGAAGGACGCAGGTGACATAGAATCTAAAAGGGCCATGTTTCATGCCTCTATGACTGAGGGGGCAGCCCATAGCTGTGGCTGGAAGGTCATTGGTGCCCGTTTTGGGGTTAGCCCCCGAACCTGGTGGTGGACACCTGCATTGAAGGGGGCTGTCCAACTGAAAAAGGAGGCATATCAGGGCTTATTGGCCTGTGGGACTCCCAATGCAGCAGACAGGTACCGGAAGGTCAAATGTGCTGCAGCCTGCGTTGGGGGAGTTCAGTGAGGGCCTCGAAAGCGATTATTGGTAAACCTCAAAAAGGTTCTGGACTACCATCCTCAGGAGGGAGAAACAGTTCTCCACAAACACTGTTTACAGTGGAAGTGGGAAGCTGCTCACCTCGATTGGGGATGTCATTGGGAGGTGGAAGAAATAGTTTGAGGACCTGTTCAATCCCATCAACATGCCCTCTGCGGAGGAGGAAGACCGGGTTTGGGCGGAGGTCCACCCATCATTGGAGCTGAGGTCACTGAGGTAGTCAAAAAGCTGCTCGGTGGTTGGGCTCCGAGGGTGGATAAGATCTGCTCTGAATATCTCAGGGCTCTAGATGTTGTAAGACTGTCTTGTTTGACACGTCTGTGCATCACGTGGTCATCGGGGGCCATACCTCTGGATTGGTAAACCAGAGAGGTAGTCACCCTTTTTAAAAAGGGAGACCGGAGGGTATGTTCCAATTATCGTGGAATCACAGTCCATAACCTACCCAAACAGTCTATGCAGGGGTGCAGGAGAGGAGGACCCGACTGATAGTTGAACCTCGGCTTCAGGAGGAACAATGCTGTTTTCATCCTGGCATCCACTCTTTACCAGCTCTCCATGCTCTACAGGATCCTGGAAGAGGCGTGGGAGTGTGTTCAACCTGTCCTCATGTGTTTTGTGGATTTGGAGAAGGCTTTCGACCATTTCCTTTGGGTTATCTTGTGGGGCATGAGCCAGGAGTATGGCATTCTGGGCCCTTTGCTGCGGGCCATTGAGTCACTGTCCGAGCCATTGAGTGGTTCCGGTTTGAAAGTGATGATGATGATGATGATGATGATGGAAAGAAAAAAATCTTGACTGACCATGATTGAAGGTAGCAAACGCTTGGTGAAGTTAAATCTTACATAGTAAAAAAAAGTAGCAGTTACAGCTGTGAACTGAACAGTCATGAACAAGAACTCAGGTGATTGGGAATAATCAGTTGTAAAGGCCAAAATAAAATAAACTGATAATAAGAATAGTCAGACTAAAAGATTCAGTGTGCTAGAGAGCATACAAATTGAACTGTAGAGTGATGGAAAAAGGTCACGTGATCTTATGAGTCCACACCCTATGGAGAATCTACAGAGAGATGTTCATATCAGGGAAAGAAAGAAATCAATGGAGCCATCCTGATTTGGGATCACTGCACAATATGCCATAGAGTATTATGAGCTAGATGTGCTTGGATAGTTAGGTCGAGGCTCCGCAAAATTATATAGCAACAAAGTAACGCGTGTGGATGACCCGAAAGCACGAAATGACCAGGTTATCCCAACAATACAGTTTTTCTTCCCTTATGGAATGGGTATAACATCTGGGCTCAAATGCTAGAAAAGTGGTTCAGGGGGAATGTTTTGTTGTTGTGTTCCAGCTCGCCAGTGGTTACTTATTGTTTACACTACCAATCAACTTTATGAGCAAATTAGGTATTTTATGTGTGACAGTTTAGTACATGTACGTTTATGTTAATTTTTCAGAAATATTACTGACATAAGGAATATGAATGAATGAAAACAAAGACTTACATACGCCAAATGAAATTATTCTCTTTTTTATTCTCTTCAAAATCTTCAGATTTTTCATTTAGAAGTTAAGAATTATATAAGAAAGGGAGGGGAAAAAAAAAAAGTTTTTCCACACAAGCAACAGAACAGAAATAGGTTGCGTGATGACCCTCAGCTAGCATTGCCATTTCCTTCTTGCGTTAATCTGCACATTGGTGGTAGTTGTAACCTAAGGGTTAGAGCAGGGGTCTCAAAACATTTCCTGCGGGAGCCACATAACTTTTCCCTTCTCTGATGGGGGGCCGAGATCAGTTTGTAACAGAAAAAGTGTGACGATCACAGGGCTGCCTAAACGTAAACATTTACTGTTTTCCAGTAAGCCATGCATAACCAGATATTATTAACCCTTTTCGGGACCTTCACAGAAAAAAGTCAGGAAATAATAAAAAAAAAACAAAACGCTGCTTGCTATCAGTTGAGCAACCCGAAAGCTGCCCGAGCAGACTGACTGGTTCAGCTGAGCCTGGCGTACAAATGTATTCTTTTGAGCTAACAGTCCAGTTTTAAGCTTTGAGAGTTTGTCTATTCGCATTTGGCCTTGCAAGCAATCATACTCGTCTTTGAGATGGGATTCAGAGTTGTATTGTTTGAATACCGCCACTGTGTCTTGACAGATAATACAAACAACCTTTTCTTTGCATTAAACAAAAAAATAATTGTTTGTCCACTGCAGGTGAAATACCCTGCATTCTGAATCAAATTTTCTCTTCCATAACGTTTTAACCATTATTCCGTTCTATTTGACAGGGGAGAGTCTAGAATTTTTGTTTGGGGGGGGGGGGGTGTTAAGATGGGGCACAGACGGCAGAAGGGTGGAGTAGAATGCTATGTTCTGGGTGTGAATTAGTCTTCACCGCGTTGCCAGATTAAAAAAAAATAATAATCATAATGCGTCTCTTGTACTATTCAGGGGGCCGGGCCAAATGTGGAGATGGGCCGCATCCGGCCCACGGGCCATAGTTTGGGGACCACTGAGTTAAGCTTTCCTCTGTAACATAACAAATGCACTGAAGTTTGGGGACCACTGGGTTAGAGAAACTGCTTTGGGACCGAATGGTTGCTGGTGTGGTTCCTGAATTAGCAGGAAACGTATGCAGCAATGGATAAGTGATCTGCCTTCGACAGGGCACCCCACCCCAAGCTGTTGTGTGGACGCCCCATTGTGTGCGTGCTCACTTTGGACTTATTAAATGCAAAGACAATAGTTTCCCTTTTGGGATTCATTCCGTATAGTGAAATAAAAAAATATATATATACACAATGTACCCGACTTATACTAGAATTAAAATAAAGTACAAAAACAAGCAATAGTTTGTTGAATAGAAGGAGAAGGAGAAAGAGGATAAGAGAGAGAGAGATTTTTGGCCTTACTGGGCTTTGCATACCATCCAATATTGGACGTTTGGAAAATTCATCACCAACAGTCAGGCCAGGGCCCCAGTGAAACATGGGTGGTCACTAACAAAGTTTTAAACAAATGACTTTACATGATGTGATCATTATCTGTAGTAGAGCAACAAAAGGAGGGATGAAGGAAACAGTTTCCTGTCGAAAGACAAAATTATGAGTGACACAACACTTTGATGATGGCCAGAAAAAACATCAATAAACAAAGCCATGTTTGTCTGAAGATTGGACCGGCTGACTCACTGGATGATGGTTGGAAGCTCAGGACATACTTGGACAGGAAAAATAAAATCATGAAACCCACAAGCGGTCATGTTCCTTTTGGCCACTCTTTTGCCTTCTTTTGCTGAATCAGCAACGACTAGTTTGTGCAAATGGAAAGTACAATAAATTTACATTAGACAGTATGTAATAGTACAAACATGTCTGAGCACGAGAACCTACCATATGACCAAGTGGTTTATTCAAAGAATACTTACAAATCAGGTACAGTCGAAGTAGTAACTGTGGCCCAACGTCATCTCTTGGTTAAGATCTCTTAAGTAGATTATTAATTAATATTATTATTTTTTAATGTGTTATTAATCATTCAACCAATAATTAGGTTTTACAGTAAACACAAGTTTGCTGTTAACATCATTTATTTGCCAAAACTAATCCTACTGGCAGGGCAGTTGTGGCCCGGTGGTAAGGCGCTGGACTGCTGATCCTAAGGTTGGGGGTTCAGGCTCCTCTGTCAATGGTTGTCACTGCCCCCCCCCCCCTTCCCACAGTGCAGCTTACTGGGTTATCAAAGGTCTGCCGTGTCTCTCACTGTCTATGGTGAAAGGCGGTAAAAGAACCATTGATGACTTTCGACAAGAGTAGGCTGCAAAGCCATCAGCGTGTTTCTGCCCTGCAATGGCCTGGCGAGCTGTCCAGGGTGTACTCTGCCCTCACCCGGAGTTGGCTGGGATGGGCGCAAGCCTCTCTGCGACCCTAATTAGGATTAAGCGGGTACAAAAAAATGAACTGATGATGAACTGAATATTCAAGACTTTTATAACATAAACTTATACTCAGCACTGTTAACGTGATTTTAAAAAAATGCTGTGTTTCAAGATGTTACGCCAGGGGTCCCGAACCTTTTTCCTGCGGGGGCCACAAAAATTTTCCCTTCTCTGATGGGGAGATCAGTTTGTAACAGAAAAAGCGTGACGATCGCTTGCTATCAGTTGAGCAACCTGAAAGCTGCCCGAACAGACGACTGGTTCAGCCGAGCCTGGCGTACAAATGTATTCTCCTGAGCTAACGGTCCAGTTTTTAGCCTTGAGAGTTTTTCTACTCACATTTGCAAGCAATCATACTCGTCTTTGTGACGGGTTTCAGAGTGTCGGCGCAGACTGCATTGTTTAAATACCGCCACTGTGTCTTGACAGATGGTACAAACATTTTCTTTGCATTAAACAAAAAAATAATTGTTTGTCCACTGCAGGTGCAATACCCTGCATTCTGAATCAAATTTTCTGTTCCATAACCTTTTCACCATTACGCCGTTCTATTTGACACTGGAGAGTCTAGGATTTTTGTTTCGGGGGTCAGATGGGGCACAGACGGCAGAAGGGTGGAGTACATAGTATGCTATGTTCTGGGTGTGAATTACTCTTGATTGTGTGGCCAGACTAAAAAAGAAATAATCATAATGCATCTCTGGTATTGTTCAGGGGGCCTGGCCAAATGTGGAGGTGGGCCACATCGGGCCCATGGGCCGTAGTTTGGGGACCACTGTGTTAAGCTTTCCTCTGTAACATAACAACAAATACACTGGTCAGCTATAACACTAAAAACATCACCAAAACTGATAGGTACATTGAATAACATTGGGAAACTATACGGGAACAGTGTGATCTGACTGGTCCACTCTGTGGGGATTAAAAACGTTATCCTGAATGAGTAACTCTTGCATCAAAATGAAGGATACTGATGGTTTGTCATGTTCACTGGAGCAGGCACCACTGTCATGATTTAAAAATGAATAACTAATCCAAAAAATCTGATTTTAATGTTTTTCTTAGTTCTCCATGTGGTAAATAGTAAAATTTTGAATGAGTACAATATAGAGATTTAAGGACAAAGTTGACAAGTTTTTCATGAGAACTCTCAAACTCCAAACATGTATTCAAATTCTCAAGTTTTGTGATGACCTAACATCACACGACCCATGTTCTTATAAAGAGCGACTTAGAATCTTTTTTTTTTTTTTAATACAACTGAGGGTTAAGGGCATTACTCAAAAACCCAATAGTGGTGATAATGGGGATTGAACCACTGACCTTCAGATTAGCAACCTATTGCCTTATTCACTTGGCCACCACTGCCCAATCATATGACACCCCTCTTATTCTCTATTTTTACTCTCACCCAGAAAAATCTTCTGATGTTTCTCCTTTCTAGAGATTTAAAATTTCCAAAGAATAGCACAGGGATCCCATACGTACCCATACTCCTGAAGGACAGAGGGACGGAGGATGAAGCGATGGACGGACTATGCTATAGTTTTTAATTAAGAAAAAAAAGAAAAGAAATTCAGATCTCAGGAAGGAAACCAGCTATTGCAGCCATACTCGGGTACATTGATGTATGGGGAGATGATAATTTAAAACCAGTTTTATTTGGATTGGATGCTTTTTCCTTATCACTGGTCCTCTGCTTGCACTGACTACCATTATAGAGCATGGGAGGTGGCATGGTGCTGTAATGGTTAGCGCATCCACCTCACAGCAAGAAAGTTCTGTGTTCGAGTCCCAGCTCGGGTGTTTGTGTGTGGAGTTTGCATGTTCTCCCCATGCTTGCATGGGTTTCCTCCAAGTACTCCAGTTTCCTTCCAATGCAGCCGTGAGGGAGGGGCACAAGCCAGTGTCTCTCCCTCACGCCGGTCCCAAGCCCGGATAAATGCAGAGGGTTACGTCAGGAAGGGCATCCGGCGTAAAACAAATGCCAAATAAAATATGCGAGTCACAACAACAAAAAAAAATCATACCAGATCGGTCGAGGCCCGGGTTAACATTGACCGCCATCAGTGCTGTTAACCAACAGGGTGCTGGTGGAAATTGGACTACTGTTGGTCAAAGACGTAGAAGAAGGAGAGGCGGGAGGCATGTCTGTAGGCAGAGAGAGAAGAGGAAAGGCATGAGTCTAGGACTGAAAGTAGGGACTTTGAATGTTGGAACTATGGTAGGAAAAGGTAGAGAGCTGGCTGACATGATGCAGAGGAGGAAGGTGGACATACTGTGTGTCCAGGAGACCAGGTGGAAAAGTAGCAAAGCTAGAAGCTTAGGAACAGGGTTTAAGCTGTTTTTTAATGGTGTGGATGGGAAGAGAAATGGAGTAGGAGTCATCTTGAAGGGGGTGTTGGTCAGGAATGTTCTAGAAGTGAAAAGAGTGTCAGACAGAGTGATGACCAAGTTAGAAATTGAAGGTGTGATGTTCAATGTTGTTAGTGCTTATGCCCCACAGGCAGGATGTGAGCTAGAAGAGAAGGAGAGATTCTGGAGTGAGTTAGATGAAGTGATGCAGAGTACCCCCAGAGATGAAAGAGTGGTCATTGGGGCAGACTTCAATGGACATGTTGGTGCAGGCAACAGAGGGGACGAGCAAGTGATGGGCAGGTTTGGTATCCAGGACAGGAACGCAGAAGGACAGATGTTGGTTGATTTTGCAAAAAGGATGGAAATGGCTGTGGTAAATACTTTCTTCCAGAAGAGACAGGATATGAAAATGTTGAGGTTCTCTTTGGGAGTAACGAGGATGGATAGGATCAGGAATGAGCACATCAGAGGGACAGCACATGTAAGACGTTTTGGAGACAAAGTCAGAGAGGCTAGATTGAGATGGTTTGGACATGTACAGAGGAGGGATAGTGAGTATATTGGTCGTAGGATGCTGCGGTTGGAATTACCAGGCAGAAGGCCTAGAGGAAGACCAAAGAGACGATTCATGGACGTGGTGAAGGAGGACATGAAGGCAGTTGGTGTAAGAGAAGAAGATGCAGAGGATAGGGTGAGATGGAGGCAGATGATTCGCTGTGGCGACCCCTGAAGGGAACAGCCGAAAGGAAAAGAAGAAGTAGAAGACTCCAGTTTCCTTCCACAGTCCAAAACCATGTACCATTCGTTACCTGTCTGTTCCAAATCCATCCTAGTTGTGAATGTATGAATGATTGTTTGAATTTTTGCCCTGTGATGACCTGGTGAACTGTCCAGGGTGCCACACCCTCTCCCATACTCGGCTGAGATGGGCACTTGCCTCTCTGTGACCCTGATTCGAATTAAGTAATTCAGAACATGAATGAATGAACTCGGTGTGGCATTGCAGAGAGAGAGAGACATTTTACTCATTTCTACTACTAACTCTGAGCATTACATACATTTCACCTGGATTTACTGATTTATCGGAGCCAAAAGTAAGAAAGAGTAAACCTTTTGTCCACTTTCTCAACTTCTCCTTATGATGTCTAGTTTTTCTGGGAAAGGCCTCCTTAAAAATGGTAAAGTAAATTTATCCTCCATTGTTAGTCATTGTTTGTGTAAAAAATTCCATCTTAAATGTATTGCATGCAGATCGCCACATTCCATTCAGCTAGTTTTGCTCTGACCAACTAATCAGAGGATGGAAAATTGCTGACATTAATGTAAGCCAGCTAGCTGGCCCTGTGTGGTGAATCTGAAATCTGATTGGTTCAAGAAACAGCCCCATTGCTCATATAATTTGTGCCATTGGCAAGTGCTGCTGATTCTGAAGGTCCTGGGCAGATTAGACTGACATGGCAGCACAGAGAAGCTGCAATCTGATTGGACAAAAAAAAATCCAACATGCACATATACATACTGAAAGCAGTACAGCCAAGAGACAATGAAGAGAATAGACTGTTGGGAATAAATTAATACAAATACATACCGGTAAATGGAACAAATACTGTACTGGAAAGTTGTGGCCTGCCTGGGGCAGTGGTGGTCTAGTGGTATAGAGCGCTGGATCACTGATCCAGAGGTTGGGGGTTCGAGTCCCACTCTCCACAAGGTTGTCACTGTCCCCCCAGTGCAGCTAACTGGGTTATCAAAGGCGGGCCATGTCTCTCACTGTCTATGGTGTGAGGCATGTAAAAGAGCCATTGCTGACTTCGTAGAGTAGCTGCAAAGCCGTCAGTGTGTTTCTGTCCCTTGCTAAAAAGGGTTGTGACAGGAAGGGTATCCGACGTAAAAACCTCTGCCAAATCAAACGTACAAATCAGATGATTCGCTGTGGCCACTCATGAGTAAAAGGGAAAAAGCCGAAAGGAAGACAAAGTAGTGGCCTGCCTGGTGGTAAAAAGTGCTGGATCGCTGATCCTAGGGTTGGGGGTTTGAGTCCCACTCTCCACAAGGTTGTCACACACACCCCCCCAGTTCAGCTAGCTGGGTTATCAAAGGCCGGCCATGTCTCTCACTGTCTGTGGTGTGAGGCATGTAAAAGAACCATTGCTGACTTTTGTAAAGAGCAGATGTATAGCCACCAGTGTGTTTCTGCCCCTTGCAAATGGGTTGTGTTAGGAAGGGCATCCAATGTAAAAACCTATAATGTAAAAACATGTGATGATTCGCTGTGGTGACCCCTGAGAACAAGGGAACAGCTGAAAGGAAAAGAAGAAGAAGAAATGGAACAAGTACTAGAGTTTAAGTTATAAATGTATTCTGGTACTTCTGATTGTGTTTAATCCAGCAGAGAAGGTTTTGCTGGCCCTGAGGGAACGCCACTGGCAAAAAAAGTGACCTTTTAGTTCACAAAGATGCTGGAAGCAGAAAAAATAAGCAAATGTGAGAATTTGAGTGACTTTTACTAGGGCTTTGACTAAAGGTCTTGGGTCTATTCATCTCTAAACTGGCAGATGTTCTGAGCTGAGAGGCGTGTCATGAGTGCTCAGTATTCACTGACATGTGTGCAGAGTGTGGAATGATGCCACAGAAGAGCTTCTATAGCACAAGTTGCTGAAACAGTTAATGTTGGCTATGAGCGAAAGGTGTCAGAACACAAAATGTATTGCTGCCTTGACCCCCAAAGCATTCAGGTGGTGCTAATGTTGTGGCTAATCAGTGTATATTGTCATGTGACACTGTACGGTGGTGTAGTGGTTAGCACGTCCGCCTCACAGCAAGAAGGCCTGGGTTCAATTCCCAGCCTGGGTGTTTCTGTGTGGAGTTTGCATGTTCTCCTTGTGCTTGTGTGGGTTTCCTCCAGGTAGTCCGGTTTCCTCCCACACTCCAAAAACATGCACAGTGGGTTAATTGGCTGTTCTAAATTGCCCAGTACGTAGGTGTAAGTGAGTCCGTATGTAGCCTGGTGAACCATATGGTAGATCGTTGTGATCGTAGCCATGACAATCCCAATATGAGCTTCATTCAAGCTTCAGGGATCAACATCCATTCCTCGTGATTGGATGTAGACGGAGATAGATGACACTGTAGGAATGATATTCATGGATGAAACTGCTATTTTGTTGTGCTCGCCTTTCTTTAGAAAATAAAATGAGTTTTTCTTCCATTTTCTTGTTTCTGTTAATCTGGAAAGAACCCGCCTTTAAATTTCTTGGGTAAAAACAGTGTGCAGCACATCAGCAGTCACATAGTTATGTCCGGGGCTTTGATTGTGTTTATTATTCATTCATTTTCTGAACGGTTTAATCTTAATTAGGGTTGCAGCAAAGCTGGCGCCCATCTCAAGTGATTCTGGCCAAGGCCATCGCAGGGCACAAACATGCTATGTAGCCTATTTTTTAAGAAAGTCAGCAATGGTTGTTTTACATGCTTCTCACCATAGACAGTGAGAGTCATGACCTTTGACGACTCAGGTAGCAGTACTGGTGGACAGCAGTCACAACTCGCTGATAGTGGTGCTTGAACTTGAACCTTATCTTGGGATTAGTAATCCATCACACTACCACCAGACCACCGCTGCCCCTGTCTGTGTTTAACTCAGAGCAATTCTACTGCAGGTGAGGAATAAACCATAGTGTTTTTTCTCAGGGTCCCATAAAACCTGCACTATTTCTCCACCTCCCCCCCCATTAGTTATCACATTTCAACGTGCTGGCAACGGTGTCACTAAAGATTCACACTTACAACTTGCAACTATTAGGGAAATAAAAATAATGTCATAGAAGTTCCCGACAATGCACTTCTTTATTGAACCAGTAGAGGTCAGTAAAGCCATCTAATAGAATAGAAAACCTTAATTTTTCTGAGTTTGGTGACAGTGATATTTCATGATCCTATTAAAGAGGTGCTGAGAATTTGGAGGTCATGCAAATAATTCCTAACTGCAGGTCCTAACCCTGTATGATCCTACTTGGGCTGTGGGGAGGCTTAAGCCTATCTCAGGTTCACTGGGTGAAGGTGGGGTGCACCCTGACCATCACAGTGCTGACACACACACACACACACACACACACACACACACACACACACACACACACACACACACACACACACACAGGCAATGTTTAAAGACATTTTACAATGCCAGAATCCAGTATCATTAGCCGCAAACAAGGTACTACATTCTGTTTACGGAGAGTGAAGTAGCAGTCACATGATTTAGTAAATGTAGAAAGAAATACTTTGAAAGATGGTGCTGTTTCAGTCTTGCTGAGGGAGCATTCAATTCCTAAAATAGCAAGACCAAGTTCAGTTTTGGACACGTGTCATACCTCAGAGGGAATTGTGTTTTCCATCCTCTCCTCCCCAAATTCATCATGTGAAACTCTTTCCCTTCATCCTTTATATGAGAAAAATGTGATAATCTGATTGAGGTGTTAAATACCTATGATTTACAGTCTTGAGTATTATCACACGTGCACATACACACACCCACACACACACACACACACACACACACACACACACACACACACACACACACACATGCAGCCATAACATTATACCCTACCTGACCAGAGATCCTCAGACAGAGCAAGTAGAAATGCACCGTGCTTCAGCTTCTTTCTTTCATTGCATTAAAAGTTTCAGCAGTTTGTACAACAGAAACTCTTCCATGGGATCGGAGAAGGCATACCAGCATTCACTCCTCACACACACAACAGTGAGCCTTGGGAACCCATGACACTTTTGCCAGTTGTTCCTTCTGTACACCATCTTTAATAGGTACATCGCACTGCATACCAGGAGCACTCCATTGTTTTGGAGATGAATAGACGCAGTCATTTAGGTGTCACATCTGGCCCTTTCTAATATAACTCACATCTGTACACTTCATCATTTTTCCTGCTTCCAACACATCTATTTAGAGAACCGACTGTTCGACCTTGCCAACTGCATCCACGTTTGGGAGGTGCTGCAGAAATCAGATGATTAATTCACACAAAGCATGGTGGATGTCACAAGACAGAACATTCAGGAGACTATTTGGTGACAATCGTCTAGTCTAGGGCAAACAATTTTTTAGCATATACTAGATGGAAACAAAAACAGTGAACTGAAATAAGATTTCTTGTTGATTATTCTTACATTTTTACACATGACAGTGACAACTGAGTCCCAGTCAGACAGCCCAAGGAACTCACTGCTGTTCGAGAATATGAAAAGTCTCTATGGCGCATGAAATGTATAATCTTTAGACATTTCTTCGTTTCGTACTTTGCAAAGTGGTTTGGAAGACATTTGCCCACGGCAAAAAAAAAAACCTTTATATAAGACTTGGGGATTATCCTTATGGAAACACTCTCACTCATTTACTTTCAGCAACCATTTTGTCTTGTTCAAAATCCTTGTACATCATGGAGGGAGATCACCTACAAGCAATTTATCATAACCAGTTCAGCTACTGGCATGCTTTTTGGGATGTAGAAGAAAACCTAGAACTCGGATCAAGCCCCACAGACAGTGAAAACTTTGAAAAATTCTACAGACAGTAAAGCGTGCCATGAACAGAATATGCCACCCACTGTGCCACTGTGCTGCCCCCTGACAGAAACAATCACAAAATTCTCCTTGATTGATTCAAGTTTGTTTTTTATGAATTTCGTTGACATTGCATGTTAGTATCTAGTGAATAAAAAAATGTTATAACTCAGACAACAAAGGAGTGTTGACTCAGGACATTAGGTTCACCAAACAGGATACATGCAGGCATGGCAAACACATAACATGGACATACATGCATAAACACATGCACAGACACAAAAATATACATCTATTCTTATTTTTGGATCCTTTACTATTGAAGGCATCATTCCAACTTTATACTGCTTGGCTGCTGATCAGTCTGGCTTTATAACATTTAAAACTTCTCCAGAGCCCGCACAATCTGAAGAGCAATAGGAGGAAAAGCACGAGTGTCCGCCAACCACACACACACTCACCAAGCTCATTCCACCAAGCTGCGATAAATCATTAGGAAGTCAGATGTCTGTGTGGAAGACACGATCATCTAAGGCTAATAAACCGCACGTTTTCTCCAAATGGTCCACTCACATATAACTGTCAGTAACAGTCATTGTGCTGGCTGGTGATTGCTCTTCATTTTCACACAGTACTATTGCTTCACAGGGTACTAGAACGAGTCAAGTCAAATATTCAGATTAGAACATAGTGCCACTTCTTGACTTTTAGACACATTCAGTTTGAATATTTAAAGACAGGAATATAATTGGGTTCATTTTGAAGTAAGTAGGATCTCCCTGAATAGAAAATGTAACAAATACCGTATTTTCCGGACTATATGTCGCTCCAGAGTACAAGTCGCATTGACCAAAAAATGCATAATAAAGAAGGAAAAAAAGATAAATAAGCCGCACTGGACTATAAATCGCAAACTCATGGAAACTGTGTTCCTTGGCTTGGAAAGCTGCTGGAAGTTTTTGTGACATTGTGGTCCTCGCTCTTACAGAGAGGCGGTTGCGTTGCATGAAGCGGTAACACCAAGAAAGTCCTTGAGCAAAGTCATTTCTATTCATCTCCTTGACAACTACCTGGATGTAGAGACGCAACTGCACCGTTGGCAAGTCTCTCCCTGATACACGTTGCTCAAGCACCCATGTGCGAACTCATTCCTCTAGCTGTGGCCATCTAGCTTTTAGCTGCTATTTGTTTTTGTTTGTTTTCTTCATTGCAGTATGTAATAGTAATCTCTGCTTTTCTCCAGTCCCCCACATGTTTCTCTTTCACTCCAAACTTTTTTTCTGATGCCCAATCACCATTTTCTGCTGCGTGTTTCACTACTTGCAGCTTGGAATCCACAGAATAGGATTTTATTTTTGGGGCCATTTCTTCAGTGGTGGATGAGCTGGTACTGTTACCCAAGCCTAGAGTGCCCTCTTGTGGTTGTGAGTGTAAAAATAACAAACATGTGAAATTATGTTTGTTATTATTATGACAAACAGAATTATATGTAATAATTTCACATATAAGTTGCTCTGGAGTATAATTCACCCCTCCACCAAATTATGAAAAAAGTGCGACTTATAGTCCGGAAAATACGGTAGTAATCATCAGTAGGACCAACTAAGAAATATAAACAATGTTTGGGTGGTAAATCCTATATTGAAACAATTGTGGATTTAAAAAGCTTTGGCAGAACTTTATTCCTTTGTCTATGTTGGGAGGTTTATCCCACTTATCATTTGATAATGCCAGACCGATTCTATGTGGAATTTAACATACTGTAATCTATATTCATACGAAATGTCATTACAACTAACTTCTTTTCAGACAGATATGTAATCCTAAATTTCAACATTTATGGATATTTAAAAAAAAAACGACTAAAATTTAGTCAATGAAAATGTAGATGAGAAATAGTTACAAAAAAGAAACTTCAACTAATTAATAGATGGGATTTACAACATAACCAATTTATTTTCGAATAAAATTGAGGCCATAATATAAATAGGTCACTAAATACTCAAACCTGTGATCCTAGGAAGGAATTAATGAAAAATGAAACCGATATGGTATTTTATTTTTGTATATGAGGATCATAAATCCATTTGTCTGAGCTCTGTTTTGTGTGTGTACCCAACAGAACCGGCAATCATTTTTCTTAAGCTTGTATGACACTAATATGGTTTCACTGCTCTGTTTATTGGTTTAGAAATTACCATTTCTACCCTAAGTTCATATAAATATACTAAAAAGAGCTGCATGCCAGCTGAGCTGGCTTTAAGTACTGTTTCGCTGTTTGGGTGACTGAGAAGAGTTTACAGTAATGTGGACCAGAATGTTAGGTGAACTTTCCACCAGGCCTTCAACTCTAGAGTTATTTCAGGGAAGAGGAAAACAGACCAGGGAGAACTGTTCAGAAGGGCTGGTCTGGGTCCATTGACCTTACCTGTCTGTGGTGTGATTGGCTCTAGAGGGGTTTGATGGGTACTGTGGTTTGGCTAGGGTGGGAAGCATCAAGCTTGCCATGTTATTTTGAAAACATTCATTAATTTTCTGTACCGTCAATCCTAATTTGTGCCCATCTCACCAGACTCTGGTTGAGGGCAGAGTACACCCTGGACAGCTTACCAGGCCATCATAGGGCAGAAACAGGCTGACGGCTATGGAGCTCTTTTACACACCTGTTACCATAGACGGTGAGAGACATGGCTGGTCTTTGATCAGTTAGCTGCAGTGGAGTAAAGCAGTGACAACCTGTTGATCATGGGGCTTGAACCTCTGACCTTATGCCTCTGACAATCCAGCACCCTCCCACCAGTCCACCTCTTGCCCTACTTTGCAAACATAAATATAATATTTTAGATGCATACTAGTAAGGGATGGTATGGTAGTAACTGTCTGATAACATTAGGCTGAGTCAAACTTAAAAAGTTTTTTTTTTTTCCAATGTGAACTGCTTTCAGCAGATTTTTGTCCAATTATTTCAATTTATCTAATTATCAGCCTTTGATGTTTTTTTTTTTTTTTTCAAAGGACAGTCTCGGAAAGACTGATTATATCCACATCAACCATTGCTTGGCACACAGAGAAATCACAGAGAGCATAGAGACATCAGCCGCATATGGATGTCATTTGTAAGCAGCAGTGAGAACGTATAGTCCAGTCTGCCCTTTGCTATCTCTCTATCCATCTGTTTTCACATTACTTGCAAATAATACTGTCCTCCAGACCCAAATGAGCATAAATCACCACCACAAACGTGCAGAAGTTTTCCTTGCTGTCATAAAACAATGATTTAGAGCAGGGCTTGTGAAAATACGCCGCTGTGAATTCACCCCCACGTCCCAGCAGAAGGAACACAAAGCACCATCTCATCGGAATAATTTATGGCCTCCTTGGGAGATGTGGATGATTAGAGCCCAGGCCACCAACAGGCAGAAAAACAGTAGGTGCTCCAATAAGACCTACTGGAAAAACTTTGGTCAAATTTATCAAACAATTCAACAAAATCTATTTCTATTTGAGATAAGTGAGCAACAGGAGATGTATGGTGTGTGTGTGTGTGTGTGTGTGTGTGTGTGTGTGTGTGTGTGTGTGTGTGGTACACTGATGCATCTTTGGAACATTTGATCAGTGACCATTTCTGAATTTTTTGAGTTTCTAGATTAAATATTCATTTCTAAAGTATACCATTTGATTCCTTGGATTCTCTCTCTCTCTCTTTCTCTCACTCTCACTCTCACACACACTCTCTCTCTCTCTCTCTCACACACACACACACACACACACACGCACACAGACGGCGCACGCACACGCACACACACACGCACACACACACACACACACACACACACACACACACACACACGCACACACACACACGCACACAAACCGAATGTATGTGGAAACGCTCTGCTCTGCTATGACGTTACATCTGGGGAAGCGACTGCATTTATAAGATGGCTTATTGGTTTAGTGGAGACAGGCCAAGCTGCAGAAGGGCAGAAAGGTTTCCTGGCCCTAACTTTATGTATTGTGATGAGACTCATACTTCTGCTGAACAAATAAAATACAGATCCTGAAAACTATGTATAATAACAACTAGCTCCATTTACTGAAACGGAGGACTTGGTCTGTGTGTCCACTTATGCACTTTAAAATAAGTACTGTTGCTCATAATTGTCATTTTAGCCTGTAAGCACCCTCCCTGGTTGATAGATGTCATGAAATAGGATAGACCTGTAGTGGTGGTAACTTGTGAAAGACCAAATGGGAGGAAATTGGGTAGAAAAACCCTAACAACAATAATTACAACACACACAATGGATGTAGAACGCTCATAGCGTAGTAACACGGTACCCTATTTCATAACTCTGAAAAAATGGGTATAATAGGTTTAATTTAGGGTACACCACACGAATGACACAGTTCATTCTCTTTCGAAAGGATTCTTTCAGTGTTCTTTGCAGAAACCAGTTATGAAGGTGTTTTTGTCAAATAACTGTTTAATGCTTACATTTTTATGACTCTGAAAAAAATACTTCTTTCTGTATTGTTTTAATACTGATACGCTTTGCCCATGTTTGACTGGCATTTTATCATATTCTCATTTGTATCTACATAAAAGAAAGTTATCATCTTACTGAACAAAAGAAAACAAATGGTGACAAAATTTAAATATCTGAATATACATACATACCCACCCACACACACAGATATATATATATATATATATATACACACACATACTAGTCCTTATCAAAAAATTAGCATATTGTGATAAAGTTCATTATTTTCTGTAATGTACTGATAAAAATTAAACTTTCATATATTTTAGATTCATTGCACACCAACTGAAACATTTCAGGTCTTTTATTGTTTTAATACTGATGATTTTGGCATACAGCTCATGAAAACCCAAAATTCCTATCTCAAAAAATTAGCATATCATGAGAAGGTACTCTAAATGAGCTATTAACCTAATCATCTGAATCAACCAATTAACTCTAAACATCTGCAAAAGATTCCTGAGGCTTTTAAAAACTCCCAGCCTGGTTCATTACTCAAAACCGCAATCATGGGTAAGACTGCCGACCTGACTGCTGTCCAGAAGGCCATCATTGACACCCTCAAGCAAGAGGGTAAGACACAGAAAGAAATCTCTGAGCGAATCGGCTGTTCCCAGAGTGCTGTATCAAGCCACCTCAGTGGGACGTCTGTGGGAAGGAAAAAGTGTGGCAGAAAACGCTGCACAACCAGAAGAGGTGACCGGACCCTGAGGAAGATTGTGGAGAAGGGCCAATTCAAGACCTTGGGGGACCTGTGGAAGCAGTGGACTGGGCTACAGGTGCCCCATTCCCCAGGTCGAGCCACTTTTGAACCAGAAACAGTGGCAGAAGCGCCCGACCTGGGCTACAGAGAAGCAGCACTGGACTGTTGCTCAGTGGTCCAAAGTACTTTTTTCGGATGAAAGCAAATTTTGCATGCCATTCAGAAATCAAGGTGCCAGAGTCTGGAGGAAGACTGGGGAGAAGGAAATGCCAAAATGCCTGAAGTCCAGTGTCAAGTACCCACAGTCAGTGATGGTCTGGAGTGCCATGTCAGCTGCTGGTGTTGGTCCACTGTGTTTCATCAAGGGCAGGGACAATGCAGTGAGCTATCAGGAGATTTTGGAGCACTTCATGCTTCCATCTGCTGAAAAGCTTTATGGAGATGAAGATTTCATTTTTCAGCACGACCTGGCACCTGCTCACAGTGCCAAAACCACTGCTAAATGGTTTACTGACCATGGTATTACTGTGCTCAATTGGCCTGCCAACTCTCCTGACCTGAACCCCATAGAGAATCTGTGGGATATTGTGAAGAGAAAGTTGAGAGACACCAGACCCAACACTGAGGATGAGCTTAAGGCCGCTATCGAATCATCCTGAGCCTCCATAACACCTCAGCAGTGCCACAGGCTGATTGCCTCCATGCCACGCCCCATTGAAGCAGTCATTTCTGCAAAAGGATTCCCGACCAAGTATTGAGTGCAGAACTGAACATCATTATTTGAAGGGTTGATTTTTTTGTATTAAAAACACTTTGTTTTTATTGGTCGGATGAAATATGCTAATTTTTTTAGATAGGAATTTTGGGTTTTCATGAGCTGGATGCCAAAATCGTCAGTATTAAAACAATAAAAGACCTGAAATATTTCAGTTGATGTGCAATGAATCTAAAATATATGAAAGTTTAATTTTTTATCAGTACATTACAGAAAATAATGAACTTTATCACAATATGCAAATTTTTTGAGAAGGACCTGTGTATACATACACAACCCATACACACACACATTCATAAATACACACACATATATATATGAGGGTCTAGTGGTATAGGGCGCTGTATCGCTGATCCAAGGTTGGGGGTTCGAGTCCCACTCTGCACACGGTTGTCACTGTCCCCTCCAGTGCAGCTAACTGGGTTATCAAAGGCCATGTCTATGGTGAGAGGCATGTAAAAGAACCATTGCTGACTTTCGTAAAGAGTAGCTGCAAAGCCGTCAGAGTGTTTCTGTCCCTTGCTAAAAAGGGTTGTGACAGGAAGGGCATCCGACGTAAAAACCTCTGCCAAATCAAACGTGCGAATCAGATGATTCGCTGTGGCCACTCCTGAGTAAAAGGGAAAAAGCCGAAAGGAAGACAGACAGACACACACACACACACACACACACACACACATACACATATATATATATATATATATATATATATATATATATATATATATAAACACACATCCATACATACATCCATACATACATCCATACATACATACATACATACACATATGTATATGGAGAGCAGTGGTGGCCTGGTGGTAAAGGGCACTGGATCGCTGATTCTAAGGTTGGGGGTTTGAGTCCCGCTCTCCACAAGGTTGTCACTGTCCCCCCCAGTGCAGCTAACTGGGTTATCAAAGGCCGGCCATGCCTCTCACTGTCTATGGTGTGAGGTTCATGTAAAAGAACGATTGCTGACTTTTGTAAAGAGTAGCTGAAATGCCATCAGCGTGTTTCTGTCCCTTGCGAAAGGGTTGTGTCAGGAAGGGCATCCGACGTAAAAACTATGACAAATCAAACATGTGAATCAGGTGATTTGCTGCGGTGATCCCTGAAAAAAGGGAAAACGGTAAAAGGAAAAGAAGAAGAAGCTTTCCTCTGTAATGTAACAAATACACCGCTCAGCTATAACATTACCACCACTGATTATATATATACAGTAGGCCCTCGATATTCGTGGAGGTTTGGTTCCGACCCCTCCCACGAATGAAGATAATCAGCAAGTTCTGTACCCGGAAGTAAAACCCCCATATATCATATTACACGCGTAAATGATCAACCAGAAGTAAAATACTATGTATCTATTACATGCACTAAAACATGCTTCTCAAACACCTTCTATGGACAGTCTGACTCATTAATACAGTACTGTCTGTCTGTCTGTCTGTCTGTCATAATACATACATAATACAGTACTAATGTAGTAATATATAGTAATGATTAAGAAAAACCTTTTAATTTTGAACTGTGATATTTATTAATAAAATATATAAACATTATACAGCATACTTTATATCTATCTATCTATCTATCTATCTACATACAGTATGTATATGTTTTCATTTTGTATGTATAATATCCAGTTTAGAATTATGATGCCACTCAAACGCCGGCTAAGCGCCGTCTCTTCTGAAGAAATAAGACTTTCTCCTGAAGAACTGACACTTTCCTCTAAAGTGCCTGAACTTGAATTAAGTAATCTAATTTACTCCCTATAAACACAAACTGCACGCTCACCTCAATTAAAGCGCGCTTCTTAAGTCCTTCCCCTTTGAATGTGAGGCGTTTGTTGCAGGTGACACACGGAGCTTGATTTTGCACACTTAAAAGATCAGAAGCCCGGATAAGCCGCGTTTCATCTCACAAGCTCCATTTGTCACATGCAAAAACGTGCCAGTTAATTCTCTGGCGCAGAGATAAGCATGCTTGTGTTTATTGAGAGTGGATGAGAATGAAATTCAGGTGTGAGCCACAGAGCAGCTCAGCCACGACCCACAGCCGGAGCGGACAGTTCGAGTTAGAGAACACAGCCGTCAAAATCAAAGTCCCCCAAAACACAGACCATAACAAAAAGAACATAAAAGAACATGAAACATAATAAATTGGATAAACAAAACAAAATGATAAACATGCTACACTACAGGACATAAAAATCACACTCACAAACATTCTAAACATTAACTTAGGTACTGTACTGGAATAATGATTGAAAAAGACTTTAATACTAGAGTGCTTTCAGATGATTATTTCTCTTCAGGCACTTCAGAGGAAACTGTAGTTTCTTCACGAGAAAGTCTTATTTCTTCAGAAGCGACATCTAACGCCATTACCTTTTCTAGCGCTTAGCCAGAGAAAACGCAAACTGTTTGAGTGGCATTATACAGCTTAACTGGTAATTCAAACACACTAAAAAAAGGCTCATTGAAAACTTGTGCGTGAATGAGGAAAAAGAGGCTTTACATCATCTCAACCAATCAGCAGGAAGGAGGATAGCCATTGACTGAATTTGAGTGACGTGTCAGTTGCTTGGCAGTCCGCGAATACTCAAACTGTGATTGCAAAACCGTGAATAGTCAAGGGCCTACTGTGTATGTATATATATATATATATATATATATATATATATATATAAATGCAGCCATGAGGCGGGGGGGGGCACTAACCAGTGTCTCTCCCCCTTATGCCGGTCCCAAGCCCGGATAAATGCAGAGGGTTGTGACAGGAAGGGCATCCGGCGTAAAACTTCTGCCAAAAAAAAAAAAATGCAAATGATCAATACAAAATTCATACCGGATCGGTCGAGGCCCGGGTTAACAACGACCGCCATCAGTGCTGTCAACCAACAGGGTGCTGATGGAAATTGGACTACTGTTGGTCGAAGACGTCGAAGAAGGAGAGGCGGGAGGCGTGTCCGTAGGCAGAGAGAGAAGAGGAAATGCGTGAGCCTCGGACTGAGAGTAGGGACTTTGAATGTTGGAACTATGCAAGGAAAAGATAGGGAGCTGGCTGACATGATGCAGAGGAGGAAGGTGGACATACTGTGTGTTCAGGAGACAAGGTGGAAAGGTAGAAAGGCTAAAAGCTTAGGAGCAGGGTTTAAACTGTTTTATAATGGTGTGGATGGGAAGAGAAATGGCGTAGGAGTCATCTTGAAGGAGGGGTTTGTCAGGAATGTTCTAGAAGTGAAAAGAGTCTCAGACAGAGTGATGAGTCTCAAGTTAGAAATTGAAGGCGTGATAGTCAATGTTGTTAGTGCTTATGCCCCACAGGCAGGATGTAAGCTAGAAGAGAAGGAGAGATTCTGGAGTGAGTTAGATGAAGTGATGCAGAGTACCCCCAGAGGTGAAAGAGTGGTCATTGGAGCAGACTTCAATGGACATGTTGGTGCAGGCAACAGAGGGGACGAGGAAGTGATGGGCAGGTTTGGTATCCAGGACAGGAACACAGAAGGACAGATGTTGATCGATTTTGCAAAAGGATGGAAATGGCTGTGGTGAATACTTTCTTCAAGAAGAAACAGAAGCATAGGGTGACTTATGAAAGCGGAGGTAAGAGCACACAGGTAGACTACATCTTGTGTAGGCGATGTAATTTGAAGGAAGTCAGTGACTGCAAAGTAGTAGTGGGTGAGAGTGTTGCCAAACAGCATAGGATGGTGGTGTGCAGGATGACACTGATGGTGAGAAAGGTGAAAAAGGCAAAGGTAGAGCAGAAGACAAAGTGGTGGAGGCTGAAAAAGGAAGAGTGTCGTGTTGTCTTCAAGGAGGAGTTGAAACAGGCTTTGGGTAGTCAGGAAGTGCTTCCAGAGGACTGGACAACCACAGCCAATGTGATCAGGGAGACCGGTAGGAGAGTACTTGGTGTGTCCTCTGGAAGGAAAGTAGATAAGGAAGCTTGGTGGTGGAATGAGGAAGTGCAGGAGTGTGTACAAAAGAAGAGGTTAGCCAAGAAGAAGTGGGACATTGAGAGGACCGAAGAGAGTAAACAGGAGTACAGGGAGACACAGCGTAAGGCGAAGGTAGCAGTGTCAAAGGCCAAACAGAGGGCGTATGATGACTTGTATGATAGGTTGAACAGTAAGGAGGGAGAAAATGATCTATACAGGTTAGCACAGCAGAGAAATAGAGATGGGAAAGACGTGCAGCAAGTTAGAGTGATAAAGGACAGAGAGGGAAATGTATTGACTGATGACAGAAGTGTGCTGGGAAGATGGAAAGAGTACTTTGAAGAGCTGATGAATGAGGAAAATGAGAGAGAAAAAAGAGTAGAAGGGGTGACCGTTGAGGAGCAGGAAGTAGCAAAGATTAGTAAGGGAGAAGTGAGGAGGGCATTGAAGAGGATGAAGAGTGGAAAGGCAGTTGGCCCTGATGACATACCAGTTGAGGTATGGAAGTGTCTAGGGGAGGTAGCAGTAGATTTTCTGACAAGAATATTCAACAAGGTCTTAGAAAGTAAGCAGATGCCAGAGGAATGGAGGAGAAGTGTGCTTGTGCCCATTTTTAAGAACAGGGGCGATGTACAGAGTTGTGGCAACTACAGAGGGATAAAGTTGATGAGCCATACAATGAAGCTATGGGAAAGAATAGTGGAAGCAAGACTAAGGGCAGAGGTCAGCATTTGTGAACAACAGTTTGGTTTCATGCCAAGAAAGAGCACCACAGATGCAGTGTTTGCTTTGAGGATGTTAATAGAGAAGTACAGAGAAGGTCAGAAGGAGCTGCATTGTGCCTTTGTGGATCTGGAGAAAGCATATGACAGGGTGCCGAGAGAAGAACTGTGGTATTGTATGAGGAAGTCTGGAGTGACAGAGAAGTATGTTAGAGTGGTGCAGGACATGTATGATAGATGTAAGACAGTGGTGAGGTGTGCTGTCGGTGTGACAGAAGAGTTCAAGGTGGAGGTGGGACTGCATCAAGGGTCAGCTCTCAGCCCCTTCTTGTTTGCTATGGTGATGGACAGGCTAACAGATGAGGTTAGACAAGAATCTCCATGGACTATGATGTTTGCAGATGACATAGTGATCTGTAGTGAGAGCAGAGACCAAGTGGAGGAAAATCTAGAGAGGTGGATGTATGCCCTGGAAAGGAGGGGATTGAAGGTTCGTCTTAGTAAGACAGAATACATGTGTGTGAACGACAAGGACCCAAGAGGAACTTTGAGGTTACAGGGGGCAGAGATAAAGAAGGTGGAGGATTTTAAGTACTTAGGCTCAACAATCCAGAGCAATGGAGAGTGTGGAAAAGAGGTGAAGAAGCGCGTGCAGGCAGGTTGGAATGGATGGAGAAAAGTGTCCGGTGTGATGTGTGATAGGAGAGTATCGGCAAGAATGAAGGGAAAAGTGTACAAGACGGTGATGAGGCCAGCAATGTTGTATGGTTTAGAGACAGTGGCCCTGGGGAAAAGACAGGAGTCAGAGGTGGCGGTAGCAGAGATGAAAATGTTGAGGTTCTCTTTGGGAGTAACGAGGATGGATAGGATCAGAAATGAGTACATCAGAGGGACAGCACATGTTAGATGTTTTGGAGACAAAGTCAGAGAGGCTAGATTGAGATGGTTTGGACATGTACAGAGGAGGGATAGTGAGTATATTGGCCGTAGGATGCTGAGGTTGGAACTACCAGGCAAAAGGCCCAGAGGAAGACCAAAGAGAAGATTTATGGATGCAGTGAAGGCGGACATGAAGGTCGTTAGAGTAAGAGTAGAAGATGCAGAGGATAGGGAGAGATGGAGGCAGATCATTTGCTGTGGCGACCCCTGAAGGGAACAGCCGAAAGGAAAAGAAGAAGAAGATATATATATATATATATATATATATATATATGTGATATTGTTAAGGTAAAGTCCTTTGGGGTTTTTAAACCAGAGCGGCTCATCGAACCAGTGCTTATCCCCGGTTTCCATAGCGTGAAGTGGCCAGGAATTCAAATGGGAAGCTAGTCCATCGCAGGTTACCTTCCCAGTATATTTTTACCGGTACCCATTTATACTGCTGGGTGAACAGAGGCACACTTGTGCATAAGACCTTGCCTAGGGGTCTTAGCACAGTGGGGGTCGAACTGGGATTTGAACACACAACCTCCCGATCATGAGTGCAGCACCCTAACTACACCACCGCCCCCCAACACACACATATACACACACACACACACACACACACACACACAATGGTACCTCGACTTGGAGGAGTGTCCCTAATAATGAATTTTTCATTATACGAGCTTCAATCCCACCAAAAATCTGCACAAACCCACGATCAAATTTTCTACTCACGAGCTCTGCTGGGCTTTCCCAGGTTGATTAGCCTTGTATTACTTCTGCGTGTATTCCTCTGTGCTCTGAGAACCAGTGCTCCTCAATTTTTTTTCTGTTATGCCCCCTATAGGAAGGACCCCGCGCGACTGTAAATAGTGTTTACTGCACTTCATATCGTTTGCTCCATGCCTTTTCCGTACACCACAGAAATCAGTGAGAGCCCCACTTCCCGTTTTATACGTACGATTGCGCATCCTCTGCACTAGATGGCAGTAGCGCTCCCACTGCCATGCGCTACACGAGATGGCAGTGAAAGCGCCACTGCCATCTAGTGTAGAGGATGCGCAATCACAATTATAAAGCGTGTCCACCAGTTTATTGACTGATTGTTTATTTTTTCTTTATTATTATTTGTTGTTAATTACAGTATTATTAATGTACATGTGTTATTATTGTGATAATGTTTATTGTTACATGTTTATCTTAAATATATTACATCAAAAACACATGCTTGTGTCAGGTTATATGAGTTATATAAAGGGCAGTGGTGGTCTAGTGGTAAGGGTGCAGGATTGCCGATCTTAAGGTTGGGGGTTCAAGTCCCCACAGGGTTGTCACTGTCCCCCCCAGTGTAGCGAACTGGGTCACCAAAGGCTGGCCATGTCTCTCACTGTCTATAGTGAGAGGCATGTAAAAGAACCATTGCTGACTTTCGTAAAGAGTAGGCTGCAAAGCCGTCAGTGTGTTTCTACGACCTGGAGAGGGATGGGCACTGCCAGGCCTAATGAGCCCAAGTCTCGCCATGAAGGCGCCCCAACGACATCCCCGGATGTTAAGGGGTAACTGAAGATACGAGTTTGGGAGGGGGTTGAAATGGATTATGTCATCGGTTTTCTATTATTTCTTAAGGGAATTTTTTGTTTTATCTAACAAACGTTTCTACTCACGAGCTTGCCCTCAGAACAGATTGATTTCGTAAGTGTATATATATATATATATATACACACGTGTGTGTGTGTGTGTGTGTGTGTGTGTGTGTGTGATGGCCTTGCAAGCTGTCTATGGGAGTGGCAGCTTATCATAGGTCACAAGGTTGTAACTGGAGATACTTGAGCTGTGAGGCAGCAATGCCACCTGTTGTGCCACCATAGTGCTCTGTTTGATGACTATAAAAACATACTTGAATGTAATAAAAAAACAAGTTCAGAATGTTTCTTCCCCTCTCAACCTTTGTTTAAGCTTAAAATGTGTATGTTTGGTTTACAGGAAATGGTCATGAACCTGCTTTTCTTGACATGTTCTTGGTGATGTGAATGCTTCAATGTGTGAAAATGTACTTGGGTGTTATGAAGTGTTTACTGTACTTAATATAACTTCTAAGCCATCTGATTGAAGATTTACAAGAGGTCTGACTGTCAGACTGTGCCAAATCAAATGCAGAATAATCTTAAATTATTATTTCTTGAGGAACTATACAGCACGATAAAAAGCTAAAAGATGAGACAAAGGACAAAACATGTAGAAGAACTCACTCACCCAGTTCCCATTGTGCACCCATGATGCACTGCACCATTTTCATAATTTCTGTTACAGTGCATCCTTTTACCCAAGAGGGCTGCAAGGCCCCTGCAGAACCTGTTCTCCAGGAAAAACACGTGCCACTGTAGACATAGAGATTAATAAACATATATACTTGCTGGCGTAGTGGTTAGCTGTTTTTTTCTTTTCTTTTTTCTTAATACAGTATTAATATAGTAAAACAAAACAATATATATACTGTATATATATATATATATATATATATATATATATATATATATATATATATATATATATATAATGCAGCCGTGAGGGGGGGGCACAAAGCAGTGTTGCCAAACAGCATAGGGCATAGGATGGTGGTGTGCAGGATGACGCTGATGGTGACGAAAGTGAAGAAGGCGAAGGCAAAGCAGAAGACAAAGTGGTGGAAGCTGAAAAAGGAGGAGGGCCGTGTGGTCTTGAAGGAGGAGTTGAAACAGGCTTTGGATGGTCAGGAAGTGCTTCCAGATGACTGAACAACCACAGCAAATGTGATCAGGGAGACATGTAGGAGAGTACTTGGTGTGTCCTCTGGAAGGAACGTAGATAAGGAGACTTGGTGGTGGAATGAGGAAGTGCAGGAGTGTGTACAAAGGAAGAGGTTAGCTAAGTAGAAGTGCGACATTGAGAGGACTGAAGAGAGTAAACAGGAGTACAGGGAGACACAGCGTAAGGCGAAATAGTGGTGTCAAAGGCCAAACAGAGGGCGTATGATGACTTGTATGATAGGTTGGACAGTAAGGAGGGAGAAAATGATTTATACAGGTTGGCACAGCAGAGAAATAGAGATGGGGAGGAGGTAGCAAAAGGATTAAACAAACAGGAAGTAGCAAAGATTAGTAAGGATGAAGTGAGGAGGGCATTGAAGAGGATGAAGAGTGGAAAGGCAGTTGGTCCTGATGACATACTGGTGGAGGTATGGAAGAGTCTAGGAGAGGTAGCAGTAGATTTCCTGTCAAGGTCTTAGAGAGTGAGAGGGTGCCGGAGGAATGGAGGAGAAGTGTGCTTGTGCCAATTTTTAAGAACAAGAGAGATGCGCAGAGTTGTGGAAACTACAGAGGGATAAAGTTGATGAGCCATACAATGAAGTTATGGGAAAGAATAGTGGAAGCTAGACTAAGGGCAGAGGTCAGCATTTGTGAACAACAGTTTGGGTTCATGCCAAGAAAGAGCACCACAGATGCAGTGTTTGCTTTGAGGATGTTAATAGAGAAGTACAGAGAAGGTCAGAGGGAGCTGCATTGTGCCTTTGTGGATCTGGAGAAAGCATATGACAGGGTGCCATATGACGGCCTTCAGGGAGGACCGGAGCGCAGCCGATAGCAAAAAGGCCCTTTGGGGAAAAAAATGCGGCCATTTTGTTTGCCCGCCACTTCAAAGTTAGATGTTCCACATTCACATTCTCAGAGCAAGATTTAGAGATAATCTACATTGAGTACACCAGGTTTATTTAACGAAAAAGCCCGTTGTTCTACCACGGGCCTTGTTGCTATCGGCTGCGCTCCATTCCTCCCTGAAGCCCCTGTAGTCGGCTGGTGTAATCGCCTCGTCGGGTGTACTCTCCTTGAGCCATGTTTCACAGAAACAGCATGGAGCAGTCCTGTAGCTCCGTCTGCGCTGCAATCCGAGCATGAAGCTCGTCCATCTTGTTTCGCAGAGACTGAACATTTTCAAGCAGTATGACCGAAAGTGCGAACCTTCCACTGCTCACCAAGCGCCTGAATCGTCATTTGGCCCCTTCCCGCCTGCTACATCTCTGCCTGAGCTTATTGTTAGTCTGGGTGCGGCTAGCATTGAGCTACTATGGCATATTAGCTCAGGATAGGAGTTGAGAATGCTCAGTTCTATTTGCTCTCATAGCTGTAGAAGGGTCGCTTGGTCATAGAAGTGCATAGTGCAAAAAACAAACAAACAACAACATACAGAACAATTTAAAACGAACAAAGAAACAATTTGACTCTGAGAACTCCACAATGTGGCCCTCTAGGCAGTACCATCTTGGAGACGTCACGTTCAATGTAAAAGAACATGAAGCAAAAATGATTCAAGTTTATCCTTTTGGTATCGTTTGTTAAACATGCTACAGAACATATAATCTCACACACAAACATTCTAAACATTAACTTATGTACTGTACTGGAATAATAATTGAAAAAGACTTTAATGCTAGTGCTTTACACCAGTTAAGACGATTATTCCTCTTCAGGCACTTCAGAGGAAACTGTCATTTCTTCTGGAGAAAGTCTTATTTCTTCAGAAGAGACATCCAACGTCGTTACCTTTTTCTGGCGCTTAGCCAGCATTTGAGTGGCATCATAGAGCTTAACTGGTAATTAAAACACACTAAAAAAGGCTCATTGACAACTTGTGCGTGAATGAGGGAAAAGGGGCGTATACATCATCTCAACCAATCAGCAGGAAGGAGAACAGCCATTGGCTGAATTTTAATCACGTGACAGTTGCTCGGCAATCCGCGAATAGTCAAGACCGCGAGTGAAAAACCGCACTCAAGGGCCTACTGTATTACATTTAACCAGTATGCTCCCACTCCACACCATGAGATTGTAGCTGAGTGATTGTCTTCACTCAATCCAGAGTAGTTAATGTTCTATGACTTGTTTAATCTGTAGATTACAGTTTTATGTAAACCTAGAGGAGGGAACATGGAGGCCCAGTGGTAGGGTGCTGGCTGACTGATCCAGAGGTCAGGGGTTTATGCCTCACTGTCACCAAGTTGTTATTGCTGTCCCCCAGTGCAGATTATCAAAGGTTAGCCATGTCTCTCACTGTCTGTGGTGAACATGGAAAAGAACTATTTGTAAAGAATCGGCCACTGGGTTGTGGTCAGCATATTTCTGCCCTGTGATGACCTGGCGAGCTGGCGATGGTGTACTCTGCCTAAAACTGAGTTTGCTGAGATGAGCACCAGGCTCCCACGACCCTGATGAAGTGATGCAGAGGATGAACAGTAAACCTGGAGGATGAAAACAGATACACTACAGCAAGACAACAAAGTATTCAGTGTATTTTAGTCAGGCTGGAGAACTGAATGATGGTTTTATATAATACTCAGTTAATGTGGTACATTGATATAGACATGAATGGTTCTTTATTCTCATAACATTTTTGTAATACTGAATTATCACGAGTCATGAATATGTTGTGTCCCTATGAATATGTCTCCCTAGTTACAGTATGGTATACTGCACCACAAGGTGTTCAGATGTTGTTTAAATTCAGGGAAAGTTCACATATATTGATCAGCCATAACATTAAGCACATCATAAGCACCGATAGGTAAAGTGAATAACACAGATTGTTGTGTTACGGTGGCACCTGCCAAAAAAAAGTGTAATGCATTGGCAGCACGTGAACAGTCGGTATGTTTAAACCAATAATGTTCCTATGAAAACAACAGGGATAAAACGCCAAGTTTCCAGTTTCATGATGGATTCAAATTCCTAAGGATGCAGCAAACCTTAATGACAGTTTAACAACTGTGAAGTGACACAAACTCAGCCCTTGTTCATCATCTTATACATCAGCACAAGTTCAAGAGTTTATTTCTCACACCCAGGTTGAGTCTACCCCTGTGGTCAAAGCAGAGTTGCTTGGTGGGCCTGGCAGATTCTCGAGCCACCCAAGCAGACAAGATGGCAACAATCTCCTGCACATGGCCAAATATATCAAGAGTGAAATTTGACAATGCAAATCAATAAATTATGAGATTAGTTACAAATGGATAAAACATGATTATTATATATTACAACAGAAATATTCCAAAACTAATTTGGGCTTCTGAATATTAAAATAAACATTGAGACAAATATGAAATTAGAAGCAACATTTTTACAATTGGTGAAATTGTTTTTTTTTTTGTCTACAGAGCATACACAATGTATACATGATCAGAAAGAAGTATAAAAAAATAAACATTCCAGATAAAATAATCTTCTGCCAAAAAAAATAACAGAAAACTAAGAATAATTTGCAGAGATGAAGTGGTGTTTGTCTGCTGGAAATAACATCAGCTTATTTAATTCCAGTACACTTCATTTTGCTTTTAATTTAAAGTCCATTTTACTGTAATTTTTAAAAAATTGCTTTTTTTAAAGCCTCTAAATATAATGCTTTCAATAAACAAGAAAACACTGAAATGCAGCATTTTGTGGCATTTTTGTTTCAGACAGAATCCTTTTCGCTCCGTGTTCAAATAAGCAATATGATAATAAAATATAAATGTTTTGAAATTATAATTCTTTGTTTGAAATGAAATGTTTGTTTTTGATTATACAGTATTTTAAACCCTGAAGCAGAGAACTACTGTAATCTAGATAACAGATGAATTCTCTCCAGCAGATGACGCTATTGCTGCTGGATTCTCTGTGTTCAGGTATCAGGGCACAGGCTGGGATTTCATTCATTCATTCTCATTCATTCATTTTTCAAGCCGCATAATCCTAATTAGAGCCGTGGGGAGGTTCATTTGAGCCGACTTTGGGCGAGGGCATTGTACACTCTGGACAATTCGCCAGGCCATTGCAGGGCCAGCATTCACACAACCATTCAGACCCAGACTCACACTGAGAGGCGATTTGGAGAAGCTAGTTAGCCTACTCTGCTTATTTTTGGAATGTGGGAGGAAACCAGAGTACATGGAGGAAACATACACATGCTCAAGGAGAACATGCAAACTCCACACAGAGACACCCAGGCTGAGAATCGAACCCACGCCTTATATATATATATATATATATATATATATATATATATATATATATATATATATATATATATATATATATATAGAAAGAGAGAGAGAGAGAGAGAGAGAGAGAGAGAGAATGAGAGAAATTATTTCTACAATTGATAAACTACTGGACTTATTTTTTTGTTTATTTTATTATTAATCCATCTATCTATCTTTTATTCTTCCTCTTCCTCTACTATTATTATTATTATTATTATTATTATTATTAGTAATAGTAATAATAATAATAATAATAATAATAATAATAATAATAATAATAATAACAATAATAATAATAATATACAAAACTGTTTTTACAAAATTCAGGTTTTTATTTATTATAAGATGTTTTATATTTGTCTTTTGGGTGAATTATATCAAAGATTTTAAAGATCATTAAGGAAACCGTGTTATATAAGTTCAGGTTGTTTTTTTTTTTCTTTCATGTCATTATCTTAATTAGTCTCACAAAGGCCTCTGAAGTATGACTGGAACCAATTAATTGATTTAAATGGTTCATTTGCAGCGAAATAAACAAAACATCAATCCCTAGACAGAACACAGAAGGCGCCATCCAGCACAGAAAACAATTGTGCAATGTTGAAAATTAGAGGAAAAATGCACTTGTAGCCCTGATGAGATTACAGTGGTCCACAGAATTACACATATATAAATCACCAGCTTTGTATCAGATCAACATGAGCTACAGTAGGACAACATTTGGGAACTTGGCTGTTTCAAGTTGTTTTTTGTTGTCATTCATGAGCTGTGTGGTAACGAAGGAGTGTAACCAAACCACATCCGACACCACTGAGCTTGGTATGCTCTTTCAACAAGTGGAGTCACACTCATTGAGACTCAGCAGGCTACATAATTCGGGCCCAGTGTTACCCACTGTTTCTCTGTGTGTGAACAGCTAAACTTTTTTGTGGCTAACCAGAGGCCAGCAGCAAAGGCAGACACACTCACTGCAAAACACAATGCAAGTGTGCATGTCATTTGAAGCAAGCCAACACACATGCACAAACCCATGCTCAGTAAACTTTTTATGTGAATATTTTCATCTATAATAGTTTGCATATTTATGCACAGACACAGAATTAAGTCTGATAATTAGCATTATTGCAAAAAAAACCAAAAAACAAAACATGTGAATAATCTGAATCCACAGAGTGTTACTGTATCTGTTATCGAACGAGTATGCTAATTTTGAAAAGAGAACAGTAAAGAGATCACACACATTTTAAAAATGTGAAAGCAAAAAAAAATATATTCAGGGCTCCCTCACTACTTCGTACTTCAATTCATGCTGCTCCAGTGCATCACGTTTTTTAAAAAAATATTCATTGAATTAAAAAATAAGGAAATTAAGGAAGTATGGAGGGAAAAAGTTAAGGAAAATGCCACAAAACAAGGCCAATTACGCAAAAAAACAAACAAACAAACAAAAAAAACCCCAAACCAACACAAAACAAAAAACAACCCAAAACCTCCCATCAAAATTAATTACATTGTTGTGAGGTGAGTACGAGCATGCACACATGCGTGCGTGCGCATCTGTATGTGTGTGCATTTATATTTTATTTACATCTTATACATTATTTTTTAATGTTTATTTGTTATTATAAGCATTTATAGCATTGGATATATATGTATTAATTTATATGTATGTATAAGTCGGGGGTGGGAGTGGGGGGTGATCCTACTTCGCGGATTTCGGTGGTCGCATGGGGATCTCGGTCCCAATTAACAGTGAGAGATCCCTGTATATGAAACCTCAAAATATTAGAAAAAACTATTTTCCGTTTGTCATGTACACTTTAGGTTTTCATTATGGTACAGTATTTGTATCGAGTTTATTAGTAATTATTATAATGGTCTGATGTTCCTGCCTTCAACAATAACAAAAACAAAATGTTCCCAATCCTGCTTGTGTTTATCTGCTTGAGTCTTTGAGGTTGAAAAGGCCAGACGCTGGTGTAAAGTTACCCAGGTAAAAGGAGGCGCCAGGCAGTTTGACACAGTCTCACCTCTTCTAACTGCTGTTAGTGTGAGGAAATGTTCTTATAGAGGAGCGGCCATGCGTTCAAATGAGCAACATTAGCTATTCTACCTTTGTGTTCATGCAGGCAATTCTCAGCTTGCTCTGCTTGGAGAACAGTGGATTTAGTAGTGAGATCTTAGAAATTAGGTTCCTATTTGATTATGTTTTGGTATAGGGCGGTGTGGTGGTCCAGCGATTAGTACGTCTGTCTCACAGCAAGGAGGCCTGGGTTCGATTTCTAGGCTTGGGTGTCTCGGAGTTTGCATATCCTCCCTGTGCTTGTGTGGGTTTCCTCCGGGTACTCTGGTTTCTTCATACAGTCCAAAAACATAAACAGTAGGCTAAATAGCTATTTCAAACTGCCCTAAGGTCTCATGTACGTGGGAAAAGGTGTGTGTGTGTGTGTGTGTGTGTGTGTGTGTGTGTGTGTGTGTGTGTGTGTGTGTGTGTTGGCCTTGCAATGGCCTGGTGAGCTGGTCAGGGTGTACCCTGCCTTTGCCCCTAGTCAGTTGAGATGGGCACCAGCCTCCATGCAACCTTAATTAGATATAAGTGGCTTAGAAAATGAATGAATGTTTTTAGTATATCATGTTATTGGCACAATGGTCCACTTCAGAGCAAGCAGGTCCTAGGTTTGACTCCCAGGTTTGGCATGGGTGTGCTTATGTGGAGTTTGCATGTTCTCTTTGGGTTTTTTCCACTAAGTACTCCAGGTTTTTTTCCACAATCAAAAGACGTGCACATTAGACCAGGTGGCTGTTCCAAATTGCCACTGGGTGTGAGTGTGTTTGTGAATTTATTTTTGTGTTTTGGCCCTGCACTGGTTTGATGCGCTGTTCGGGGCATAATCATTATTCACATGGATTAGGCTGAGATAGGCTTTAGCTTCACCCCTGAGTCTGATGTAATTACATGCTTTGACAAATGAGTGAGTGAGTGAAGTCAGTGATGAGTGATGAGTGAGTGAGTGAGTGAGTGAGTGATGAGTGAGTGAGTGAGTGAGTGAGTGATGAGTGAGTGAGTTAGTGAGTGAGTGATGAGTGAGTGAGTGATTAGTGAGTGTGTGATTAGTGAGGGATGAGTGAGTGATGAATGAGCAATGAGTGAGTGAGTTAGTGAGTGAGTGATGAGTGAGTGATGAGTAAATGAGTGAGTGAGCGATGAGTGAATGAGTGAATGAGTGAGTGATGAGCAATGAGTGAGTGAGTTAGTGAGTTAGTGAATGAGTGAGTGAGTGATGAGTGAGTGAGTGATTAGTGAGTGAGTGATCAGTGAGTGTGTGATTAGTGAGTGATGACTGAGCGATGAGTGAGTGAGTTAGTGAGTGAGTGATGAGTGAGTGATGAGTAAATGAGTGAGTGAGCGATGAGTGAATGAGTGAATGAGTGAGTGATGAGCGATGAGTGAGTCAGTGAGTGAGTGAGTGATGAGTGAGTGATGAGTGACTGACTGAGTGAGTGATGAGTGAGTGAGTGAGTGAATGATGAGTGAATGAGTGAATGAGTGAGTGAAAAGTGAATGATGAGTGAGTGATGAGTGATGAGTGAGTGATAAGTGAATAAGTGAGGGAGTGAGTGAGTGATGAGTGATGAGTGAGTGATGAGTGAGTGAGTGAGTGAGTGATGAGTGACTGAGTGACTGAGTGATGAGTGAGTGAGTGAATGATGAGTGAATGAGTGAATGAGTGGGTGTAAAGTGAATGATGACTGAATGAGTGAGTGATGAGTGACTGATGAGTGATGAGTGAGTGAGGGAGTGATGAGTGAGTAAGTGAGTGAATGACATGAAGGAAGTTTTGCTTTGTAGACAATATAGTGATATTCATACAATTCATGACGGGACTTGAATAAAGCAGTACAGTATTTGGCCAGAACATTCACAGCCAAAGTCTGTTATTTGTTATTTTTTACTCTCCATTTTCCTTTCACAGCTTTACTTGCTTGCTTTGTACATAGTCTATTGTAATATATTATTTTCAGGACCTGGCTTGAGTCATATGTTTTATTTTGGAAATTCTTTTGTCAAAGGAAAATTGTAATGCCAAGTGTTGTTCACTGTGGCTTGCCAACGGAATTCATAAAGCTATGAGATAATTTGCGAGTGTTTGTGGTGCAGCAGTGGCCATCTCTCATGTCATCCATCACTTACTATTTGTCAGCCATTTGTAAGTCACACTTGGAGTTTGAAAGAGGCAAGGCTTTCACCGGGGAGGCATTCCCACACATTGCGGAATCTTTCAGAACAACCATATGATTACTTTCACATTAATGGCTCTGTGAGAATACAGAGATGTTCCCTCAGATGGATCTATCAAATCTTGCTTATTACAAGGATGAGGGACATCTGAAACCAAAAGGGCCAAAACATCAGTTTCTTTTTAAAAACCTACCCCATGCATTTGGTCTTCTCAGACAGTTGCTCGTGCCAAATGCAATATATTAATAGTTTAAATCAAAACAGAATGTTTCCTTTTTACTCAAATATTTCCCAATGTCAAGGCAAGAGTCCTTTCTGTGCAATTCAGCTTAACAATGTGGATACTTCATGGATATTAAAGTTTGTGTTGTGGCTCATGACATACTTTATTTATATTTATCAATCACTGAAGGAAGGTTATGTGATCACTGATTACCTGCTTGTGTAAGACATGGTGGACTTCCTCTTGCCAAGTTGCCAGCAACAGACTGCAGCCTTAACATACATCATAATTGCATATTCATAAGAATTGATGCATATCAACTTTTCTTTTAAAAAAATGTTAAGGCAAAAGGAAAAGGTCGGTGACAACTACTTTTTTAAATATATCCAACAAAAATTAATAAAAGTCACTAAAATTATATGTATATTTTTATTTCATTTACTCAGTAATTTTCAATAACTGTTTTATCCTGGTCTGGATTCTGAAACCTATAAAGAACACTGGGCATGAGGTCAGAAATAACCATGGACTGGAGCACAGTACCATACACACACTTTCACACACTTAAGTGTGTGTGTGTGTGTGTGTGTGTGTGTGTGTGTGTGTGTGTGTGTGTGTGTGTGATTGGTTGTGGGGATATTAAATATTTCTACTGTTTATTAAATTCTCAAATTTACGATCTGGATGGCATCCTGAGCATGAGAGATGCATTTTTTTAATGAGCCACTATACTAGTTGTATCATATGTGGATGTCGGCATACAAATGTAATTTAGCACAACACATTTTACTATTTATACAGTAAAACCTCCGCTGATGAACGCTTAAGCTCACGAACTTTTCGCCTCAAGAACATTAAATTTGCGAGCATATAGTCTCTGCTGACGAACTAGTTTTCGGCGGACGAACCAAACCACGCGGTCGAACAGCGCCACGGAGGCAGCCACGAGAAGCTGACGCACGCTCACGGCGTCCCAGTTCGTCACCCCCTTTCTTTGAGTGCGGAAGTGGTTTGTGTTTGATAGACATTTTGGACCATATTGAGTGTACTTTTGCTATTATGGGACCAAAAAAGACCCCACCACAGGCGGAGATGTGTGTCGAGAGAACGAGGTGTGCGTTTGTGTGACTCAGCGTCCCAGTACCAGTACGCTAAGTCTACCATTGCTCCCATCCTTAAGAACAAGGAAGCTATTAAGGGTGCGTGTGTGGCTAAGGGTGTTTCCAAACAGTAGGCGTTTCCAAACACTCCTTCCAAACAGTAAGTCCCTCCCTCCCTCCTCCTCCCACTCCATTCCATCAAGCCATCAACTACCATCACAAAGGTAAATAAAACGACTTTATTATACAGTACAGTTTATTTCTTTAATTACAATACAATAGCACATTTATTATACATAAAATAAGGTATATTTTTGTGTAGTTTTAAGGCTTATTTAGTAGAAAATTATGTTTTATGGGGACCTGGGAACAGATTATTCTCATTTTAATGGTTTCTTATGGGAAATAAATGTTCGGAAGACGAACTTTTCGCCTTACACACACTTTCTGGGAACCAATTATGTTCGTGAGCTGAGGTATCACTGTACTGATTTTAGATGGTTGCTTTGTGTTTGGTGATCAGTGCTTGTTACTGAAGAGATAACAGTTGATTCTTTTTTTCCTTTTGGCTGTTCTCTTTTTCTCAGAGCTCGCCACAGCGAATCATCTGCCTCCATCTTCATGGAAGTCATATCAATAATTTGGCGTAGGTTCTTATGTCGGATGCCCTTCCTGACACAACCCTTTAGCAAGGGGCAGAAACACGCTGACGGCTATGCAACTACTCTTTAAGAAAGTCAGCAATGGTTCCTTTACATGAACCTCTCACCACAGACAGTGAGAGACATGGCCGGCCTTTGATAACCCAGTTAGCTGCACTGGGGGGGGGGGGATCAGCGATCAGTGCCCTTTACCACCAGGCCACTGCTGCCCTGGATAACAGTTGATTTTATCTGAATGAAGCTTTTGAAAAAATCTTTTGCTCAGTCCATGCATGTACTGTACTCACATACATTTTCTAGATAAAAATTGAGCATACTTTAATATGCTCTTCAAAGACCCCCCCAGCAATAATCGAACCTGTACTTCCTTACTATAAATATCACTGACTTTTAAAAAGACATAGCAAGAGAGAGTTTCAGTTTGTGGGCTTCTTCCAAGCCACACAATGTCAATTCCAATTTACATACAACTCATTTTACAAGTGAGGCGCTACTGCTGGGTATCCACACAGGCTACAATAACAACAGGACATTTGCCTGTTTCTCTTTCTTTATAGAAAGCATTAAAATTGAGACCTTCTCCCATTACTGATGTTTCCTTTGTAGTTTATCAAATAAATGAGAGAAGCAGCAGGACATAGAGAGGTGCATCTCCTGCTGTGCTTCTTATGAGATATTTGCTCATAATACACCAGGTATTTATCTCAGTCTTTCAATCTATTATTTTTTCTGTCAGTAAAGTCTGATATTAAAAATCTGAAGCCTTCACTAATCATTACCCCCGACTGTAGTATTTCAGTGCAAGCCTGTACATGGAGCATTAGAAAGCTGATTCAGTCAGGTTGTTTTCAAAGAACATGATAGATCGTACAGACAACTTCTCTATTTTCACACTACTATTTTCACAAGACAAGGAAACAGTTTTCCTTGTTTCACCTTTTATCTACGAGTCCCCAGAGACAGAAGGTCAATAGGTTCCAGGCAGGAATATAGGAACACGCTTTCCAATAAAATGAGCCAACTCTGATCGGGTTGTGCGGAGGGAAAATGAAAACCAGGCTGACTGCTCGGATCATGTTCAAAATGATCTAAATCAATGCCAGATCAAGTGCAGATACAGTCAAGGTAGTTTAGGCCCTCTGATTTACGACTAAATTTAGCCGGTACCGCACCTCGTCAGTGCGGAAGACGTCTCCACAGATTGCTGAGACTGTGAGGGAGGTTCATAAACTTAAATCTTATTGGTTGTTGAGGCTCACAGCAGTTGCAACTTTGAAAAGCCTCAAAAATCGATAGCCTTTCAGAAAGCTCTACTTCTTCTTCTTTTCCGTTCGGCTGCTCGCTTTCTCAGGGGTCGCCACAGCGAATCATCTGATTCGCATGTTTGATTTGGCATAGGTTTTTATGTCGGATGCCCTTTCTGACACAACCCTTAGCAAGGGGCAGAAACACACTGACGGCTTTGCAGCTACTCTTTATAAAAGTCAGCAGTGGTTCTTTTACGTGAACATCTCACCAAAGACAGTGAGAGACATGGCCGGCCTTTGATAACCCAGTTAGCTGCACTCGGGGGACAGAAAGCTCTACTAAACAATATTTTTTACCCTTAATGCGGTGCTTCTCAATTATTTTCTGTGGCTCTCCGCCTAGGAAGAAAAAAAATATTTCACGCCTCCCCCCCACCGCCCCGCGAGCGACTATAAGTCGTATTATTTGTCTATAAAATTGTTATTAGCGCACCTCTGCATAACATTGTATCTTTATTAACATTAAAAACAAAAAAGAAAGAATACAGTAGTTCAACTTACAATAAAGGAAAACTTCATTAACATTGTTTTTTAATCTGTAATTAAAAAGATTTAAAGTGCACCAATGTGCCTGAAAAAATAAAAAAAATGCATCCATATTTTAAATTCATTTAACTTACTTATGTGTTAATATCTCCGTCTCTCTGCACCTTTCTCTTCGTTCCTCTTAGAAATTTTCCCGTGTTGTTTCTTGAGGGGTTGTTTACTGCACTTTATATCGTTTGCTTATTTGAAAAATCACTACATCATAGCAAGACACCGAGAGTGCCACTGCCAACTAATGAAGTGGAGGTGCAATTACACTTAAATCTCGTACACAATTCCGGAAAAGTATGTTCCCCAGGGTCATACGCGCTCCCCCAGGCATCACACCGTGCCCACCCCACACTATTTGAGAAGCACGGCCTTAATGTAATATATCGTGACATGCCTTCATCCTTTTTGTGAATGGGTCTCCATTGTTCCAGTTAAGAAAATGTGATTTTAATAAGGAGAGGTGAACGGTTTAAGTGGTCATGCATTACCCGTGAAATATGCCCTTGTTAAGGATGAAGGATTGGGTTACATTTTGCTATGATGGCTTAATTTGGAGTCTAAGTTTGTTTTAAAGTTTCTAGTTTTAGAAACAATAGAAAATTAGTTTTTGTGCAGCGAAGGAGGCAAATAACATCTCACTATTTTCGTCAACTATGCTTATATACTTTCCCACTTTAAACATGCATTTAGATTTTAAATTTGTCTCTCTCTCTCTCCCACACACACACACTCTTTAAGTGTGTGTGTGTGTGTGTGTGTGTGTGTGTGTGTGTGTGTTTGTATTTCACTATTTCTCATTTATTCTTATTTGCTTAATCTCTGTACACCCTCTTAAATGCTTTAGGTTTTTTTTTCGTACAATGAGTGAAGCTAACCAGCATCAAATTCCATGTTTGTGTTCACTTTTTGCAGCCACTAATGCTGATTCTGGTTCTTATTCTGATATATAATCCCTGGCTTAATCTGTGCATAAAACACGACGCTTAAATCAGCATTACTTCCCAGTCGGTTATGCGATCTGTACATTCATTGTGTCAGAATTTCTTGTAAAAAGAGTGAAGAAATATGTCATCATCATGATGATGGCAATGCTGTGTTGTCATGAGGGTGACTGATAGTTGTGAACAGTACTGGCTTTTCATGGTTCATTGCTATACTACCCTGATAGCAAAGCACAGGTCCAGTCCTGCTCTTTCCAAATATGCTTTACTCATATGTTCTCCTGTCTTTCCTGTTCCAGTATCAGAATTCCAACATGTGTCGCTCCAGTTTCTCACCCTGTTATATTGAAGTTTCCGTTTGTATCAAGTCAGTTTGATTCAGTTTCCAGCTCTGCATTTCTCAAAGTTAAGCCCATTACAAACAACAAAATAATACAATACCACCGGTAAAAAGGGAAGAAACAAAGGTAAAAAAGATTATTATTTGTTCTCATATGTGTCTGCATGCATGTATGTTAAGGTGAGTGAATGTCTGGGTATTGAACTTTGTGTTCTACAGGATGTAAAAGTGCCCTATAGCAAGGCGCTAAAAGAACAATTAGATTATGCACTGGTGACATCATCAGCCAAACAGGTTTTCATGCATATCATCCAATGAAGCAGGGCAAGTTATTTGAACTGAGCACATGAAAGACCCCAAACAGCACGTTCTCATTTTAAGTAACATAACCTAAACTTGTGGCCCTAATAGCTTCATATGTATCTGTTGTAAGAGCTCTGGTGTGGTCTGTTTGTTGTTAAGCATGCCACAAGGGCCTTCTAGGCAATGGAACAGACTTCTTTCACACGTCTGCTATAGTAGTTATTAGGTTATGCGCTAAGTAACTTCTAAAGAGCTAAATCACTCTCAGTGGTAAAATGGAGTACTGTATCTTTTAATTTAATCAGTGCTGTTATAAACTTGGACTCATTACATAGTAAAAGTCTCAAACTATTTAAGCACATTTTCTTTGTTTTTGTTTTTTTCGTCAATACGTACATCAGCAGATGTCTGCGGTATAATGGAATCACTGGTGTACAATTTAAAGCATGTGATATTCTTTCAATAAATATAAACATAGGCTTTAAATAACCCAATTACATAATTATGTGGACGACATTAATAAACCACTGTGAACCACATGTTGCCATTAAAGTAAGCCACCCGCGGAACTGGTCAGTTTGTGCAAACACAGAAAAAATACCTCCAAAGTTCTCTCTAAAGTGAAAACTTTGACCCGATGATTAAAGTTCTTCAACCTTTGGAAAAATAAACCTAATCCACTACTTTGTCTAATCAGGCACGAATCCAGTTCCACAGACTACCCAGACATCTTTTACATCCTTTGTAAGCTAGTCTTTGCTAGTTTGGGCTCAGAGTGGTATTAATGTACAGTATGTATGCTACACTCTTGTAATACACCTGTACTATTTAACAGGAAGCTTGAATTTGTTAATAAGTACAAACATTTTGAAGAATGTGATGAATATATACCACTCTATACCAACTAATTGTTCAGGCTGACTTGAAAACATTCTTAGAGAAAATATTGGTATTTCCCGCATCTGCTTACTATCAAAGCCTAATTAGAATTACAGTAAGTACTGAGCTAAATTATATTGTGTGTGCTGATAATTTGGGACAGGAAAATCATGAGACTGTTTATTTGGTTCTATAATTTCCACCAACTGGAGTAATATTTGTGGCTGGAAAATAGTTAGGAGAGGTTATTTAACAATTACTGGCCAAGGGGAGGTGCCAATAAATAGTGAGGTGGATTGGCTGTAGGTGAGGTGGATGTTGCTGAATAGTTTATTGAATCCAGCAACATCCATTGGACCTGACCGGTTTAATTATTTTAGTATAAACTACACGTGAACATACTTAAAAAAAATCACAGAATATAAAAAAATGTTTAAATCATGACAAAAGCATTGACTGTAAGCGAATATGCTAGCAGGTGAATAAGAGTATTAATAAGAGTATAATGGCATTTTAAAATTTCCTTTAAGAGTTCTGTTACGCCAAAACATAAATAATAAACAAAGCAAGACATTAATTCATTGATTTTCTGAACCACTTAATCCTAATCCGGAAGCTAGAACTCAACTCATCTCAGCTGACTCCGGGTGAAGGAAAGATATACCCTGGACAGCTTGCCAGGCCATCGCAGGGACAACACTCACACAATCATTCACACCTAGGGGAGATTTGTAACAGCCAATTAACTTACGTTAAACTTATGTTTTTGGACTGTGGGAGGAAACCAGAGTTCCCAAGAGGAAACCCACGCAAGCACGGGGAGAACATGCAAACTCCACACAGAAACGCCTGAGCTGGAACTCGAACCTATGCCTTCTTGCTGTGAGATGGATAAACTATTATTATTATATCCATACCCACTGGATATGAGCAATCACTGGTTCTAATTGGTTTATCTATTACCAAAATATTACTTCATATGCCATTAGTAGCCATGTCGCTACAGAAAATTAAAAAATGGAAGAAGTAGTGACTTGAGCTATATTAATGCTAGCCAGCAAAATGGATCTCTTCTGTTCAATTAACATATTTGACATTAAAAGCTATTTTTTTCCACCTTAAATGTAACTTTATTGATCAGCTGGAATGTGTCCAGTTCTCAGAGTCACTTGATGTTGATAGCCAGATGAGGGAAAATCCAAAGCAATGCGCTGCAAGTGGACGTGCTGCAGGTGTGTTGAACTCCATATATATATATATATATATATATATATATATATATATATATATACATATATATATTACCATGACATACTTAAACCGATTTGCAGCATATGCACACACAGTGCCCTATACCACTAGACCACCACTGCCCCCCGACACACACACATAATATATATATATATATATATACAGACGCTCCCCGACTTAGGTTTTTAATTGGTTCCGGACGGCCGAACATAAGTTGAAAGTGAACATAAGTTGTTACAGTCACGTATAACGTATGACATGTGACGTATGACACTCGTACTGCACTATACATCCATAACTACCATTACCCCTAAATCAATTATTATAAACATAACATTGTAAAATAATATCAAATGATATCAACGTTAATTTCAAATAAATTGAATTCAAACAAAATAATTTCAATTTGATAAATTTTAATCAAATTCACTCATCAAATATTAAATACAATATCAAATATAACCTTTAACATGCTCTATGATGCAATCTTTCTGCTTGTAAATGGTTCCAATGGTTGATGGATGATCACTTTACATGGAGCTGAGCTGATTCACATCACATGAAGCTGAGCCGATTCACTTTATATGAAGCTTAAAACAGCCAATCAACGCTTACAATATGTGTGGCGCTTTATACCGAAAGTAGTGCACTTGCTGTTCTTGAAGGCAGGTTATACGGACTTCCAGTCTTTCAAGTGAGCAACGGTCCGTTGAACTTGTTTAGTACTCAGCCTGCACTGATGTGAATCACCAGCAGAGCAGAGAGTTCTCGTTCATTTTACAACGCTCTTGATTAACTGAGTGTGCATGGTAGATTGCGCCGATCCGAGCAGACAGTTAATTCATCTCTGTGTATAAGATTTGCAGCCATGCTAGTAGGCTTACGCTTCTGACCAACCATATTTGCTTAGGATTACAAAAGTCCGCAAAACAGTGTAAACACAAAGATCACAGAGATGACGTCTTAACACAAGGGTAACATGCTATATAACTGATATTTATACATCATGCGTCATTATCTTCTTTTCCTTTCGGCTTTTCCCTTCAGAGGTCTCCACAGCAAACCAGTAGCCTCCATCTCACCCTATCCTCTGTATCTTCTACTCTTGCTCCAACTACCTTCATGTCCTCCTTCACCACATCCATAAATCTTCTCTTTGGTCTTCCTCTCGGCCTTCTGCCTGGTAGTTCCAACCTCAGCATTCTACTACCAATATACTCACTATCCCTCCTCTGTACATGTCCAAACCATCTCAATCGAGCCTCTCTGACTTTGTCTCCAAAACCTCTAACATGTGCTGTCCCTCTGATGTACTCATTCCTGATCCTATCCATTCCGGTTACTCCCAAAGAGAACCTCAACATTTTCATCTCTGCTACCTCCAGCTCAGCCTCCTGTCTTTTCCCCAGTGCCACTGTTTCTAAACCATACAACATCGCTGGCCTCAGCACCGTCTTGTACACTTTTCCTTTCATTCTTGCCGATACCTTCCTATCACACATCACACCGGATACTTTTCTCCAACCATTCCAACCTGCCTGCACACACTTCTTCACCTCTTTTCCACACTTCCCATTGCTATGGATTGTTGCGCCTAAGTACTTAAAATCCTCCACCTTCCTTATCTCTGCTCCCTGTAACCTCACCATTCCTCTTGGGTCCTTGTCGTTCAAACACATGTATTCTGTTTTACTGAGGCTAACCTTCATTCCTCTCCTTTCCAGGGCATACCTCCACCTCTCTAGATTTTCCTCCACTTGTTCTCTGCTCTCACTACAGATCACAATGTCATCTGCAAACATTATAGTCCATGGAGATTCTTGTCTAACCTCGTCTGTCAGCCTGTCCATCACCATAGCAAACAAGAAGGGGCTCAGAGCTGACCCTTGATGCAGTCCCACCTCCACCTTGAACTCTTCTGTCACACCAACAGCACACCTCACCCCTGTCTTACATCTCTCATACATGTCCTGCACCACTCTAACATACTTCTTTGCCACTCCAGACTTCCTCATGCAATACCACAGTTCTTTTCTTGGCACCCTGTCATATGCTTTCTCCAGATCCAAAAAGGCACAATGCAGCTCCCTCTGACATTCTCTGTACTTCTCTATTAACATCCTCAAAGCAAACACTGCATCTGTGGTGCTCTTTCTTAGCATGAAACCAAACTGTTGTTCACAAATGCTGACCTCTGCCCTTAGTCTAGCTTCCACTATTTTTTCCCATAACTTCATCATATGGCTCATCAACTTTATCCCTCTGTATTTGCCACAACTCTGTACATGTCTCTTGTTCTTAAAATGGATACAAGCAAAATTCTCCTCCATTCCCCCGGCATCCTCTCAATCTCTAAGACCTTGTTGAATGTTCTTGTCAGAAAATCTACTGCTACCTCTCCTAGACACTTCCATACCTCCACCGGTATGTCATCAGGACCAACTGCCTTGCCACTCTTCATCCTCATAAAAGCCTTCCTCCCTTCACTCTTACTAATCTTTGCTACTTCCTGGTCCTCAACAGTTACCTCTTCTACTCTTTTTTTCTTTCTTATTTTCCTCATTCATCAGCTCTTAAAGTACTCTTTCCATCTTCCCAGCACACTTCTGTCATCAGTCAACACGTTTCCAACTCTATCCTTAATCACTCTAACTTGCTGCATGTCCTTCCCTTCTCTATTTCACTGCTTTGCCAACCTGTATAAATCATTTTCTACCTCCTTACTGTCCAACCTAGCATTCAAGTCATCATATGCCCTCTGTTCAGCCTTTGACACCGCTACCTTTGCCTTATGCTGTGTCTCCCTGTACTCCTGTTTACTCTCTTCGGTCCTCTCCATGTCCCATTTCTTCTTAGCTAACCTCTTCTTTTGTACACACTCCTGCATATATATATATATATATATATATATATATATATATATATATATATATATATATAAAATGTAAATATAACACACGGATCAGAGAGCAAACAGGAGTGAGAGATATCGTGCACACCATCAACAACAGCAAGCACAGATGGGCAGGCCATGTGGCCCAATTCTCCGACAATCGTTGGACAAGCAGAGCAACAGAGTGGACACCCCGAAGCTGGAAACGACCACGAGGACGACCAAAAACAATATGGCGCGATGACCTGACTCAATGCCTGGGGCACAACTGGCCAAGCCTTGCAAAAGATAGAGCCTGCTGGAAGAGGTCCAGGGAGAGCTTCCTCAGCCATGAGTGAAGTCACCCTGAATCCTGATCCTGATATGGCAGTGGTTGTCTAGTGGTATAGGGCGCTGGATCGCTGATCCTAAGGTTGAGTGAGGGTTTGAGCCCCACTTTCCACAAGGGGTTGTCACTGTCCCACCCAGTGCAGCTAACTGGGTTATCAAAGACGGGCCATGTCTCTCACTGTCTATGGTGAAAGGTTCATGTTAAAGAACCATTGCTGACTTTCGCAAAAAGTAGCTGCAAAGCCATCAGTGTGTTTCTGTCCCTTGCTAAGGGTTGTGTCAGGAAGGGCATCTGATGTAAAAACCTATGCCAAATCAAACATGCGAATCATTCGCTGTGGCGACCCCTGATAAAGGGAAAAAGCCGAAAGGAAATCTGTCATACACACACACACATATATATATGTGTGTGTGTGTGTGTGTGTGTGTGTGTGTGTGTGTGTGTGTATGAACATTGTGTTAGCTTCACATCATCTAGTTATACTTGGAGTACAGGGAGCTCACCTGACCTACCTCTGTCCTGGTACACAGATAAATTATAACAACATTGATTTAATTTCCTCTCTATGTTGCCAAGTGATATGTACATTGTATGTATTGTACATTGTACGTGTATGTTGGATGTTGTACGTATGTACGTGTATGGTTATTGTTTACTTGAATATTCCCAGTGCAGTGACATCAACTTGACCACTTGCTTTCAGCACAATCAATCAATCTGGGTGCCATGCCAGAATTCTGGCGTAGGTTGCGGCCATAACAGCTTGTCATGGCTATATACGAAGGGCAAAAAATCCACAGTAGAGGCCCAAAGTTCTTTCTATAGGGTGTTTTTATTGAGACACCATCTCTAGCTAGCTGGCCGTCGACTCTAAAGAGTTCATCCGCCCTTTGATAGGTCTCGTTTTTAATCCTTCTGGGTTGCTAGCCACCCTCCTCACCAAAGTTGGAACCTGGTGGGGGGGCCGGTTTAGTCACTGACCACTCGACCATGCAACAGGTTGTACTGGCTTACACGTTGCCAGTAGCAGGGCAAAACCTGACCTGATATTAGCTTTCAGCACATTGACAAATATAGTATGCATCAGTAAAATATAACTGAAGAGGCAGTACCTACAGTACAAATTTGGCTGATTAATTAAGCAGTGAAGTGTTTTTAGTTATTAGTCAACCTATTTCAACAAACATAAGACCATTGATAGATATTGTACAAAAATGAGGGAAGAATGGAGCAGGAGATCGACAGGCGGATCACTACAGCCTCTGCTCTAAAGTGGAGCTTGTACCGGTTCGTCGTGGTGAAGACGGCAAAGCTGTCCATTTATCAGTCGATCCACGTTCCAACCCTCACTTATGGTCACGAGCTTTGGCCAATGACTGAAAGAACAAGATTGTGGAACAAGTGGCTGAAATGAGCTTCCTTTGCCAGGTGGCGGGACTCTCCCATAGAGATAGGGTGAGAAGCTTAGTCATCCAGGAGGAGCTGCGAGTAGAACAGTTGCTCCTTCACATTGAGAGGAGCCAGTTGAGGTGGCCTGGGCATCTGATTAGAACGCCTCCAAAATGCCTCCCTGGAGTGGTGTTTCGTGCATGTCTGCCCGGGAAGAGACCCCAGGGTCACCTTAGAACATGTTGGAGGGATCATGTCTCTCGGCTGGTCTGGGAATGCCTAGTTGTCTCCCCGGAAGAGCTGTAGGAAGTGGCTGGGGAGAGACATGTGTGGACCTCATTGCTTAGGCTGCTGCCCTGGGGACCTGACCCCGGACTCACCGGAAGATGATGATGATGTACAAAAAATCCCCAGTTTACTAGTTCACTAGTGAAAACAGTAAGAAGAAAACACACACACACACACACACACACACACACACACACACACACACACACACACACACATACACACACAGAAAAATGCTTGCAGCAGTATTAGGCATAGTATTATTGATCGTACTATTTTGCAGTAGTATTAGTTCAGGTATTATGTAAAAAAAAAAAAAAAAAAAGTTTAAAAGCTGGTGTGATGCCGGATGTAAAACAACACAGCATTCAATGCATATCAACAATAAATCTAAACGGAAATTTTCTGAAGTTGTTTACAATGCGCCACCATTCTAACATGATTAGTATGAATAAAACAAAATAAAAAAAACATTCTCGGTTATTCGAGCTCCTAAGAAAATTCTGTGTAATTAAGAAGAGAATTTAGAGGTTATATTAGAATAGTGTGTCCTTAGTTGCCTGGCAGATATTTATCACATATCTCTGTTGCAGAAAATAATATTGATAAGAAAACTAAATTATTAAGGTGGAAACACAAAGGTTATGTGTTCAATTGTTTGCCAAGAGTACATCAGTGGAGTGGGGATATAACCACATTGGTCAAAGTCTCGGCGGTCTGGCGCCTGCAAGGTCAATTCAAAACACTATTCCTGCTCTAAAATGTATTGTTGGGATTCTGTGTAACAGCAACATCAAACATCAGCTTTGATTGTTTCTAATTGTGGGATTATTTAATGCTTCGCTCTGTTTTGCTGAGGTGGGGGAGTTATAATCTTATAACCACACTTATTTAATTGTAGCAATTGAGGCTGTTCTGAGAAGAGATTTACTCTTTCATCTGTAATGGTGATGATTATGAGATAGGAATGACTGACCTACAAGACAGAGATTTTCACTAGTACAGGAATTAGGAGAGTATCAGGATTTCTTCTTGTACAATTTCCAGTATTATATGAATCGACTGCATTTTGTGCGGTGTTAAATCCCTGAACTACTCTGGCAAGTTCATTTATGGAGGATTTTATCGTGCCGGTTTAAGCAATTAAACATGAAGTTGATTTTTGCAAGCTTGGCCTGACTGTATCGTCTTAATTAGCATCCATGCAGGGCTTATCCTCAAAGCCTTTCTGCTGGCTGATAAAGGAGACTTATCACAGCCATTACGTGCTTAACTGTCTGGCAACGTAAAGAAAACAACTCCGTGTTTAAGTTTGTGAAAGTTTTGACATAGCACAAGTTCTCTTTCATGTGTGAATAAACATTTTATTTTAAGGAGCTCTAATTTTTATAGTACTGTTTAGTATAATTTTAATAATAGATAGATATGATCCTGTAGTGGGTAAACTTATTATTATTATTATTATTATTATTATTAATAATAATAATAACAATTTATTAATTCTATGAACTGCTTAATCCTAATTTAGGTTGCAGGGAGGCTTGCGCTTATCTCAGCCAACTATGGGTGAGGGTTGGGTACAGCCTGGACAGCTCGCCAGGCCATGGCAAGGCCAACACTAACAGAACCATTCATAATTACACTCAGACCTAAGGGAGATTTGGAACAGCCAGTTACCTACTGTGCATGTTTTTGGACTGTGGGAGGAAACCAGAGTACCCGGAGGAAATCCTCACAAGCACGGGGAGAACATGCAAATTCCAGACAGAAATGCCAGAGCTGGGAATAAAACCCAGGACCTTCTTGCTAGGAGGTGGGCATGCTAACCACTACGCCACCTGTAATAATAATAATAATAATAATAATAATAATAATAATAATAATAATGTACTAAATATATATTTGGATATTTGGATGAATTTATTGCTTTATTGTGACTGATTAACACTGACAGCGTTTCTAGATTTCTTTAGTTGGGAATTGTTGAGTTGCAAAATATAGCTCTCATGAGTAATGGATTTCTTATGAAGTCTCAATTTCATGTTTGTTTGGAAAAGGTCTCAGGATTTCTACCAAATCAAACAGAAATGTATGGTCTGGCTTTCCCCCCCATTTTGGTGTAAAATTATGCTCCCATTTTACCATTTTCTATGTCCCAATCAGAACCACTGAGGCTGCAAGTGGCTCACCGATACTCAGTGTATGTAAATAAATCCTCTGCTGCAAGTCAACCAAATCCAGATAGTGATTTGATCAAAAGTGACATAGAATCCCTTGGAGAGACATGAGACTATCTCTCCTTGGCCCCTGCAAGCAGAGAGCTGTTATGACATGGTTTATCATCCTTATCAGCGAGTAATTTATATCGGCCCTCAGCTTCTGGAGGCCACTATCTCAACGCAGAACTTAGCTTACAAATGCCAGGTGAATGCTGGTAGGTGTTTCTCACACCTTGTTGTACAGGACGAAGTGAAAAGAGGGCACAATCTCGCAGAACCCACACTGCGGGTAGCTACTTGATTTTTTTTCCTCATGCCCTCTGTGTCTGCACACCAGGGCTACACCGCCTTACTCACGACTCACTGCCGTCATTAGACACATAAAACATGTCTGAAGAACATTTTCATAGAATTTCTTTGCTGCAATAATATTGGACCGTAGAATAATAGGAGAGTTTATTAGTAATAACATGGAAGGAAAACTCTGGGAGTAAGCCATGTACTACTTTCTGCAGTACCAGGATTCGGAGGCTTCTTGACATTGTTTCCTCTTTCTGCTGTTACACGACATCTGTACTGTTTATTGAGATTCTGAGAGGTGGAGTCAAATCATGTCATCATTAAAGTTATCAATGTCCAAATCTCATGGAGCCTAAAACACAGATAAAACAGAGAGATAAATAATTAATACCGTCAAGGCAAGACCGTTATATTCATCATTAGAGAATTTTTCTCACATCCATAAACTGCAAAACAGAAAAACTCACAAAATTTGAGTTAGCTTTTTGAGATCAAGTGTCACACGTGGACAAACACTGATCTTATAAAGGTTTAAAGCTCAGGGGACTTCTCAGGTTTTTAAACCTTGGACATAATCAAATTCTGTCTTTCTTTCTTTTTTTGTTGTAAGAATGACAAGTATCTGCATGATCAGCCCCACAGAGCCAGTCATAGTTCCACTGAATTTAAGCACAGTGGTGCCAAATAGAATAAAAGGTTTTCATTGCTCAGTGCTATCAGAACTACATCTGAAAGCCAGACTCCACCTCTGGCTCCCATTTCTATCGAAGCCAGAACACTAATAGACAGGTAGTGAAAATTGCAGTGTGGCGCCATGGGTACTTCTCTGCAATAGACCTGCATTTAGGAACAGAGCCGGACCGTACATTTAATTTCTGTGAGCTTCTGCAGAAAAAATTCACGTTGGAAAATGACATTTGTTGATTAAAAACAGACTTAAAATAAAATATATACAAGATTATACACAGACAAATTAATTGATTCTGACAAATTGGTGTTTTACAGTGCACACGTTTGCCAGATCTAGTGGTCTTTGGTAGATATAAACCTTTTATATATAAAAAAGAATGTTTTAGTTGTATACAGAAGAAATTGAAATGCAAGACATTAGCCAAAATTTTAAATAATTGAATGAAAGTACTATATAATGGTTGGCATGATGATGCAGTGGTTAACACATCCATCTCACAGCAAGAAGGTCCTGGGTTCGAATCCCAGTTCAGGCGTTACTGTGTAGAGTTTGCCCGTTCTTCCCGTGCTTGCATGGGTTTCCTCCGGGGTACTCCGGTTTCCTCCCACAGTTGAAAAACATGCACAGTAGGTGCATTGGCTGTTCCAAATCTCCCCGAGGTATGAGTATGAATGGTTGTTTGTGTGTTGGCCCTGCGATGGCCTGGCAGCCATTGCTCGGAGTTGGCTGAGATAGGCGCAAGCCTCCCTATAACCCTAATTAGGATTAAGTGGTTCAGAAAATGAATGAATGAATGCAGTATATAGAGGAAAGCGCTAGCATGCTTAGCATTGTTGCTCTACTGCAAGAAGGTTCTGGGAATGAATCTGGTGGCTGAATGTGGGCCTTGTTGATTGCCGTCTAAAGACATATCTACTATCAACTATCTACTTTATACTGTTTATAAGGGTAAGCATGTGTGTAAATAATTGTTGGTCTCTGTGTTAAACCTGTCATGCATTATCAAGCTGTTAAGAGAGAACCTGTAATACTTGATCAGTGAGTGGCGCCATCTTTCATGCGCAGTAAGTTTGACTTTGACTATGTCCATTATTATAGATCTTCAATATAATGCCAATTGTCATTCACTTTCTTGATATATATATATAAGCAAACACAAATTATTATTAAATGAAGAAAGAAGTCAAACAAGGAAATTAGTGAATAATACACTGTCTTTGTTTTAGTCACAGTTGTCCCGACATAGACATCACATGTTTTCCTTGAATGAAAATTGAAAATATCAAGAAATGTTTTGTGCAAGAGAGAAATAATTTCACTAACAAGTAACCTTTTCACTAAAATTAAATTCATCTTCTGTTAGCACTTTATCTTGATCAAGGTTCTGGTGGATAAGGAACCTATCCTGGACTTCATAGTGGTTGTGAGGAAGAATGAGAAGTTGCAGTGTAGTATTTGACATATCAGCCTCGCAGCAGGTGGGGCAGTGGTAGCCT
>CM045732.1:52138495-52165995 GCA_024760905.1 Plotosus lineatus
AAATCTTCTGGCCCGCTGGTAATATACAGTAATGTGTTGGGTTTCTGTGAAAAACTGACACAGATAGTCACTCAAGTGGGCCTTTGGATTCAAGTTCCCTTCTCATTACAGTATTTTGTTATGTTGATTAATTAGACATAATGATACATTAATATTCATTCTTCATACAGATGCTTCCCAACTTGCATTTTAGTTCGGTTCTGGATGGCCGAACATAAGGTGAAAAAAAAAGTAAGTTGTTACTGTATGTTCAAGAGGCGTATGACATTCATACTGTACTATACATCCATAAATACCTTTACCGTATCTCATAAAACACCCCTAAACCAATTATTATAAACATAACATTGTAAAATAATATCAACATTAATTTCAAATAAATTAAATTCAAGCAAAATAATTTCAAATAGATCAATTTTAATCAAATTCACTCATCAAATATCAAATATAGTATCAAATGTAACCTTTAACATGCACTGTGATGCGATCTTTCTGCTTGTAAATGGTTCCGATGGTCGATGGAGCCATTTGGAAGAAACGTGCAACATTCACATGTTTTTCACCAGCATCGATTCTCTTGATAATAGCCATCTTCGTTTCTAACGAGATGGCTTGCCGCTTTTTCTGATTACCATTATCATTAGTAGGCTTACGCTTCTGACCAACCAAATTTGCTTATGGTTACAAAAGTCCGCAAAACAGTGTAAACACAAAGATCACAGAGACGACGTCTTAACATAAGGGTAACACGCAGTGATCTGGGAAGAAGGAGGTCACGTTCAGTCTGTCGTTTGTAAACAATGGACGAAGCATCATGTGTAAGTAGCGTATTACGTCAGTGTACTACGTAGGTACGTCTCGTACTACAGAGAGCACACTAAACTCAAAATCTGACATATTTTTTTTTCCTTTAAACTTAAAATCCGCCCATCACTGGAGTGGAGGTCACTGAGGTTGTCAAAAAGCTCCTCGGTGGTCGAGCTCCGGGGTTGGACGAGATCCGCCCGGAATACCTCAGGACTCTGGATGTTGTAGGACTGTCTTGGTTGACACGTCTCTGCAACATCGCGTGGTCATCGGGGGCTGTACCTCTGGATTGGCAAACTGGGGTGGTGGTCCCAATTTTTAAGAAGGGGGACCGGAGGGTGTGTTCCAATTATCGGGGAATTACACTCCTCAGCCTACCTGGTAAAGTCTATGCAGGGGTACTAGAGAGGAGGATCCGACCGATAGTCGAACCTCAGATTCAGGAGGAACAATGTGGTTTTCGTCCTGGCCGCAGCACTCTTGACCAACTCTATACGCTCCACAGGATTCTGGAGCGGGCATGGGAGTTTGCCCAATCTGTCCACATGTGCTTTGTGGATTTGGAGAAGGGTTTCGTCCGTGTCCCTCGAAAGATCTTGTGGGGGGTGCTCGAGAGTCTGGCGTTCGGATCCGTTGCTACGAGCTATTCGGTCGCTGTATCACCGGAGCCAGAGTTTGGTCCGTATTGGTAACAGCAGCTCCGATTCGTTTCCGGTCGGAGTTGGAGTCCGCCAAGGCTGCCCTTTGTCCCCGATTCTGTTCATAATTTTTATGGTCAGAATTTCTAAGCGCAGTCGAGGCGATGAGGGGTTCTGGTTCGGTGGCCATCGGATATCATCTCTGCTTTTTGCGGATGATGTTGTCCTTTTGGCTTCATCAAGTCGGGCCCTCCAGCTCTCATTGGAGCGATTCGCAGCTGAGTGCGAAGCAGCCGGGATGAAGATCAGTACCTCCAAGTCCGAGGCCATGGTTCTCAGTCGGACAATGGTGGAATGCACCCTCTGGGTCGGGGATGAGGTCCTGCCCCAAGTGGAGGAGTTTAAGTATCTTGGGGTCTTGTTTACAGTGAGGGAAGGATGGAGCGAGAGATCGACAGACGGATCGCTGCAGCCTCTGCTGTTAAGCGGTGCCTGTACCGGTCCGTCGTGGTGAAAAAGGAGCTGAGCCGCAAGGCGAAGCTCTCAATTTACCAGTCGATCTACGTTCCAACCCTCACCTATGGTCACGAGCTTTGGGTAATGACCGAAAGAACAAGATCACGGATACAAGCGGCTGAAATGAGCTTCCTTCGCCGGGTGGCGGGTTCTCCCTTAGAGATAGGGTGAGAAGCTCCGCCATCCGGGAGAGCTTCGGAGTAGATCCGCTGCTCCTCCGCATTGAGAGGGGCCAGTTGAGGTGGCTCGGGCATCTGGTTAGAATGCCCCTGGACGCCTCCCTGGTGTGGTGTTTCGGGCATGTCCAACCGGGAAGAGACCCGGGTCGACCTAGAACACGCTGGAGGGACTATGTCTCTCGGCTTGTCTGGGACCGCCTCGGTGTCCCCCCGGGAGAGTTGGAGGAAGTGGCTCGGGAGAGGGATGTCTGGACCTCTTTGCTAAGGTTGCTGCCCCCGCGACCCGACCCCGGACTAAGCGGAAGAAGATGAGATGAGATGAACTTAAAATCAAAAAATACGTAAAACGAATGAACGCAAGTCGGGGAGCGTCTGTACATCTTTTTTAAATATATAAATTCATAATAGAATAATTCATAGGGAATACATTCCAACCAAACCTCTTTTCACCCATATTTTAAATACTTCCCAAGTCCTTCTCTTGTAGGAACATGTCTACTGTTGTGTATGTTTCGAGTGGTGTGAGTGCGGTGAGTAGGCAAACATGTCTATTTCCTCATGTCCTTTGTCAGTGGCTCACATTTAATTGCACCTTTGTTAATCTATTTTATTTCTCCTAATGAGTGCTGCATTAAATTTAACAGCAAGTGTGGAATTTTAAAGAGCCGTTGCTATCTTTTGATCAGCCAGTGAAGTTCTTCAGGGGGCTTGCTAGACGGACAAGGTTTACAATGTACAGTAGAGTGTTCGGTTACCCCACGGTTTGATTTTCTTTGCACCCATTAACCATTCTGCATGGCAGGTTAAGAGTCAAATGATCTACTAGAGCTAAGGCCTGAGGTATGTTAGTGGAACACAAAACGAGGCCCAAATGAAAACCAAATGAAAATTATTGTGGTAGATGTAGTCTTTAGTGGATGTAGTCTCTTGGCATTATTACCTACTACCTCTGCAAAGAAACACTTTTTTACTGGTACCATGATCTGCTCCATTGTTCCTCACACATTTATATGTACTGGAGCTTAATAGATGACAGATAGAGTAAGATCAATTTGTGAATAGGTGTAATAATACTGTCTGTTGTTTGAATTCATTCTGAGATGAGTATCTCGCTGATTGATGAACATCTGAAAACAGCAGTGACTAGATGTTTACCTCTCTCCCTCTTTACTTTTGAAAGCTTTGAACTACTCGCCATTTAACATTTGTCAGTTAGTGAGATTCTCAGTTCATCACTTTTTTCAGATATTGTGGTGGGTGGTTGTGTTGTGATATTCTGATACTCTGGTGAGGCTGCAGTCGCTCATTGGTTAAGCCTCTGGGTTACTGATCAGAAGGCTGATGGGTCAAGCCCTAGTACCACCAAGTTGCCACTGTTGGGTCCTTGAGCAAGAACCTTCACCATCAATTGCTCAGTTGTATGAATGGCATAAAAATGTACGTTAATCTGTATAAGGCCATATGTCACATGCTCAAAGTGTAAATGGCTGGTGTATCATTCACAAGGAGTTGGTGAACCCCTGCAAACAATAGGCGACATTGTGTTGAGTGTGATTGATAAACTGAATGGGGAATGAATGAAGGTTTGTAAAAAGTTGTAGATGTTGTAATATCTGTGTAGGGGCGGGACATGCTTTAGATTCCGCCCACACTTTAAAGTCATACATATCAGGACATATTGCAATTCTGAATTTCTCATAGGTCTCTATATGAATGTAATTGGTTGTTCATCTGGCTTCCGGATCCGAAGGTGTTCAAACCCTACTATGACCAAGTAGGGCAAGAGGTGGACCAGTGGGAGGATGCTGGATTGTCAGAGGCATAAGGTCAGAGGTTCAAGCCCCATGATCAACAGGTTGTCACTGCTGTTCCCCAAGTGCAGCTAACTGGGTTATCAAAGGCAAGCCATGTCTCTCACTTTCTGAGGTGACAGACATGTAAAAAGAAATACAGAGATCCCTCACTTTCCACGGTTAATGGGGACTGAGACCCCTCCGCGACCACCGATTTCCACAAAGTAGGTTTGACTCACCTCACTGACGTATACGTACATGTATGTGTATATAATATCAATAAACACATATTTAATGCTATAAATTCTTATAATAAAAATTAAACATTCAAAAAATAATGCATGAGATGTAAATAAAATATAAATACACACACACACATACAAACACGTGCACGTGCACACACATGTGCACCTCGCATAAAAATGTATGTAGTTTGTTGGAGGGTTATTTTTTGTTTTTTGTTAGGGTTTTTTTTTTTTTTTTGCATAATTGGCCTTGTTTTGCACCATTTTCATTAACTTTCCCCATTTTTCCTTAATTTAATTATTTTTTTTAAATTTGACTATTTCTGAAAAATCTACAATGCACTGAAGCTGCAGAAACTGAAGCATGAAGTAGCGAAGGGTCACTGTATTAATTGTCATTCGTAAAAAGTTGCTCATTGGGTTGTCATTGGGTGCTTCTGCTTTGCAATGACCAGGTGAGCTGTCCATGGTGTAGTCTGCTCTCTGTCCGAGTCAGCGGAGATGAGCACCAACCTCCCCATGAATTAATTAGAATTAAATGTTTCAGAAAATGAATGAATCTGTGTTAACTCTGTAATAAATTGTAACCTTGTTCAGGTTGTACTTCGTACCGCTATTTTGAAGTCAGTTAAGATTGACACCAGCTTTGATATGATTCTCATGTAAAATGTTTAATGGGTGCATGGATGCCAAAATAACTCTTTTTTTTTTTTACTTCATTCAAATAAAATTTCAGCTTTTCAACTGAATATACAGCAATATAAGTAGCAGAGTCATAATTCAACCATTTGCGAGTATAATTAGTGTGGAAGACTTGTCTTTCACACACACATATATTACTGATCATTTCCAGAGAGAAACCTCTGAAGTGTCCGTTCTGGTTCTGGTAGAATCACATCCATTCAAAAAACAAACAGGCCAGGCCTAGGATAGCCATGCGTGCAGCAGTCATTCCTGACAGCTGCTTCCTGCTTCCTAAATACACCCAGCTGGAGAGGAGAGGGCATTGCTGTGGAGAGGCCATCACTAAGGGTCAGGGGGAAGAAAAATAATGCTGTTTTAATACTGTCTAAAAATGGGACCACCAAGTAACTTTTCAGAAAGATGTGAAAGGATTGACCTGGCAAAATGATTTCTTGTCCTTCTTGACAATGACCTTTAGCCTTTGCTCGTTCTGTATGTTTAATTTTTAAGCCTTTTCAAAATTGTAGTATGTTAATGTGCCACTGATTTACAAAACAAGAGTTTAATAAATAGAAAAAAAAACATATTCTCAAAATAGGAAAAGTATTGCAAACAATGACAGGCTGAATAGGTCATAATTTGGATTTCAAATTAATTTGCTATTGAAAGTTCTGGGAAACAGACTGGCTATTTGGCTGCATTTCCTCTGTAAATATTGGTTTTGATTGTTTTAGCTTTCCCAACAAAATAAACTCCATCCATATTGAGTAGATTACACTCCTATTTGACCTGGATATTGTTTAATAGCATGTGAACAGGTCTTTACTTCGCTTCACTGGCTGATCTAAAAAGTCCACCATTAAAACTAAAAAGACTGGATGGGTTTCCATTGGTTTCATTTGTTTGTGTCTTTTATAAATGTGCCATTCATGATCACTATCAGATTTTTTTTTAGTTCATCAGAATGCCGCCCTTGGAGAGACCTGACCTCACGGTGGACTCCACTTTTCTTTTTCATTCCTAGCAGTGTAGGGATGCTTGTAGCTGATAATATAATTTCTACCATTTGTTGTGGACTTAAACATAGATATTTTAATTTTGTACTGTGCATTCATCATGCTTACTTCTACACATACTTCTGTCACCTACAAATGAATAAGAGGAAAGTCAATACAAGGATTTAATGCAACATTTAGTTTGACATTTCCAGCTGCAGTGCCTGTGAAAAATGCAACTCAGATAACGTTATGATAAAAGAGGCTCACGCACACATCCAACTTCAGATGTTTGCAAAGATTGGAATAGGGAGCTGATAGGTCATTCCATGCCAGCAGACCTCGTAACCAAAGGCAGGTTGTAACAGCCTGCACAATCCTCCCACGAGAGCCTGTCGTCTGTTGCTCTACCCAATTAGGCTTTAATATATTGCTATTTCTGAAAGGCCTCTGGCTCTAGTATACACAGGGAGAAACTTTTACACCTCCATATTGTAAAGCTTGCAGTTGAATCAGGTGTTGAGTGGCCCAGCCCTTCACAGCCCAGCGTCCAGAGCCTAGCCACACTAGAGGGGCCTTTGTGGTTCAATGCTGTTTACTGTGAACATCTGTTCTGGGTTAGAACCCCACTAGAGATGCAAGTATGTATGGAAGTCCCTTCCACAACAGAGGGAGCCGTCCTCCATGCCTACAGATCCACTGCTGTGATGTGACGCCTCGACTTATACAATCTCCCCCACACAATCCGACACACTACCTCTCACCGCACGTGTCAGAGGTTCAAGTCAGCAGTATTTATGGGGCAGAAGTAGTGCTGCTCACTGCAGGCTCTGTTTTCCTAACTGCAAATTCTTATTGGTTTAGCTTACTACGAAAGCATGTCTGCTGAGGTCATTTATGACCGACCATGGTGGTATGATAAACTCATTTACAACAGAAAGATTTCAGCGATTCAGATGAGATCAGTCTTGCTCTCCTACACCTCCCCCCCTCCTCCCGTCTTCCATGTTCACTGTATCGTTCTTCTGTTTTCACTTTTGCTTCTGCTACTCCCACTGCCTAATATTTCCTCATTTTGCTCCCAGTGGTGGCTCCGCACGTAATGTAATAATCTGCTTCTCTGTATATTTGTGTGAGGATATGATGGAACAGGGAGCTGTGCAGGGAAGCGACAGGTTAAGGGTCATTTCACCTACACTGCAGCTTCTCTCCAGTGTGGCTTCAATAATACAGCCAAGACAACAGGTTGAAAGCACATGTTAGGAATGAACATGAAAAAGTCGCAAACAGTCAGCTCAAACTATTGAGAGTTGGATTTTTTAGGAGCTATACACACACACACACACACACACACACACACACACACAGTGGGGCCAGTGATGCAGTGGTTAGGGTGCTGCGCTCATGATCGGGAGATTGTGTGTTCAGATCCCAGTAAGACCCTCACGCACCTTGGGCAAGGTCTTATCCACAAGTGTGCATCTGTTCACCCTGCAGTATAAATGGGTACAGTAAAAAAAAAAATATACTGGGAAGGTAACCTGCGACGGACAAGTGTCCCATCCAGGGGTAGCTGTATACTCCTGGTCGCTTCACGCTATGGAAACCGGGGATAAGCACTATGTCTATACCGGCCACCGAGCACTATGGCTCGGGTGTAAAAAGCCCAATGGATGTTATGTTATATCAGTGCTTCTCAATTATTTTCGGTGGCGCCCCCTCTAGGAAGAAAAAAATATCCCCACCACCACCGCCCCATGAGCAACTATAAATACTGTAGTCCAGGGGTGCACACACTTTTTCAGCATGCGAGCTACTTGCAAAATGACCAAGTCAAAATGATCTACCTACTATAAAATTGCAAAACATATATTTATTCATAAATATATTGAGAATTATTTATATGAACCATATATGTCAGTGTACCTTTTATAACTGCGTGAACCCATATTGTTCAATACAACTCTGTACATTTTTTGTCATTACCTTACTCTGATGACTTGCACTGAATGGACTCAGCCAGGGATGCATAATCCGGACAGTAGCTGCTGATAGCCAGACTCAAGCATACTTCCAAATGATCATCAGTCATGGTGGACCGGTCCTTGGACTTAATGATCTTCATGTGGGAAAAGGCTGACTCACATAAATAAGTGGAGCCGAATAATGCAGTCAAGGATGTTGTACATTTCCTCATGTTGGGGTACTTTTCCTCTGTGAGTAAGTTCCAGAAATGTCCATGAGGTCTGGACTTCAGCTCAATGTCGGCTTGTAGTGTCAGAATCTCATCCTCCACTCCAGAAGAGTTCAGGTGAAACAGTGTTGCAATTTTTGATGCTCCCCCACTCATTTTTATGCCCTTAAGTTTAGAAGACTTTAAGTGGAGCCTAACTCACTAGCTTGCTAGCGTGCGCCAATATTTGCACATGCGCAGTGACGCATGCGTCAGAAAAGGTCAGATAGGTCAGACCGACTGTCAATCAAGTGACAAACTGTATAGTGAGGATGATAGGCTGACGTCTAAGTTTTAATGCCATGCGATCTACCCACACTACCTTTGCGATCGACCGGTAGATCGCGATCGACGTATTGGGCACCCCTGCTGTAGTCTATTAAATTGTTATTAGTACATCTATGCATAACACTGCATCTTTAACATGAACAAAAAGAGAAAGAAATACAGTTCGACTTACAATAAAGAAAAACTTCATTAACATTTTTAATCTGTAACAGAAAAAGATTTAAAGGGCACCAAGGTGCCTGAAATTTAAAAAAAAATGCAGTCGGCCCTCACCTTACGAAAACCTCTAAATACGAAAAATCCAGGTTACGAAAAACATTTTCCTAAATTTTTGTCCTCTTTTTACGAAAACAACCTATTTTTATGAAAAGCACCAAACGTGCCATTCCAAAATTCAAACGCGCCATTCAAAAATTCAAACAATGCGCGAGTTGCTCTCTCATTGGCTGTCTCCCAACATCCCACCCCGCTGACCTCCCATAATGCCAGAAGGGAGCTGAACTGTACTCACACTTCCTGTTTGTGAAACACGTGAAGGAGAGTTGAACAGGACTGTTCGCTCGTGATTTTTTTTTTAGATTGATTATTGCAGTGCTATATTTCGTTATCCATCATGGACCCCAAGAAAGTGATTCACGGTGTGTGTGTGTGTGTGAGTGAGAGAGAGAGAGAGAGAGAGAGAGAGAGAGAGGGAGAGAGAGAGAGAGAGAGAGAGAGAGAGAGAGAGAGAAAGCTAGAGAGAGACAGTGTTGTGTGTGTGTGTGTGTGTGTGTGTGTATGTGCCTTCATAAAAACTGTTTAATAATGGTTTAATTAATAAAATATGTTAATAAATATATGTTAAAAGTAAAAGAAAATTATTTATTAAATCATTTTCTTTTACTTTTAACACACATTTCATTCATATTTCAGACAAAATTGGTGTATTTTTATCATTTTTAAAGGGTTTATGGGATAGTCCTGGGAGCCTTGGAACGAATCACGCGGTTTACATGTAAAATGCACCTTTACTTATGAAAACTCCAGGTTCCGAAAAAGGCTCTGGAACGGATTAATTTTGTAAGTAGAGGACCAACTGTACATCCTTATTTAAACTCAGTCAACTTATTTAGCTCCTAAATATCTCCGTCTCTCTCCACCTTTCTCTTCGTCCCTGACAGAAAATTTTCTGTGTTGTTTCTTGAGGGGTTGTTCACTGCACTTCTTATTGTTTGCTCGTCCAAAAAACCACTACACCACAGCACAACAATGAGAGGGCCACTGCCAACTACTGGAGTGGAGGTGCAATTATACTTAATTCTCGTACACTATTCCAGAAAAGCATACAGTATTCCTCAGGGTCATATGCACTCCCCCAGCATCACACCGCAAGGGGGGCACATTCCACTATTTGAGAAGCAATATATATATATATATATATATATATATATATGTGTGTGTGTGTGTGTGTGTGTGTGTGTGTGTGTGTGTGTGAGTGTGTGTGTGTGTGTGTGTGTGTGTGTGTGTGTGTGTGTGTGTGTGTGTAGATGCTTGTTTAGGTGCGACTTTGTTTCAGGTGTTGCAGACTATTTTTATTTTCTGATTTAATATTTTGCATTATATTCATGAATACAGAATAGACTATTTCCATCAAAATGAGTATTTTAAAAGCATTGTGTTTTATTTTAAGTATATTTACATCATGAGACATAACAGTTAATAGGTAGCATTTCTAATAAATTCCACACAAAAGTTTTTCAAGAAAATTGAAACATGCAACCAGCCTTTTCCCTTAAATGCTGTAGTACAGAGTAAAAAACTGTGTAACTGTACTATTAAAAAAATCACATACTGTATCGGAATTATTTAAAAAATGTATAGTGTTTTTTGTTCCAAAGGAAAATTTATTTATCAGTTCTTACTAAAATACAGATATCATTACAATAACATATTAAAGTATAAAAGAAGCTTTTACAAATCATAACAAATGAACGCAATGAAGATAATTATCCTTCAAATCTCTGCGTTGGAAGGAATTTTTCAGGTTTGTAAGCTTCAGTCCTGTCCATATTTCTTGCTGATGTTGAACTTATGACCTCATCTCCATGGAGACATGTAGAGACAAAGATGGAGGGCAGCAGAGAGAGTTGGCCGTCAGGCAAGAAACCTGTGTGGTCTCCAGAAATGTGTGGGCCAGTCCAACACATACATTCAGGCCTGGCCTGAGACTTAGCTTTTATTCATACGGGAGATTCATCAGCTGGAATAAGCACATGTGGATGTAGCCACTGAAGGAGTAAGATGACTGCAAATGGAATATCTGGACAACAAAATTCCTTTTCATTAGTGTCAAATGTAAAAAGCTGTTTGAGGTAGCACAGAGGAGACACATCATTACTATATATTTTGAAAAGAACAACCTGGTTTACAAAGGTGTGTATATTTAAGGTTTTCAAGATGAGTAATGGTACTCCATGTCATGGTGTGCATAGGGTTGGACGCCTCTCAAATAAAACAAAAATAAACACCAGTGATCTTTTTTTCCCTCGGAATAAAACATGAGATCAAAATGTGTTCTTACTTGAGGTTGCAATCTGTGCAGAAGAAAAGGAAGCTTTCCTCCAGCATTCATGTTGTGGAATACCCCTTGCTGTTCAATTACATATTAGACAGACTGAAGTATAAAAAATAGATTAACTTTGCAAAAATACAGAATATATATAAAATTCTGTATTTTTGCAAAGTTAATCTATTTTTTATACTATATAATATTTCATCATTTTCTGTACCCGCTTAATCCTAACTTGGGTCACGGGGAGGCTGGCGCCCATCCCAGCCAACTTCGGGCGAGGGCAGAGTACACCCTGGACAGCTCGCCATGCCATCACAGGGCGGAAACACGCTGACGGCTTTGCAGCTACTCTTGTCGAAAGTCAGCAATGGTTCTTTTACATGCCTCTCACCAACCTTGTGGGGCCTCGAACCCCCAACCTTAGGATCAATGATCCTGCGCCTTATCCACTAGACCACCACTGCCCCTATATATATATATAGTATATATATCTAAAGAACATGACTGGACGACAACAGCAATGATGAGGAAATGTTACTCAACATACTAAACCAGAAAATGAGAAAATGTTCTTCAACTCATACCAGATATTCTTGCCTTATAAGAAACAGCACCAGGACTAAATTCATGGATTTTGTGCCCTTGGTTTCTGTTACAATGGAAGTGAATGCAGCTGAGATGCATTAAAGTAAATGGCCTTGGAGAAGAAGACCAACCACAAGAGAAAAATATTCAGAACAGATCTCCTGCCACTCAGTGTAGAAGAAGGGAAATGCATCTCCTAATCTTTGACTCAGTTCCTTATGTGAAGAAACTCCGCCACATGACTCTCTAATTTCTGTAGCACAACTTGTTTTATTTAATGACCATGCAGTCATGTCAAAGCCATTCTGGGTAATTTCGGAAAGACATTTTACTCAGCTTTATGGTGTGTTTATATTGATCCAGGAATTGTTTTTCAAAGTTTTAAAAAGCTCTGAGCAAATTTTTCCAAGTTGTATCATTATCATGCATTTTTAAGATACTATTGTTTACAAATTGTGATGAAGTATGCAATAAGCAAAAATTTGTATAAACATGTTTCTGCGGGATTACAACTTACAATTTACATCTAACATGTGTACAACATCAAGATTTATGGAAATTAGTTGTTAGTTAGCAGAGGGACTTTCACCATGTAAGGTTTTCAAATGACTGTAATTAAAAGACGTATCATAAAGTGAACTTCAGGTTGTGTTTCACACAGGATAAGGGATGTGGTACAGCGTGCTAACGTTAGGTAAAACAGGCCAAAAAAATAAATAAAACCAAAAAAAAAAAAATGCTCAGACACAACAGGTACTCTCATGCTAAACAGCTGCTGGAAGTGGACACTTTCAATTTTATTTAGGACTGTAAGGGTCAGTAGCTGCAAATAGGCCTTGCATTGTCCTTCCTTCGGGCGATAGAGGTCAACTTCACAAAAAATAAGCATAATCCAGCAGGATGTCTGAGACCATAAAATATGGATAGCCTTCATTCATTCATTTATTCCTTTAGGTGGATTGATTAATCCTCTTATATTCCCCATTAGATAGAAATAGATTAGATAGAAATCCCCATTAACAGCTTGCCAGTCCATCACAAGACCAACATGGCATGACCAGTCACACTCACACTCACACCTAGGGCAATTTGGAGCAGCCAATTAGCATAATGTACATGTATTTGGACTGTTAGTGGAAACCCATGCTAGCATGGGAAGAACATGCTGGCACCACATGGAAACACCCTCGACGTCCATGAGGCAGACATGCTAAGCACAACTCGACCATGAAGACCAGCCTTATTTGTACATGCAGATATACTGTATGCCAAATGTGACAACATATATACAGTCTTATCAGAATCAGTCTATATTATGCAGAATTTATGCAACGGCAAAAGTTCACACTGTGGAATTTCTGCTCTGACAGTGAAAGATGACTTTACACCGCTCATACAGTTACGTTGTATAGAGGGAGATAGCACTGTTCACTGCACACGTTCAATGCACCCTCATTTGAGACATTCATTCTTTATCCAACCGTTTCTACAGATCTAGTGGCTGAGTCTCAGGCATGGCATTGAAAAAAGAGAATTATATGAAAGTGAAAATGCTGTATGTATACAGTTATAACAAATACTCAAAACATTTCTCATTTGTTACAAGGAGAGTTCATCAAATTTGCTATTTTTTTGATCGTGTTGAATTAAAGTTTAGAATTACTTTTTTTTTTATAAGTGTTATTCAGTACCAGGCAAAGTTAGCAGGCAAACTTTGGAAAAGCCACGTCTGAGTCTATTAGCTAATCCCTGAAATCTCCTGGTAAATAATGGAGCTCTAGAATATCAAGAGGGTATCTCGGAGTATTTGGTTAAAGGATTCAGGTAGGAAGCTTTCAGGATTGTTTAAGCTTTGAAAGAAAGAAAACAGGTAGTGGACAGGCAGACAGATCACATTGTTCACTGGAAGAATTAGCAGACTTGCTCTTGACCAGATGAATGTAACTTTCCTTGTCTTTTCTCACTATAAGCAATTGCTTTGATTTCATTCATTTCTTTAGAAACTTAGATTTGTATATAGTCTTTAAGGCATGATAAAATTACTGCAGTTTCCATTCACAAATCCATTCTGGAATTTAGTCTATACAGGAGTTTAGATGGGAAAGTTCGTACAAATGGTCACAAAAGTTTCCCAGACATATGGAAGAGACATGTTGAGACAGGCAGAGAAGAGAGTACAACTCTATTGTCTTCCTCCTAGCATGAATCCCACAAGCAGAAAGGAATTTTGAACAGAAATTATGAACAGAATATAATGTTTGCTAACAAATCTATTTGTAGTTGTACTCATCTAGTGAAGAATTATGATATATCAGCATGTTCTTCGAAAATATAAATTAGAACAAGAAAACAAAATGCAAATTAATGCATTAATTATGTGTATATATATATGTATATATATACTGAATTATATATATAAATGGATTGTTCACACTAAGCAGTATAAGCAGCATATATGCATTGTGTAAACCCGGTATCGGTATTTCAAATTATTGATTCACATTGCATGTGAAGAATGATATTTAAATTATGTTATGTGACAATAGTACTTGGTAAATACACAACAAATTTACCTATGAAAAATTATACGTAAAGTTAAAATTCAGAAAAAGAAAGTTTTTACTGAGAAAAATTACCACAACCAGAGTTCAGTTTATTACTGTTTATCAATAAGAGACATAATCACCCTTTGACTCATAAAACAACAGGACAGATTTTCTGATTGAATGTACTTGAACTGCATGTAATCTTCAAAGAAAAGACTTTTATGTCAATTGCTAACCAAGCCACTACACAATGACTTAACCGCCTAAGGAGCTATTAAACATAATTTACGATATCAACTGCTATTTACCACTACAAATGTGTGTGTGTGTGTGTGTGTGTGTGTGTGTGTGTGTGTGTGTGTGTGTGTGTGTGTGTGTGTGTGTGTGTGTGTGTGGTGGGTATATGATAAGATTAGGAAATGTAGACAAAATGCTTAATATCACCAATGAGATTTTCTAATCCCATCAACCAGTCTGCTCATTTTGAAGCCTCAAACAGGCTGACATTCAAAATCTACGAGCATTCATACATGCATACCATCATGCATTCACGTACTACACTTTCTATCTCCACCTGAGATCAGAACCCGAAAGAACAGCCGAACAACAGGCCATCGCACTACTTTAGTGCGCGTGCCCAGGAGGGGGGTGGGTGGGTGGGTGGTTTGGTAGGTGGGTGGGGGAGGGGGGTGTTTTGATGCTTGGGTGGTGCCGAATCTGATTTTTGGTGTAGGTCCATTACATGAATAATCAGCGAGTGTGTGGCATTATGGAAGACGTCCAGATGGTTAAGATGGAATGCCCTGATTGGTTTTCAAGAACTGAAGCCCACTCTCTTTGATATGATCATTATCAGTCAAAAATCCCCACTGCTCAAAATCCATTCATTAGAGATCATTATCTTGGATGGAGGGGGAGGGACAGAGGCTATAATATAGCAAAAACTTCTATCTACTGTATTCCACTGAGTTTTTCATACCAAGGTACTCTATAGTAGACTGTAACTCAGTGTCACATTCATTTTCATAAAATCAAAGAGGCAACATATCCAAACAAGATGTGTTCCAAACAACATCAGACATTGAAAATGTATTCCCCATGTGATTGGACCACCTAAATTCTCTTTGATCTGTTGCGTGTTGGATGTATGCAGCTACCATGTTGCAGCAATTGACTGATTCTGAATACCACATTTCGTGTATTGGTGATTTCTTGTCCTTTTATTAATTATAATAGTTTCTTTGGACTAGATCTGCCCAGTCTGAATTTCAGTATTGATTCAAATTGACTGTTGAGCCAGTTGTTATTGTGTTTCCTTTGCATGTGCATGATTAGCACACTAACTAATGGTGAAATATGTTCTTGAGGATTTTCTTGTATTTTTTGAAGACCCTAAATTTATTGAGGGAGTTCAGTCAAATAAAATCACCTGATACATTTTTGTCTTGCACTTTACTCACTGAATTTACTGTTGGTTTAGGAGAAAATACATTTTTAAAGAAGATTCCTCTGTCTTTGGACATCTTGACTGAAAACCCAAGGTTTTCCATTTGAATTTTAACAGTAAGGCCTTAATTCTTTACAGATGTTTTATGGCGAATTGTGTATCAATCTAGACTGAGAACATTGCTCTTTGTAGCTGCATTGCATCCTAGTTTACTCATTTTCACAAGCAGTAAACAACTCAGTATAGGAAAGATGTCATGACAAGTTCTGTTCATGTTCACTTTGACATTCCCTTTAAAGTTTTGAAGAATTTTAAATTGCCGCATAGTCACGCTACCACTGATATTCTTCATAAACCCTGACAGTTTACCCTTACTGACATTGTCCATGCATTGTATAGCACCTACTTTTTCTTGCACAACTCTTGCTAATGACTTTATTTCTATATAGTATATCTTAAACTAGACAATGTTAATACTTATATATGCTAAAATTACAACTGTTTGTTTCCTTGTGTAATACTATAGACTGCAAGCACCTATCAATGACATTTCAATCGACGGCCCCATATCAGAAAAACAAGTGTGCGTTTTGGCAATGTACACAAAGTGGCTCTATCTAGAGGATATGTCTATCATTTAAATTCACACTACAGCCTCTAAAACCTTTCAAATCCTTGCCATGTGACATAATGACAGCTTTTTAAGTTCTTTCTGTGTTCTTGTATCAGTCAGTGTGTGGCAAGGATAACTCAACGGGAAAGTTTCAGATGACTAATCTTTTTGCCTCTTTTCTGAAGGAAAAAGATTTGCAGCACACTGGACATGAAAAAGAGCGAGTAATGAGCTGGTTTTGAAGTCTGGCCACAGTGCGGTGAATCTCCATTTGACTCAGATCTGCTTTGAATAAAATCTGATTTGCCTCCTGCTAAAATTAGGCTCCTAAATTACACAGTCCAAAGCACAATGTATGTATGCAGGAGACTTGAAGGCTGTCCTGCTCTCCAGCTCCTAATGAGAAACTGCTTGCAACATTCAGCACTAAAAGCAAGCACCTGTAATGTGGACACCAGAGACATCCATCTTCCTTTATCCCCTCCCATCAACACCCACAAAAAGAGGTATTTACTTGACCTCTCTATTATTTCCATATGATGAAAGTGGAGAGGACACTTTAGTGGTGGGGGCAGGAAGGTGTGGAGAGAGGTGTAAACCTTAGCTGGAACAAGTAACATCATCACATCTTTCGTTATCAGACAATTTTAGTAACACAAACAACAATTATATAAATTATCTAAATACAGTTATATAACATCCAGTGGTTGATGCTGAACTGTTAAATAAAGAAATATCTTGGTGAAATAGTACTAAGATAAAGATTAAACCTAGTACTAGGTTTCCTGGACACATAGATTGTCTCATTAATTAAGTCACGTCTTCAGTGATGTATTTATTTTAAATCTAACTTTATTCAGCGTGATATACACTGGTGCAGGTGCCCCATAAAGGCAGCATGCTTGTGTAAAACTGAAGGAGTCACCTGTTGACACCAACCAGACCAACAAACAGCACCAATTCCCTACTACTGTTTGTGTCCTTTGCTTCTTGTGAGCAGTAAAAAGACTGTGAGAGGTGTCTGAAGTCTGGTGCCTTCGAGTTTACTCTGAGGTTCTGGAAACCAAGTTGACCGGAAATGATAGTACCCCGAGAGCCCAAAAACTGTCATCTGAGTCACGCAGAGCTTGAAAGCACTTTCTCATTCCCTCTGACATTTAGCTTTTGCTCACATGAAAACATGAATAAAGCAACATTTGGAAACAAAAAAAGGAAGAGTTTCTTGGAATGTGGCTTGTGAAGGTTATGTCCTTTATATATTAAAAAAAGACCTTTCTTTAGTTGGTTTTCCCTAACCATGAAATACACCACTGGAAACCATTGAATTCCCATTGTTGTAAATACACATACGTGTGTGTGTGTGTGTGTGTGTGTGTGTGTGTGTGTAACATAGTACTGTATATATGATATACGAGAATTAACAAGGTTATTTTAAATGGCAGAAAGAACTTGTTCATTCTCAGTTATATATATATATATATATATATATATATATATATATATATATATATATATATATATATTTATATATATATATATATATATATATATATATATATATATATATATATATATATATATTTATATATACATACATACACACGCGTGTGTGTCTGTGCTAAATATCAAATGTTATAAAATTATCCTGCTCGGTATGAAATGAAGAAAAAGTGACCTGGTACTATTTATGGTTAAAACCAGACAGCTACAAATACTGAAGGAAAGAATCAGCAGCAGTTCAGACAAACCACAGTGCAGATCTTGATCAGCAGAGAAAGGCCAGGCAAAGAGGATGTTTCAGGACTTGTTTGCATAGACTGATCAGGTGATTATTCACACAAAGACAAAGTTTTGCCCCAGCAATGGTGTGCATCCATTTAAATAAAGCTATTTACTCTTGGATCATATTACATCCCCATTACCATCAAGAAGCAAATGAGCTTCTCAAACAAGCCACTCTTTGAAGAAAAATGCATTAATGACATAGGTAAAGTATTACTGCACAGAAAGCAGCATGGAAGTGAAACGGGAACGCTATGGAAAGGGGATTGTTTTAATTAAGTTGAAAGCAAACTGATTTAGTAAGTTTCACCCAAAGTTTTAAAACAGAATGCAGGCTGCTTTCAGACCACTTTTACAAAAGATTAACCAAACTATAATGTGTGGAGATGATTTCAGTGTTCTGGAAATTTCCCTTTATATTTCCTTTTCTCCATTTGGAAGAACTGTTGAAGGTGCTATGCTGAACTATGTTACAGAAACTTTCCATCTCAGAATAGATCTGAATACAGTACTAGCTTTTCTAGATGCCAAGAACCATGAGTTACAAAAATGAACCCAGAAAGACAAATTGAAGAAATTTTTAAGTGTATTTCCTGGGAATTTTTAATGATATTTACTAAATGTCTTGTGCAATAAACAACATGAAGCCTGTACACTGTTTTTAACTGGGTTGTAGCTTCATGTGTTAAGTTGCCATTTAAAAATATAGAAACTGTTTCCATCCCTTTGCTCAACCTTGTCTTTCTGTTTGCATCATGACGAATAATTAAGTACGTATTGGGGTGTAGGTCAGAAGTGGTGAGACTGAGCAGAAGAGGGAATAAAGCGTGTAAGACATCCTGAGAACTTTTCTCCAGCTGACCTAATTCACCCTGTTTCAAAACCCCAAAGGATATCTTTGTACAAGTCCGCGGAATAGGTTTTTTTTTTTTTGACAGTCCAGTACTGTATTTGAAGGTATACAGGAGTTACAGGAGTTTCAGTTTTGATATTATATGATTTGAAAGAGCATAATAAAAATCAACAACATGTATGTTGTAAAATATTATTTTTGTCCAAGTACTTGTGGATTCAGTATTTCCTGGCGCCTTAAACAACTGGCTTTTGCTTAACAGCAATGACAGATGAATGATGAGCTCTCAGCAGAATGATTAATGATAACCTGCCTTTGTCTGTCTCTCACCTCCTGGTAAGAATATTCCTCTTACAACTCACTGTATTCTGTGTCATGGTGTGGTGTCAGTAGAAACAGATATGTGCGCCTCACCTCTGTCAGACTAAGTTAGACAAATCCCTGTGTAATCTAAAATTTTGTTGAAAGCATAAGTCTTAAGTCTTAACCATAAGTCTTGCCTAAGTATTAATGAGATTGTTTCTGTTTGATATTGGAATAATTGTTAAATAAATTCTACACATGCCTTCCATCAACCATTCAGAAAGCACAATGGCTAAGAGTCTGTTGGGCTTTTACACCTGAGCCAAGTGGCTGATCGGGGCGGTGCTTATCCCCGGTTTCTGTTGCATGAAGCAACCAGGAGTTCAACTCCTCATGGATGGGATGCTAGTCCATCACATTATCTTCACGGTATATTTTATTGTGCCCATTTATACTGCTGGGTGAACAGACACACACTTGTGGTTAAGACCTTGCCCAGGGGTCTTAGCACAGTGCGGTCTGACTGGGATTTGAACACATTACCTCCCGATCATGAGCGCAGCACCCTAACCACTATGCCACCGGCCCCACTTCAATGGTTAGGACTCTGGATTATTGATCTGAAAATCAGCGGTTAAAGTCTCAGTGCCTCCATAGTGCCTTTAGCCCTCAGCTGCTCAGTTGTAAAAATGACAAATGTAAGTCACTCTGGATGAGGGTTTATGCCAAATGCTATAAATGCAAGTAATGGTAAATTATCGATATACCTGAAAAATGAAACGTCTCCAAAAATTAGTTACAGTGGTACCTCACCTTACAATAGTCCCAATAAACGAAAAATCCAGGTTACGAAAAACATTTACCTAAAATTTTTGTCTCTGGATATGAAACGAGTTCACGATCTCAAAAATTCAAACAATGCACGAGTTGCTCTCCCATTGATTATCTCCCAACATCCCACCCCACTGGCCTCCCATTGGCTATCTCCCAACATCCCGCCCTACTGGCATCCCATTGGCTATCTCCCAACACCCCGCCCCTCTGGCCTCCCATTGGCTAGGAGGGATGACGCAGCTCCCACCCATTGGCTATTATGGAGCTGTATCTCCATAATACCCATGATGCTTTTCGTATAAAGGACAGAGTTACTGTTGTTTCATGAGTTTTTCGAGTGTGCTCATTGCAACTTTATTTTTTGGCTCAGGCTTTTAGCCTTACATAAACATTTGTAAGATTATAACTCTGCTAAGAAGACATGGTCAACACGAAGTAAGCACCTTAAAAAGTATGCTTTTATAATTTTTAAAGGGTTTCGGGGTAAGTATTGGGGGCCTTGGAACGAATCACGTGTTTTACATGTAAAATGCGGTTCTACTTACGAAAAATCCAGGTTACGAAACTGCCTCTGGAACGGATTAATTTCGTAAGGTGAGGTACCACTATATTTATTTTTCTCAAGTTCAAAAACAGTGTGTGATAAAAGTGAAAGGCCAATGTTAACTATGAGGGCTGCTACTCAAAACAGTTAAAGGTAAACAGTTAGCCTGTGCATTCTGTGAAGTGATAAAAATATTTAAGATAGTCAATGTAACTGAATACCAAAGTGTAACAGGAGCTATACATCATTGTATCATACAGAAAAAAAATTGTCAATTTATGATAAGAATCAGTGAAAAACAGACAACCTACTCAACTGACACCCTGTATTTAATTTTTAATTTTTCATGCTAATTTCTTTCATTCATTCATTCATTCATATTCTGTAACCGCTTAATCCTAATTAGGGTCGCAGGGAGGCTAGTGCCCATCCCAGCTGACTCTGGGCGAGGGCTGCTAATTGCATACCTGGGTAATTTACTGAGTCACACCATTCAGAGGCCACATGCATCATTTTTAATTTTTTTATGTCACTGCATAAACATTACAGAAAGTGTGGTGTAGTCAGTCCTGTATTTTGCTTTAAACTGCACTAATAGAGAATACTCAACTATTTTTATACAAAATATGAATCAATTTTAAACTGCATCAAACAGAAATGTCAAAATCCCGCGACATATTTATTTTCGAATATACAGGTATTTTAAATTCAATTATTATAAATAGGGTGGCATGTTGCCATAATGACTAGACATCTGCCTCAGAGTAAGATAGTCCTGGGTTTGAATGGGGCTCGGCAAGGGCTTTTCTAGTGGAGTTTGTATATTCTCCTTGTGCTTGTATAGGGCTCTTCCCAGGTACTCTGGTTTCTTCCCACACCCCAGAGACATGCACATCAGCCTAACTGGCCGTTCCAGAATGTCCCTACCGGTGAGTGTGAATGGCTACTGCTGACCCAGGTCAGGGAAGACTGACCTAATCCCAGCAGACTTTAGCAGCAAAAGGCGGGTTACAAGCTGCAAAGCTTGGCAGTCCATTGCAGAGCCAATGCACAAACAAACATTCACCTTCAGATTCACACCTAAGGGCAATTTAAAACAACCAATCAGCCTGATATGCATGTACTTTAACTTTGGAAGGATAGCAGAGGACCTGAAGGAAACCCATACAAGCATGGGGAGAACATGCAAACTGCACACAAAAAGGTTCTTTCCAATCATAAAGTTCAAAGTCAGGATCTTCTTGCTGTGATGTTCCAACCACAACACCACTGTGCTACCAGATTGTGTTTTATGTAGTTAAATTAATCCTGTGAAACAGAAATATGTTCATGAAAACATGTTTTATCATATCATCCATATCAATTTTGTGGCTTCCATAAAATAACACATAACTTTCAAGTTACTGTTTTCACATTCCTGACACTCGCTGGAAGAAATAAGGCTCTCCAAATTCCTAAATCACAATTCAACCACTGGATGCATTTCAGCTTCAAAATTCTTCTTTTCCTTTCGACTTTTTCAGGGGTCGCCACAGCGAGTCATCTGATTCGCACATTTGATTTGGCGTAGGTTTTTACGTCGGATGCCCTTCCTGGCATAACCCTTTAGCAAGGGGCAGAAACACGCTGACGGCTTTTGCAGCTACTCTTTATGAACGTCAGCAATAGTTCTTTTACATGCCTCACACCATAGACAGTGAGAGACATGGCCTGCCTTTGATAACCCAGTTAGCTGCACTTGGGGGGGCAGTGACAACCTTGTGGAGAGTCGGACTCGAACCCCCAACCTTAAGATCAGTGATCCAGCGCCCTTTATCACCAGACCACCACTGCCCACTATTTCAGCTTTAGAATATCTTGTGTCAATGTGAACATTTATGCTACAGGCAAATGCTGCCTCCAAAACCATGAACAATGTTTTCTCTAATAAAACATATTCACACAAAAAAGCCTGTCAAATTTTCATGTTTTTTTTTTTTTTTGTCAATTTAATCAATTTGCAAAAAAAAAACAAAAAAACAAAAAACAATAAAAAATCCCCAAGATGGTAGATTATATTTCTTATTATTCAGTTGCTGTGTTATAAGACTATATTGCTGCAGTTCGAACCACAATTACTGTAGAAAAAACAACATGTTCATCTAATGTACCTGAATTTCCTTTAAAGTTGTTCAAGAGCGATGTATATACATGAAGTACTTTTCTTCTGTTTCCTCTGCTTATACATTGCTGTAACTTTTAGTAATGTGCAATGTGTGCCTGGAGAGTCCAGCTCTCCTGTACGAAAGCTAACCGGCTGAAACTTGCATCCACTCTGGCCACTACATTAAACAATTATGTGGCCAAACCACTTAATCCTGTTCAGCTCAATGGGAGCCTGGAACCGAACTCAACCAACAGCGGGTGAAGGTGGAGAATGCAAACACACACACACAACCATTCAAATTCAGTCAGCCTTATGTGCATGTCCTTGCACTGAGGAAGGAAACCCGAGTACCCAGAGGAAATCAACACGGTCATGGGGAGAATATGAAAAATCCAGATAGAAATGCCTTTACTGAGCCTGAAACACAAACTGAGGATCTTTTTTCTATGAAGCAGAAGTGCTCACCACTACCCCACTGTGAAACCATAAAAATAGACAGTTTAGTTTAATTTGTCTCTTCATGTTGAAGATGGATGGTTGGATAAAAAAGGCTTTTTAGTGTTTGATCTTGTGTGAAGCTTTCTTTCTTTGGTTGGCAAATGATTTATGTTTTATTTTCCCATATATATTGACTCAGAGGTTATCATGAAATCTGAGCTTAGGTGGAACACCCTGTAAAGTGCTTTCCAAAAGTATGTTTGGGGATTATTTCTCTTTTCATTGACGGTAGAAATATCCACCAGTGTCTAATAATAACGTGTAAGAATTTGATTTTTAAAAAAAAAGAAAAAAAGAGGGATTTTTATTACTTATTTCCCATTTTAAAATGTTAAGCCTTTAAACTCTGGCTTAAAAAAATATGCATAGTCTTTTTAATTGGCCATGAGTTTGTGTTACACAAGGCGGGACAGTAACATAGTGGCTAGCATGGTCGTCTCACGGCAAGAAGGTCCTAGGTTTGAGTCCTGGGTTTGAGCATTTCTTTGTGGAGCTCGCTTGCATGCTCTACTTTCCTATCACTGTCCAAAGGGATCCCACATTAGGCTAATTGGCTGTTCTAAGTTCCCCTAGGTGTGAATTAATGTGTGAATTGTTATGTGTGTGTTCCCTGCAATGCAGAGTTGTTCAGAATGTACCCTGTCCTAATCCAGAGGAGACTGAGATAGACTCCTGGCCTCCCAAGGCCCCAGAAGGATTAAGTGGCTTGACAAATGAATGAATGAATGAATGAATGTTCGTATTAATGTTCTCAATACAATTTTTGTAAAACTATTAGTTCATTTTATACTTTGTGATCACTTCCATTGTTTTTTGTTATTTGAATATTTAAATAAGTACTGATAATGGAAAGAGAAATTCCATTTTTCTCACTGTTAGGACATAAAGGATGAAGTTTAAGGATTTAGATGTACAGTTTACATAAGATCCATAAATACAAATACTAACAGTTTGAAGTATATTTAACCTTAAACGGTGTATTCCTCCAAGTTTCTATCAATGCAATTGTTTCAAAGAAAGCTGATTACAGCAGCAGTGTATGAACCAGTGTATGTGCTGTGATTTCATGGTTACCAACTACTGTAAGTCCATGCAAGTATGAGTTTCCTCCGAATTCTCCAGTTTCCTTCTACATCCAAAGACATACACTATAAGTTAATTTGTTATTATAAATTGCCCATAGATGTGAATGTGAGTGTAAACGGTAATTTGTGTCAGTGATGGCCCTGGAGATAGACTGGTAAGACTCTCGCTTGAAGTCAGCTGAGATTAGTTCCAGCTTCACCTGACCGAAGGATAATTGATAGCAATTGATTAATTAGTAAATCTCATTTTAGCCCTCATTCAAACATATAAAAAGAGAGCTGAAATGCGATTTGTTCATTAATCAATCATTCTGTCCTTTACCCAATGTTCGAAATAACCTATTTCATTCAAAACACTAAATAAATGTTAAATAAAGTTGTCTCATATGAGTAAAGATATACACGCTCAACATGAATAATAGAAGCAGTGCAAACATACAATACAATGGAATGAAAACTGGTGCCAAAAAAAAAATCTAAAACATAAGGCATGGCATGAAACACTATGAAGGCCGTCATCGACAAGTGGAGAAAATGAGGTGCCACAGGAAGATAACCAAGAACAGGACATTGCAACATTATTGACAAAGTGACAGGATCAATTATCGTGTCTCTGTCACTTTAAGTGAGCTGCAGGAGTAGATGATGCTTACAGGCCACACCCTGCATGTGAGAAAAATCTCTCATATTTTTCACATAATTGTGGTACAGGACTAAGAGAGCATCCTTACAAAATAGAATGTATATATTACATTTACATTCATTTATAACATTCATATTATTGTTTAAAAATAAATTATCTAATTTTTGTTATATCTGAGTAAAAAAAATCTTAAACAATAAACTCATTATTAACCGCTTTCCTCTTCAGCTTCTTTGGGAAGCTGGAGTCAATCCAAGCTGGCTCCGGGTGAACAGCAGGTACACCCTCAACAGCTCCCTGGTCCATTGCAGGACTAACACAGATACAAACAATCATTCACATTCACATCTCAAGGTCATCCAACATAGCCAGTTAGCACAATGTGCATGTCTTTGAACTGCAGGAGGAAACCAACGCAAGTAAACGCCATACAGAAACACGTTTGCCAACCATGGGGCTTGAGTCCAGAAGCTTTTGTCTGTGAAGTGAGAATGCTAACCACTTCTTCTTCTCTTGGTTGTCTCTTGAATCAAGGAAGACAATTGGTTGTGCTCTCTATCGGCGAGTATGCATGTGACTTTGGAGTCCAAAGGCTGAAGAGCACACTCTGTTGAAGGTTGAGCAAGGCACGCTTGTTGTAGAGATGACAGTAGATGACATTCGGTGTCTCCGTTGGCGGTCTGCTTCAAGGCGCAAGCGGCGGTCATCCTCAAAGGCTACAGCTGTACGCTGGGTCAAGGAGCGCCAGAGCTATCTGTCATTAGCTGTCAGCTCGAGTTGGCCAGGCTTGATATCTGCCTATTTCAGGTTTGCCTTGAGGTTGTCCTTGTATCTCTTCTTTGGTCGACCTTGGTTGCGGTTTCCTTTAACCAGTTCTCCATAGAAGAGTTGGCGTGGGATTCTTCACTTCTCCATCCTGATGACATGTCCTGTCCACCCAAGTTGGACTTTGATGAGCTTGGCTTTGATGTTGGTGGTGTTGGCTCTGTCTAACAACTCCTGGTTTGTGACACGGTCCTGCCACCGTATCTTCATGATGGAGTGGAGGGAGGGTTGGTGAAACTGCTCGAGCTTTTTGACGTGTCCTTGGTACACAGTCCATATCTTGCAACAATACAACAAGGATGTTATATGACCACACCATTGTAGACCTTGCTAACCACTATACCTCTGTAAACACACAACCAACCCCCAAATTCTCACAGATTACATTTGAGAGATGATTACAGGCATTATTTGATGGCTCTGTTCTTCGAATTTGAAGATAGTGAAGAGTTATTTCTCCTCGCCTGCGCTGAGTACTTTTTGTATAGCGAGAGACAGTTTGCGTTGGCTGATCCCCGCTCTCTAGGCCTAGGTCCCTTCCACGGTGGCTCAGCTGGCTGAGATGGCTGTGGTGGTTCCTAGACTGGCAGAAACACGCTGACGGCTTTGCAGCTACTCTTTACATGCCTCTCACCATAGACAGTGAGAGACATGGCCGGCCTTTGATAACCCAGTTAGCTGCACTGGGGGACAGGAATTATACTGAATTACAAATTGCAAGAAAAGTTTGGACCTGGGGCAGTGGTGGCCTGGTGGTGAAGGTGCTGGTCACTGATCCCAAGGTAACTCAGTTATCAAGGGCCGGCCATGTCTCTCACTGTCTATGGTATGAGGCTGTAAATGAACCATTGCTGACTCTCGTCAAGAGTAGGCTGCATTGCCGTCAGGGTGTTTCTGCCCTGTGATGTCCTGGCGAGCTGTCCAGGATGTACTTTCCCCTTGCTCAGAGAATCTTGGTACATGTAACTGTGGAAAATATGTTTAGAGAAAAATGTCAACAGATGTGCAACGAACTTGTTGGTGGTTTGTGTTCTTTAAAGCTACTTCAAGATTGAATCTGTTGAGTGCCTTGAGTTGCTGTCACTTGCCATTCAAGTTCTGTTAGTAAACTCTGCCCTTTCATTCTACACTTGGGTGTATGTTTGCACTGCTTCTAGCAGTCGTGTTGAGCGTTCATATCTTTATTCATATGAAACAACTTTATTTAACATTTATTTAATGTTTGGAATTAGATCGGTTATTTCAAACAAACCGGTAAAGGACAGATCCTTCCATAGAAGATATCTTATTTATTCTCTCCAAAAATTTATTTGGAATGTGTTATATGGTATGTGAAACAGATGTTCAATAACATGTATAAATATTTGGTCAATGTCTTATGTCCCTAGAAAAGTATCATGTTATATTCTATAAATATTTGAATGTGATCAAATTCAAGCTCTAAAGTCAATGTACAGGACAGTAGTGAAGCACAAAGATATATTTCTGAAGGAAGCTATTGTCTTCACCTCATCAGAACAAGAACTGGATCCAAACATTAACTTGAGAGGGACAGTTAAATCCCTTACTGTATAGCTCAACAGTATTGGCAGCCATGTCTGACACAGAATGGAGCATGGCACATTCAAATAAATCACAGATGGATATCTAGGCAGAAGATTAATTCTCTAGTTGCTGAAAATTATAGGGGTTTTTGCAATAGCCACTGTCTTGATCTATCCTAAGATATTGTAACCACAAAGAGAAAACTCTCTCTCTCTCTCTCTCGCTCACGGGGATACATATTTTATATGAACATTGCTTATGAAACACGACAGTTTGTTGCTATTTAGATACATCATGCAAATACAACACTAAAACATCAGAT
>CM045732.1:52170995-52233495 GCA_024760905.1 Plotosus lineatus
TTGTTGTCTTCTCACCAGCGCTACAATGGCACTTAATCCACCGCACAAAACATAAACAATTATATTAATATCTAACAATTATATTAATATCTAAAAACATGCCGCAAGCTTGCTTTTCTTTCTTCACTTTCTGGCAGGAAGAAAAAAATGTCTAAGCTTTATTTCACTTCGTGATTAAAAAGTTAATTAAAACTCACTGCAAGAGTCTTCCAAACGCAAAAATAAACAAACAAATAAATAAACAATTCGATAAATACTGGACAATAATTAAGCATTTCTGTAGCTTCTTACCAAAGAACATGAATTTAAAATTAAGCTGTATCACCACTACTACCTCGACTGCCTCTACTGCCTCTACTGCCTCTATTACCTCTACTACTATCTCTACTACTACCTCTACTACTACTTCTACTACTACTACTACTACTAATAATAATAATAATAAACTTACTAGTTATAGTTTATAATTTGACCTCAATACCTTTATATAAATAGATTTTATCATTTTGGTATTTTTATTATTTGATTGACATCTTGATTACTAAATAGATGACAAATAATTGATTTTTAAAAATCGGCAACTAATTAAAACTCACAGAAATTATAAAACTATTTCATTCAAGAGTTATGCTTTGAATAAAATCCTGTGCTGAATGTTTACTTTTAATGACGACAACAACAACAACAACAACAACAACAACAACAATAATAATAATAATAATAATAATAATAATAAAGTTTAGTGTAATTTTTTTAGATGATTAATATATGAAATTTTACTGCATTAAAAAAATCACTGCTTATTTTCGCCATCCTGCAGAATATTATTTATTTATTATTTATTTTCTTATTTTCGCCATCCTGCAGAATCAGTGACTCTTCCCGACTGTTTCTGGTTCAGACTTTGAGCGTTTCCTGAGTTTAGAGAGGTGGGAATCATTTCAGAAGGTTTGTGTGTGACTACGGGTGGGAATGCAAACAACGAAAACCGAATAACTCTTTCCGCACGCGATCATTCATCAAAGTATTGAGTGACAAATGTTATTCCCTCCCGTCGCATTGCCAGCCACCTGCCGTGTTACTTCACGAACTCACGAATGTCAACTGAACTCCTTTCTGCTTTCAACATTAATGTCATTATTTAGACTTTTCATAAAAGCTCTTTATGTCTATTAATTTTACAATAACCAAATCATCATCATCATCATCATCATCATCATCATCATCATCATCATCAACACCACCACCAAAAACAACAACAACAACAACAACAACTACAACAATAATAATAATAATAATAATAATAATAATAATAATAATAATAATAATAATAATACATGTTTGAGCCGTATAAACATGACATGAGAACATGCATATAAATAAGCAAATACTTAGCTCTAATTGCTCATGACGTGTTACTTTACTATAAATTTATAGATAAGAATATTAAAAACCTGCTTTTTTCAAAAGGGTAGGCTAATAGATGCCGAATTCTTTAGTTATCTAGACAAATATATATAAAACAACTTTAATTTAACCGTGAAAGCCGTTTGCTGTATTGAACTGACTGTGGTGCCGTATACAAGCAGAAAGTTCCCAGAAAACAAAAGAGTCAACAGTGATCTTCCCCGATCCTTCCCGTTACAACCCCGGCAGGACGAATACTGCACAGCACAACTCTGAACGGATTTTCTCCACATCCGGTGGCGACCAGCGCTCTGTTTCTGCTCACATGATCACGAGGTGCAATTACCAAAACACACAATCTTAATGAGATCGAGCACATCTGTGGCGTTCTTACAAGTGGACTTCATTTTGTCCACTTTACCCCAATAAAACAACTTAACTGCCCCTGAAGGGTCAAGAGAAAAAAAAACGGTCTTGATTGTTGAAAAATTGATTGTTAAATAGATTTGCAATGTGAATGAACAACATCAGTATTGAATCAAGAATAATATCCTCATTCAGAAAGAAGTATCGCGATGAGTATCTTAACGGACAAAAAGGGGGAAACACGAAAACGAAAAGAGGTACAAATATGCTGTCAGAATTTTAAAATAATTAACAACGCCAACGCTCCTTTGTTTTAGAAAGATTGAATTTTAGAAGAGACTTTTATTATGATATTGTGCTATATCGAAAGAATAATCAGAAAGATAATTTTAATTTTCCATTTTATAAACAGATGCTGTAGATACGTCCACCCAGATGTTATACATATCTTTAAAAATAGAAAAGAAAAAAAGTGGCCAGTGGTTCTATCCCAAGCATTTGCACGCATATTAGAATCCAGGAAGTCAATCAGGTTGATATTCGATATTTTACTTCGTGGCTTTATTCCAGAAAAAAACAAGATAGCATCACATAAGGCGCCAAACGCTGCTAGGCGCCATTAAGCATAGTAGTTGTTCGAGGAAAGTAAAGTACAGTACAGAAGTCTTTCTCAGCCATACACACGGCATTGAACTGGTTTGGGGGGGGCAACCTTGAGTTTTAACAACACGTTTGCACTGAATTGTGGTCGTTGTGCGATATTCTGGGATACCTCCAACCCAGAGGTTCTTAACCTTGTTGTCGGTACTGAACCCCACCAGTTTCATATGCTTACTCACCGAACACTTCTTTATTGAAAAATAAAATATGATTTTTTTTTTTTCAAATTCAAGACATAGGTAGATGTTTTTACTGGGGCACCAAAATGAACCGTGCATTAACATCACTGTGTTCAAAGAACAAAACCAATACAATGCATGAACTCCTCCATCACAGCTACTTACATTTTTATGTGAGGTGCGCATCTTAGTGCGTGCACGCGCATCTGTGTGCGCGCGCGCGCGTCTGTATGGTGTGTATTTATGTTTTATTTACATATTATGCATTATTTTTGAATGTTTTATTGTTATTATAAGCATTTGTATCATTGTATATGTATTTATTGATATTATACACACACACACACACACACACACACACACACATACACACACACACACACGTGTACGTATACGTCAGTCAGCACAGGGTTGATCCTACTTTGCAAATCATGCAGATCGGACGCTGACGAGCATCACGTTCCGTTATATACGTGAATGCATGTTGTACATATTTGTCCGACCACTTTCTTTTTTTGCTCAACAGAGTATGGATTAAAACATTAAGAAAGAAATCACACGACGTACCATCCTGACAGTCACAGTTCGACCCCTGAGCACAGATTGGCCAAACAATGTCGCGTGATCACCTGCAGCCAGTGATGGCCAAGCGGGGCGGGTCATCGTGAATATAAGTCGGGTGTTTGTCTAGACCTCCGCCGAACCCCTGAGACTGACTCACCGAACCCCTAGAGTTCGATCGAACCCAGGTTAAGAACCATTGCTCCAACCCAAGGTCTGACGGGCTCGATAATACACGTGATAGAATCGTGACAGATCCCAAATCCCACCGAACCCAAACCTGAGATTTTCAGAAATTAGGCTGAAACCGTCGACTCAGAGTGTAGTCAGACACAATAAGGACATGGTGTACAGCAATGTACAATGCTTTATTCAATATATTTACATAAGAATTTACAAAAAATATATATAACTAATGATTTTGATAATATTTACATTAACAATTTGACTGTGATTAAGGTACTGCAATTTAATTTTTCCCAGGTGAGTGAACAAAGTGAGTTAAACAATTGCAAGGGTAACGGCAAAAATCACACACACACACACACACACACACACACACACACACACACATATATATATATATATATATATATATATATATATATATATATATATATATATATATATATATATATATATATAATTTTGAGGGACGAATGGCAAAATCTAACATTGAACACAGCACAAAAGACAGCTGCACACAGCTGCAGTAAAAGTAAAAGATTACATTCGTTTTTGTTTCAGAAAATAAGAATGTATTGTAGCTTGTTTTTTTTTGCATGGTGGGCTAAAGTAGCGTTTGAACTTACTGTTCTGAAATGGGCAATGTATTGCTAAAAATTATGCTGCGCGCGCCGCACATAAAGTCCAGGGCTATGATGATGACGTAGGAAGGCTGAGTCCGTGGATGCTGCTCAGCACCTCGTGCTGTTGCTTACTTAAGGGACTCGGGGGTTTTCTGTCCCCTGTGAAGTACAAACAGGAGATATATTTAGAGAGTAAACAAGCTGTAATTTTTGTTCTAGAACTACACACCTCAGACAAACATTAGTCTGCTCAGCCCAGTGAAAGTCTGACCACAATAACAACCTGAAGAGTTTGTAGGGCGGGGTATTCTTTTGTGTATCAATTAAATAAGTTAAAGTGTGTGTGTGTGTGTGTGTGTGTGTGTGTGTGTGTGTGTGTGTGTGTGTGTGTGTGTGTGTGTGTGTGTGTGTGTGTGTGTGTGTGTGAGACTATAAAATGTTTTACAAAAAAGATTACAGACTGTCGTGTACACAAGTTCAATTAGCCAGCTAAATAAGGTTGTAAACATTATATGACTAAAAACCCCCACAAATGACACAAATTTAAAACACTAATACTAATAATAATAATACTACTACTACTACTACTACTACTACTACTACTACTAATAATAATAATAATAATAATAATAATAAATAGGACTGATAATAAAAACCCTGAGATGATAATGTTTATAAACTGCTCACTTCTGGTTAGTTCACATGACGTATACTACGTCGCAAACTCCAGCTGCGAACATAACACTGCAAATTGACCTTACATGAACCTTTCTTTTTTTCTCTCAATTCCACACCAAACACCGTGCAAATTAACCCAAAGCAGCGGGAATCCACTAATAATTTTTAAATGCTTGAACACCTAGCTCGTAACTATCAGCACAATCAAACAGAGTATCATAAAGTTATAGGCGCACTGCCAATTCAATTCTGTCACAAATAATAATAATAATAAAAAACCCAAGCAAAAAAATTAATTGATTAACTAATTAATTAATAAAAATAAAACTCGAATGATCATTTTAAAAAAGTAGAAAATTTAATCTTGTGTCCCATAAACGCAGATAAACCTCTTTAAAATAGTTTTAAGGAAATAATATTGGAAAAGATATACAGTAGTCTGCAATCCAATATGCAATTAATTATTATGATGTGGAGTATTATTCATTATTATATTAATTATTATTATTATTACATGCAATACAATATGCAATTAGTTATTTTCATGATGTTAAGTCACCAGGACATAACATGACTGAAGCCAGCTCTATAAATCTACCAAACAAAACATGCATTTCTGAGCAAAACCTCATTCTGCCTACCGTCTCGGGCTGTGTATTTAAAGGACATAGCAGAGTGGATCTCCCCTGAATGGATCGCCATAGTACTCGATCCCTGAGCCTGCCAGTGGTGCCCGGGACTCACATAGCTGCCTGCTGCACCACTATACAAACCATACTGATTAGAGGGAGAGTAGGCGCACGGCGCCACATAACTAGACAGAGTCGAGGAAGGCTAAGGAAACAGGAACACACACACACACACACACGCACACACACACACCAGTTAGAGAGCACACAACGGCTAATGAGCATCATTATGATTGACTGTGCAATCAGTCCTCAATAATGAGAAGCAGAGTCAAGTCGGCCCACTATTCGAATTATCCTTAATGACTTACATATTTCCAATTGTACTGACTGCGTGAAAAACATTTACCTGAGGATACTTTATGTCCGTCTCAATTGAAGATTTATCTATTCCGTTGACTCCGTGTGTGGGAGGAAAAGCTGTTCGGTTCACACTACTCCAGTCCTCCATTTTCGGTGTGTAGCCTTCACTACCAGCAATGGCTAAATAAATAACACAGATTTAAATAAAACCACTCTTTCATGCTGTTATCAGTTCTGAGATGAAATTAATAATTTTGGAAAAATAATAATATTGGACTATAATTAAAATGTTACGTAATAATAATTATTGTAATGTACAATAATTAGATACATATCGGACAATTATAAATTGGAAAGATAACTGGCAGATTTCATCCATTCATATTCCTTGAATACAATGATCTTATTACATTTATTTGGTGTACCTATGTGGCACATTATAATAAAAATAAATATTAATTTATATATGAATATTCTGTTTTTTCGCTGATTTTATATATATATATATATATATATATATATATATATATATATATATATATATATATATATATATGTGTGTGTGTGTGTGTGTGTGTGTGTGTGTGTGTGTGTGTGTGTGTATATGTATCTATGTATATATATATATATATATATATATATATATATGTATGTATATGTATATGTATATATATATATATGTATATATGTATGTATATGTATATATATGTATATATATATATATATATATATATATATATATATATATATATATATATATATATATATACACTATGGTGGGAAAGCATACTTGAAAAAAAACTACTCAGATAAAATAATGAATTGTGTTGAATAATGTAGCGAATTGCTGTTTTTTGTTAATCTGTGACAGAGTTTTTAATTGGTCAGAATGAATACGTTTCTGTTCTGTCTGTCTGTCCTCCTTTTCTATAGGCCTCAATATTCTGCAAACCTCGAAAGGTTGCAGCATGACTCGAACACGCAGCATGCTGTTCATTCACTGTTTCGAGAAGATCTTACTGATCGAGGCCTGCACGAGTATTTTTGAGGCCTAACCAAAAATGTCGAATAATATTTTCACTTTTTTCAGTTTTCAGCTATTATTTATAGAACATGTCTTTATAACCGGACATCTCTTGACGTCATACACGATATTAAAACCTGATAAGGAGATAGTAAGCCTGGTGAACAATTAGAGCTTCGGATTCAATAAATGGGCTTTATCTCACCGGTGGGGTCCATGAAGGCACGTATGCCCAGGATGTTGCTGACGGTGTGCGCTGAAGGCCAACCTCGAGGTAGGCTAACATGTCCTCCTGCCACCGGTACTCCGGCAGTATTGCTCATTTTGGTCCCAGAAGGAGGCATGGCGTTGGGGTAGGTGTACGGGTATAAATGGTTGTAGGAGAGACTCGGTTGCGACGCTGCTTGTTTTCCACTTTCAAACTGGTTGGGCTGGGAGAGGTTCCCGATCTTGTTCCGTAAAATCCGGCTGATGGAACTGACGGACGGCACGTTGTATTTGTCACATACTCCATCTGCTAGAAGTCTGTCCCGAATCTCCCAGGCAAAAATCCCCGGGTCTCCCTGCTTGTATTCCCGTATGCTCTTCACCACGTTTGGCGTTGTAACCCGCGGCTTGCTGCCTCCGATCGCACCGGGCAGAATCGAGCCGGTTTCGTTGTACCTCGCCAGAATCTTGCTCACACAGCCGTGGGACACTCGGAGTTGACGGCTGATGTCGCACGGACGGATCCCGAGCTGTGCTAACTCCACTATTCTCAGTCGGATGGCGTTGGGAAGAGGTCGTCCGTTAACAAAAACCCCTCCGAGCTGGTTCACCTCCCCATAGGTTTGCTCTGCAACAAATGGTACAGCAAACATGAATAAAGCATTTCTCAAACCACGGACACACCGAATTGTTGAATAACAAGCCCGTCTGTCACGAACCACAACAGTCTGCTTCTCAATAACAACAGCGATACCACAAGACTGGGCTCATTGTGCAGCTCATCGTGACAATAAGACGTTTGTAAATTTATCTCGATCATAATTAATCTTATTATTACGATAGCATTACACAGTCGACTTGCTAACAGCCGATATGCTTGCATGCGCCACATCTGGATAAAAATATACTGCGGTCGACTGAAACTAAACCTCTGGATTTACGGTCGTTTACAGCGTTATGTAGACATGCAAAGCATGTTGTGCTTTTATCATCCATCTCCTGTTGGCGCGTGCTGAAGTGGCTCACCCATTTTGCCTGTGCTGTCGGGATGCTTTCCTTGACACAGTTTCCCCTCGATGGCCGAAAGCACCGTCTCTGCTGCATGCAGTGTTATGGAGCTGCAAAGCCACGGGAATATCCGGGTGTTGCTTCTCTTTTCTATAAGAAGCCAAATTCCTCGAACTGTTTTGAACCGGGTTTTAAAGCGGTGCTTCATTCGTTAAAGACGAAATTTGACTGATCCAGCAGGCAGAAGTTTGCTCGAAATAATTTGACGCATCCTCCACGTCAATGGCTCCGGTTACGCTGTGAGCTATGGGTTAATCTCATTGGTCGACGAGACCTGGAATAGGCTGCTCCGCGCGCTCGCCGTCCCGTCTGCGTAATTTAACCTCTGGAACAGACAGCTGTACACGCAGCTCTACACACAGAGCTCCGCGCGCCCACGGCCCAGAATAACGCCAAGTCTGTTCAATATGGAGAAAATCACACTCAAACGTGTCAGTAAGTCTGGAGCAGACGGCTGTGCTTTCTGTAACACCAATGAATACAGTAGTCATGGTGGACGACCAAGGAACAAGAAGTTCATAAAAATGGAAGCACAGAGAACAATACACATTGGCACATGGGCGGGCACATTGGCACCAGTAGGGTAAAGCACTGTAATTGTAATCAAATGTGATAGTTTGTGATAAAGGCATGGGAGAACAACACACAACGTCATAGACGTGACAATCAAATTTTAATGACAGCATTCTGCAACCAAGGAATTATAAAATCATTTCAATTTTGAAATGCAGAAAAGGCCATTCAAACATGTCCACCTGAAGAATATAAAATGTTTGTGGGTTTTAAACCAACTGGGTGGATCAATAGTTTCTCCTTCATATTTGCATTTCACCTTACTTAGGCCTACACGCAGTATATATAATAACTCTATGCCTTTACGTGCTGTTGATGAAAATGGCATTGTTGAATATGTTGTAAAAAATTGAACGCAATATTAGAAGGCCTGTGGCCAGTGGCTCTCAACTTTATGTGATCGATACCCCTGTCGTTTCAAGTATGGCCTGCAGACCACAAGAGCTTGACTGAATTCCAAGAGGTTGCGTTATCACAGCATGTCGTCGATGTTTCCTTGGGATGTTCAGAAGCTTCACTTTATTAGCTCGCAAAATGTCACTTGTAAAAGTGAACAGTCAACTCATTGGTAATAATAAGAGGCATGTCACTGTCTGACGTGTCAGAGCTCACAGGGGGTCATTGACACATGGAAAGCATCAGGTCGAATTGAAGCACACACTCTAAAAGGGGGTGTTCACCCACCGACCGAAAAATCACGTTTTCAAAACACTGTTCAGTAAAGCGATGAAAATGTATGGAAAGCATAACAGGCATCCAGCGATCCATTCAGCGTGGACATCAAACTGGAATTTGATTGGAGCGTCTTGAGCGAGATTTAGTTATCGTGCTGCCTCTTAGTCCAACTCAAATGTGCTGTTCCTACAAATCCGAGAAAATTTGGTAAAACACATCGGCTCATTAAAACAAGCTGGATTTTCGGATCAAGATCCATACTATTCGACAGTCGCCCCCATCTGGATGAAGCAAAGAATTACAATTCTGCTCAAAATTCTGGATACTCCACGTGAGAACGGAAGGATTTGATCCGAGCACCCGTGCGCAAGGGAATGATGAAAAACAAAGCTGATCGCAAATGGGTTTTAAGGTGGACTGCAGCAGAATCAGGTACCAGTGTATATCTCATACATTTATTAAGATAAAGAGAAAGACAACACACGCTATATATTCCAGTCCTGAGTCTTCTTCTCTTTGGGATTTTTTTTTTGGGGATTGATTCGTGAAGGTAACGACGAGTATAGACCATCAAACCTGCCTATGTTTTAATTTTTTGTTATTGTTGTTGTTGTTGTTGTTGTTGTTGTTGTTGTTGTTGTACTTTTTACGGAATTTGAATCGGAAAAAATATTTGATTGAGGGAAATATTACTGAAACGTGTCCCTCCTCCCAGAAACTCTCGGAAACGACGCACCCATACTTTAGTCGATAATGTTCATCATTTTCATCAGCCTATCAAAACACCTGGAGCAGTTTATTCTATTCCAAACATTAAGGCAATGCGCACGTAAACTTTGTACACTCAAAGAAAAGCATCTCAAAAATAAACTACCACTCATGTTCATAAGTAATGCCATTTAATTTACATACTATAGAGTATATTAATTTTTAATAAATTTAATTTAAATGTATATACAAAAGATTCGAACACTTCAATTGGTGGAAGAAAGTGTGTGTGCGTGCGTGTGTGTGTGTGTATGTGTGTGTGTGTGTGTGTGTGTGTGGAGGGGGGGGTGTAAGTGGCATTTGTGAAGGTCATGCTATTTAACATTGGACGAACTTAATCTAATGAATAAACATGTTATTCCAGTTGATCAGAAGTATCAGCCATCGCTCCAGTACCGTCCGGCCGGAACCTACAGGATGGCGACATGTTTGGTTTTAATAAAACGTAGCTATTGATGTCCTGGCACATTGTCCAGACGAATTAAAAGCCCCAGATTTTTAGGTTTTTAAACATCACGTCGCTTTGTTTTCTGCTGTTTCTATACACTTACTGTGACGGGGATTCGATCCTATTTTTTTTGAAGTGAATTACTTGAAAAGACAAAGTGGCTTCCGGGCCGGACAAGAACAGAAACAGAATTATCTGAAGTTGTCATTAGATTATCAAAATGGAAGATTTTTTTTTTTTAAATAAACACATTTTTACATGTAAACGGTCTTTGGCTGTCATCTCATTCAGATTCCTCCTTATTTCTGCAAATATTCCGAATGATCATTGGTGATGTTTGGAGAGGATCAGCTCAGCTCAGCACTTTCAATTTGTGGACTCAGCGGTTCGGTGCGAAACCCTTCGCTTTCACCATGGCTGTGCTTTCATCTTAATGATGCTTTTAAGAAGATTTTGGCTTTATAACATCACATTTTTTTGCAGCAAATCAACTCGACTTTTTGTAAAATAAATAAATTTAAAAATATACAAAAGTCTCTGTCTGTAAAATAGCCATAATTTTATACATAATGTAAAATCAAGGTTCTGAGTGCTGTGTCTGTCGCCGTGTTCGTTTAAGAGAAGGAAGCTCTCTCTCTCTCTCTCTCTCTCACACACACACACACACACACACACACCCTCACCCTGATAATCTGTTTTGCACCAATCAGCAGATGAAATGTGTGTATTCCGTTCACAGACGGCGCTGTGGAAAGCAAACGTGTTAATAACAGATTCCACGTGATGTTTAATTTTCTTTTTTTCCTCTCGATGGTTCATGATGTCTTATTGAAGTCGTATTGAATCCTGATTTGGTGTTTGTGAGATTTTGATCTCAATGTGAAGTGAGGAAATTATTAGGTTATTTAATGGTGGGAAAAAATGGTATTCAATTCTATTCAGTAAATACAGTTGAGGTTTAGCTTTAACATCACACGAAACTGTACGAAATTATTATTATTATTATTATTATTATTATTATTATTATTATTATTGTTGTTGTTGTTATAATAATAATAATAATAATAATAATAATAATAATAATAATAATAATAAATTGTTGATGTTGTAGCATAATTTATTTATCATATCATTAGATCATATTTCATTAAATATTTTATAATCATCAAAAATTAAAGGAAATGTACAATAAGAACATAAACTGCCAGATACCTAAAAAAATCTCACATTCAGTGTAATATGTTGCTTGATCGCCTTTAGCATTCGCCGAGGCAGTTTCGACAAATTATGTCACTTGTCGAAATGGTAAATGCATATATTTTTTTCCACCGAGATATTGTGCTGTTTACGACGGGCAGTGCTGGTCTAGAGGTATAGGGCGCTGGATCGCTTGATCCAAAGGTTGGGGGTTCGTACTACTGTACCTCCAGAGGCTTCTAGACAACACCACCAGATGTTTTGTATTCTTCCCTTTTTACACTGGTGTGCCCATCACCCTGGAATAGGAAGAAAACTGAACTTTATAATTAAAAATATTTAATTATTTTATTAAAGTATGTGTTTTATTAAAAAGTATCATGTATGTAATGTAGATTGTGAATTTGCCACAAAAGAAACCAATGTGCAGAAAATATAATATCAATATTTAAAAAAAAAAACAATTATAATTGCAATAAATAAAATGAACATTTCCCCCTTTTCGATGCAAAAATATTCCAGTCTGGTTTCACTTTCTTCCTCTATCATCTCTAATTCTATTCTTTAATCTACCATAGCAACAGATCCTCTGCCATGTTAACAGATTTATGCTACCTGGCTAACTAGAGAGCTGTCCCAGTATTCAGTGTGTAATATCATTTTGTACAACACAATATATGCATATTATATACAATATACATTATATATACATATATACATACATATATACATACATACATATATGTTTACATATATATATATATATATATATATATATATATATATATATATATATATATATATATATATATATATATATATATATATATATATATATATATATATATACACACACACACACACACATATATATATATATATATATATATATATATATATATATATATATATATATATGTGTGTGTGTGTGTGTGTATGTATATATGTATGTATATATATATGTATATATAATGTCCTGCAATAGCCTGGCAAGCTGTCCAGGGTGTACTCTGCGCTTGCCCAGAATTGGCCTGAAATGGGCACCAGTTTCCTCAATACGCTAATTCGGTTCAGATAATTCTCCTTTGCTCACAGGTGTGACACTTAGATTTGTGCTCTCTGGCAACCACAGAGCGTGCATGTGTTTAAAGGCCTATTCCTTTAAAATAAAACCAATAATCTTACTTTTTCTCTCTCGAACCAGTGCTTGTCACTTGACAGCACGCAGCACATACCATATTGCATGCTTCAAAAATGACATGTATCGGATCATTTTTGTGTTGGCAGAAAATGCCTTTGTGTTCATCGCCACAATTATATTATTATAAAACTGTGGGAAACACGAAGCAGCAGCAGGAACTGCCACTTGCATAATAATGTGCCAAGATATTGCACTATGTGAAAGGACTTTGCATATTATTCATATAGTACTGTATATGCTTTCGGATGGAGATCAATGTAAACCTTTGCATTTACAGTAAGTCCAGTGCCAAACACAATAACCACAGCTGACTTTTCAATTATTTCAAGGTCTATACTGGAGCTTTATTGATTTTTTTCTTCATTCTTCACTGGATTGGGTATTAACGGTTGCTATACTGTACTTCTATTTTTATTTTTGCAATGACAATCAAATCATAAAGTTTTGGTCGGTCTTGTCCTTCCCCAAGCACCTGACATGAACAAGTCTTGCTTCTGCTCCAGCAAAGTATCAGTGCTATTCTGGACCTTTGTTTTCTCTCTGAGAGCCAGTTCTTTGGGTTGTGAAATTAATTAAATTCGTATGTACTGTATTTATAAGGTGTGTAAAGAAAAAAAAAAACAAAAACAAAACAAAACAAAAAAAAACCACCAGTTGGAACAAAATGTTGCACAGAGGACTAAGACATTTTGCACGGTAGCGCAGTGGTTAGTTGGCACGTCCGCCTCACAAGAAGGTCGCAGGTTCGATTCCCAGGATTGGGGTATATCTGTGTGGAGGTTGCATGTTTTCCCTGTGCTGGCGTGGTACTCCGGTTTCCTTTCAGTGTATGATTGGCGGTTCCGAATTACCCCTAGGTGTGAGGGTGAGTATGAATGTTGCCTTTGCACTGAACTGTTCAGGGTGCACTTCCCTCTGCCTTCACTCAGAGTTGCCGCAGATGTGTGCCAGCCTCCCCGCAACCTTAATTAGGATTTCATGGCTTACAAAAGGGATGATGAATAAATGCAACAGACAAATAAGTACAGAAATAATAAACCAACTAAAGCAGATAACCAAAGGTCTGATAGCAGAATTGTGTTTTAGGATAAAAATGGGTGATGAGGGAGCCTGCTTCATGTACAGCACCAAGTCATTGCACAATAAAGTCCAAAAGAAAACGCATGGTCCCCTGTGTGCTCACGCTTACTTTTAGAAGATAAGATTCCCTAAATGTGAAAGTGAAAGCTCGTTTTAAAGGAGCTGACTGAATGGCATGTACTAATGCTGATCGTACCTCAAGGAACGATCCCACTGAAACTATATGCACAATGTTCACAAAATTGAACAATTTTTTTCTGAGGGAGAAGCATCTTTCCTCAATAGCACACAGGAACAGCCAGAGTGGCTGCAAAGCTCTAAACCAATCAGGTTTCAAACAGATTTCAAAAGGATTTCCATCTGCTTCAGAGCATTTCCTTAACTATATGATACAAATCATTGAGTGCCTGGAGAGCAGTCTGTGTCAGATGGATCATCTGCTCATCTTGGGAGCTACCCAACATCAGCACGATGAGAGGTTTTCATATGGCAGCGTTAAGAGTTCAGGAAGCTGGGGTTCCACTCACCAATAAATGTGTGTTTTCCAAGAGTAAAATCAAAGTACATAGGGCAGGTCAGTGAGGCCTGAAGCAGCTGAACATGTGGGCATGAGAGGATTCAACAGCAGGATGCTTTTGCTGGAATTAAAAACTAGCAACAGCATTTGGGCTGGCATTATAAGACGGAACACAACAGAAAAGATAACAGTGGTCTCTGCTGGCACATCATCACAAGGCCTGGGTGCCGTCCTTCTCCTAAGACAACCAGGTCAAACATGAAGTGCAGCAGTGTATACTTTCTGTGCACTCACGAGCACCGGGCACATATATGCTCCAAAACATGTGCAGACAGTGACCCCCACGTGGGTCTCATAAACATTTGTATATTTCCTCACGACTGACCACAAATTATTGGTCCCTCTGTTAGTCTGAAATAGATGCACTTTCACCATGAATATAATCTTATGGAATCGAACTGATTCAGTGGAGACTGCTTCAAGATTACAAGAGAAGCTCTGCCACCTTAAAAGTGCCCTAAAATATTTTGTGAGACATGCACTGTTCTTTTACATTATTATCACAAAAAGTGCAGGTGGTCTAACATGCTTTTTTCATGTAGTCTCGTGGCAGTGCCATCCATTAAAAGCCACTGAAGTGCAGCTTCACTGGAGTGCTTCAGCATTCAGAATATGTTTTGCAGTGCAGCAATGCTAGACATTTATTGGACAAATGCCTGAAAAACTTTCTTTCCTGGTAACCTCAGCAGCAACGGGTCTCACTTCGGAGTGGGTGGGCTAGGATGCTGGGCTGATGCACATGATTGGAGGAAATCTTAAATTAGCTGTAACCTCTGACTTGATTGAGACCAAAATGAGAGGTTTTAAAGACGAACTCAACATGGATTTTTATCAAATACTTGCTGTTTATAGTCTGTTTTTGTCACCAATACATTCGACTGTTTTCACTTGTATATTTCATTGGCAGCTGCTTTAAGACAACGGTTGCAGCTCAGCTTTCTGTAAAATGTAAATAAAGAGTTTGTTATATACATACTGTTGTATTTATTGTATTAGCACCAAAAATAGTGTTCCTTTGTAAGCTCCTACTTTCATTGTTTATGTGTAAAGATGAATTTGATATACAAATGAACTGAAACTGAAACTACAACATGTTCAATTTTATGGCCAGTTCATTAACCTAATGTGCATATTTTTCGGCTATGGGAGGATGAAACCCATACAAGCACTGGGAGAACATTCAAATTCTACGCAGAAATGCTGCTGCAGGCCAGGGAGGCTTGACCTCAAGACTTCTTTACAGTAAGTGAGGAGGTCTAACCACTATGCAGCTGTGCCACTCCGAATAAAACTTAATTAAACAAAAACATTTTATTGAAAACGTATAAATCATTAGTAACATATTACTGAAAGAATGGAGTGCAATACAGTTGGACTGTACTTGCCAAGGGCGTAGGCTGGGGGGGGGGGAGATACACAGGGTGCATGTGCACCCTCCCCACAACAGGAGTTGAGTTCGGCCAGATAAGAAATTATGTGTATTCACAATCTTATAACTTAATCAGCATGCAGTAAACCAGAAACCGGAAGTTAACACCGGAAGTTAACGCATAACAGGCATGTGCAAGCACGAGCTGACCAATCAAGGACAAGTGCCTACTTTCAGTGGACCGCCTCATATATCAGTAAGCAATAATAGCTGAACACTGTCAATCAAAGTGCAAGTGTGAGAATAAAGCACAGTTTCTTAGTACCGCTTCTGGTTCCTGTACATGTGGTAGAACAAACATTGACGCACAGAGAATGAATGGCTAAAATAATCATAAGCCATCCAGCCTGTATCTGCAGCCAAATGGTCAGTACTTTTATAACATTAATAGTATGTTTTTCTACTGTAAATATGTATTAATATCTGTTTGTGCCTTTGAATAGATAAAAAACTTTAGCTCAATTTGTAAATTTATTTAGCACATGTACTTGCAGATGTAGTTTGAAATATATTTGAGAATGTTTTTGGTTGAACTATAATAATTGATTGCAGTTCACCCCTGTATAGACAGCCATTTTATAAAGTTTAAAATTCTACCCACGGGTGTACCTGGTTCCCCAAAGTGCTTAGTAAAATAACTTATTAAATTGTTAAAATTATGTGAAAGATTATATGAAAGTGTTTATAAAGTGCAAATGCTGTAAAATAGATTACATTGTTTTTGTAATTGAACTGTAAATACATCTTTGTTAAATTATAGTGTGTAGTGTAACTCTAGTGCATTGAGATTCATTAGTGTTGTATAATTTTATAATGTCATTTATAAGACCTCTACGCCAATTTTAATTAGGACCCAAATTATGTATATAATTAAAACAGTCTGGCATTCAATTTGCTCTTGTGTTTCTCTACAATCCTTTAAGGCTTAGGCCTATAGCCCCTGGGACTCGTGTTCCGGTCAACCAAGAAGTGCACCCCCCTTCATGGTCAGACCAGCCTCCGCCTTTGCTTGCGTTTTCATTTTGACACTGGAACTTCCAGACTGTAATGTCCATTCTTGCTGCTCAGGTTTTGATCTCAGGTTCTTGGTAGAGAGATAAAGTTTAATAACAGGTCTTGCTCCATTTTTTTTATTTCAATTATAATATGGGCTGAGTTTTCAGACGTTATGGCTTCACTTATTACTGCAACACCAGACAGTTGTCTACATCTTTTTGTATGAAAACCTATCATGAAACTATATTTTTGGCAACATTGATTTTAGGTGACCAGCCTTAGTTCTTTGAACACCACCAGCCTGATATCTTCATCATAACAACAAAAGCATACAAAATGTTAAAAAAAAGTAAAACCTTGCTCAACTGCATATATAAGCTCTAACTAAGCAATATTGTGCAAGCAAGATTGAGGATATATCTCCGATCACTGCTGTGATTCAGTCACAGGCACAAGTCCATAGCACACAGCAGAATTTGAGCATCGTGAATTTTCATAACTGCATCAATAATCGGTATACAGTAATTTTTTTTCTTCCTGTGAAATATGGCTTACAGCAGACAAGACATTAAAATCAACAAGACATTAATATAAAGTAATTAGTGTATTGGACAGAATATGACCAAGTCTTCTTCTCACTTTTACTTCATGAATAGTTCCTTAAGAAGCCCCATTCACTTTATAGAAAATCAGCCACCTTACTACTGGCTCACATTTATTTGTAAATTTCAGTTACTGTTCAGTTCAGTTTCAGATTGGACTCTCATTTTTTCCTATAGTCATCTGACGAGTTTCCACCATCCCTCCTCCTCCACCATTTTCATCAGGTTTGCTGGGAAAGCTGGAGAAAATCCTAAGTGACTTTTGTTGAGAAGCAAGGTATACTGGGCGGTCAAAATTCTACTGCAGGGTGAACTCAGAGATAAACAACCACTCACACTGGCATTCACGATTGGAGGAAGTTTTGAGTTGCTGTTTGACCTAATACACCTTTGAGAGCAGACCCAGAATGTTTCTGGTGTAAGGTGACAATGTTAAATATTGTACCACCAGTGACGTGATGATCTGGTGAGCTGTTCAGGGTGTAGCCTGCCTTCATCCAGTAAATATAGGCTCCGGCCTCTCCATGAGCCTAGTAGGATTAAACACTTTGGAAAATAATCGAGTAACTTAGGAGTGTAAATTTATGTAACAAATATAGATAAGTCAGGTGACATACGCAGTTAATTGTCCCAAATAGGTTAGAGTAAATAAAATTAATAGTTATATTGATATTATACAACTCTAAATTGCAATAACAGTTTATACCAATTCAGATAAATGAAATTAATAATAATAATAATAATAAAAAACCAAGAATCACTCTGAATTACTACCAAGGGTTTTTTTTTAGATACTGTTGTGGTTTTTAGACAGCAGAGAAACAATAGAGGGAAGGAATGTGACTTTATTAGAAACAGCAGTTGCCATGTTCAAATGCCACTAAAACATGCACAAACACACATAAAACTGATCTAACACGCGAAAGAGATATTGGTTCAATAAGAAATTTTTAAAAGACTGCCAAAATCTAATGATATGAGAAGCAAATCAAAACCACTCCTTTCTGTTTAAATTTTTTGCTTTTCATTTCTATTCAAATAAATGAGACTGAGATGAATAACTCTTTTAGTATATACTACATGGGATGCTTAGCAAACAGCACATTATTTAATTTATTTACTTCTTTTATAGGCAACATGATAGCATCAGGGTAGCATGTCTGCTTCACAACAGGTCAGTTTCATATCCCACAAGGGTGTAGGCTGGTCTGACCATGGGGGGGGGGGGGGGGGGGGGGGCACATCTTGGTTGACCGGAACACGAGCCCCAGGTGCTATAGACCAAAGCCTTAAAGGAGTGTAGTGAAACACAAGAACAAATTGAACACCAGGTTATTTTAATTATATACATAATGTGGGTCCTAATTAAAATTTTAAAATTGGTGTAGAGGTCGTAGAGGTCTTATAAATAATGTTATACAATTATACAACACTAATGAATCTCAATGCACCAGAGTTACACTACACACTATAATTTAACAAAGATGTATTTACAGTTCAATTACGAAAACAATTAAATCTATTTTACAACATTTGCACTTTATAAACACTTTCACATAATCTTTCATATAATTTTAACAATTTAATAAGTTATTTTACGAAGCACTTTGGGGGAACCAGGTACACCCGTGGGTAGAATTATAAACTTTATAAAATGGCTGTCTATACAGGGGTGAACTGCAATCAATTATTATAGTTCAACTAAAAACATTCTCAAATATATTTCAAACTACATCTGCAAGTACATGTGCTAAATAAATGTACAAATTGAGCTAAAGTTATTTATCTATTCAAAGGCACAAACAAATATTAATACATATTTACAGCACAAAGACATAATATTAATGTTATAAAAGTACTGACCATTAGACTGCAGATACAGGCTGGATGGCTTATGATTATTTTCATTTATTCTCTGTGGTCAATGTTCGTGTTCTAACACATGTACAGGAACCGGAAGCGGTACTAAGAAACTGTGCTTTATTCTCACACTCGCACTTTGTTTGATTAACAGTGTTCAGCTATTATTGCTTACTGATATATGAGGCGCTCCACCGAAAGTAGGCACTTATCATTGATTGTTTATTGGTCAGCTCGGGCTTGCACATGCGCAGTGCCCGTTACATGTTAACTTCTGGTGTTAACTTCCGGTTTCTGGTTTACTGCATGCTGAATTTATCTCTGACTTTCTCTTCAATAACAGTCAAGCATATTTATAAGATTGTGGATCCACATAATTTCTCAACTCCTGCTGTGGGGGGAGGGGGTGCATGTGCACCCTGTGCACCCTCCAGCCTACGCCCTTGTCCCAGGCTTGGGTTTGGATGTCTCTGTGTGGCGTTTGCCTGTTTTCCACACACTTACATCGTTTTTCTCCAGGTATTTTAGTTTCCTCCCACAGTCCAAAGACATGCACATTAGGTTGAGTGGCTGTTCCAAATTGTCCCCAGGTGTGAGTGTGTATGTGTTTTGGCTCTGTGTTGGACTGGTGAGCTGTTCTATTATCTTTGCCCAGAGTTGGCTGAGGTAGTAGAATTCAGTGTTTTTGGCAAATTGTTGGTCACTGGTGGCTCAGGGGCTCAAATCCCATTACTACCAAGATGCCATTGTCGGGCCCTTGAGCAAGACCCTGAGCCCACAACTGCTCAGTTTCATAAAAAAATATTTTAAAAATGTAAGTTGCTCTGGATAAGGGTGTTTGTGAAACACCTTGAACATAATAATGAATTATTTCATATTCTGACTTGATTAAACCTAATTAATATCCGAGGGAGGCTGGTGCCCATCTCAGCTGACTCTGGGTGAGAGCAGAGTATACCCTGAATAACTTGACAGGTCATCGCAGGTCAGAAACTAATGGCTCTGCAGCCTACCCTTTGCAAAAGTCAGCAATGGTTGTTTTACACGCTTCTCACCATAGACAGTGAGAGACAGTGAGAGACGTGTGTGTGTGTATATGTGTGTGTGTGTGTGGGGGGGGGGCGTGGCGTATTGTTTAGCTGCACTGGGAAGACAACGCAGTGATAGTGGAGCTTGAACACCCAACTTTGGGATCAGTAATTCAACACCTTACCACTGGACCACCACTGCCTCTCGATGAATAAATCTTTGACATTTTTTAAATGACAAGAATAGTAACTCAGTGCTGTTCTAGACCTAACAAATAATCTTAATGAATAACTTCTAATTAGGTGTATAATTAAATAATTCATAACATGAATATGCCTTTGGAAGGGAAGGGCATTTTGGCGAAGCCTATATACAGTACTCACATCTGAGGAAGTGGCAATGCCGGCCAACCCTCCATTGTTTTTTTTTTAACCAAAACAGCTCTAATTTTTTTTCTGCAAAGTTCAAAGAGCTCTAAAACAGTCACAGGAATTTTATACAATTTGCAATAGTCTGTGGTGATGTTTCTGCCTCCGGTGCATGTACAAGGTAAGAAAAAAAATCCAGGCTTGAGCAGTTTAGTGGCCTTATACAAGCTTTCCACGACTTCATGGCTCAGAGTATTTTTATGGACCATTGGCCGAATTTCTCCAGACTTGCTTAATGCTTTTAAAAATGAGTTTAGTGCTTTATTGGCTTCAGTGATTTCAGACTGCCAGTGATGAAAAACAGCTTGTTTTTCGGTTTATTGTGAAGCTAGTTTTACTGTAAGAGCCACTGTTCTCACACAAAGGTTATACACTTGTTTACTTCTTTTTACATATCGACTACTTTTGTTTGAAATTTGTCTCCTCGTTCAAAGAATTAAAAATAAACAGCAAGGTGAAACATAAAAATTTGAACAGAAATATACTTTCTCATTTCTCCTAACAGTTTTTAAAACACTGGTATTTTTTGTAACTCTTTATTTAATGAAATGCTTTTTTAACATTCAAAACCTCCCTTTGACCCGAACAGTCGGATTAAGTGGTTTGACCAATGAATGAGAGACGGGGTATTGGATCATGCCATTCATGTGTAGTGTATCTTCTTCTTCTTCTTCTTTTCCTTTCGGCTGTTCCCTTCAGGGATCGCCACAGCGAATCATCTGCCTCCATCTCACCGTATCCTCTGCATCTTCTTCTCTTTCACCAACTGCCTTCATGTCCTCCTTCACCACATCCATGAATCATCTCTTTGGTCTTCCTCTAGGCCTTCTGCCTGGTAGTTCCAACCTCAGCGTCCTACTACCAATATACTCACTATCCCTCCTCTGTACATGTCCAAACCATCTCAATCTAGCTTCTCTGACTCTGTCTCCAAAACGTCTTACATGTGCTGTCCTTCGTGTAGTGTATATATTAATTAAATATAGATGCGTCGATTGTATCCTTGTTCTTGCTGGTCTTTTCACATACAGTGATACCTCTGCTCAAACAGAAACACCCTTAGCCACACACGCACCCTTAATAGCTTCCTTGTTCTTAAGGATGGTGGTAGACTTAGCGTACTGGTACTGGGACGCTGAGTCACACAAACGCACACCTCGTTCGTGTTTTTCAATGATCTCCGCCTGTGGTGGGGTCTTTTTCGGTCCCATAATAGCAAAAGTACACTCAATATGGTCCAAAATGTCTATCAAACACAAACCACTTCCGCACTCAAAGAAAGGGGGTGACGAACTGTGGCGCCGTGAGCGTGCGTCAGCTTCTCGTGGCCGCCACCGTGGCGCTGTTCGACCGCGTGGTTTGGTTCGTCCGCCGAAAAGTAGTTCGTCAGCCGAGACTATATTTTCGCGAATTTAAAGTTCTTGAGGCGAAAAGTTCGTGAGCTTAAGCGTTCGTCAGCCGAGGTTTGACTGTATTATGTAAAGAAAAAAACATTTCCTTGGAATGAGTTTCCTCTATCACTCTGAAAACTCTAATGTCTTATTGCTTCGACAAAAACACTTTCAAATTAAGACACATTTTTTTCTATCTGTAGTATATGAGATTTCCTTTCGGCTTTTCCCCTTTATCATGGGTTGCCACAGCGAATGATTCGCACAGGTTGTTACGTCGGATGCCCTTCCTGACAGAAACACGCTGACGGCTTTGCAGCTACTCTTTACGAAAGTCAACAATGGTTCTTTTACATGCATCACACCATAGACAGTGAGAGACATGGCCCGCCTTTGATAACCCAGTTAGCTGCACTGGGGGGGTTATAACCATGTGGAGAGTGGGATTCGAACCCCCAACGTTAGTATCAGCAATCCAGCACTCTATACCACTAGACCACCACTGCCTGTCCTATCTACAGCATATAATAACAATAAAAGTAAAATGCACAGTTACAACACTTAGAATAAATAAATAAATCTGTAAAATCCAAATACACACACAAAACTTCCCACTTTGTGCAGTTTAATCCATTCATTCATTAATTAATTTTCTGAACGATTAATTCTAATTAAGGTCACGGGGAGGCTGGCGCCATCTCATCATGTTCTGAGCGATGGCAGAGTGCACCCAGGCCATCGCAGGGCAGAAGCAATCTGACGGCTCTGCAGCTACTCTTCTTGGAAGCAATGACTCTTTTACATGCCTCACATTAGACAGTGTACCTTTGCCAACTCATTTAACTGCATTGGCGGGACAACAATGACAACCGTTGACAGTGGGGCTTGAACTCCCAACCTTAGGATCGGCAATTCAACACCTTGCCACCAGGCCACCACTGCCCATAAATGCAGCTACTCGAACGAAAGTCAGCAATGGTTCCTTTACATGCCCCTGACAGTGAGAGGCATGGCTGGCCGGTCTTCTGCACGAGGGGGGGGGGGAGACACACTGGGGGGGGGGGGGGGGGGGGGGGTTCAACAGTGGGGCTTGGGATAGTAATCCAGCACGTCACCACCACACCTATGCAGTTTAATCTCGGTGAGTTAGTGAACCATTGGTCGTGTGCAGCCACTCAGTCGGTCTATTATGGCCCAAAGTGAGTTTGAGCCCCTGAGTTTCTGTGACTGAAAAGTTGTGACTTCAGCAATTAAAAATAACAGATTTAAAGTTTCACTTGAGCACAGGAAACATATCACGAATGACTTTTTAAACAAGTGAGAGTACAGTAAATAGTTGTTTGAATTCTTGATTGCCAAAGCCAGGATTATGATACACAATCAGGGAGGAGCGAAAGCATGAACACGCCCCCTCGATGACATGCCGCCTCTTGTCTCGGGACAGTGACAACCTTGTGGAGAGTGGGACTCGAACCCCCCACCTTGGGATCAGCGATCCAGCACCCTATAGCACTAGACCACCACTGGCCTTATTTCATCTTATAGTATCAAAACTATTTTGCAGAAACCATTAAACCTTTTTTCAAAAATTAAATAGTACCTTTTGTTATGCTGAAAATTTTGCAGATTGATTAGAAGCATTCATAATAACTGACCTTAATGTTGGTATAATCCAGAATTTCAAAGATCAGTCTGGTCACAAGGATATACATTAACAGGAAAGAAAAAAAAATAAAGACTGTGAGAAAAGTTGATGATAATGAGGAAAGAACAATCTTTCATGTTGTCAGCAAAACTCACATTTTTTTCTTTTGCTTATTTCTCACACTGTGCATTTATGAATTACTTTTCATACCACTCCAAGACAGATATGCTTAACAGGTTTTAAATAATTTACATAAAATATAAACAGGTACTTCTGTAATTTTTTACCAGGAGCTCCAAATATAACACAAAAACTAGCCAATGCTAACTGCAGAATTATAGAGTTATTGTCTAAATCTTTTTACCTAAAAAGAAGGCAATGATGGTATTCCATCAATTTTTTTTTCATCTTATTCTTATTACTACTGTGGTAGGATGCTGCTTTTAATAATTCTATGATCACTTCGATTTTGTTTTGTGTATCAAATTTGCACAAGTCAAATGAGAAATGTCATTTGTTTACATTCATGAAATCTCAGCACAGGAACCACATGTAGAAATGTAGTCAGAAAATAGAAACATGGTGAATGTGAACAGTATTATGAATGTTAAACATTTGTCGGATAACCCACTAAAACTTGTGTGTATGCTTGGATGGTCCATAAAACATTGATTGATTAAAACCCTTTCAATCAATATAAATGCGAATGTAATTGCTGTGATGGCAATGTATTGACAACAAGCCTCACTAGTTTGTTTCACAGTGATGTTGTTGGTATTTGTTGTAAGAGTTGCACTACAGTACTCATAATCAGAAATAATGATTGTATATTTCTCCTGGGAAAAGCATGACCTTTGCAGCATCATTCCAAAATTCAGTTTGTATTCAAGCACCCCTCTTTTATGGAGTGTACAGAAACTCCAGGGAAAGTAAAGTCTGTTGGGTTTTTACACCCGAGCCCTGTGAAGCGACTAGGAGTTCAACTCCCTCTGGATGGGACGCTAGTCCATCGCAGGTTACCTTCCCAGTATATTTTTACTGGTACCCATTTATACTGCTGGGTGAACAGAGACACACTTGTGGTTGAGACCTTGCCCAGAGGTCTTAGCACAGTGAGAGCCTCGGTGGGATTCGAACTCACAACCTCCTGATCATGAGCACAGCACCCTATCCACTACGCCACCTGCCCCTCAGAAACCCCAATTCGGTAATATTGAATCAACCTATTTCATCACAGTCTCATTTAAGACTAATTAATTCAGTTCTTCAACCCTGACTTCATTCAGTAACGCAGAGTCCTTAGTAGGTTAAAGTTCCTTTGTATCTGTATACTGATAAATGTAGTATTGTGTCTAGTCTGCAATATTTATCTCCAGTGATGTTGATTTTGCCTCCCAGAGGATGGGGCCTATTATGTGACAAAACAGTGATGTCATGCCATAATTTCCTGCAGCCAGTACTGTGCTCATTATGTTAATTGTGACTCACCATTAATGTATTTTAATGTAGTAATTTTTGTTGGTTTATAAAAGTTCATATTTCTCAGTTGGAAAGCATTTAAATAATGTTTTTCAGTTAGTATTTAATAGCAGAAAAGATTATAAATTTGATATTCATTGCAGCTGTGGTTTTTCAAATATTATTTTAAATCTTCCCACATTTACACCCAGCAGCCAGAGATCTGTAAATACGATCCCTTATTTCTGTCCCTGTGCGAGTGCCAGTTGGTCTAGGATGTGGGTTTGTTTTGGGTGATCAGCAAAAACGTTGACTCGATATTTCACATAAGAGGTCTACTGACTTCCTGAAATACCCTCGAACTTTTGCCACTAGCAGTCTGTCATTTCGATGATTTTGTTGAAAGCTGCATAAGTTAAGCCCCATGTCTACATAATGCGCGCTTGTTTGTGAAGTTACACAAGGATTCATCAACTTTCAACCTTGTGGCAGGCAATGCTGAATAAATACAATTTCAGTTTGTACAGAAAAATGTTATGTTGCCAACAAAAAGACACATTTGAGCAGCTTCTGTTTTTAAGGTAAATGCACAAAGTTTGTATTAAAAAAAAAAAAAAAAATCCTGATGCATGTCTGTTCTAATAATTGATCTTCTTTTCCCAGGAAAATCATGTACCATTTAGAGTACTAATGTTATCCAGGTGCTCACTTTAATCAAAGTAGAAATTAAGAAGAAATTATGCATTTTCTTTTAGATGTTTACATACATATGATTAGCAGTTATTTTTCTTTGGGTAGCTGCTCTCTTTTTTGTAACAGAGGCGATATAGCAATATTACAGCAACTATTCATTTGCAATAAAGTTCACTCCAGAAGCTGATGCTCAAAACACACCACTCTCGTTCAAAAGCAGTTTCGTATGTTTTAGTGCAGTTTTGATCTCACGTTCTAGTTAAAATACTTAAATGGCCATCAAAGATTCAAAGACAAGCAGTTTCCTTCAAGTCAGAAAGTTCAGGTTAGCCAAGCCCATGAAGCTAGTCAGTAGCATTACCTATGCACTCTTCATATGTCTAGTTCAAATAACAGCAGGCTCCCTGATAATATGCCATGAATGGCTTTAAATCCAAAATCAGCACCTTAAACTTAATGTATTTTTAATGGTAGAAAGTGAAATTCATGTAGAAGGGGTGTAATGTGACAAAAGCACAGTGCACAGTAAATTTACTTTGCTGCTGAGTTTAGGACATTCCTGAGAAGATAACTGGCAGACCATATGAATAGCTATTACAATCGTCAGTGAGTGAGGTGGTAAAGGTATGCACAAAACCTTTATGGCCTCAAGACTTAAAAATTTACAAGTACTGTACAGCCAATATTAGGAAGATAATAATAATAAGCCATGTCAAATAACTTGGATATATGAGTTGACATGCTAAGATTGTGATCAAACCAATTTGACTGGCTGTACGAACTTGACTCTATATGTGAGTGTGAATGGTTTTGCGTGTGTGTGTGTGTGGGGGGGGGGGTTGTCCCTTCAATGGACTGCCAAGAGTTTAGGGTATACCCTGCCTTTGCTCAGTGTCAGCTGAGATAGGTGACTCTCACCTGAGTGAGATTAAGCAATTTGGGAAATGATTGAATACGTATACTGTAAAGCAAATGCTAAATAGATACGTAAGGACTTGATGATTGATAGTAGACATTGTTAATTATTGTTGTTAAAGGGTCCTGTGATTCCACAAACACCATTTTTATATTGCTTATTCATCAGGGTCAAGGTTGCACTGAAGCAAATACTAGCAAGCTATAGGTGATCTGGTTGGCATTTATTAAAAGGCTTTCACAAAGACAAACAACCATTCTCGCACAAATTCACAACTATGAACAAGATGGCGTATTAAGTTCCTCATTTATTTGGATTCTGGGAGAAAAGGTGCCTTTAGGGAACCCACGAAAGCATATCGGAAATTCAACCCTACTCAGCCAGAATTGAGTTTTAAACCTGTAACATCATTGCTGTGAATTCACAGTTCCTTCCTCATGTTATATTTAAGAACAATTCAAGTGTATTAAATTGTTTGTTGGTGTACCTTTATTTTATGTTGGCCAGAATTACCTCACACCTGCAAAACAGCTCTGTTGTCGTCCTATGAATGATACTCATTGATTTGCTGACCGTCAGCTCTGCATAAATAACCTTCCGTTTGTATGTTTTTGATTTTGGATTTAAGGCCATCCATGGCATAGCCCCAGTATATATCAGGGAGTTTTTAGCAGTAAAAGCTGAAGATAATTTATAGGTTAAACTCTTCGACTGGAATATTACTAGCTTTCCTAACACTCAGAAGGTAAGTCAGGTTAGGAATTGGGTCCTTTTAAGTAGCAGCTTCAAAGTTATCAGATGTACTTCTGCCAAAGCTTCATGAAAAAAAAAACATAAATACACGTGTGTGCCATCTGCAAGCACATATTTTTGTTATTGCTTATTTCTAGGCCTGTATCTTTTTTCACTGGGACTGTATATTTGGTATCTTTGTGTTGGTTTATATGTCCATATATATGAAGTTATATTATCTGTTGAATTGGTTTATTATTTGTATTCATTCATTCATTTCCTGTAACCACTTAATCCTAATTAGAGTTGCAGGGAGTCTGGCGCCCATCCCAGCCAACTCTGGGCGAGGGCAGGGTACACCCTCGACAGCTTGTCAGGTCATCACAGGGTGGAAACACACCGACGGCTATGTAGCTACTCTTGTTGAAAGTCAGCAATGGCCTTTGATAACCTAGTTAGCTGCAATGGGGAGACAGTGACAACCCATTGAGAGTTTGGACTTGAACCCCCAACCTTGGGCTCAATGATCCAGCACCTTTACCACCAGGCCACTGCTGCCCTATTTGTATTCTAAATTTAAATGTTTTTATTGTGATTTAATTACATGTTGATGTTTGACTCTTACATTTTATATGCAAACTAAATTTATTGTGACTTGTGATTGGGTGGCATTGTGGCGAAGTGGTTAGCATGTCTGCCTCACAGCAAGAAAGCCTGGATTCGATTCTCAGCCTGTGGTTTCTGTGTGCAGTTTGTTTGCACTCTCTGTTTTTTTGTCAGTTTCCTCTGGGCACTCCAGTTTCCTCCTACAGTCCCAAGACATGCACAGTTAATTGGCTCTTCCAAATTGACTGTAGAATGGTTGTGTGAGTGTTGGCTCTGTGAGCTGTCCAGGGTGTACCTCGCCCTCGCCCAGAGTCGGCTGAGATGGGTGCCAGCCTCCCTGCGACCCTAATTGGAATTAAACGGTTCAGAAAATGAATGAATGACTGGTGATTGAAATTTGTTAGAAATTATTTTTTTATATAGGCTCTCCATTTTTACAGGCCGAAAAGTAATTGTACAGCAAAACAGTTCTTAATCTAAAAATATCTATATTTTAAATACTTCTAAACTAATACTTTGCAATCAATGACCACAGGAAGTCTGGAACCCATCTCTAAGTTCTGAGTTACCTCCCTTGAGATTTTTTGCCAAGTATTCACTACAGCTGCCTTTTGTTTCTGTTATTTGTATGCCTTTCTGCCTACAGTTTTTCTACAGTAAGTGAAGGTATGCTCTGTTCAGTTGAGTGACTTGGCCATTTAAGAGTATTTGCTCTTTTGCAGTATGTTTCTGTCTATTAAACATCTGTAGCGTGAAGCATCATCTTCTCATTTTTACATGTAACTGATTGAGGAGAAAGTATATCTCTATATACTTTAGAATTAATTTCTCAGCAGTCATTTTCATCACTAAAAGCAAATGACTACATTTCCTTACCATCCATATGTGCATGTCCAGTTTCAGCATGTTTGACAGATAATATGATCTGCTTTGGATTACTTTTACATTCTCTTCCCATCATTCTGGTGCAAGTTAATGTTGGTTTCACCTGTACAAAGAACCTTGTTCCAGCCCAGACCTTCCCTTCTCCGTCGTTACTCATGGGTTACATCTTGAGGTCTTCTTCTTTTCCTTTCGGCTTTTCCCCTTTTTCAGGGGTCGCCACAGTGGATCATCTGATTTGCATGTTTGATTTGGCATAGGTTTTTACGATGGATGCCCTTCCTGACACAACCCTTTAGCAAGAGGCAGAAAGACGCTGATGGCTTTGCAGCTACTCTTTACAAAAGTCAGCAATGGTTCTTTTACATGAACCTCTCACCATAGACAGTGAGAGACATGGCAGTTTACATCTTGAGGTAAAGCCTCCATATTTACAAGCATGAAGGTATCTCTTAATTTTAGGATTTGACCGTGATAGGCATACCTATTAAGAGTGTTCTTGACCTGCCTTCTATTCACTAATAATAACTTTAGCTAAAAATTGTGTGATTAGTTATACTATGTTAATTGATAATATTTGACATGTTCAAATTCTCTCTATTATCTAAAGTCAATAAATGCCAGTCAATCAGTGATCGGTGGGACCACAAGATGCACAATGTAACATGGACAGGAAAAATTAAGGATGTCATCCATCCCATTTTAAGTCTGGTGCTTATTTACCAATATTGCCATGCACATGCATATTCCATGGTTCTTGGTGCATTTACCTGTGATTTATGTGGTCATTGGACCTGTGGAGACCTTAGCAGAGGCTGAGCGGGACATGAAAATAATGAGGTCTTTCTCTTGTCACAAAATTGAGCCTGAAAAAGGTGTAAACTATAAGAAGTATTTAAATTATTTCAAAAACTGTGTTCACCATATATACATATTTGGATATGATACTATCTCCCAGGCATGCACTAAAGATTTTGATGCAATGATTCACAAATAAGCTTTGACGTAGAAATATTTATTCAAGTTTGCAGTTGGGTAGTTGGAAAAGGTGCAAGTTTTGTGATTAGACCCATATATAATATTGACAAAAAGATAAATTAATATAATTGATAAATATATTTTTTTCTGTTGAAAAGACTAAACACAATTTGTGTAATTACTTTGATCGTGTACAAAAATGAACAATGAACCCAAGATATGTAATTAACTGTGCAACCAAATACTCATTTCCATGTAGATACATTAGGATTCATCAGAATTCTTTTCGAAGCATGGCAGCTACATTATTGAAAATACTGAATATTTTTATTTATTTGTTTGTTTGTTTATTTTAAACCTGCTCTAAGATTTGCCTTCATTTTTATTTTTTCTCCTGTTGTACAGTGTATCTACATCTTACAGGATATATGTGTTACTTAGTCAAGAACTTGATGAACAGGTTGTAAATGATACAGGCTGTCTCCAGAGATTCATACTAAATCAAGCATAACATCATTGACATTCTTGAGAAAGCATATTTCAGCTTAAGGTTGGAAAAAAAATTTGTCACTGTCAACTTTTACTTCAGCATGAATCACCACGTCTGAAGCTTGTCTTTCTTTTTCGTTTTATATTTGTATGAGATCCAACACAAGCTTTTCTTTCTCGGAAACCCCCCATTAGATGCTCTATTAGCTAGTATTTCTCATTTGTGGTAACCAAACATTAAACAATCAAGTGAAAAAAAAATAAATAAATAAATAAATAAACCAAAATATTTGAAACTGAAAGACTTATTAATTGAAATAAGTGATTTGTTGCAATACAATCAATCAGTGGTGTGAAAGCAGACCTAATGAATTCTCAGTTCTTGGCATGTCATGCTCTGGCAGGTAAAGTAGTGGGAGTGGAATGAGAGTGATAAGGCACCAGTGCAATATCAAGTGTAAATTAATTCACGGTGAAGAGCAAATAAGTTCATATGCAATCATCTTGTGTAATCAAAAACATTTTAAAGGTGTTATTTTTGCCCAGTGAAACTGCAGACATTTATCTTTTCCATCACAGTAAAACGAATGCACATATGACATTTGCTTCTGTCACTGGCAAATTTTTACACACACACACACACACACACACACACACACACACACACACACACACACACACACACACACACACACACACACACACTTTATACAGTTTCTTCAACTATTCTCATGTTCTTGGAGTTTTGAAGGTCATGACAAAGAATTTAACACGACCCCCCCCCATCTTTAAAATTAATTGTGCTGTAATGACTTGAGGTAATCAGGTGTGTGTGTGTGTGTGTGTGTGTGTGTGTGTGTGTGTGTGTTAAAACAGTACCCTACCTTGGACTAGTGAGCTGTCCTTGCCCAAAGTCCTAATTAGGATTAAGCTGTTCAGAAAATGAATGAATGAACGTCTTTAACCTGCACATATTCTTGGCAATTAATATTTTATTTAGTAGTAATTTTAAGTTGAGTTATGAGTTCAGTAAAGTCCCGATCTTGGTCTGAGGTTGCAAAGACAGATACCGTATTTACCTGACTTACTGTTCCAATACTCCCCCTGCTGTGTTTACTCCCAGATATATGACATATTCCTATGAATCAGGTGTGTGTGTGTGTGTGTGTGTGTGTGTGTGTGTGTGTGTGTTGTATCGTAATATCCAAGAACTAAGGCTTACTTCGAAACCTGAGCCAAATGAGTGATATAGCTCTGCAATAGTACATCTTATTGAGCAGGTGCACCACCTTTTGGACATGACTGGAAACAACATACAGTATTCACCATTAAAATGGAGAACTGTGAACAAGTAGTATTAGCATAAAAACTGCACCTAACCATAAGTAAGTAAGTACAACCAAGGAAATTGTGAATTTTCCCACCATAATTGATTATGCAAACATTTCACCTTTGCTTCTACAATGCTTACATGTAATTGTGACATTCTTCAAAAAAAGAACAAGATGTACATGGTGGAATAATTTTACTGATTTAAAGAATCAAACAAAACCTTTTTTCACACTCTGTTATACCGCAGCCATAAAATTTGAATTCAGTGTTTGAAATTATGTGCCATTGTTTAGAACTTGCTGCAGGAAGAGACTGGTGTTGCAAGAGATCTAAGAAGCGCATCAGATTATTTCTCATCAATAAAATAGTTTCATTATAAGGGGAGATCCTCTATAAGTGTAGTGGATTTCAAACAGCTGCCAATTAACGGTAGTCTAAAACCGGTCTAAATTGAATAAATGACCACAGTTAAGAAAGGTTGATGCAAAAAGAAATCTCGAAGAACCACAAAATTCTATTACAATATCTATAAATCACATTTGCAACTGTAGGAAAATACTCATGCTTACAATTTGCAAGAGACTAGATAAATCTGATTTGCACGGGAGATCTGTTAGCAAAAACCCAATGCTCACTCAAAAAAAAAAAAAAAAATGGGAAAAAAGGAAAAAAATTGAGCAAAACTATTGTTGACAACTGAATAGAACAGTAATTTTGAAATAATGTGCTTTTCACAAGAGAAAATAAAATCAAATGTAGCTTTGACCACAGTCATAGTACACATGTAAACATGAGAAGAACCTCATACCATCCGTGAAACATGGTGGTGGAAATGTTATGCTTGGGGGGTTGCCTCACAGCATCATAGATTTGGCAACACGCAATCATTTTTAAATAATAATTTATTCTATGATTTCTCTATCATATCAAAGGCTGCTTAAATATATTCACAGGTCCGGTGTCTAAACATTTAAGTTGAACTGCAGGTGCATCTTTCAGCAGGATAATGAACACTATCACACAAATTCACAAAGGAATGGCTCAGAAAGAATAAATGTATAGAAGCCGAATCAAAGCCCAGATTTGAACCTCATTCAACTGTTGTGTGAGGATTTGAAATATTCGTACAGGAAATCCTCAAGCCTCTTATAAATGAAAAGTGGATATAATGTGGTTTAGCATTCAGATATCAACGTGTGGTGGACAGTTATGTAAAGTTCCTACAGGAGTTTATTTCTGAATGCAGTCACTCTTTCCATAAAACAATGTTGCATATGTTTATATGTTTGTTGAATAAATTAAGCTTAAAAAGATAATTATCCCTGTACATCTGTGTGAGACTCTGGATCAAATTCATAGACAACATCATCTTCACTAACAGAATGGCTTATATAGTTCAGCAGGTCCTGCGTGCCAACAGAACACCTTACAAAAAGAAGTTTTCTTTTATTGTTAGTTTTTCTTTTGTATTAATTCCTCCTCACCTGTATGCATTTGCCTGTCCAGTTATCTATCAGAGCTAGTAGTCATGGGAAACAGTTGCAAGGGACCAATAATGTTATGGGGACAATAGACCTTCTTTTTTTTTCGGCTGTTCCCTTCAGGGGTCGCCACAGCAAATGATCTGCCTCCATCTCTCCCTATCCTCTGCATCTTCTACTCTTACTCCAACGACCTTCATGTCCACCTTCACCACATCCATGAATCTTCTCTTTGGTCTTCCTCTGGGCCTTCTGCCTGGTAGTTCCAACCTCAGCATCCTACTACCAATATACTCACTATCCCTCCTCTGTACATGTCCAAACCATCTCAATCTAGCCTCTCTGACTTTGTCTCCAAAACATCTAACATGTGCTGTCCCTCTGATGTACTCATTTCTGATCCTATCCATCCTCGTTACTCCCAAAGAGAACCTCAACATTTTCATCTCTGCTACCTCCAGCTCTGACTCCTGTCTTTTCCCCAGTGCCACTGTTTCTAAACCATACAACATCACTGGCCTCATCACCGTCTTGTACACTTTTCCCTTCATTCTTGCCGATACTCTCCTATCACACATCACACCGGACACTTTTCTCCATCCATTCCAACCTATGGGGAAAATAGACCATTATTGGTAAATGTTGGCCACCTGATGTCACTCAGCTGTTACACAACACACAGTGGCCCTTGTCAAAAGTGAAATACGTAGGCTATAGTTACAAACCAACGCACACTTTAACTGATCAGTGTGAAACAGTCTGTCATGTGATTTTTGCACATTCTGAAACTTCCTACAGATCCCATCTGCCATTGCAAATATTACAGTCTCAAGAGACGGGACACATGTTTTATGTTACACTTGATCTGCATGCACTTGATGAACATTGGTATGAAAGAAAATGGTTTGGTTAACTACCTTGAGAAGCATTGATCTTTGTCACTCACTGTCACTCATTCCAAGCCTTGTTTATTCTGTTTGTTTATTCTATACAGTACCCTGTTTGCTTTACAATTACCAATTACCAACATAACCTTTGACACGAGGTTTATATGTGTAATCTCTGCCTGTATCAACCAAAATTTTGGACTGTGTCAATTGTGTTGTTTGCATGATCGGCTGAGCTCTGACTTATCCCTGTCTGCATGCCTTTGTTAAATAAACTCTTTTATGTGCGAATATACCCTCTCACTCTCCAGCCTGAGTTCGTATGTGACACACTCATTCAAGATGCCAGGCAGTAGAAGCATGAGTTATCATCATCCATTCTTGCTGTATGAACAATTTAAAATAAATAAATACCATAATAATAAATTAAATAAAAAATACATAAACAAAGTACAGTCGGCCCTCTACTTATGAAAACCTCTGAATATGAAAAATCCAGGTTATGTTCCTAAATTTCCGTCCTCTTTTTACAAAAAGCAACAAAAGTGCCATTCAAAAATTCAAACGCGCCATTAAAACATTCAAACAATGTGCGAGTTGTTCTCTCATTGGCTGTCTCCCAACATCCCGCCCTGCTGGCCTCCCATTGGCCAGGAGGGAGCTGAACTGTACCCATACTTCCTGTTTGTCTTTTCCTGTTTGTTTGTGGAAGAGAGTTGAACAGGACTGTTGGCTCGTGAGTTTTTTGGAGATTGATCATTGCAGCGTTATATTTCGTTATCCATCATGGACCCCAAGAAAGTGATTCCCGATGACACCGAAAAGAAGAAGCGGGCTCCGTTATCAATTGAAGTGAAGCAGGAGATAATAAAAAATACGAAAGTGGGATGCGGTTGAGCGAAATTGCAAAGCAGTATGGCCGAAACTCCTCTACAACCGTGAGGATATATTGAAGAAGAAGGAGACCTTAAAAGTGGAGATATGGTGATGGAGGCGATTATTTCGGAAATATATTGAAGCAGAACGAGGCATTAAAAGTGGAGATACAGTGGTGGAGGCGATTATTTTGGAAAAAGCAACCGGCATATTTAAGGACCTCGTGAAGGAGGGTAGGGGTGGGAGTGAGGGCTCTTCAGACCAGTAATCCCCGGACTTTAAAGTGTCGCATGGGTGGTTCGAGAGATTTAAAAAAGGTAAATAATTTTATTTTATTTTTAACACATATTTCGTACAAAATTGGTGTACTTGTATAATTTTTAAAGGGTTTATGGGGTTGTCTTGGGAGCCTTGGAACGAATCACATGTTTTACATGTAAAATGCACCTCTACTTACAAAAACTCCAGGTTACGAAAAAGGCACTGGAACGGATTAATTTCGTAAGTAGAGGGCCGACTGTTCAAAAATAAATAGCCAGTGAATCAACAGAAATCAAATGTTACCTTATGAAATCAAGGACTGTGTTTGAATAGTCATATTTGCTGTGAAAGGTTCGCGGAAACGACCTAAAAATATTTCAGAGGCAGCCATGATAAGAGCTGACTGAATTCTTAAAATACTAAAGAAGGGTGTTTCAACACTTACTTTTCTGGTTTAACATAGAGAACATTGGATCATACTTTACAAGTAAAAAGCTGATAATGCGATTTAAGGTAGAAACATAATTTAAAGCCATTAGAGTGTCACACCTACTTTATATAAATATTTAATTTGAGTATGACAAACTATTCTCAGTGTGACATTTCAATTCTGTTTCATTACTGGTATCCAATATTCATTTTTTGTCCAATTCCAAATCTGGAAGTAAAGTCATTTTTCCACTGTGTTGTTTATATAGCTTGCACAGGGAAAGATGCACTTGTTGCCGTTCACCTTTTGAACATTGTAATTTCACATGGCTGAACCATGTGAATCACATCCACGTTCACATTTTGTAGCCTCTGAATACAGTTAGATTCTCTTATATTGACTTCTCCTTTACATCTCTGCATCATCTTTCAACATTCTTCACCAAGTTCAGTGAAAGGAAAGGAACGAACAGACTAGTTATGAAGAACTATGGACATTCCAACCCCACCAGGCTGCAGCTCTAATGTTCTGGATCAGACTACTTTACTTTTTATTACTGCTGCATTTACCTGTTCACCTGTTTACATTTAATTGCCTGGCTAATTACTCTCTTGGTTTCATTGGCTGTCTTGTCTTTCAATTATCTATTGAACTAATCCAAGCCATAGTTCTTATCTGTTCGTCTTCATTCTCACTTGTATACTTTATTGTGTCTTGGTGATTAATTTTTCTTGTTTTCATGCCGAGTCTATGATACTGCCTGCTTTATGTATATCTATGTTTGACTATTTTTCACTGGTGATTTTGCTTTGCCTTTAATATGCTGTTAGTACTTTTGTTTGAACAGTGCTTGCTTGACTTTGAGTTTGAACTATGTTAGGGATATAGCTCCTGATTTACGGATAAGCTTTTTTTCGATGCATTTATGAATCATTTCAGTCACAGAGTAGCATGACACCTTCTTTTAACTGAAAACAAATAAACAAATAAATTAGGTTAGACAGGGACAAATCTGAAATGAATGAGAGGTTAGTAATTATATATTTATATTTATTCATTTTCTGAACCGCTTAAACCTCACTAAAATTAAACCAGGCATGGGCAGTACAGTGAACTGGGGTTCAAAGACTACAGGGATCTGATATAGAAGGTCATAAACATATTTATTATTGACACATACAAGTAGTGGTGCAGTGGGCAGTGGTGGCCTGGTGGGGGCAGTGCTGGCCTGGTGGTATAGGTCGCTGGATCGCTGATCCTAAGGTTGGGGGTTCGAGGCCCACTCTCCACAAGGTTGTCACTGTCCCCCCTAGTGCAGCTAACTGGGTTATTAAAGGCCAGCCATGTCTCTCACTCTATGGTGTGAGGTTCATGTAAAAGAACCATTGCTGACTTTCGTAAAGAGAAGGCTGCAAAAGCCGTTAGCATGTTTCTGTCCCTTGCTAAAGGGTTGTGTCAGGAAAGGCATCCGACCTAAAAACCTACGCCAAATCAAACATGCAAAGTATTTGCTGTGGCGACCCCTGAAAAAGAGAAAAGCCGAAAGTTAATCTCACACACAAGCAGAGATAACACAGGCAGTATAGGCCATTGTTCAGGATGATATGCATCCATAGGGGAGCCCCAAAAGAGCAAAGAAAATATCTTGCATTTTTGAAAGTTACCATTTTAATAATAGTATCATTTTAATACTCGATTAATACTGTAATTCTGAAGTATCACAGAGAGCCCTTAAAAATAAATAAATCCTGCAACAAATTTAATTTGCTTAATTTGGTGAGGGCGAGATACACCCCAGACAGCTTGGCAGACCATCGCAGGGCAAACACTCACACAACCATTCATACTCACACTCACACCTATGGGTCATTTGGAACAGCCAGTAAACCTACTGTGACTGTGGGAGGAAACCGGAGTACCTGGAGGCAACCCACGTAAGCATGGGGAGAACATGCACTTTTAATGATAGCATTACTTAATTAATAAACAGTTAATTACTATTATTAATAATGAAAAGTGCATGTTCTCCCCATGCTTGCGTTTGGGGAATAACTTTCAGCATAACTTTGAGAAGTGCACTTGGTGTACTACGAGGTGATATGAAAAACTGACACCGAAAAAACAATAAACAATGGCACGTCTGTCCAGTATCACACGAGATGGTCAGCTGGTAAGCATTTTGAGGGAAGGTGAACAGTAATTTGCAATACTCAACCTTTATATAACATTATAAATGTGAGGTGCTCCACTGAAAGTAGGCGCTTGTTGCACAGATGACTTTTGAGATAAAGGCCAGAAAAGTAAAAATGGTCCATTTTTATCGAAATTCGGATTTTTGCATAAACTATTAAAACAAGTATTCAACCATCACTTGCTCACTTGAAATCGACTAAAACTCACTAAAAATGTTTTTTTCCCCACATTTTTCTGACGAGTACCTTCATAAAACTAGATAAAAACAATAGCAAACTTACTGGTTTTCATTGCAATTATTCACCGAGTTCAGTACAAGACACACTATAATCCATACACCAGAAGAACAGCCGTGAAGTAGTCTCTCCATTTTTGATACTGTTTTGATATTAAAATGCCATTTCAGTGAATAAGATAAAGACGATATGTTTGTAAACAATGCAGGCTAGTTGCTAAGGAAGATCTGAAACGAGCACACTGATTGGTCAGCTTGTGCTTGCACAATCCGACTTTCTCTTCAATAAGTCATTAAATGTATTTTTAAGATTGTGAATACAGTACACATAATTTATGGAAAAGGAGAGTTAAATGTCATCTGTGATGTCGAGCAGCATTACTATAGATGTTAAATTCGATGTGAAAATTCGGCATTGAAGATGCTGGAAAGCTTGGCATTCTTGAAGATTTCACCGGTGAGTATTTTTCTCTGCATGCAAGATTTGATTATGGAATTTTTTTGATCATTTGATTTGTGTGTAATCTTGTCTGGACTGGACATGCTGGATCATGGGTTGTTTAGTTTTGTACGAAAATTGGTCAAGACCTGAAAAATACTTAAATGTTTCATTCCTTTTACATATAAACAAATTGATGATGATGATGATGCTATCTGTGTTGGTGGTGAGGATATAGATTAAGGTGATAAATATTGAGGGCAGAGTTGATGAAGCCAGCTGTGTTGATGAAGATTTTGATGTTGATGAAGAAGAGGCATTTGATAATAAAAGTGTGCATGAGTCAATTTTGTTGTGTTTGGGATGAGATGTGATCATTTCTGCTGAGCAGGATATAGATTAAGATGATAATGATGAGGGCAGAGTTGATGAAGCTTACTTGTATAAAGAGATCAGAGAGTTTTGTTATGTAGTTTTCTTATATAAAGTTTTCTTAATTTCAGTGTGATTGTTTGAGCCTGACAGTGTTTTGTTTTGTTTTTTCAATCAGTATCATTTGAAGGCATTTGAACCTTTATATAATGGTCGAAAAGATACATACTGATGTTATTTTAAATAAACAGAAATGAAAAAAAAAAGTCACGTTTTTGTTCATTTTTTGGGGGTTACCACGGTGACTGATGGGTTAAGAAAGGGCCTGTCAGATTAAAATGAGAATGATTTCTCTTATCATGTCTTTATAAAACTCTTCCTAGACATGTTTTCTAAAAGTTTATATGGCTGAAGTGCATAAAAATGCTTGGTTGGTAAGGACTAATGATCTTGGAAGAAGAGCAATCTTTGTGCTCATTTTTCTCTAAAATGTCTTTTGAAATTTTTAGTTGAATGCTGACACAAGAAATGGCATAGCTCGCTCAGTTTTCAAGGTATTGACAAACGTTTTGCTGCATTTTGTAGCTTTGGGTCCCCTCTATCTGACTGTGTAAAAATCTCATTTTTCATTTTTGGACACAAGAGCCTACTTTTGGTGGAGTGGATCACAAATGTTCAAGGAAATTAGAATGGTTGCATCTTGGAGTCCATGACAGACGCATGAATTCCTGGCTGTGACTAGTACAGATATAACCCCTGTTGGAAATTTTCACCCTCATTCTTGGAGTTTTGGGTTTAGGCGAGCACTAGGGCCTATCATGCAGAAATTCGCAGAAGTTTTGTGTGAGTTAACCACCAAAATTTTTGTTCTATTAATCAATTTATATTACTAGTCCACCTAGTTCTCTCTCTCTCTCTCTCTCTCTCTCTCTCTCTCTCTCTCTCTCTCTCTCTCTCTCTCTCTCTCCCCCTACACACATACACACACAGTCTGGCACTCATTTAACCTGTGTGCTGGCAGACATTCTGGACGTAAAACAAAAGATGCAAAGTACTATGAGAGCACCGTTCATTTTTCATGAATCAACTCAGGCCGTGCATAACAAACACAAGTCTATGAAAATTGAAAAGTGTTGGAATTACATTCCAGCAATAGTAGATCCATATTCCACATTCCCTCGACATTAACGACCACTTTGAATTCCATGAAGCTTATTAAATTGTCCACAGCAGCTTCATAAATAAAAGTCCCAAAGCTTGAAGATTATAAATGAGTAAGTTACACGTATTGCACAACTGGTAACAATTTGAAAATTAATTGAAATTTTCACTTGCTGTGCATTAACATACCTGGGGGCAGTGGTGGTCTAGTGGTATAGGGCGCTGGATCACTGATCCAAAGGTTGGGGGTTCGAGTCCCACTCTCCACAAGGTTGTCACTGTCCCCCCCAGTGCAGCTAACTGGGTTATCAAAGGCGGGCCATGTCTCTCACTGTCTATGGTGAGAGGAATGTAAAAGAACCATTGCTGACTTTCGTAAAGAGTAGCTGCAAAGTCGTCAGCGTGTTTCTGTCCCTTGCTAAAAGGGTTGTGACAGGAAGGGCATCCGACGTAAAAACCTCTGCCAAATCAAACGTGCGAATCAGATGATTTACTGTGGTGACTCCCGAGTAAAAGGGAAAAAGCCGAAAGGAAGACAGACTAATACTATTTATACTATCAAGCTGAGTATTCAGTGGTGTACATGCAGCCTTCATCTGTCACTCTGAAATATTGGTGTTTCTACGAACATAAAGTAATAACACACAACAACAACCACAACAACAACAAAAGAATACTGGCATTTGTTCATCGACAGCATTTTACATTTACAGCATTTAGCAGACCAACTTTTACTGAAGTGCTTTAAAGCCACTACCATTGAATACATCCTGATACTGGTTTCCTCGGACACAGACTCAGTCTACCCTCTGTCCATACTCAGTGAAAAAAGGCTGAGTGCTATTTATTTATTTAGTATTTTTATTTTATTTATTATTATAATTTTTTGTACGACATAGTGCTAATCAAAGTACTGTAGTTCTAAACACATTGTCCATCTTTGAAGTCGCTCAGTGACTCAGATGTCCGAACAACTAGAGGATGTTTGTTCAACCACCAGAACAGAGAAGAGTTAAGATGGATGCTGTCTTTGTCCCTTGATAGAAGGGGGGACCAGTCTAGCAGTGTTAGAAGATTGGCGAGCACACAGAGCAGTGTGATGTGTAATAAGTTATTTGCGGTAGGAGTTTGCAGGTATATTTATTACTTTGTAGTCCAGCGTATGTGTTTCACATGTTTTGCAGGAAGCCAGTGGAGACAGCAGATGGTGTGGAAGAACTTGGGAAAGATGTAAAGCCATGCTACTGCATTCTGGATCAAATGTACAGATCAAATGGCAATTCAAGGGAGACAGTGACAGAGAAAGATTAATAATATGAGAGGAGGAGGATAAGTGATTATCCATGGTTATCCCAATGCTTCGTGCAGTGACCAAAGAGGAGATCAAAAAGTTGTCCAGGGAGCTTACAAGATCTTCATGTAGGGATGAGTCAGCTGTGATGAAGAGCAGTTCAGTATTGCTGGGTATAAGCTTTAGCTGGTAAGCTGCAATCCATAATGAAATATATGCCAGACATACAGAGATCTGGACAAAAACATCAGTGGTGAGGATAAGTTGAGTGTCCTCTACACAGCAGTAGTATCAGAACCCATGTGAAGGTATGATATCACAGAGGAACCTATAAAGGGAGGACAGAAGTGGGCCAAGTATTGAGTTATAGAATTCTTTGAGTATGCTACATTTATGATTTACAGTTGAAAATTCACAGTTTTGATACTGAAAGCAAAACCAATAGCAACACTTTTCGTCTCAAGTCTTTATTGACTCTCCAGTCTTTCTATTTAAACAAGTCCTCTGGGTCTCTTTCTCGCTGTGTGGTGTACTCAACTTCCTGATATTTCTCTTCAGGTCTCTCGACACTTGCATGACCTGCATCATCATGATGAGGCAGAATATAAATAATGTTTATGATAAATATACTGTACTGTAAACTCTGTACCATATAAATACACTCTACTCTTGTCTTGTTTGGATTTTTTTTGTGTTGTTTGCTTGTACATTTCACAACTCCAGCTTGGTGAATGTGCGAAGAACACTCCCCTTTGATTCTTCCTGTTGATGATTCTTGAGTCTTATCTTCTTGCTACTGCTTGTCACTTACATGTCAGTCCTCTGAACGGCAACTGGTGGGGTAACGCTTTAAGGAATCCGAACAGATTACACACACGTGAGTTATCCCTTTTTCAACGGCGCCATATCCTTATAAAAATGCGAATTAATTTATTGTAAAATCTTAGTTTAATCTGGGGGTCAAAGGGGTACAAGCTTAGTGCTACTGGGGTACTTGCCTGAGCTGGACTCTCCCCAGAACTGCCTATGAACAGATCTTAGTTGAGCTCACCTGACCCACCTCTGTCAGGGTTAATGTATAGACAGTAACTATAAACTATGTAAACTGAGCTTTAGTTTGCTTTCATTGTTTGTATTTACGCACTGAGTACTTTACACTTGCTCACATGTTCATTCAAATTCACCTGCAGCCATCATGACTACAAAAAACCCTTGGAAATCTCAGTTAGTGTGTTTTTTTATTCTGTTCCTGTGTATACACTAAAAACCAATGCTTCTCAGACACTGGATGTTGCTGAATTTCCAGCATTCACACTGTTTTAGTGCATAATTGTTAAATATTAAAGGGTAGATGTCATTTCGCAAGCATGTGTCAGTCTTTAAGCAGATGTGGGGAGAAATAAATAAAATGGATACCATTTTATCTTAGTTGTGCGAAAAGTATGGTAAAATATTTTAAGTTAATAATAGAGGTAAGTAGGGCAGTGATGTTCTAGTGGTTAAGGCGCAGGATCACCAATCCTAAGGTTGGGGGTTCGAGTCCCCACAGGGTTGTCACTGTCCCCCCAGTGCAGCTAACTGGGTTATCAAAGGCAGGCCATGTCTCTCACTGTCTATGGTGAGAGGCATGTAAAAGAACCATTGGTGACTTTCGTAAAGAGTAGGCTGCAAAGCCGTCAGCGTGTTTCTACTCAAACCACTCACCAACCCGCACTGAACCAGCGTGGTGAGTTATGGTTCAAACCCACAACTATGAAGGTTGTGCAGGCCATCGGCCAGCGGTGGCATGACAGGCAGATGATAATGATGAATAGAGGTAAAACTTTTCCTCTGATCCTACTGCATATTATATGAGACATGAAGTTTCCTCACCATCACCAGTAGCTGGCAGTACAGGCTAGGCATTGGGATTGGCTTAGTGGTCAATGATGAGTTCCTGCTCCGTAGGATTGAATTTCACTTATTTTGTAAGAAAAGCTATGGATTAGATCTAAAGCTGACCTTCATACTGTATTCTGTATGTGTGAATGGTTCTTTACTTTTTTCTTCATGTGCACACCTTATAAAGACATTATCTATCTCTACCAAAGCAAGGCAATACTGGAAAAAGGAGGAAAAACTTCCCCTTCACACCTCTCAATGCCTGACATAGACACTGGTCGATGTGGAGAGTTATTCTGGGTGCAGCTACAAAACACATGTTGCCTTTGAAACTAATCTCAAGCACGCAAAGATTTTGAAGGATTTTTCAATCTAATTTACCATCTGTCTGTCTGTCTTCCTTTTGGCTTTTTCCCCTTTTTCTCGGGAGTCGCCACAGCGAATCATCTGATTCACACATTTGATTTGGCAGAGGTTTTTACGTCGGATGCCCTTCCTGTCACAACCCTTTTAGCAAGGGACAGAAACACGCTGACGACTTTGCAGCTACTCTTTACGAAAGTCAGCAATGGTTCTTTTACATGCCTCACACCATAGACAGTGAGAGACATGGCCCGCCTTTGATAACCCAGTTAGCCGCACTGGGGGGGGGGGGGGTGGGGGGGGGGCAGTGACAACCTTGTGGAGAGTGGGACTTGAACCCCCAACCATTGGATCAGCGATCCAGCGCCCTATACCACTAGACCACTATACATATTATGAATTAAAAAAAAAAAAAATCTTGTGCATCTAAATTTAAAGCCACTGTGTGTTTTTTTTAGAATTATTTATCAGACGTATTTGAGTTGAGTTGACATTGTAAACATGTATTGAGGGTTATGGCATTGAAAGCAGTAGCTAGATTGGCAAACCCCAGCAGAAAACTGTTCAAATGTACACCTTCACCTTAAAGCCTGGGAACAATCTTAAAATCATTGGAACGTCCAGAGGGTGGCAGTCTTCTCCCAGTATTTTTCAAAGATTGAAGGTTGCATGGTAAATTGTGAAAATTGTGTTCAAATTTTTATGAACTCTAACTCAGAAGTCAATTAGCTTTTTTTTTCCTCTTATGGATAACTGAAACAAACATCACAACTCTTGATACTTCGCGGTGCTGTTTACTAATGCATAGTAATAATTCTTGTGTTGGTGTTTTTGTCATTTGAAGTGATTAGAGTTGAGGTCATTTCAGTTCTCTATAAAAGCTTTTTTTTCCCTTTAGGAAGATAAATGTAAATGTATACAGCATACAAATGAGGATTATGCAATGGAAGGCAGGTTTATTTTCCCCATGTAGCTTGGTGTTTCTTTTTCTACCATGGGTCATTGCCATGGGCAATAAATCTATATCCAGACCTTTTCTTTATTCAGCTCTTTACATTCACTAGTTTCAGGTTGTTTTGTTATGTTAGAGCAGTGCTTTTAAGATGAACAGTAAATGGAGTTCACCAATAAACAAACATTATGGGAATTGGTGTAGGGTATGAAACGATTCTCCTTTACCCAGAAAGACATGTGCATTTGATTTGACTGAAGTTACTGAAAGCAAGTACCGTATAGAGGTTATATCTTTGCGATGCAGTTCATAGAGGTTTTGCTGTACTCATCTACACTTTGCTTGCTGTACCTTGTCCCCTTCACTCTGAGAGTCAAGCCAATCTGATCACGTTAAGCCTTTACACACCTCCTAATTTCATTTCAGTTGTGCAGAGCTAGAAGCAAGGCGAGGTCTGATATCTGGCCTCATCTTGACAGACAATTGTATTTACTATTTTCTTTTTCACAATCCAATAAACGGGAGGCCGTTATTGCATCAGATTAAATGAAAAACTGTTTAATGATTCCACTTTATAACTCTAGAGTGAATAATGCCTCCTTTAAGGGCTGACAGGAGATGATAAATGGGGCCTCATATAAAACATATTCTGAGTGAAGAATGGCTCGAGATGAATTGCATACTGATACAAACCTCTGATAAGGGGAAGAAACCTAAGAGCCACTAGAAGACTTAATAATGTGATGTTCATTTTGAAGTGAACATTCCAACTTAATAAAAGTTAATAACAAATAAAAAATATAAATCTAAATAATAAATGTTAGAAAATATAAATATCTGTTTGTTGCAGTAAAATGAACCATTTGTTGAGTGAATGCAACAGTTGTAGGGACCTACACTGTGTACATCCTCCACTGATGTATTGCAGTGTGTGAAGACAGATGCATTCGTGTGATTTAATGAGAAAGCAATTGCCTCTGCACCATCAATCAATTGCTGATATTTTCCTCAGTGCTTGTCTCAGTCTGGACTGTGTCAAAACTGTATCCTCCATGCAATGTTAAAAGCAAGACTAAAGTAAATATTCACTGTTTATTTCTTGATGTTGTCTATAGACTACGTAAATTTAGAGGTCATTTACGTATAAGTTTTATATATAATGTTTTTTAAAATGAAAGAACTTAAATGATTGTTTAATAATAAAAAATGAGGAGATAAGAGACGAGAACAAATACTGCAAAACATATTTTCAAATATTGTAATTTTTTTCCCATAAGTTGTTGGAAGTCTAACTAGAGCAGACTAGGTAAAATTTATAAAATTTATTAAAATTCTATCTAGTCTTGTAGGCTTTTTTTTTTTTTTTTTTTTTTTTTTTTTTTTTTGTTACAGATTTGTTATTATTATAATTAAACCCCCCAAGACGTGCAACAATGGAGCCGTTGGCTCTGGATCACATCAGGTGGCTTCACTGCTGGAGAGTGCCATGTCTCCCATTTTGTTGTCAAGGGCAACCTATGTTCATCTCTAGGACAAGTGATAATCTACAAATTTGAATGATAAAAGTGGTTGACTAATGAGAAAATGCTAATGTGGGACCATTTGATGAAGAAACAGGAGAGGGAGACCACTTTTTCTTTGATACCTGGGTGCCAGATGAGGATGGCGGCATTGTGAACTGAAACGAGCAGCTGGGTCTGCATGAGCAGAGGGGAGATGGAGGGCAAGTGTCCCTACCTGAAGTGAAGGGGACCCTGCGTAACCGTGAATAAAAACAGATTAAAGGTAGAGAACCAGAGGTTGACAATGTTCTGTTTCTCATTGCTGGGAATGTCAGGTGGTGGCAGTGTGGTTAAAAGGCAATTAACAAAAAGAGCCATGCGCGATATTAAAGATCTGTTTCTCTTATAGTCTGGACTGACTCATAAGCTTGGATGAAATTGGACCATAGCATGAATGTGTTCAAAATTCAAGACCATGGCATGATGAATCATTCCCATGGTCCTGAACAGACTTTCAACAGATTAGATAGTTTGTTAAGATTAGCCACAGATGGAGCAACAGTTCATTTGGGAATTTTATTCTGTAGACTTCTTCAAAAATTGACAATACTGGTATAGCTGTATCATCAATTAAAACAAATGAGTGTATATTAGTAGGATCCTTCACTGTGAACTCTATTCTATGTGAAGCGGCAGGTTCTAGCAACCCCCCACCAGCAATCCTTGAGATGTCATACATGATAATTGCCTGACACCTCAATTGTTGGATAGAACAAGAGTTGGGCCTTTCATAGCCACTCTGATACATCCTAGCAACATGCAATGGCCTCTTCACTGGACACTTATAGTCTTCACCCGACACAAGCCTTAGTCACCCCACCTAAATCTCCCTATAAACAATCCCTTTCAGTCCTTGTAAAAGACCTCTGGTCAGTGCTTGAGGATCAAGGTCCTGAATAGGCCTTGCTCTCACTATTGTCTATCAGCCCCTTTTTATGTACACAGCTTTTACTTTGTGTGTTTTCTTCACCTTAATTGCAGCTCCTTGGCCAGCCAGTATAGCGGTACATGCGGGACTCCTTTTAAATCGAAATCCGACCCAGTATTGCGGAACATTTGTCCAAACTTGACCAACAATCAACCATTTCTTTGTCCTGTGTGCTTCATATACTGCATAATTCACATTTAGATTAAAAATCCACCGTACCCTCACCACTATAACCACTACCACGAGTCTCATGAAATCTCTATCCTGATGGATCCTATAAGTTATTTCACTGTACTGACAATCTCAGGTGATAAGAAAGCAGGTAAGGGAGGAATTTGCCAAATTATGCACAATCAACATATTACAACATATTTACCCTTTATCTTCAAATACATCGAAATATACCTTATCAGTTATGTCAGTAGTCCAATTTAGAGTTGGATAAGTAACACTTTTTTATCTATTTTAGTCATTTGAAACTATTTTATAAGTTTAACTCTTTTTTTTTCTCCACATATATGAAAACTACACTGCACTAAGAATATCAATACACAATAAACTGGTCTTTATATCATTAATCACATTATTAAGGATGCGTCATTCACAACCAATATTTGTGTTAAAATCATTTCAGTGAAGTGTCTGTCTGGTATGTTGGCCAATTTATTAACTTGTCTGTGAACCTCTGATACATCCTCAAGCTTTTCCTCTGCATAGTGGAGTTTCCTTGTGCTATTCTATAGGTATAGGAGCCACATCAACAACATAATCACATTCTTGAAAAAACAAAACTTGAAAAAGAACTTCACCTGTGTAAAATGAGGTTTGCTTTGATGACCCATACTAAAAGGAATTGCACAGCAAAATAGGACCATTAATGCAGACAATACTATAGAGACAGATAACAGATGAGTATCGACTACAGTGATTTCATATATGATTGCAATTTACAGTTCTATGATTTTAAGATATCAAGTCATACAGTTCTGACCATCAGCAGGGTCAAAGCAGATTTTAGCTGCAAGGTGTATGTACATGGTACAAATCTTGTGTGTCAGAATTAGTTTCGACCCAAATCAGATAGAACCTTAATTTCAAGTTCTTAATATAAAATGCATATCACAGATAAAATATAGGTACCACTGTGTACTTCCTTGGTGTGCACATAGAATTTTTCATGAAAGGAACGCTTCCATTCTTCAGTCCACATGATCCCAAATCAGAACTGCGGTGAATAGTTTTCAAAGCCTAATCCACTGAGCACTGACTTGCCTGAGACTCACGTATTTGTCCATATTAAGTCTGACATATTATTTTTAGTTTGTCTATTTGTTTAAAGCAGGGATGTCAAACTCATGTCACAAAGAGCCATGAGGTAAGGTAGGTAAAATCTGGGTTTTTACAACCGAGCCATAGTGCCTCATCAGGCCGGTGCTTATCCCCGGTTTCCATAGCGTGAAGCGACCAGGAGTTCAACTCCTCCTGGATGGGACGCTAGTCCATCGCGGGTTACCTTCCCAGTATATTTTACTGGTAGCCATTTATACTGCTGAGTGAACAGAGGCGCACTTGTGGTTGAGACCTTGCCCAGAGGTCTTAGCACAGTTAGGGTCTCAGTGGGATTCGAACTCACAACCTCCCAATCATGAGCGCAACACCCTAACCCACTAACAAAGGGCCATGAGGCTGCAAGTTTTTATTTCAACCAAGCAGCAGCATACCTGACTGTGCTCATTTAATCAACTGATCTGAGTCTTCAGGCAGTTGATTGGTCAGTCTCTGTACAGAGCACACAGATTGACCAATCAACTGTCTATAGACTCCGATGAAACAAAAGCCTGCAGTCACATGGCCCTTTGTGGCTGGAGTTTGACACTCCTGGTTTAAAGCATCCAATTGTGAATAAATGAATTCCACTATCCTGCCATGAGAATATTTGTAATAAAAGATGAAGATTTCGTGCTCAATCTGGGATTACCTATTTAAATCTAGCAAAGCCTTTTGTGTGAACTGATCCTTGTATTATTTTATTTATAAGAAAGACTTGAAAAAAATATGATGTATAGCATTTTCCCCCTATTTATTCTTCAAATTCTCTTGGCCGTACCTGTTTAGGGTCGCCGCGGTGGATCATTCTATTTCTTCTCAATTACCTTTTCTTCCTTCTTCATGACAGCCATAAATATCCTCTTTTGCCTTTTACTTCTTGTTCTACCTCACTGTTTTATCATATCATTCTTCTACCAATAAACCATTCATCCTATGCTCAAACCAGCTAAATCTGGTCTCTCTCACTTTATTCCCAAATTCTTCTACGTGTGTTGTCCCCCTAGCACATATATATACATTTTGAATTGTGTCTCTTCATATCATTCCCAGGCAAAATTGTAACATCTTTGTCTCCGTCACTAGCAGTTCCATTGTTTTTGAAAATCTACCGCCATTCTCATTCATTCATTTATTTTCTAAAGGGCTTAATCCAAACAACCACTCACGCTCGCTCTCACAACTAAGGCCAATTTGGAATCTCCAGTCAGCCTACCATGCATGTTTTTGGACTGTGGAAGGAAACCAGAGTCTACTACCATTTTAGTTTTGCATATTTTTGCATATATTATACCCAGTGCCATGAGTCTTTTGGCATACATCTTTATCAGCTTTGGACATATTTGCCCACTCGTCATTACAGAAATGTTCATCAATTTGGACTGTGACCATTGGTCTGCACTGATGGACCACTGGACTTCAAACTTCAAGCCATCCCACAGGTTTCCAATAGAGTATAAGTCTTGGGTCTAACTAGGCTATGAAAGGATACTCATCTTTTTTTTTTCTTTCAGCAAGTGCGTAGAAAATTATTCTTTAGTGTCATATAATTACATTGACAACTTTCTTGTACAAGGGCAGTTTCTTAAGAATTCTTAAGAATTTCTTAAGAATTTCTTACAATCTAACAATTCTTAAGAATTTAATGGCATCTTGTCGTATCTATTTCGCCCCACTCTTTGCTACAGAGAATCAACCCCACAATAGGATGCTACCACCCCCATGCTTTACTATAGATATATTGTGGGTATGTTCTGGATTAGGTATGTGTTTGAACTTTAGGCAAACTAGTTTAATTATGGTCTGATCAAACCACAACAATTTTTTCATTTGGCCCGAAAATCTTAAGCTGTATTTTGGCAAAGCGCACATGGGACAGCTTTTTCTCGAGCAGCCCTTCTTTACAAGTATTTGTACTATTGTTGTCACATGCACAGAATGACCATTAATGTACAGTAACTACTTCGAAGTTTCCACAGGACTCTTGGTCGCCAGTTTCTTCCTTGCTCTTCCAGCCAGTTTGGAGAGATGGCACGATACATTAAGGGTTCTATTTTCAAATGCTTTTCCTTTGTTTATGATGGACTTTGCTATGCTCATAGGATTTCTAAAGTATTTGACTGTTTTCTGTATCCATCATGTGACCAGAGCCTCTAAACATCCACTTTCTTTCTTTCTTTCTTTCTTTCTTTCTTTCTTTCTTTCTTTCTTTCTTTCTTTCTTTCTTTCTTTTTAGAGCTTTTGCTATTATATCATTTATTTGGTTGTTAAATGTTGCACTGAATAAATACTGCTGGGGAAAACAAATTGTGTGTACATGTCTACATTTCAATCTATAAAGCAACAAAATGTGAATATTTTGAAGAGGTGATTTTTTTTTTCGATAACTATTGTTGCAAAAAGGAGTTTGGGGACCTTTGCAAGTCCAGCCCTCATGTTCTTTTCTTCCACATCCATGCCTCTGTAATGTGTGTGTAGAATGTGGTTTTGCATAGTTGAAATATGTATGTACATCACTGAAAAATATGTTACTCCAAAAAAAAAAAACACATGTAAAAATGTGATGCTTTGTAAAATAAAGAAAAAAAAAAAATCAAAATTGGCTCCAAGTCTCCAACGTCATAATATGAAAACAATAAGAAGATTAAAAAAGAAGGGAAATTCACAGGGATTTCACAACAATACTTTCAACCAGACACAGTGCTCTTTCATGTTCAATGTTTCTGTTCATATCTTTCTTTCTTTCTTTCTTTCTTTCTTCATGTAAAACTTTAAATATAGTGTAGCATATGGTATGTAGTGTAGCTTCATGACAAAATGAGGTTTAGTTTCATGGCACAGCTTTGAATAATTCACAATCAGTAGCATCCTCAGCCACTTTACTTCAATCACATGACCTAACATCAAATGGTGATAGGTTTCTTCAAACTTTGCAACTTTAGCACTAAAACATTCATTCATTCAGTCAGTCATTTTCTGAACCACTTAATCCTAATTAGGGTGATGGGGAGGGTGGTGCCTATCAACTGACCTTAAATATTGAATATTGAATAATGAATATTGATAGAAAAAACAATGCACTTTTTTCACTGAAAATATTGATACATATGACTTTCAAATCTCTGATAATGTAAATTATGTACAGTGGTACCTCAATTTACGAAATTAATCCATTCTGGAAGTGGTTTCGTAACCTGGATTTTTTCGTAAGTTGAGTAGCATTTTACATGTAAAACGTGTAATTCGTTCCAAGGCCCCCAATACTACCCCAAAACCCTTTAAAAAATTATAAAAGCATACCTTTTAAGGCCTCCTTCTGCTACAATATTGTACCGATGGTAAACGAGTTTGGCTTCTTCTTTTCACTCAAGATTGGAATCACGCATAGCGCACTGCAGCGTCTGGCGCGTGTGTGTGCGTGCGTGTGTGTGTGTGTGTGCGTGTGTGTGTGTGTGTGTGTGTGTGTGTGTGTGCGCGTGTGTGTTGACCATGTCTTCTTAGCAGAGTTATAATCTTACAACTGTTTATGCAAGCTTAAAAGCCTGAGCCAAAAAATAAAGTTGCAAAGAGCACACTCGAAAAACTCATGAAACAACAGTTACTCTGTTCTTTACACAAAAAGCATTGTGGGTATTGTGAAGATGCAGCTCCACAATAGCCAATGGGAGGGAGCTGCATCATTCCTCCTAGTCAATGAGAGTCCAGCGGGGCAGGATGTTGGGAGATAGCCAATGTAAGGAAGCTGCGTCAGCCATCCTAGCCAATGGGAGGCCAGCGGAGCGGGATGTTGGAAGATAGCCAATGGGAGGCCAGCGGTGCGGGATGTTGGGAGATAGCCAATGGGAGGCCAGCGGGGAGGGATGTTGGGAGGTCAACATGGGAGAGCATGTTGGGAGAGCAACTCACGCATTGTCTGAATTTTTGAGATGGCGCTTTTGTAACGTGACTTTGTTTCGTATCCAGAGACAGAAATTTTAGGTAAATGCGTTTCGTAACCTGGATTTTTTTTGTTTGTTGGGGCTTTCGTAAGTTGAGGTACCACTGTACTTTTATCACTGAGCTCTTCAATTTTATTAGATGAAAAGAGGTTAACTGAAAGCAGGTCTTCACTTATTTTTCAAATCATGAAAGTTAGTTAAGTTTCTGAAAGGATTTTCAATTTGTTGCCCTGCATCGCTGGTACCATCAATAGTTTTCATTTAAGCTATCTTTATCTATTGGTCCCATTCCGAAGATTTAAAAAGTAGACACACATAATCTAGTGCATCTAATTCATTCATTCTTTCATTTTATGATCTGCTTAATCCTAATCAGGTTGTAGGAGGCTGGCGCTCATCTGTGGACGAGGGCAGAATACACCCGGACAGCTCGTCAGGCCATTCCAGGTGCATCTTGTTGAACAGGAACTAAGGAATTAACATACACTGTAACCTGTTGCTGTTATTTGTACGGTATAGTACTGTATTATTTTACAGTAAAATACTGTGTGCTGATTTTACTGTTTTGTCATCCTCATCTCAGTACAATACTGTATTTTTGACAGTAAAATATTGTGTGACGTGTTTACTGTAGGCTACTGTATTTTAATTATCATCCACAGTACCATAGTGTATATTTTACAGTAAAATACTTGTTATTGTAAAATTTACAGTATCTTACTGGCTGCTCTGCAGCCAGTAAGTTACTTTTACAGTGTAGTCAGCAACTATTCAACACAAGCTCAGTGAGTCAGTTTAGGTTAGTGTTTTATAAGCTTTATTATATCCTAGGGGACGTATTTTTTTTTTTTTTTTTTTTTTTTTTTTGTGAATAGAAAACAAGCATGTAATTATGTAGAGCTTTTATGACCGACTGGCATGCAAAAACTGCACAAACTGCTAAATTTGAGCAAGAGCTATTTATCTAGCGTTATCAGCCATTATAGCATGTTATCTTTGCTAACATTAGTGGACAGAAAGAACATGGAAAGGGGTTTAAATAATTATTGTGTAAATCTGCTCACTACTCTGGATAAAAGCTGGACAACTTTCAAGCAAAACTTATTTATTAAGTTATTGGAAATTATTTGAATCCTTAACTGTACAAAATACCATTGAAATACATTGTCATAAAATGTGAATAACCTAACAATAATATAATTGGCTCAGAGAAGGGAAAGAACGAAAGAAAGGAAGGAAGGAAGGAAGGAAAGAAAGAAAGAAAGAAAGAAAGAAAGAGCTGATTACTTCCTCCAATATGAATGCAGTAGCAGATCTGTTTGTGATCCATGTTTTCCGAATTAATTAACAAGCTTGTAGTTGCTGGGGCAGTGGTGGCCTGGTGGTAAAGGTGCTGGATCACTGATCCTAAGGTTGTGGGTTCAAGCCCTACTCTCAATGAGTTGTCACTGCTGTCCCCCCAGTGCAGCTAACTGGGTTATCAAAGGCCGGCCATGTCTCTCACTGTCTATGGTATGAGGCTGTAAAAGAACCATTGCTGGCTTTCGACAAGAGTAGCTGCATAGCCGTCAGCATGTTACTGCCCTGCAACGGCCTCTCGAGCTGTCCAGGGTGTACTCTGCCCTCGCCTGGAGTTGGCTGGGATGGGCGCCAGCCTCCCCATGACTCTAATTAGGATTAAGCGGTTACAGAAAATAAATGAATGAATGAATGATTGGCATTACTTACCATTGTGCTTGGTCTCAACGCATTGCACACTTTGTTTTGAAGTTGGCTGATGATAAAATATACACCTCAAATCAATTTGAAGCTGCTAATATTGAGTTCTGTTACGATGCTCACTGTAACCACACATGGATATGGGGGACAGTTTTAACAGTTCCTGAGTAAGGGTTTTTTTCTGCAGCTGATGATACTTATTATCAGACACACTCCATATCTATAGTGTGATCTGTTTTACAAACAGAACAGTTGTGCAAGTACCTTCATGTCAAGTGTAATTTCCAGCTGTAAGTACAGAAAATATATTTTCTTGACTATTGACTCTGTATGAGTAAGTGGAAGATGTGGAAAGGGGGGGAACCAGTTATAGTGTAGCCTGTACTGTTTAAAGTAACTGTTACATTATGTGTGAAGGACCATATCCTCTTGTTATCATTTCAACAATGACTTTCTAAGTACTTGCCAAACCACTGTTTAGTAAGAGAACATATAATTATCTTTTGTTTACTTTAATAAGAAGACTTACAAGTACCTGCACATTAAACATATGCACACACTCATGCACTAGAAATAAACCTAAAAACCAGCAAGAATTGTATTATCCTATTCATGTGCCGTAATTAAAACATTAGTAATTAATTGCCCTTAACTAACCCAAATGCTATGCAAATGTGGGTGACTGAGAGAGATGCACAACACAAAAACCTTTTTTCTCCCCTCCTGCTTGAAGGCAATTTAAGGCTCACCTCGGAAAATGTTGTTTCAAATATGATGTGATGGTGCTGTTCCATTTCAAGAGGTACTTATCTCAAAGTCAACATCTTACTACTGTTTTCCCTGATGCCATGCTTTGCCACCTTTATTAAACGGTAGCCTGGCAACCACAAGAGTGTAGCTTTAGCAAATGGCTGAATTTGGGATGTAACTGACCCAGTGTAGCTCACGAGCTCTGACCTTCACAGCCATTTTGGTTTGCTCTTCTCTTCCTGCCCTGGAAGGTGTCAGAGATGAACGCTACCTTTTCTCAGCAGGTGTGACCATATGGAGAGGCCCATCGCACCAAGGGGGTCACAAACCCAGCTCATTACCCCCATTTATTTCAATAATGGCCCATTACATGGATCCCATTGAAAGTGTGTCTATTTGTGGTCTGTGAGAAATAAAGGCAATAATTAGCTGTGAGGTATGGTGCTGCATACAGTACTTTTACTGTACATAGGCTGAGCAGTGTTCCCTGTACTCAGTTCGTCTTCAGCCACTAGATGGCAGCAAAGGCAAGGTTCAAGGCAGGAGACAAGTACTCTTGGAGTCATTTGCTACTCTAGAGAACAATAACACGATGGAGGTTGACATTAAGACATGCAAGAGAATGGTTGTTTAGCTAACTGCTTCTTTGTTTATTTCTTTTACACATACAGTACATGTCTGTGTTGAGGAAACATTAAAATAGTTATGAGAGTATATTTTCTGAATAATTAACAATCACCTTCAGCATCTCAAAAAACATTTATTCATAATAAAAATCAATTCATAGTTTTTTATTTTAGAGGGGCAAAAATGTCAGAGTGAATCTGAATCAGTCAAAAAAAAGGTCAGATTTCTTCTTCAGATTTAATTAAATTTATTTTGTTTAGGTCAAAGATTGAGTACAAGCCCACATCTAGTGTTTCAGCAGAGTGGTACTCATACAGTGCTCAACAAATTTATTACATCACCTGACATAAATACATACACACACCCTTGTGTGTGTGTGTGTGTGTGTGTGTGTGTGTGTGTGTGTGTGTGTGTGTGTGTGTTATTTGTTGTCATTTTTTTACAGGTTTTTCCAGTTTCTGGAGTTTCAAGTTGTCTATAACTGTAACACTGAAGACTGCCTTTGAGAAATCCTTTGTATGATTGAGTTGTAAAACCAAGGAAACCCCACATTTGTTTGAGTGGCTTTAAATAGGAATCTTGAACAATCTATCATTTCCAAGATTGCTCCAGACTGCTGATTCTTGCTCAATTAATGTATAAACTACTCAGTTGACTGTTTTGGATTACAAGCAGCACTGTACTGTAATGGTTAGCACATCCACTTCACATGAAGAAGAACCTGTGTTCATGTCGTGGTGCAGTTCTGTGTGGAGTTTATATATTCTCCCTGAGCTTGAGTTAGTTTCCTCCGAGTACTTCGGTTTCCGCCCACAGTCCAAAAACATGTAGATCAGGCTAATTAGCTGTTCCAGATTAAATTACCACCAGGAACAAATGGTTGTGTTTGTTTTGGACTTGTGATTGTCTGGCGAGCCTTTCAGGGTACACTTTGTCATGACCCAATGTTGGCTGATTGAGGCTTCAGCCTCCCTGTGACTCTAATAACATCAATGAGTGAGTGAAATTTAGATTACTCTCTTCTTGATGCATATGATACCACTGCCAAAAACAGGATGCGTGTCTGTAAATTGTAACAGGTGGTTTAACAAAGTAAAGGTATTAAGTACGCGAATGTTTTTCTAACATGTCACCGCTTGCTCATTTTTTCATTCTGCTTTCGTAACAAACCACATTTATGTGCACATAAGAGAATGCTTTACAGAGAAGATTTTTTTTCTACTTTTGAGACCCATCAGTGTTGTTACAGTGTTGAATGGCAATGTTAGACGACACCAAAGCATCAAACAACAAGGTCGGCATAAGTTTTTTTTTTTTAGTTTTTTTTTTTTTTTTTTTATAATTTGGGGCACACTAGTGGATCATTAGAATCTTGGCCTTCTGATCATCTCCCCATGCACAGAAGTAAGCAGTATTTCCATTCATCCCGGTCTACCTTCAAGCAAACTGTGCGTGGAAACTCTGTGCTTTGAATCAACAAATCAAACCAGAGTAAGCACAGAGTGAAAATGCCATAAATGGGAGGAGGAAGCCAAACAGTTTGTCTAATGCACACACTCAAAATCACTATTTTAGGGGTAGGTTGGAAAGTATCTTTCTGAAGAACCTCGGAGTGTTCTGGGTCACAAATCCCACTTTGGTTCTCCACGGGTGTCTGAAAAAAAGTCTGGAAAAGCTATAATATTCAAGCTTTAAGGTACAGAAGGAATAACAATAACTGCCACTTTAACTACATGATGCACTTCAGGTAATCGTAGGCTATATAATATGTGTATTTTGTAAATACTAAATTGTCGTATTATATAGTACCATCGAATTGTCTGGTATATGAATATGAAGAAGCTTTGACTTTTGTTCATTTTCATTTTAGTAATTAAATTTAAAACATGCTTTGTTACATGCCAAATGGCATATTTGGATAGGATTTCTGTCTTCATTGTGGGGCTGTGTTTATATGCAGTCCAAAAAAAGAAATGGCCAATTAAGGTTGCTTGAAGATGAGTTCTTTATAGGTACTTTGCATTATATTCTTCAATTGATATCACCTTATAAAAGCACCCTTTCAGTCTTCAAGAATGGACAGCAAATTTGGTTTCCCATCTGAAATTGTCATCTTGACCGCTTTAGATTAAAGTTTTTTTTCCTCTCGTCAAAACGTGCTAATTGCCATCATAGGGCCAATATAAAGAGTATATCTGCTGCACAATTATCCTGAAATTTGTCTGCCCATCTGTAGAAAGCATATTGAATTTCTTGCTCTTCTTCTAAGCTTTTATTTTGGATGTGTTAATTAAGAGGCTTCAGAAAAAGCAGATGGGTAATGTGTGTCCTTCTGGGGTGATGTCTGGTTCAAGGTGAGTGTTCCAACCATTTTAATACTATGGTCTCATCTCTTTGTATGGCTGGACTACCTGGAGTAAAACACTAGCTCAACCTCAATTCAACAGCCAATGCATTCCGGCTGCTCGAAAACATATCCAACTAAAAAATATATGCACACAGAGATTCCAGAGGAAGAACATTACATGCACACCCTCATAAATCAATATTTTTAAAGTTATGATATCAGGTACATAAGAAATGAGGGAAAGTACTTTGCCTCCCTTGTGTGTATGAACTTCACAATGAAATTCTGAAAATGTTTTAATATGTAGAGGACCTCTTGTGGAAAGTTATTCATATATAAATCAGTTCTCCAGTCATTCTTCATTCAACAAATTTATGCAGAGCTCATGTTCATTACGAGGTAAGGATTACAGGCGGGGGAAAAATTGGTGAACAAAAAAAGAAGTCAATCAACTAAAGCTTCTCTGATCTTTTTAAACTGATCCAATTCTTTGCTCATCTTAGATAAGGGTCTCCAAAAAATTTTAGAAAGGAAGTTTGGATTATCTTGTTGCATCTTTTAAGTCTAAATACTCTCCAGGCATTTGATTGTTTTTTAGAAATTACTTTGAAACAACGCTGATATATTCAAATCCATCAGACGTCAAAGTGAGTGAACTGCAATGAAAGCTTTTGAAATGTGAAGTAATCTCTTGTCATGCTTTGATGGCGTGAAGGATGGCTACTTAATATCTCCTTATTATGCACTAGTCTTCTTCTCCTTCTTCTTCTTCTTCTTCTTCTTTTCTTATCACTTCCATGACTATTTTGGAAAGTCTGCTTCTTTGGACCTTCTCAAGAATATCATATTTCCAGTGTAGCTGCTTGCAGCCCAGAGGTTTGCAGATTGTGTGTAAAGGACAGTGGGGACAGATTGACAGGACTGTGAAAGCCAAATCATTCATTGTTTACAGGAGCAGTAAACATGTGGAGGTTTAACAGTCTTGACCATATGTATATGTAAACCTCAGAGAAAGACAAGTATGATGAAAGGAAACAAACAGTGGAAGTATTCTTTGTATTTGATTACATGCAAGCAAATATTGTTGTATACTTGTAACTTTGCACACACACACACACACACACACACACACACACACACACACACACACTTATTTATTTTTCTCCTTCTTCATTATCCTTTAGGTTTGTCTTATGAATGGGTTCTAATGACGGACATGCAGAGTGCAGCATTCTGGCAGGAAAGATTCAGAAATGGTATGTGCAACCTTTCCCTGCCACTTTGAAAGAAATGAAAGATGTCCAGAGGAAACCATGGGAAGAGAAACTGCTGTAATGAGTATTTTAACATATTAATTGTGGAATTTGGAGTTTCAGCACGATATTACATTCATTAAAAATGATAAGTCTAAACATGTCAGTCAGTTGCTTATTGACTATTTGGTTGATGTGGACCTTCTTGACTTTACTTGCTCTCTCTATAGTTTGTGTGGTGCATGTGTGCTCAGTGTTGTTTAATTTTTATTTCTACCAAACTGAGATCAAAACTGACCTCCTTGGGATTGATTGCAGGACACCATGTGCTAAGTCTTCCACACGTTCATATGGATTTCCCAATGTTTATACCCAAAATAATCTGCACTCCAGGCAACCATGGAAAATTTCAAGTGGTTGTCTCAACTGTAAATATATTAATGTTAATTCTTGTGATGTTTTTGGTGTCACAGTTCAGTTCATCATTTTCTGTAACTGCTTAATCCTAATTAGGGTCACGGGGAGACTGGTGCCCATCCCAGCCAACTTCGGGCAAGGCCATCACAGGGCAGAAACACTCTGACGAAAGTCAGCAATGGTTCTTTTACATGCCTCACACCATAGACAGTGAGAGACATGGACGGCCTTTGATAACCCAGTTATCTGCACTGGGAGGACAGTGACATCCTTGTGGAGAGTGGGAATCGAACCCCCAACCTTTGGATCAGCGATCCAGCACCCTATACCACTAGACCACCACTGCCCTTCGGTGTCACAGTCTATGTATAAATTCATCTTGTCTTTGCAAATTGCTCATTAAAAGGAAGATGTTTTGGCTAAAATATTTTTATTATAGGTCTTGGCCAAGTTGCGAGGGCCTTTGTTTCAGTTTGTTCACACTGAACAGAGCATTGTTCTTTTCTAAACATACTTTTTCAGAAACTCCGACAAACTGGGCTTGCTGCAGGTTTGAATGTTACTAGTTGAGATTTTATGGAACCATTTGCATTATGTCGAAGAAAGCATTTCACATGATGGTTAATACACTGAGTTAATACAGTATACCTTGTCACTAGGATTCAGGAGAATACTGTCTATAAATACCATTATGTTTAAGTGCATTATGTTAAATAGCAGTTAAAAATTAAAATAAATAAATAAATAAAAAATACAAACAATACTATGTAAATGCTTTGCTTTTCTGTTTTGTTTTTTTTTGCCATGATTGCCATAGGCCACCATTTAACTCGCCCCAGTTTCCATGGAAGTAAATACTGAGTGAGCTGTTGTAGCAGTAATAACCTCTTGACTAAGTTACTGTCGGGGCCGGTGGTCTAGTGGTTAGGGTGCTGGGCTCATGATCGGGAGGTTGTGGGTTTGAATCCCAGTTAGACCCCCACTGTGTTAAGACCCCTGGGCAAGGTCTTAACCACAAGTGTGCCTCTGTTCACCCAGCAGTATAAATAGTACCAGTAAAAATATACTGGGAAGGTAACCTGCGATGGACTAGTGTCCCATCCAGGAGGAGTTGAACTCCTGGTTGCTTCACGTTACGGAAACTGGGGATAACCACCGGCCTTATGAGCCACGAGGCTCGGGGGATTACTTTCTTCTGCTTTTGTGCATAACAAGAAAATATTCAGACATTGCAGACAAGCCCCTTACATTAGCACTAATCACACAACGGGCCCACTGGCGTTGAGGAGCTCACTCTGGAGCCTAACCAACATGTCTGCTCTTCTGGCATCAAGCTGGGTTTTAAATTCACCACTTTTGTCTGTTTCAAAGAGAATCTGCTCTTTCTTTTTAAAACCATTGGCCAATGCAATGCAAATTCCTTATTCATGTGACCTGGCATCTTGAGGCACAGTTTAATCAGACATGTCCTTAAATGTGATTTAGTCAGCAGTATAAAACAAACCTTTTAAGTTGGTAACAGTGCCCATCACGTCAACCAAAAAGTAAAGTGTGAATAAGTCCGAGGATCAGCAATCTTTCACACACTAAAATGTTCAAGGGCACCCGGGTGTTAATTGAACATTTTCCCCTCAGAGTGTTCCCTTGGATTGGAACGCACAAAGCTCTCAGTGATGTTTGTGGAAGAGCATTCCTTCCACATGAGTGTCTTCTTTTGAGTGGCTGATATATCGAAACTTGAACTGATAGATTGAAGAATGGCATGCCATTGGTGTCTTTATGTGCTCTCTGTGCTTGTCCAGCTCATCTGAAGTGTCTCTGTCATCAAGCTTTGGGCAGGGATGAGTCCTAATAGCTTGACCACAAGGGTCCATCTTCCCCATCGTCTTTCTGAAGGTCTTTGAGTTGGCCCTCTGAGTAGATTTAATGGAACTCCCACGGCACAAGGGGATTCACATGCTAAGGTGAGTGGAAAGGATTTCTGTGCTGACAAGGACTTGCATGATTATATTGCAGGTCTTACTCGCTACTTTAGGTTAATGTGGAATTTGTATGCTATAATGAGGCCATTTTATTTATTTGCATTTAGCATATCTTAGCAGTACCCTTAAGTAGACAGATAGCAATCTCAAAACCTAGGTCTTTAATCAGTAAAGTGGAGACCTACAAAACCTACCAGTTATAATATTCTCCATTGACTGCTTCTTACTTCTGCATTACTTGGCAACACATACATAATATAATAGGAGGATTCCACACTGCACGCAGTAAAATTGCCCATTCAAGCTGCCCTTGGTTCTAATATCTATGGCTTTCTATGGCTCTAATCTCTCTCTCTCTCTCTCTCTCTCACACACACACACACACACACACACACACACACAAGAAAAATAAAATAAATAAATAAAGAGGATGCCAGTGTTAAGGCTGGAGTTATTGTGCAAGGCTTTTCCGACTAGCAAAATGAAAATTAATTTTACAATAATGATGAATAATTATCGCTCTCGTTAAGTGTGAGCACAAATATTTTAAGACGGTTCCGTTTAATCTGCGTCATGAGGCATCCAAGCGCTGGTTTATATTATTTTCATTGAAGCTCACATATTTATATAGAGTGAATATATCCTATTTGTCTTGCAGTAATGTATCTTTTCGACACGGCAAATCCTGGGCATGTCATTAATTAAAATAGTAATCAGAAATGAAAATAACTGAAGGAACCCAGATGGTTTGATTTTCACTACAATATGCCCAAATGTGTCGGAACAAACTGCACTTTGGTTCTAAAGCCACTGCAGGCCTGACTTGTTCACTGACTGGTTCCTTACTTACGTTTCAGTTCTGTGCAGGCTACAGACGTCTTTAATAATTAAAA
>CM045732.1:52238495-52278495 GCA_024760905.1 Plotosus lineatus
CAGAATGAGCAAAGAGAAGAAAAGAAAAGAAAGCCCTCAATATTTCATCTTTAGATATGCCTATGACTGCTCTGAAGAGACTTCAGATTGCAAAGAGCATTTAATACCAACTCGGAGTCATTTCATTTAGATAATAACTCACTAATGCGCTGCTTTATCGTCTACAGCACGACAATCAGTCACTGTCCACATCATCATCATCATCATCATCATCATCATCAGCAGCAGCAGCAGCAGCAGCAGCATCATCATCAGCATAATAATAATAATAATAATAATAATAATAATAATAATAATAATAATAAAATTTCCAAGCGTTTCTATTGCAGTAGTATTTGATGACTTAATCATGTCCAGGGAAAGCTCTTCATCTTAATCCTGAACTAAAATATTGACCTAGAAGGTTTACATAAATTATCCTTTTGCCAAATAATCCGATCTCAAATAGTTTGAGTATTGAGTCAAACCCGATGTATAGCAACGTGGTTAAAAATAAGCATTTTTTTTTAGTAGTTTTGGTTAATATACAAATATGTTGCGATGTATTTTTGCTCAAACTTTTTTTTTTTTTTTTTTTGCAGACGCTTTGCTAAAGCGCGCTTTCAAGTTGATCTGCGGCGTGTATAAAACTACTTGGAGGTCCTTTGTATGTAAATAGGGTGTAAAAAGGCCCTCCCCATCTTTGTAATTAATTGACACGTTATACCACTCATCATGTTGTGAAGCACCAATGGTATAGGCTCGGATCTCCCCAAAACCCACAATTTCACATCGGCAAACACTGTCTTCATCCACTTGACTCCCAAGACCCGCCCACACGTGGCCAACCTTTTGCGTTTTTAATGCTTTTTCACTGCAGGTTCATGTGTTGAGACCAACCTTATATGGACTGATCAGTCCGGTAATGGCTTATTTCCCCCTATCACCCAGCCGTAGCGCGAGATCCATGAAGCAGCGATAGCCCTTCACTCTGTGTGGCGCTCTTCCTGGACTTACAGAACTGATTCCTCGTCGACTTTTTCAGGCGATGCTTATCGACCGAGCCCCAATGAGTCGTCTCCACTGTCCTTCGTGCTGATCCGCTGCACTGATTCTCCGCACTGATTCTCTGCGTTCACCCAAACATCACTTGCACATTTGTGATTCTTTCCCTTTAAACAGCGGATTGCCAAAGTGGTGCAGCAACCTCCCCGACATTAACTGCATCCGCCGTCCCAGAACATGTCGTTGACCAACACAAAGACGGGTTTTTCGGTGAAGGACATTTTGGACCTCCCTGACACGAACGATGAGGAAGGATCTATCACTGGCAATGAGGAGGATACTGAAGGCTCGGAATCGACCAAAACACCTGGAGTGCTGGTGCAAAGCCCGATAGAGAATGTCCCAAGTCTGCCTTTAAAGAATCCTTTTTACGATAACACTGACAATCCATACACCAGGTGGCTTGCAACTACCGACACCATCCAGTACTCATGTAAGTACCGCTCGAGAACCCAGCTTCATTTCCTCAACCATCTTCCTCAGACTTTTTTTTTTTTTTTGATGAATCGTACGATTAAAATTATTTAATATACTGTCTTCAGATTTGTTCGCAGGTTCTTAGAGCCTGAGTATTATTTTCTGTCTCCATCTTTACTGTTGCACATGTCTTAAAGCTTAAATCTGTGGACATGTGTAATCCATACTTGTGTAGACTCTGAAAAGTTAACAACTTTTATATAATTAACTTTGCATCAGTTTGTATGTTGTCAATAAACAACTGTTATTTATATAAAATGTGCTACTATATCTTTCCACATAATAAACCATATAGATTGTGACACTTTTTTTTTTTTTTTTTTTTTTTTTTTAAATCTGGGCTCCAGCAAGTTAGTGCTATTGCTGGCTGTTCCTCTGGGGAACGTGTTTGAAATAATTCATCAACATATAGATAGATACACATCATTTTTGGTTTTCAAATGTTGGGTAAAGGACTACATAGTATTTTGATAAAATTTATATATATATATATATATATATATATATATATATATATATATATATATATATATATATATATATATATAATGAATATATGCGTGGTTATACTGACTCTTAATTATTATTATTTTTAATTATTGTTTTTTTTGTTTGTTTTTTACGCAGTGCATGGTCTATCTGCAGCCTCTCAGGACTCGTCCGCTAAATCTCCCGAGCCGTCGGCCGACGAGTCACCCGACAACGACAAGGAAACTTCGAGCAGCGGCAGCGATTCCGGTAAGAAGCGCAAGCGGCGGGTGCTGTTCTCCAAAGCGCAGACGTACGAGTTGGAACGGCGTTTCAGACAGCAGCGCTACCTCTCAGCACCCGAGCGGGAGCACCTGGCCAGTCTGATCCGTCTCACGCCCACTCAAGTGAAGATCTGGTTTCAGAACCATCGTTACAAGATGAAGCGAGCCCGTGCGGAGAAAGGGATGGAAGTCAGCCACCTTCCTTCTCCACGGCGCGTGGCCGTGCCCGTGCTCGTCAGGGACGGCAAACCCTGCCACGCACTAAAAACCCAGGACCTGGCGGCGACGTTTCAGGCGGGCATCCCGTTCTCTGCATACAGTGCGCAGTCTCTGCAGCACATGCAGTATAACGCGCACTACAGCGCCGCCGCCACGCCGCACTTCCCCACGGCGCACTTGGTGCAAACGCAACAGTGGACCTGGTGAAGCAAATTCGGACTTTTTTTTTTTGTCGCTAGGGCTGCGTTTCAGAGACCTCGATAGGGGGCAATTTTTTATTTTCCAACGAAAATAAACAAAAGACTGGTTTTCGCAGTTCAACCCATTCTCGCCGTTTCATTTTTCGGGGCTGATGTGTGCACCGTGTTTACATTTGTTTTCGTTCAGAAAACCGGGTTTAGCCCTTTCTCCCAGATACGAGAATGTTGAAGCTCTTGTGAAATTTTGTATAAAAAGAAAAAGAGAAAAAAAAAACAAAGAAAAATTATTGTGTGTTGTAGAAATGTTTTCCTTTTTTTTTTTTTTTGTCCCTCGTGTCCTCAGCACGTACAAGACCACTTTATAATTATAGAAAATTTTATTTCTAGCTTTTACGATGGACCGAATATATTTATGGCCATGAATAAAACATTGGCAAATTTTAGCTTATTTTATTTGTTTTATTTTTCTTTGTAAATATCTGTGGTAAGTGTATGCAATGCAGATATATTTGGGCGCTCATCTAATTATGAAGTCATAGATATTCTCCCAGCAAGTTGGGTAATATTGAACAACACTTATCTATAAATATCTCTATAAAATGTTGACAGCCTTTGCAGAGAGCGTTGGTGAAAATAGGCTACCCCATTTTTTTATAAGACTTTTAATAAAATCATGTGTTTCCGAAATTTCGCATTGGATTGCGTTTGATTTTTGACGACGAGACGGACTGGATGCATTTCATATGATTTTAGTTTCATCGTGAATTTCATACAAGGACTCGTCCGTGAACGGGGGAAAAAAGTCGCACTTGGCTTTTTCTGGAATGTTTTCATTAGGCATCTATAGACAGAAAAAGGTCGCATGGGTATGTATGAATTTGTTCCGCTCTGCTTCCAAAGGCCATTAATTGCCTCCATTTTCTGAATTTATATGTATGGTCACTTCATCAATAAGAAGCCTAAAGTCACTTTGTGAAATGGGGTAAAAATCCACTTACTTAATCTAAGAGGGCTTCAGGCGTTAAGCAGCCTCTCATCCGGGAGCTTTCTTCTGTCCTGCGCGCTCCTCCACAACTCGAGCACTGATAGGGCAGATTTACAAGAAACATAAGCAATGCTTCAGTTTATCTCCTCCGTGAGTCTGCTTTGGATTTTAAAACTCTATACGAAGACAATAAGCTCGCTTTTCCAGTACTTTACACTACAGTGGGCTTTGTGCTGTTGACAAATCAAATCTTAAGTCGAGCTGCATGTTTTCTGTGCACTGCACTATACCAAGTCCACGTGAATGCATCAGCTCAACCCTTGTGATTGTTTACAACAGAAAAAACACCAATAATAATAATAATAATAATAATAATAATACAAAAAAAAGTCGGTTCAGAGTAAATGTAGAAGAATATAGCCTCGAAACAAAGGAAGCAAGAAAGGTCTACAGGACTGTGTCTCTGTGTGGTGTATTATTATTATTATTATTATTATTATTATTATTATTATTATTATTACTATTATTATTATTACTATTATTATTATTATTATTATTATTATTATTATTATTATTATTATTATTATTATTATCTTCTCCAGAGGCTGAAGTCGAGAGTTTATCAGAGAGAAAAAAAAATCTCACTTGGACTGTTTTCTCCTCAAATAACAACAGATGTCAGAACGACCCCACTATCATTAAACAAACCAGTGGATTGACACACGGTGCTGATTATTTACACAAATCTGTGCATGGGACCTTTTCCCGAACGAAACGATTCTGACGGCACCAAGTTCTATTGCGCGCTCAATCGCCAGACTTGTTGATTATATATATTGATGAATATATCTTCAATTTTTAATTTCATTTCCCTCATCTATTTTAAACGCTTCGTGACTTTTATGAACCGTCAAACTTAAATAATAAATGCGTTTTATATTTTACACGCTTGTCTGTTTTTGAAGAGCTTGCCATGCATTTCCTTTTATTAACATGGTATGTAGTGATTTTTTAAATAAATTACAGAATACTTTTTTTTAATATTATGTAATTAGGCAAATTTCTCATGCCATAACTTATATATTTATTTGCATGACATTGCTCATTTCCAAAGTAAAATACAAGGACAAAATAGAATCAGTAATGAATCTGCTGCTTTATGCAATATGAGCTGTGACACCTGACTGAACTGCCATTTTTATTTATTTATTTCCAACCATTAAGTTCTGACCGAAAATGGTCGATTAGTGGGTAAACTATTGCTCAAGCTCATCGGGCTGATCTAATAGTCCACAGAGTGACCCAATGTGACAGAGCAGTCTATCGTAACACAATATACTGTACACGGCAGAAAAAAGAGCACAAAGGCATGGGGTCGGTTTTGGTGGATGTTAGAGGCGTGCATTTTAACAGGGGGAGTGTATTCTTTGTTGGAGTGTGTGTGTGTGTGTGTGTGTGTGTGTGTGTGTGTGTGTGTTGGAGTTTCTTGGTACTATTCAGTCCCTTTATCTCGGGCACTGCATCCCGAATCAGGGAGATACATCCTTGTTTCTTTTTTTTTTGTGAGCCTGTCTGTTGGTGCCATTGTGGTCCTTGTTGTACACGTTCTCTCCCATATGGACAGCTGGGCCCACAAGAAGTGAAAGGGATCCTTCACAAAACCCAAATTGTGTCCGGCTTTCAAACACAGCATTGTTGTCTCTCAAAGAAAAACGAATTAAAAATTCGTGCTATATCTATTCGGGAAAGAGGCAAAGCCATTCACAGATAACAGGGAGTCCTTCTTCCTTGATATAGCACTGCGAACAACAGTTCTCTCATTCACTCTGGGCTCTCCGGCCTCTCTTCTGCCGGCTGAAAGAGGACGATTATTGTCTGTCATTGGGTGATGCTCCTGCAGAACTATTTAAGATACCAAACTTAATGCGTTTTATGTCTTTCCTTTAGTCTCGCAGTGTCCGTGGTATTTTCAGAATTTTATGGAATTTTATTTGTGAATGGAGGAGAAATTGTGAATTTTAAAATGATGCATTGAAAAATTCTGGATAATTTTTGCATCTTGATGACTAAGCCAGTGGTCGAGGGATATTTTCAATAACAGAAGCAAACACAAACCGAGGTCAAGAAATTTGCTTCAGGGCGATTGTGCAGTTATGAATTAATTACGCAATCAAATTGCTCAGATATCAATTTACATGTTTTATATTTACAATGTTTAACTTATTTAAAAAATATTACAAATGAGAAGGTCACTAGCAGAAATGCGTCTTGTAATAATCTGATGGCATTTGTGTTTCTGTTTATTAAAAATGTCGTTAACATGTGACGTTTTTATATCTAACCAATGACGTAACAGTATATATATTTAACTAATGACGTTTTATATTGAACGTCATTAGGAAATTATTCTGCTAAATATTTTTCTTGTGCTTATAAGTACGTGAAATCGCGATTTGTGTAAAACTAACATCACTCCTGAGTCTCCATCATGCTACAGCAGACTACAGGGAAAATAATCCAGCTCTGTGTCATCGTTTTAGGAACACTGTATTTATCTGAAATTGGTTTCATTTACAATCTTACAGAAACTTTGTCACACACACACACACACACACACACACACACACACACACACACACACACAGAAAAGCAAACAAACGACAATATGACTGTGATCTATCTAACCCACGGATAATACAATTTCATGCCTCAAAAATGGATTTTTTCAGGAAATGAGTTCATTGGATCTCTGTAATCGCGAGTGTTTGAACGGCGACATAAATCATTTTTATCGCGTACATCTCCAAATAACGAGCGTTCTCAGTGCCATAATAAGAGGGACTTTTATTTCAAGGAAGTAATCTACTATTTTATTGCCTCTCCGAAGAGCCAGATTACATTGACCTCAGTGCCACAAACCAGATATTTTCATAGAATAGTTTTATACTGTACACATGATAATAAAAAGACGTTCATGTAGACAACCACGAGATGGCGACAGCATCCTTCATAAGGAACCATCTCAGTCAAGCGGCTCATTGCAGTCCATCCTCCAGTCTCGCACGCAGAGTGGCACAGATTAAACGCTTTAAATGCTTTGCGCTGTGTTTTCAAATGCTAGTACAGTTCTCAGTGAATTATTCTTTGCGGGTTAAAAGCAATTCTGCCCACAATGATTGTATCCTCACTGACCAGTGACCCTGAATGTGGGAGGAAGCAGCAGAGAAAATGCGCTGCAGATCCACTGAGAGGCGCAATTGGCTCGCAAAAGCACAAACCTATACTTCGTCCAAATGTTTTTGTTATACTTGAAGGTGGCTTCAACTTCCACATCTGCTCACAAGTGCAGCCTTAAGATGAAAAAAAGAAAAAAAATCAATAATGGGAAAACAAACAAACAAACAAACAAAAAAAACCCAGTGATGTTTCTTCAACTTTCTGGGGAGGGAAGGATAATAAATGGATCAGTTGCTCGTCTCTGGATGTGTACACTCAAGCATCCACCTTCTGTAGTGCAGCAGTGAAGAATCATAATAAAATACTCCAATGCAGCATTCCCAATGTGGAAGTTTCATATTAAAGACACCGTCAGCATCTCAACAGTAAGGAAAGATGTGGCTCAGCAGCCTACAGGTTTTTCTGAGCGTCTGAAACGCTGTGTTTTCCTCCTCTGTGCAGCCTGAAACAAAACTATAATCTTCTAATACACACACTAAATTATTTTAGGAACTTATCAGTAGTTTAAAAAAAAAACATACATGCATGTGCATACACAATTTGCATAAATAAACAGTGTCCTCGAATTATGTTCTTTATTATTAAAGAAATAAGTTATTGATTTTTGTGGATTGTGCTAAGCAAGGTGGCGCTCTTGTCACACGATTTTTTTTATAATTACAAAGAGCTCTTGCTTCTTAATCACGATGAGGTTTGTTTTGTTGTTGATTGCTTATGCATGGGTCGGTGCACTTATTTCTACTCCCTGTGGTCTAATGACCTGTCCAAGCAACATCCATTTCCAACAAAATCAACAACTAAATGACATCTACACCAGATTTTAAGATCAGACAGAGGTAAATGGAGGGTAAAGATTTATTTACAGTTCAATGACAGTTTAGAAATTCCATCCAAGTATTTCATTTTGGAAGATTTTTTGTAAATCTCAAACAGAGATTAAACAGTTCAGAGCACATTTGGTATGTACACTTGGTTGGGTAGTGGATGTCAGCATGGTGGAGAGCTCTTGTCTCCAGTCTAACAACAGTCTCAAGGTTTGGGTGATCTGTCAAGCCTCCTTGTCTGCTCTGTGGCCCATGCATAGACACAAAGTACACACACTAGACCTCACTGATTTGTGACCCGTGCTTACGTGCATGGTAAAAAAAAAAAATGGTGCTTACCTGGTTGAATATAAATTTTAGTTAAGCCAGTGTATAAATTCAGCAGTGATTTCGAGATTAAGAAATATATTATATTATTCTTATATTATATAAGAAATATATATATATCAAGTTTTGCAGTGTTTGGAACTTAATTTTGAGCCTGGAAACTAGAATCAGCCATAAAAATATTTTCATGTAATAGTAAAACATTTTTAAGTCAAGTACATCAAAGTCAAGGATTTCCTGCAATTAGTTTGCAAGTCTTTTTAATGTCTTTTTTTTTCATCTTATAATGATATCAATCCAAAAACTTGAACTTGACTTTCATCCACTGTAGGTCACAGGATAAATGCAATAGTACTGTATTCCATTTTGATGTGCTTGTAATGTGTAATGGAGTCATACGATTTGGTTCTATTGTTAGTCCAATGTAAAACTGGAGTGTTTTTGAAGCCATTTTTATTTTACTTTTAGATTTAGTGTCATTTTCGGGTCAGTGGTTATGGTTCTTAACTCGTAACTAGAAATAAAGAAAGAAAGCTGCAGGTTTAAATCCAAGGACTTCTGCTCTGAGTCTTTGAAGAAGGCCCTTGATTATCAAGCTGAGTTCAACTGTAAGTTCATTCTTTCATTTTCTAAGCTGCTTAATCCTATTTAGGGTTGTGGGGACTCAGTCGATTCTGGCGAAGGCGGGGACAGCTCACCAGACCATCAGAGGGCTAACACTCACAAAACCATTCACACTCTCACTCACACCTAGAGGTGATTTCAAACAATTAACCAACTATGCATGCTTTTGGACTGTGGGAGGAAACTGGATTGCCCGGAGGAAACCCATGCAAGCACAAGGGGAACATACAAACTCCACGCAGAAACATCCAGGCTGGGAATCAAACCCAGGCCTTCTTGCTGCGAGGTGGACGTGCTGAACATCACACCACCAATTGTACGTTGCTTTGTGTAAAAATATTTGGCAAATGAAAACAGTTCATTTTAAGGTCTACGTGATGAAAAATATATCTTTTATGTTAAAGATTGAAAATGTAATCTATATTTTAAAAATACTTTTCAAAAATACCATACTGAATTATATTTCATAACACAGGTATTTTGAAAAGTAATTATTCCAAATTTTCTTCAGAATCATTCAGGAAAATTCACATAAAAGGTGCTTTGGATGATTATCTGCCATTTTTAAACAAAGCAATTTTGATTTATTGTTGTTTATGTGTGACAAATATGTATATATTCTGCACAATTGGTGTTGCACCGAGAATGGATTCTCTACAGTTAATCTGTCCAGCTGTTTTATCCTTATTTCTTCATTATGTTAACCAGAATTTGTTTACTAATATTTGTTTAGATATTAGCATACAGTATTAGTTTAGATATTAGCATTCAATCAATTTTATTGACAGTACAGTATTTTATATATATATATATAATACTGTACTGTCAATATAATTGATTGAATGCTAATATCTAAACTAATATATATATAATACTAAAACTAATATATATATATATATATATATATATATATATATATATATATATATATAATATATATATACTATATACACACACACACACACCAAGAGAGCCCCAGCTAGTCAGCAATTTCCTAATGAAAGACGAGAGCTTGATAGGAGTTTGTATCACAGACTCGTGTGCATTTGGTGAGTCTGAGGGATTCTGCTCTCTGCTTGGCTTATGTCAGTTTATTTAGTTAGCTTGATGCTTCATCTTCACCTTGGGAAAGTTTCCCGTCCAATGTTTTCCAACCTCTTCCAGGTTTATTGGAGAGGCTGAAGCCGGAGATAAAAGTTCCTATTGGGTGTTTTCCCAGGTGATGATTTGAAGAATGACCTCACTGTGGGGTAATAAAGTATCCCAGACCATATCATGGGTTTCCATTTGACAAGGCCTTGCAGCTTGGTGGCCTCATGTAACAAATTACTATTGACCTATTTAAGTTCCACGATGCTTACATAAAATAGTCAACTGTCAGGGGTAGTCATTTAGGTCAGCCAACTACTGTCAATACCTGTGGTAGTGGCCTGCACAAATGTGTAATTTACCGTTCATGAGACAACGTGCAGGCTGCAGAGCCATCAGCTTGTTTCTGCCCCTTGCTAAAGGGTTGGGTCAGGAAGGGCATCCGACATAAAAACTGATGCCAAATCAAACGTGCGAATCAGATAATTCACTGGGGCGACCCCTGGAAAAAAAAGGGGAAATGAAGAAAAAATAAAAAAAAAAAAAAATAAATATATATATATATATATATATATATATATATATATATATATATATATATATATATATATATATATATAGAGAGAGAGAGAGAGAGAGAGAGAGAGAGGATTTTCTGAGTAGATCCTTCCGTAGGAGAGTGCTCAATACTTTTTGGTAGAGCAAATAACAAAAATAAAAGGACAGGACAAAGACTTTCTATTGAAACTCCATTTATCACTACAGATCTGTTTCGAGGGGTGGTGAAACCATCCTCTCTCTTCAGGTGATTATAGAAGAATATTCTTCAATAGAAAGTCTTTGTCCTGTCCTTTTATTTTTGTTTTTATATATATATATATATTACACTATGAACAATTTGTAACCATTGCAGGGCCAACACACACACACACACACACACACACACACACACACACACACACACACACACACACACACACATATGCACGTATGTATATATTACACTATGTACATTTAAGCACTTACATCTAAAGGTGCAATTTGGAACAGCCAATCAGCCTGCTATGTATATCTTTGGAATGCAGGAGGAAACGAGAGTACCAAGAGGAAACCCACATAAGGGAAAAAATGCAAACTTCAAATAGAAGTGCCAACACTGAGCCCGGAACTCAAACCCATGACCTTCTAGCTATGAGGTAGACTTGCTAACCGCCATGTTTCTGTGACATCCATACTCAAAATCCATATAGCATATTCTCTCTTTTCTCCTGTCCACTTTTCCCATTTATCATATTACTTGTATTAATTTTCATAAAAAATAATTGTGTATTCATGGTAAAAGCCTTAAAATATTAGTTTAAAATTACGTAATATGTTATATAATGTCTTAATGATCGCTGATCCTAAGGTTGGGGGTTCGAGTCCCCACAAGGTTGTCACTGTCCCTCTAGTGCAGCTAACTGGGTTATCAAAGGCGGGCCATGTTTCTCACGTTCTTTGGTGGGAGGTTCATGTAAAAGAACCATTGCTGACTTCCGTAAAGAGTAGCTGTAAAGCCATCAGCGTGTTTCTGTCCCTTGCTAAAGGGTTGTGTCAGGAAAGACATCCAACGTAAGAACCCATGCCAAATCAAATGTGCGAATCAGATGATTCGCTGTGGCGACTCTCGAGAATGGGAAAAAGCCAAAAAGAAAAGAAGATATAACTATAAATATTAATAATAATATGTCCATTCATTCGTTTTCTGTCACCACTTAACCCTAATTGGGGTCGGGGGGAGGCTGGCGCCCATACCAGCCAACTCTGGGGAGGGCAAAATGCACCCTGTACTGCTTGCCAGGCCATCGCAGGGTGAAAATATGCTGACAGAACACCATAGACAGTGAGAGACATGGTCGGCCTTTGATAAGCCAGTTAGCTGCACTGGGGGGGACAATGACAACCTGTTGAGAGTGGAACTTGAACCCCCAACCTTAGGATCAGTGATCCAGTTCCTTTTCCACCAGGCCACCACTGCCCATAATAATATGTTATTTATAATAGTTTATATAAAACATCCATTCAAAATTAAAAATGATTCCACCCTGAACTGGATGGTGCTAGGTGGCACGGTTCTAATTTCCTGCTAGCTGTTAGCTTGCAACATATGTGTGTTCTGAGTGTTAGAATATTTTTAAAACGGAAATGTTTTATTACAGAACTCTTGATATGCACTGTGTTAATAACATAAATTTCACATGAATAACAAACATATGGTTTTTATGTTCATGTAGTGGTTAGCACTTCCACATCAAGATGGTCCTGGGATCGAGCCCCATGCCTGCATGTACAATGAGTTTTAGGGGATGAATTTGTTCAGAGGAATTAGTCTTGGTTCACCGTGCTCCAGTGCGTTTTGGAAATTTCCAAGTCAAGTTAGCTTTCTTTAGTTGCTTAAACTGTCTGGAAGTGCACTTTAGAAATGGATCAATTTCATGTGAGCTGGTCAATCACTGCACACAAACCTCCTGCACTTCAAGTCAACTCACTGCTAGTCACCAACTCATATGTTAACTCATTGCACAGCAACTTACATAGAATTTGTATCTGTGTCTGAAATTTACCACTAATTATTCAGTATAGACATTGTGTGTGTGTGTGTGTGTGTGTGTGTGTGTGTGTGTGTGGGGGGGGGGGGGGGGGGGGGTTGACAAACCAGAATACTGTTAATGAGCATAAAAGAAGAAGCATCCATTTCTAAGTGCTCTGTGTGTGTATTATGGATGATACCATTCACTGAAACTTTAACTGTGCTCGTGGAAAATCAATCCCCATCAGTATAGAAATGTTTCATTACTATGATGACACAAAACTATGATAATAAATCAGAGTAATTTTGAATTCATTTACAGTGAATTTTCTCTTTACATGGTAATCACCACTAGTTTCTCTTTTAAATTGAAGATGTGGGTGCAAGTACTACTTTAGTCACAAAATAACACTTTTGAGATATTAAGGGTCAAAGTTTTGAAAACATGCTGCAGATACATTTTTAAGAAGATAACATTCAGTGGCATCTTCTGCTAGTTCCAGGGGCTTACAAAGCAGACAGGCATGTTTTTGTGGAAAAGTAATGCTTTATTAGGGAAAAAAACTTTGGTTTTGACTTTGCACTTTTGTACTTATTGCCATAGTAGGGCCAGTGGCGTAGTGGTTAGAGTGCTGTGCTCATGATTGGGAGGTTGCATGTTCAAATCCCAGTTAGACCCCCACTGTGGCAAGGTCTTAACTACAAGTGTGCCTCTGTTCACCCAGCAGTATAAATGGGTACCAGTAAAAATATACTGGGAAGGTAACCTGCGATGGACTAGCGTCCCATCCAAGAGGAATTGTACTCCTAGTTGCTTCACGCTATGGAAACCGGGGATACGCACCCGTCTGATGAGCCACTATGGCTTGGGTGTAAAAAGCCCAATGGACTTTATCTACTTATTGCCATAAAATACCTGAACTTCAGTACCTTTACCACACACATTCCATTTAACTCAGTTTCTGATTGCTAAACAGTCATTGTTGCTATGCTCCCTTGCATTTTATTATTTGATTAGTTATGTTGTACAGAAGAATTACCTGACTTGGGTACTTTTACCTCACAATCCCTTTTTGTCTCATTTTTATTTCTGAAATTTCTGTAACGACTTAAGTATTTCAAGCAGGAAAAAAATCAATATTGAGTTTTTGAGTACTTGGTGATTTTTGTCTTTAAATGATTCACACAACGCTCTACTTTATGATTGCAGTGTCAGCTCTTTTTTTTTTTTGGAAAATATGACTTAAGCACTTCTTGCACCCAGGTCTTTTTATAAACATGAATATGCCATTTATAAACATGAGTGACTGAGTGAATGACTTCAGCTCACACAAACGTCAAGACTGCATGTAATGCAGAACTGCCAGTACAGGGGTAAGTGCAATGTTTCACTGACATCCTAATTTTATATATATATGTATATATATATATATATATATATATATATATATATATATATATATATATATATAAATAAAATACTCAATCGTTTTAGGGATGACAGGTGTTTTTTCTCTGACAAGCATTATTCATGTATAGGTTAAAAGAAGAAGAATAAGAAGAATCACTGTGACAAATGTACACTATTTCATCCAAGTAAAGCACACCGACATTCTCACATTCCAAAATCATCAGCATTAACATGGACTTGTTTTCCCTTTTGATGTCCTTACAACCTATACTATTCTAGGAAAACGTGGCTGTGGAATTTATAAACATTCAGCTGCAAAAGCATTACTGAGGTTTGGACCTAATGAGAAAAGGCTTGTGCATAGTTGGTGTTCTAATCCATCCCTGAGCTGTTCAGTGGGGTTAAAGTCAATGCATCAGTTCCTCCACATCAACTTTGGCATACCATGCCTTTATATAGCCCTCTCTGTGTACCGGGGTACTGCCGTAATAAAAGAGATTAGGGCATTTCATTTCTAGGTCTAGTAAAGGGGATGTGTACTGCTCCACCATGACACAGCATTCAAGACATTTGCAATGCTTACAAATTTGTGGCAACAGTTTGAGGAAGGCGTACATGTGGGTGTGATTATCAGATACCTAGACACTACTATGACTGTACACATTAAAAAACTACCTGGTGAAGGAAAACCATAAAAATCCTTTAATAATATTGTGTATCTATAATATGTACAATTCAACAGAATTTTTTCAACTCACAGTCAGCCAAGACAGGACCTCCAATTCCATAGCCCTAGTAGAAGTAAAACATTAGCAAGAAAAAGGTAATGACGTTGGATGTCTCTTCTGAAGAAATAAGACTTATTCCTGAAGAAACGACAGTTTCCCCTAAAGTGCATGAAGAGGAATAATCATCTGAACTATTGTAAAGAACTGTAGTATTACAGTCTTTTTCAATTATTATTCCAGTACAGTACCTAAATTAATGTTTAGAATGTTTGCGTGTGTCTGTTTTCTCTCTGCTTCGGCTGAAGGGGCATGGCTGAGCAGCTCGGGCTGAATGCAGTTCACACCTGAATCAAGTCCTCTAATCTACTCCCTATAAACACAAACCGCAAGCTCACCTCAATTAAAGTGCACTACTAAGTCATTCCCCTTTGAATTTGAGGCGCTCCACCAAAAGTAGACACACGGAGCTTGTGAGACGAAGCGCAGCTTATCCGGACTTCTGATCGTTCAAGTGAGCAAATGATGGTTGGGTACTAAACAAGTATTCAGTGGGCACTTGCTCACTTGAAATCTCCAAAGTCCATATAAGCCGCGCTTCATTTCACAAGCTCCATGTGTCACTTGCCACAAGCGCCTACTTTCGGTGGAGCATCATGAATAATAAATCAACTCTGCCATCTCACACTGCCTCCTGCATTCTGGGTCCGGTATTTAATAATGCAATGCCTCCCTCCAGTGGGCGAATGATCAACCGGAAGTAAAATACTATGTATCTACAGTATTATATGCACTAAAAAATGCTTCTTAAACACATTCTATAGACAGTCTTACTGATTAATACAGTATTAATGCCATAAAATGTACTAATGATGAAGAAAAACTTTTTAATTTTGTACTGTGATATTGATTAATAAAATATATAAACATTATTCAGCATACATTTACCATATTTGACGTGATAAGCGCCCAGGGTGTTTAAAAAATTGGAGCGGGGGGCGGAGTGAAACGGTAAGTGCTTATTACCATGAGGTGGAAAACATGAATAATAACAAAACAATAAAAGAGTTTTAATGGTATTTGTATTATTCATTTTGTAGTAGCAACCAAACTATGTACATGAAAGCTGAAAATAAACAGAAAACAGTATAGTTAAAAAAAGACCACTTACCTTTCCCTCCCTTTAACAATTTCCTTTAAACATTTTCCTTGAATTAAAAAGAGTGACAAATGACACTGTCAACTTTAGCACATGGCATCTTGAACCAATTAGCATGAACATAAACAAAAGCACATTGCCAGGAACTCATCACTTTCTGATAGGTCCATATCTGGCTCATCGCTCCATTCATTCAGAGCATCCGATAATTTTGCTGTAGCAGTTTCTAATGGTTCATTGGTTGTTGGACATTTACCAAGAGAACACAGCAAAATATTTTTCTGTTTTTTAAAGCATGGCAGAACAATCAAATGTGTTGTTACTGATGAATATTATAGACATTTCCCAGTGGCAGGGGGTCTTGAAATACCGAACAACCACACAAGAATTCCTATGTGTGTAAAAAACACAAATGACTATTAAACATCCTGAATCCTGACTCCTGAAACTCACTTTTACATGCAGTGAACACCTCATTTTACTGTTACAGAGACTGATCCAATAAAAATGATAAGTTTGATCTACCATTTTGCTCCCAGTACACATGGGCAGTTATTAAACCTAAGATAAAAAACACTGGGGGGAGGCCTACTGGAGCAGGACGCTTATTACATCAAATACAGTGTATATATGATTTTGCTTTCGGCTTTTCCCCTTTTCCAGGGTTCACCACAGCGAGTGATTCGCACGTATGATTTGGCATAGGTTTTTCCATCGGATGCTCTTCCTGACACAACCCTTTAGCAAGGGACAGAAACATGCCGTCGGCTTTGCAACCTACTCTTTACATAAATCAGCAATGGTTTTATATGGACAGTGACAACCATGGAGAGTGGGACTCGAACCCTCAACCTTAGGATCAGCAATCCAGCACCCTATACTACGAGACCACCACTGCCCCTAGACCACCACATCAAATACGGTCTATATATATAGGCAGAGGAGGCAGATGATTTGCTGTGGTGACTCCTAAAGGGAAAAGCCATATATATATATATATGTGATCACCTGAAGAGAGAGGATGGTTTCACCACCCCTCAAAACAGATCTGTAGTGATAAATGGAGTTTCAATAGAAAGTCTTTGTCCTGTCCTTTTATTTTTGTATATATATATATATATATATATATATATATATGGCTTTTCCCTTTAGGAGTCACCACAGCAAATCATCTGCCTCCATCTCACCCTATCCTCAGCATCTTCTACACCTCCTTCATGTCCTCCTTCACCACATCCATAAATCTTCTCTTTGTCTTCCTCTAGGCCTTCTGCCTGGTAGTTCCAACCTCAGCATCCTACAACCAATATACTCACTATCCCTCCTCTGTACATGTCCAAACCATCTCAATCTAGCCTCTCTGACTTTGTCTCCAAAACCTCTTCCATGTGCTGTCTCTCTGATGTGCTCATTCCTGGTCCAATCTATCCTCATTACCCCCAAAGAGAACCATTTATTTGCTACCTCCAGCTCCGCCTCCTGTCTTTTTCTCAGTGCCACTGTTTATAAACCATACAACATCACTGGCCTCAACACCGCCTTGTACACTATTCCTTTCATTCCTGCCCATACTCTCCTATCACACATCACACCAGACACTTTTCTCCAACCATTCCAACCTATCTGCACACGCTTCTTCACCTCGTTTCCACACTCTCCATTGCTCTGAACTGTGAGCTGAAGTACTTAAAATCCACCACCTTCTTTATCTCTGCCCCCTGTGACCTCACCGTTCCTCTTGGGTCCTTGTCGTTCACACACATGTATTCTGTTTTACTGCAGCTAACCTTCATTCCTCTCCTTTAGAGGACATATCTCCAGCTCTCCAGATTTTCCTGCACTTGTTCTCTGCTCTCACTACAGATCACAATGTCATCTGCAAACATCATAGTCTATTGAGATTCTTGTCTAACCTCGTCTGTCAGCCTGTCCATCACCATAGCAAACAAACAAGAAGGGGCTCAGAGCTGACCCTTGATGCAGTCCCACCTCCACCTTGAACTCTTCTGTCACACCGACAGCACACCTCACCACTGTCTTACATCTCTCATACATGTCCTGCACCACTCTAACATACTTCTCTGCGACTCCAGACTTCCTCATGGAATACCACAGTTCCTCTCTTGGCACCCTGTCATATGCTTTCTCCAGATCCACAAATGCACAATGCAGCTCCCTCTGGCTTTCTCTGTACTTCTCTATCAACATTCTCAAAGCAAACACTGCATTTGTGGTGCTCTTTCTTGGCATGAAACCAAACTGTTGTTCACAAATGCTGACCTCTGCCCTTAATCTAGTTTCCACTATTCTTTCCCATAATTTCATCGTGTGGCTCATCAACTTTTTCCCTCTGCAGTTGCCACAACTTTGCACGTCTCCCTTGTTCTTTAAAATGGGCACAAGAACACTTCTCCTCCATTCCTCCGGCATCTGCTCACTCTTTAAGACCTTGTTGAATATTCTTATCAGAAAATCTACTGCTACCTCGTCTAGAAACTTCCATATCTCCACAGGTATGTCATCAGGACCAACTGCCTTTCCACTCTTCATCCTCTTCAATGCCCTCCTCACTTCATCCTTACTAATCTTTGCTCCTTCCTGGTCCTCAACAGTCACTTCTTCTACTCTTTTTTCTCTCTCATTTTTCTCATTCATCAGCTCTTCAAAGTACTCTTTCCATCTTCCCAGCTCACTTTTGTCATCAGCCAATACGTTTCCCACTCTGTCCTTAATCACTCTAACTTGCTGCATGTCCTTCCCATCTCAATGTCTCTGCTGTGCCAACCTGTATAAATCATTTTCTCCCTCCTTACTGTCCAGCCTAGCATACAAGTCATCATACACCCTCTGTTTGGCCTTTGACACCGCTACCTTTGCCTTACGCTGTCTCCCTGTACTCCTGTTTACTCTCTTCTGTCCTCTCAATGTCCCACTTCTTCTTAGCTAACCTCTTCTTTTGTACACACTCCTGCACTTCCTCATTCCACCACCAAGTCTCCTTATCTACTGTCCTGCCAGAGGACACACCAAGAACTCTCCTACCTGTCTCCCTGATCACATTAGCCGTAGTTGTCCAGTCATCTGGAAGCACTTCCTGACCGACCAAAGCCTATTTGAACTCCTCCTTGAAGGCAACAAGACACTCTTCCTTTTTCAGCTTCCACCACTTTGTCTTCTGCTCTGCAACACTCTCACCCACTACTACTTTGCAGTCACTGACTTCCTTCAAATTACATCGCCTACACAAGATGTAGTCTACCTGTGTGCTCCAACCTCTGCTTTTATAAGTCACCCTATGCTCTTGTCTCTTCTTGAAGAAAGTATTCACCACAGCCATTTCCATCCTTTTTGCAAAATCTATCAACATCTGTCCTTCTGTGTTCCTATCCTGGATACCAAACCTGCCCATCACTTCCTCGTCCCCTCTGTTGCCTGCACCAACATGGCCATTGAAGTCTGCACCAATGGCCACTCTTTCACCTCTGGGGGTACTCTGCATCACTTCATTTAACTCACTCCAGAATCTCTCCTCTTCTAGCTCACATCCTGCCTGTGGGGCATAAGCACTAACAACATTGAACATCACACCTTCAATTTCTAACTTGAGACTCATCACTCTGTCTGACACTCTTTTCACTTCTAGAACATTCCTGACCAACCCCTCCTTCAAGATGACTCCTACTCCATTTCTCTTCCCATCCACACCATGAAAAAACAGCTTAAACCCTGCTCCTAAGCTTCTAGTCTTGCTACCTTTCCACCTGGTCTCCTGAACACACAGTATGTCCACCTTCCTCCTCTGCATCATGTCAGCCAGCTCTCTACCTTTTCCTACCATAGTTCCAACATTCAAAGTTCCTACTCTTAGTCCTAGACTCATGCCTTTCCTCTTCTCTCTCTGCCTACAGACACACCTCCTTCTTCGGCCTCTCTTTCTTCAACTTCTCCTTCTTCGACCAACAGAAGTCCAATTTCCACCAGCACCCTGTTGGTTAACAGCACTGATGGCGGTCGTTGTTAACCAAGGCCTCGACCGATCCGGTATGAAATTAGTATTGGCAGTTCGCATAGTGTATTTTGGAAAAATTTTTACGCCGGATGCCCTTCCTGTCGCAACCCTCTGCATTTATCCGGGCTTGGGACCGGCATGAGGACAGACACTTGTTTGTGCCCATTCTCACGACTGCATTTTATATATACATATATATATATATATATATATATATATATATATATATATATATATATATATATATATATATCTTCTTTTCCTTTCGGCTTTTCCCTTCAGGAGTCGCCACAGCAAATCCTCTGCCTCCATCTCACCCTGTCCTCTGCATCTTCTTCTCTTACTCCAACCGCCTTCATGTCCTCCTTCACCACATCCATAAATCTCTTTGGTCTTCCTCGAGGCCTTCTGCCTGGTAATGTATAATGTATAACCTGTATAATGTTTATATATTTGGAGTGGAGGTGCAATTACACGTAATTCTCGTACACTATTCCAGAAAAGCATGTTCCCCAGGGTTATACATGCTTCCCCTTCATCACATTGCACCTCCCCTGGCATCATACCACACCCCATTATTTGAGAAGCACTGGACATGTTACCCTTGTGTTAGAAGCCATAGTGGCTGCTTCTACAGCAAAGCTGGTAAGCCACCCAACTGCTCTTTCTTAATATCCAAACCAAACAACAAGCTATTTTGGAAAACAAAAGAAATGAGTCAAACACATTTCAACAGTATTAAAAGTATAGAGAATTTTGAGCAAAGGTTCATAAAAATCCTGTGATACATGAAGTTATGGAGAGCTTGTATAAAGCTGGAATAAATTGATCTTTAAACTTTTAAGATCCATCCAAATTATAATAAACTTCCTCGGTTTTTATCACCTGAAGCATGGACCAGAGGCGTTCTGAAAACCCATGGAAAGTTCAATACAGGTTACATTAAACTGTGTCAAATCACTTTGACCATTAAAGAGCACTCTAAGCTTGACAGACAAAAACTCAGAGGTGTTTTGTCAGGATAAAAACAACCATGGAGAGCTGGATGGTGCAGATGATCCCTCAAAAAGCATAATGTTTGAGTAAGAAAGCGTCACCTTGAAATAATAATAAAAAAAAAAACATAAAGTTATTTATTAGCTCTAAAGTTATTTGTTGGCCCTTAACCAGCAGTGAGTTGCAGAGCTCAGCAACATCAAAACATTTTTTCAGACTTTGAAAAATTCAAAGTAAAAAATTAAATTAATTAATTCATATTGTGTGGGTATTTTGCCCATGTTCACATGTCCTGAAATAATTATTTGGCTATAATGATAATGATCCTCTTGATGTTCTGTCTGTGAGATTATTCTGCAATATCCACTTCACCCATGGTGAATAATTGTTAAGTAGCAAATACTACATGGGAAAAGTGTGATTTGATTTGCCGTCTAAGATTTAATAAACATCACCTCATGTGTATAATGCTTAAATCAAAATGCCGTCCAAAAACCCAAGATTTGTCATGGACACTTGAAGCGGGCAGACTGATCATTAACATTCTTTTGAAATAGAAAGATTAACCATAAAATTCATGCCTCCTGTCGTGTATGAGTCCTGTATGTTTGTATGTTTCTGTGTAGGATGTGTTGCAGTCAGTTCAGTAAGGGCTGGCATGGTTCAACATGAAGGATTTAAATCAGAAATTTAGAAATTGTAAATTTGTAAATTGCAAAACTATCACAGTTCTGATAAGCGATAATGAGCTGCTCTTCCATGTTGATGTACAATTCAACTCGCGTTCATTGTTTCTCTACCAATTGAAAATCAGGTTTGTCTCGGTCTATTAATCAACATTATCAGTTTTAGTTCTGAATTGTTATGGTTCGAATCACACTGTGTGAAACTTGAGATATTTGTACTCACTTTGCACTGATTGAGAAAATTTCACTCTCATTTCACTTAATTTGCTTAATTCATTTAATGACTTTGCATTGACGCTTGTGGTTCATCATATGTAGATGCTCCTGTATTATTTACTATTGCTAAAAAATCAAAAACATTAAATTATGTAAACGAGACAGTTGTTTATATGCTGCTGCAAACCCTATATTACACGCTATAGTTAATTTTTTAAAAATAAAAAGAGTTTTTGCAGGACAATATTTTTTTCCTTTAGTAGAATCACATTTTAGCATAGTGTGTATGTGTGTGTGTGTGTGTGTGTGTGTGTGCATGCGCGCGTGCGTGTGTGTGTGTGTGTGTGTGAGGGATTAGGGCAGTGCTTCTCAATTATTTTCTGTTACGCCCCCCCTAGCAAGAAGAAAACAATTCGCGCCCCCCCACCACCCACTTTCCGCCGCAACTATAAATTATAACTTTTTTCTATAATATAGTTACAGGTATATCTCTTCATTATATCGTATCCTTGTTAACATAAATAAAACAAAAAGAAAGAGATATAGTTCAACTTACAAGAATAACTTTTTAAACATTTTTTATTAGTCTGTAAAAGAAAGTGCATCAATTTGCCTTAAATTTAAAAATAATAATATCCTTGTTACATTTTTGACAAACTTACCACACCATTTGCTGCTGAAAATAAAATCAATAAATAATTAATTCAAATTGACTTCAGAAACATTAACTCAGGAGCACAATATATAAACACTTTAACCTACAAAACAAGAACAAATAGAACAATTTGTGCTGATTTTTTTTTCTCAAAATGAGGAAGCCAAGATTTTCCACCGCCTTTCTTTTCATCCCTGTTAAAAATTTCTTCATGTTGTGAGGGTGTGTGTACTGCACTACACATCGCCAGCTCGTAGCAAAACAAACCTACACCGTAGAGTTAATACTCGCTGCGCACAATGGGCAATGAGGGCGCCACTGCCAACTACTGGAGGGGATGTGCAATTACACTTTCTTGTAGTACGGCGGAAAAAAAGCATGTTCTCCTGGGTCACACGCGCCCCCCTCAGCATCCCATCGCGCCCCCCCAGGGGGGCGCGCCCCACTATTTGAGAAGCACTGGATTAGGGGGATTATATTACATCAGGTTAAATTTCTTTTCCTGCAGAAGTCATGCAACTTTAGCATCACATTTAAAATTTTTCCACCTGAGAGTTCCACTATGGGAAAGGCTATACCGATGTTTATTCTTTTTTTTTTATTTTGCCTTACATTTTATACTATACAGTATTTTATATATTGTATGATAATTATATGTTTGATTCTTTATGGATGATTGTTCTACCTGTTTTTCATGTTGAGTACAATACACATGATATTTCATTCATTCATTTTCTGTAACCGCTTAATCCTAATTTAGAGTCTCGGGGAGGCTGGCGCCCATCCCACCGGACTCCAGGTGAGGACAGAGTATACGCTGGACAGCTCGCCAGGTCATCACAGGGCAGAAACACACTGACGGCTATGCAGCAACTCTTTTTGAAAGCCAGCAATGGTTCTTTTACATGAAACTCTCACCATAGACAGTGAGAGACATGGCCGGCCTTTGATAACTCAGTTAGCTGCACTGGGGGGGACAGTGACAGCCGGGTGAGCATGGGGCTTGAACTCCCAACCTTAGGATCAGTGACCAGCACCTTTACCACCAGGCCATCACTGCCCAAACATGATGTTCTGTTTATTAAAATTTGGATCATAGACTTCTCACGGCACACTTAGCATAGCAAGCATGTTTCCTTCTTCTTGTTCGCCACGGTTCTTTTTGTCCTTTGTGGGATACTGTGGAAAATAGCGATGCAAGATGGCAGTCTTGAGAGTGGGAACCCCACCCCCCACGCCCCATGTATAATTAAACAGCTGGGATACAATAGCTCAACTTTTTTTCATTAAATTATGAATTACTGATAATAATTTGATAAGTAAATAATGAGATTATATATTGTCCAAAATGTTTCATACTATTAATTTAAAATAAAAGTTTATTCAGACCAACGCTGTGGCTTGCCAGCATGCGGAAAATGTTTGTGAGCCAATCAGTGAAATCAGGGATGATCACGTACTGTCATGGAACTTGCTGATGGAGTAATATAACAGTCATTATCATTTCATTTGACATATATAACACTCATAATCAATAAGTCACACGCAGATTATGTAGGTGTGACAATTTTGTATGTCCACCACACAGCAAGAAGGTCGTGTATTTGAGTCCTGAGCTTGATGCAGGCGTTTCTGTATGGAGTTTGCATGTTTTTCCTGTCCTTATGATGGTTTTCTCCTGTACTCTGGTTTCGTTCCACAGTACAAAGACATGCACATGAGACTACCTGACTATTCCTCATTGTCCTGGGTGTGAATTGGAGTTTGGATCATTGTGTATATTGGCCCTGCAGTTGATTGGCAAGATGTTCAGGATGTAGCCTGTCTTTGCCCAAGGTCAACTGAGACTTCCTCCAGGTTCCCCACAACCAAAGTAGCATTCAACGGTTTGGCAAGATGAATGAGTATTGAATATAATGACTTTAATCAACAGGCAGTTCATTGCATCCTCTGCTGTAAGGCCATCGTGTTGAAGAGCGAGCTGAGCTGGAAGGCCAAGTTGTCAATTTACCAGTTGATTTACATTGCTACCCTCATCTATTGTCATGAGCTTTAGGTAGTGACTAAAAGAACAAGATTGCAAATACAAGCGGCTGAAATGGGCTTCCTTTGCAGGATGATGGGGCTCTCCCTTTGAGAGAAGGTGAGAAGTTCTGTCATCTGGAAGGAGCTCAGAGTAGAACTGCTGCTTCTCCATGTTGAGAGGAGCCTGTTGAGCTGGCTCAGGCATCTAATTAAAATGCCTCTCAATTGCCTCCCTGGTGTGATGTTTCGGGCTGGTTCAACTGGGAAGAGACCTTGGGGTCAACCCTGAACACGCTGGAGGGACTACATCGCTCCATTGGCCTGGGAATGCCTTGACGTCCCCACTGGAAGAGCTGAGGGAACTGGCTAGGACAGGGATGTCTGGACATCACTGTTCTCTGCAACCCTACCCTGGAACAAGTGGTAAAAGATGCAGATGAAGATGAAGGTGAAGACTAAGACTTTAGAACCAAGGAGCCGACCAAAGCAATACAGAACTAGTTATGTTCCAGCTGCTGTAAGAGCACTGAATAGCTGGAGGTATATTTTGCACATATTTATTTATTTATTTAATTGTGTTTCTATTTAATGTATTGTATTTAAATCTGGACAGTTCCAGAAGTGTTTTAATCATGATTTTTTTTTAACCAACCTTGATTACGGGAGCTTTGAGTCCATTTATCACAATCATTCATTCATTTTCTGAACCGCTTAATCTTAATTAGGGTCGCGGGGAGGCTGGCACCCATCTCAGCCAGCTCAGGAGGAGGGCGATGTATGTCCTGCTTGCCAGGCCATCGCAGTTGTACTCACTATTTTACTTGTTTTTGTTATTTATTTTACTGCTTTTCTAATTTGTTGATGAACTTTTTAATGTGTCTGGTCGGTCTTTTATGTTGCATCTGCATTTTATCTGTGGGTTAATGGCTCTCATGATCAAAGCTTGGGATGGTAATCAGTTTCATCTCTTGAACTGCTCACACAATGGTTCTAAAGAATTACTGCCAGAACTTTGACTTGGATGTTCAAAAAAAAAAAAAAAAAAAAAAAAATTACAATTATACTTCCTTAACGATTTGTTACAACATCGTATGATTTATGGTCATTGTCTTAATGAATGATTTACTTTCTCTTGTGATTCAGTGGACACACAGATAGCCCAGAGGCAGCAAAACAGGCTCAAACCATGATGTTACCACCACCATGTGTCACCGAATTAAGGTCCATATGCTTGAATGAAGTTTTCCTTTATCCAAACATAGCTTTGCATATTAAAAACCAAAAACAAAGTTCTATTTACATACATGACACTTTCACTATCCTGACTTGTCCATTTGATTTCTTCTTGCAACTCTGACATGCATTGCAGTTATATTCAGTATTCAGTATCAGTTAGGTTCTGTGCTGATGGAGGGAAACAAACATATTTAAAATACTGCATAGCACTTTGTTTTAATTGTTTTATGAAACCTTTGTCAGTTTGAAGCCCAGATTAAACAGATCTGGAACTTGGTGGATAAGTCGTATAGATCATGGAGGGATAGTACACCTGCTCATTCATGCAAATGTCCAACTCGCCAACAATGTAACAGAAACACAATGCGTAGAGTCTTGCGGGTGAAGATGGAAGCAAACCGTGAATTGCCTTTTCCGTTCTTCAACATTACAGGTTTGATGCTGACTGCTGCTTCATATTTCTATTCTTGGATTATAAAGTGGAACGAACCTAATGTGGCTCGTCTGCTGTTATAGTCTATAATTTTTCATTGTTATAGCCATTAAATATTCGTATTAAATAGAAATACTACTGTATTGTTGGTCGTTTATGAGCAAGCCTCAATATAATGATCCATATCATGTTCCACAGAAATAACTTCAATAATCATAATATCTTCTTCTTTTCCTTTCGGCTGTTCCCTTTAGGGGTCACCACAGTGAATCATCTGCTTCCATCTCGCTCAATCTTCTGCATCTTCTTCTCTTACACCAACTGTCTTCATGTCCTCCTTCACCACGTCCATGAATCTTCTCTTTAGTCTTCCTCGAGGCCTTCTGCCTGGTAGCTCCAACCTCAGCATCCTACTACCAATATACTCACTATCCCTCCTCTGTACATGTCCAAACCATCTCAATCTAGCCTCTCTGACTTTGTCTCCAAAACGTCTTACATGTGCTGTCCCTCTGATGTGCTCATTCCTGATCCTATCCATCCTCGTTACTCCCAAAGAGAACCTCAACATTTTCATCTCTGCTACCTCCAGCTCTGCGTCCTATCTTTTCCCCAGGGCCACTGTTTCTAAACCATACAACATCGCTGGCCTCAACACCATCTTGTACACTTTTCCTTTCTCAATAATCATAATATGTATACTGTAATATTTTTATGTCACCGCTACCGAAGCTTTGCTTTCATCTTTAAATAGTCTGGACAGCCTCATCTAATATTTCTCATGAACAAAGTATTAAAACAAAGTTTAAGTTGTTTCTGAAAAAATTGCCAATGGATGCACATGAGTAGTTCTGATAACAGAGCTGGCTCCATCAGAATAGGTTGTATGTGTAAATGCCAAAGAAATGAAGAAAAGGAAAGAAAGAAAAAACATAGCAGTGAATTTCAGAAAGAAAATGTAAAAGTGCTTGTGGTCTCGAAGCAATGAGCTTTTGTGCAACAGTATAACCATGGCCTCTTGATACCCTTCTCAAAAGCAGACATGGAAATTGAAGGAGTGAACAAGTTTCTGGTTACAAATTTCATATTTCTGACTAAATCTTGGTACCTAAATCTTTAAAAAACAAAATACTAATGAAAATACTGTTGTCACTGCATGACAATACTAATGCAGGAATATCAACATCTCTGCAGGGAAAGCCAGGTATACATATAAGATAAATGTGCACCTTCTTTATCTCCAGAACACAACCAATATTCTTTATGAATGTATAACTTTTATTCAATTTTGTTGGGGAAATGCCCATTTCCTGATAATCACACAAGACTTATGTCCATATAGCAAGACTTCAATGAGCATGCCAAGAAAAATATTTAACCATAAACAGAAAAATGATCCCTCGACAGCTTAAATATGCCAAAATATTTCCTCCCATTCCAAAGTATATCAATTACATTTCATTAATTAATAAACTACAGTATTAATAATTTTATAATATATAATTATAGTATAATAATATTATTATAGAATAAACTATTGCTTTCTGTCACCTGACACCACTTCCACCTCATTAGATATGCAAGACATGAAGAGGTGGTCAAATGAGATAATTATTTGCATGATGTTCCCATTGCCAATGCAAATCTTTCACAATTAAAATTACATACACCTGTGCTGTTTTCATTCATTCATTCATTCATTCATTCATTTTCTGAACCGCTTAATCCTCATTAGGGTTGCAAGGAGGCTAGCGCCCATCTCAGCCAACTCTGGGCGAGGGCAGGGTACACCTTGGACAGCTTGCCAGACCATCGCAGGGCTGTGATGTTTTTGTTGAAATTAAAAGAACTATGAAATTAGTAGGGATTATTTATCTATTCGTTTATTCATTTATTTATTATTGGTATTTCTGATATTTCCTCATGTTCTGAAGTTCATGGGGTGCTTAAGTCTACAGCTGTTTTCCTTACTCTTTATCTTTTTTAAAACACAAACTAATGTACAATTATTAATTAATTAATTAATTTGTTTGTTTTTCTGTTTGTTTGTTTGTTTGTTTGTTTGCTTGTTTTTTACTTTATTTATGTGGATGTCTCAATTTTTGTCTCAGTAATCTTTACCATGTCAATGGTGTTGGCTGGGCTCCTATACTGAACTTGGGTCATGAGAAAGTGAAAAAGCAATCAGAAGAACGTAATTAAAAATCCTAAGGATCGAGTTTAAGTCAATAGAATAAAAATATTAAGTTACTTACCATGCCATACAGTAAAAGTGTACCATGATCACATCTCCATTTTGTTTAATGAAGACCCAGCATGTCTTAGCAATGATATGTACTGAAAGTTCTAAAATTCATATTCACTGAGGCAAAAAGATTAATCTTGCAGAGGTTTGAGCCACAAACAGTTTACTGAAACACATATTAAAACAGTTGTGTTCCTGGCATTTATCTGTTTCACTGTCAAAATGATGTTGCACAAGGTCATTCATCATGTTGGGGAAGTAAATGGATGGGTATTTTTAAAATCTTAAGCGAAAGCCTTCTTTTGCGTGACTGTATCCCACTGCAGAGAGCACTCTTCTAAAAGTATGCTTTGGCTTTTGGCTTCTACCCTCCAAATGTAAACTATTTCAACTGCTTCCTTGTCATTTTCGTCTATTTGACCATCACTTTAATGACCAGAAGTAAAATATATACCAAACTCCCATGATTAAATGCTACCGATTTAAACTAAACACCAATAAAATATGACAAGAATAAGCATGCGTTTGTCACAAAAACATACTACCGACAGCAAAGTGCCAGTACTCTGCAGAAGTATTCACCCCACTTGATTTTTTTAAACCAATTTTTATATGAGAATCTGTAATACCGTATTCGATGAAATAAGTGTCCTTCTCCAAATAAGAGCCACCCCACCCTGTTTTTTTTTTTTTTTTTCTGATGTCTAATAACTGCCCATGTGTTCTGGAAGCAAGATCGTAGATCAAACTTACCAATTTTATTTGATCACTATCTGTAATGGTAAAATGAGGCGTTCACTGCCTGTAAAAGTGAGTTTACACGGCATTTCAAGATCCCCTGCCACTGGGGAATGTCTATAATGTTCATCAGTAACAACACATTTGATTGTTCCGCTGTTCTTTAAAAAACAGGAAAATATTTTGCTGTGTTCTCTTGGTAAATGTCCATGGGCAGTGGTGGTCTAGTCATATAGGGCGCTGGATAGCTGATCCTAAGGTTGATGGTTCGAGTCCCACTCTCCACAAGGTTGTGACTGTCCCCCCAGTGCAGCTAACTGGGTTATCAAAGGTGGGCCATGTCTCTCACTGTCTATGATGTGAGGCATGTAAAGGAACCATTGCTGACTTTCGTAGAGAGTAGCTGCATAGCCCTCAGTGTGTTTCTGTCCCTTGCTAAAAGTGTTGTGTCAGGAAGGGCATCTGACGTAAAAACCTATGCTAAATCAAACGGGCAAATCATTCGCTGTGGCAACCCCTGAAAAAAGGAAAAAAGCTGAAAGGAAATCTCACTATTGGTAAATGTCCAACAACCGATGAACCATTAGAACCTGCTACAGCAAAACTATGGGATGCTCTGAATGAATGGAGCAATGAGCCAGATACGGACTTATCAGAAAGTGATGACAAGTATTTTTCACCTGATTCTCCTGCTCACTAACTTCATAAATTTAATGAAGTTCCTGGCCATGTGCTTTTGTTTATGTTTGTGTTGACTGGTTCAACGTGCTATGTGCTAAAGTTGACATTCATGTTAATTGGCTCATTTTACTTTGGAAAATGTTCAAAGGAACAGAAAAGTAAGATAAGGAAAACTTTTTTTTTTAATTATGCTGTTTTCTGTTTATTTTTAGCTTTCATGTAAGTAGTTTGGTTAATAGCACAAAATGAATAACACAAATACGAGTAATACTCATTTATTGTTCTGTTATTATTCATGTTTTCCACCTCGATGGTAATAAGCACTTAGCATTCCACTCCGCTGGTGATATTTTAATAAGCACCCACCCACTCCAATTTTTAAGCGCCCTGGGCGCTTATCACTGGAATACGGTATAAATGTTTTTTATTTGAATTTTATGTGATGGATTGGCCCAAAATAGTCTAAGTTGGTGAAGTGAAATGAGAAAAATATATAAAAAAATTAAAAATGAAAATTGGCATGTATATTGAATATGTATGTATCCCCTTTACTATGGTAAGTCTGTTGGGTTTTTACACCCGAGCCTCATGGTTCATCAGGCTGGTGCTTATCCCTGGTTTCCATCGTGTGAAGTGACCAGGAGTTCAACTCCCCCGGGATGGGACGCTAGTGCATTGCAGGTTACCTTCCCAGTATATTTTACTGGTACCCATTTATACTGCTGGGTGAACAGAGGCACACTTGTGGTTGAGACCTTGCCCAGGGGTCTTGGCACAGTGAGGGTCTTAGTGGGATTTGAACTCACAACCTCCCAATCATGAGTGCAGCACCCTAACCACTACGCCACCAGCCCCCTTTTGCTATGAAGCCCTTCAAAAGATATGGTGCAATCAATTACCTTCAGAAGTCACATAATCAATGAAATGACATCCATCTGTGTGCAACCTAAGTGTTATATATCTGTCAATATAAACAAACCTTTTCTGAAAGATGGGCAGTGGTGGTCTAGTGGTATAAGGCGCCGGATTGCTGATCCAAAGGTTGGGGGTTCGAGTCGCACTCTCCACAAGGTTGTCACTGTCCTCCCAGTGCAGCTAACTGGGTTATCAAAGGCCGGCCATGTCTCTCACTGTCTATGGTGTGAGGCATGTAAAAGAACCATTGCTGACTTTCGATAAGAGTAGGCTGCAAAGCCGTCAGCGTGTTTCCACCCTGCGATGGCCTGGCGAGCTGTCCAGGGTGTACTCTGCCCTCGCCCTGAGTTGGCTGGGATGGGCACCAGCCTCCCCGCAACCCTAATTAGGATGAAGCGGTTACAGAAAATGAACTGAACTTTTCTGGAAGGCCCCAGAGGCTGCAACACCACTAAGCAAGAGGTATCACACCATGGAGATTAATAAGCTCTCCAAACAAATCAGGGACAAAGTAGTTCAGAAGTACAAGTCAAGGTTGGGTTATTAAAAAAATCCAAATCTTTGATGATCCCCAGCGCACCATCAAATCCATCATCTTCAAATGGAAAACACATGGTACCATAATAAACCTGCTAAGAAAGGACCACCCACCAAAACTCACAGACCAGGCAAGGAGGGCATTAATCAGAGAGGCACCACGGAGACCAAATGTAAACCTGTTAGCAGAGAGTTGCACAGTTCAAGAGCAGAGACTGATGTATCTGTGCATGGAACCACAGTAAGCCTTACACTCCACTGAGCTGGGCTTTATGGAAGAGTGGCCAGGAAAAATAGTTAGTGCTTAAAAATAAGAAGGCATGTTTTGAGTTTGCCAAAAGGCATGTGGGTGACTCCCCAAATGTATGGAGGAAAATTCTCTGGTCAGGCGAGACTAAAAATTAACTTTGCAGCCACTAAACAAAAAGATATGTCTGGCACAAACCCAACACATCCCACTTACCCCCAAGAACACAATCCCTGCAGTAAAGCTGATCTGAGTTGAAGGAAAGATGGGTGGTGCTAAATACAGGAATATTCTTAATCATTTGGCAGACGCTCTTATCCAGAGCAACTTACAATGACCATTTATACAGCTGAGCAATTAGGGGTTGATGGCGTTGCTCAAGGGCCCAGTGGTGGTGATGGTGGGGATTGAGCCGCTGACCTTCAGATCAGTGACATACTGCCTTATCCACTAAGCCACCACTGTCCACCTTCTACCATCAAAACCTGATTTGAGACTGGGACCGATGTTCACCTTCCAGCAGGACAGTGACCCAAAGCTTACTGATAAAACCACACTTGAATGATTTAATGGAAAACATTTAAATGTGCTGGAATTACCTAATCAAAGTCCATACATCAATCCAATTGAGAATCTGAGGTCAGACATGAAGATTACTGTTTATAAGTGGGAACCATCCAGCACGAAGGAGCTCAAGCAATTTTGCCTTGCGAAACGGTCAAAAATCCCAGTGTCAAGATGTGGCACAGAGACTTATACAAAGCAACAAGAAGCTGTAATTGCCACAAAAGGTGACTCTACAAAGTACTGATTTTAGCGGGTGAATAGTTTTGCACACAGATTTTCTGTTGTTTATTCCTATTTGTTGTTTACCTCACAATAAAAAGAATCACATCTTAAAAGTTTAATGGATGTTTTATAAATGAAATTATACAGACCTACAGACAATCCATTTAATCATAATTTGTGAGGGAAGAAAACATGGAAGCTGCCAAGGGAGTGAATACTTTTTCAAGATACTGTATCTCACTGCTCACAAACAAGAGAGAATGAGTCTACTTGAACAAATATTAATCCCTAGAATCACTTTTAAATTCATAAAACTGTGAAACTTTGCCTGAACCATGTTTGTTTTCAATGATGTTGCAACGGAAAAAAGTGTCCAAACAAATAAATAATCATGAAATACATTATAAATACTATAAATATATCAACAAATGTGCGAAATAATTAAAACTTATATTTATTTCTGTACTGTGGTAAGTAAGGCAGGTCAGCTGTTATCCTAGCAAGAGTTATGGCTAACAAATCAGACATCCACTTGTCAAAGTCCAATTCCATGGACCTCTTTTTTTTGGCCACTGTTATTAGGCATCCTCTTGGTCCCAGGCCTGGTTTGTGCAGCAGCTGGAGTGTGCTGAAACCTTTCCACAGAGTATTCCTTTAAGGTAAACTAATTATCACTGAGGGCCACATCATCCATTTGTGGGTCATCATGGGCAGCATATTCAGTGAATATCTATTCAGTAAAGGCAACCATGAAACCTGCAAAGAAAAATGATTAGTTTAGGCATTTTTTCTCTTTCGCTTTATTTACTTTTCATTCTTAATAATGCCTGCAACAAGCTAGCTTGGAATCTTTCTTAAATCACGAATAACTAGCTGTTTACTTGAAATAGGCTTCTGCCACCTAGTGGAGGAGGATGAATTTCATGGTAATGTTCAATGTCAAGAATGTACAATAATCATATTCTTTTATGAAATCTCGAGCCACATAAAATAAGTTGTCAGGCTGGATTTAGTTTGTGGACCTTGAGTTTGAGACCTTCAATTTATACTATAGTATGAGTTGGTAGTGAGCAAATTTTAAACTGTTTGAAAATGCTTCTACACAGAATCCTTGCCAACACAAATACCGTTAGCACACTGCCCTGGCATGTTGCAAGTTCTGTGCTCACATACTTTATATTTAAAAAGGGGTGATAGTTAGATGTAAATGGTGGCCAAAAATATTGCTTCGTACAGTTTGAAAAGCAGACAGTTTGTCCACAGCTAAAATGATAGCTGTTTCAGAATTGTTTTTGTTTTTTTTTTTGGAATGCAAGCTGTCTTCTTCTGTGACTTCACCAGGTGAATTAGCACCCCCTCCTGATTGGAGATGATTGCTTATTAATTATCCAAGGGAAAGTAAGTGATATAAAATGTAAAGAGATAGAGAGAGAGGAAGAGAGTGAAGGAGAGAGAGAGAGAAAGAGAGAGAGAGAGAGAGAGAGAGAGAGAGAGAGAGAGAGAGAGAGAGAGAGAGAGACACCAAGCCTTCCTATAGATTTTTCCATGTTGTCATCGTGCAAAATTACACAAAGACTGAGTCAGATAGTAATATTAATAATAATAATAGTGAACTCTTCACAACTACAGTACTCTAATACGTAATGGTTATTAGTTGTGTTTGGGGATGTTTGAGGTAATTTTAGATGAAAAGTAACCTGTAGGACTATAAGGACTTCATTTACTATGCCTTCCAAAACCAAAACCCAGTTGGATTAGTGTATACGATGGATTAGTGTGTGCCTCTCAAGATGGAGCGGAATTAGGGTTATTCTTATGAAAACTGTGCGAAATGAAATTTCAAATTTTTTTTACAGAAATAAGAACAATATGTGTTTACTTGAACAATCATATAAGTAATAAACAAAAGTATAAGTAATATAGGAGCTCGTTTTCATTAATTTCATTTAATTATTCCAAACCTTTTATCCTTCATTAAGGTCATGGGGAGCCTAAAGCCCATTCTAGCCAGCTCCATGCAAAGGATGGTACACACTGAAGGGCTCGCCAGGTCATCAGTGGGCCAACACACACAACCAATGACACTCACAAGTATGGGCAATTTAGAACAGCGAGTTATGCATGTCATTGGACAGTGAGAGAAAGCTGGAATATCTGGAGGAAAGAGAACTACATTTAAATTAAAAAATGCCCTTGCCAGGCATAAGGCTCGAGCCTGGCAGGCGGAAGGTCCATGCAGTTCATCCATGCAGTTCATACTAAGCTCGATTATGTTCAGAGCATCTGAAATTACATAAACAATATTTAAGTCTAAAAATGACACCACTGTTCTCAAAACTCAAATCCAGAGATTGAGATGTTCATGTTGACAAGTTCTGAATTGATTTTAAAGTATATTTCATTTCTCTTGGTCAGTCTATGGCCATGTCCAAACCAACTGGCAGAGATTTCCAGATGTTGAACTTAACTTCATGACACAATAAATAAATCAGGAAAGCCATATATTACATTCGGTATCAGGTGCTCTTTCTTTAGTCTCCAAATACTGAAGTGCTGTGATGAGATTTTAGTATTTGACCCCCACATATAAAACTGAATGGAGCTGGATTGATGCATGGGAAGGTGTTCTCAGGAAAGGTTTTTTTCTGGAAGGCTTCCGATCTGCTTGTTGTTATGAATATAGTTTTGATATCAATTATTAAAATTTAAGATCACTGGGCTCTTTTCATTCTCATCACTCTAATCCACACTCAGAGACGGGATGGTGTGTTCAGGCGTTCTACTGTCCTAATGTTTCAGAAATGTGAATCTTCAAATTATGGACAAAATTGTGTTTAATGGTATTTTTACCTTGTTATATTGGAAAAATCTCTTTTTTGTGTGACAGTTCATTAGTTTTCTCAGTCTAACAAAAAAATTACATCAGAAAATGTAGAATAATGTTTTTCACCATTAACAATTTGAATGAAGTTATTTTATATATATATATATATATATATATATATATATATATATATATATATATATATATATATATATATATATATATATATGGATATGTGTGTGTGTGTAAATAAGAGTATATATATATATATATATATATATATATATATATATATATATATATATATATATACGTGTGTGTGAGTAAATAAGAGTATATATATATATATATATATATATATATATATATATATATATATATATACACGTGTGTGTGAGTAAATAAGAGTATATATATATATATATATATATATATATACAGGGATCCCTCACCTTCCATGATTAATTGGGACCGAGTCCCGTCCCCCATAACTACCGAATTCCACGAAGTAGGATCAATCTCCTCACCCCCCCAGACTGACATATACATACATGTATATGTGTATATAATATCAATAAATACATATTCAAAGCTATAAATGCTTATAATAACAATTAAACATTAAAAAATGTATAATATGTAAATAAAATATAAATACACAGAACGATGCACACACTCAGATGCGCATCTCACAACAATGTAGTTTTGATGGAAGATTTTGGGTTGTTTTTTTGCTTTGTGTTTGTTTAGGGGTTTTTTTGGGTTTTTTTTTTTTTTTTTGCATAATTGGCCTTGTTTTTGTGGCATTGTCCTTAACCTTTACCCCTTTTCTTCCTTAATTTCCTTTTTTTATTTCAATGAATATTAAAAAAAAAAAAAAAACGCAATGCACTGAAGCCGCATAAATTGAAGTGCGAAGTAGCGAGGGATCCATGTAATTATATTATAATTACTTAATAATTAGATTTTGAAATCAAATATTATTTTATATATTTAAAAAACAGCAGCATGGTGGCTCCACTTGTTGCTGCTTTATAGCTCCAAGGTTCGACCTTTAATTCTATGCTCAAGTAAATATTTTTGTGGAATTTTTTTGTGTCTTTCCAAGAATGTACAGAGTCCTCCAGGTTATTTGGATTCCTCCAATCTCTGACATGCTTGATGACTGTTGGCTGGTTATGATCGCTCCATGCATGGTACCCTATGATCCCACCTCATGCTGAGAGTTCATGGGAACTTAGGGAACCCAGGAACCCACTTTGGCCCTAATCAGAAGAAAATGGTTCTGAAAGTGAATGCATGTGTGAGGTCTGATAAGGAGCTCGTTCAATTCATTTTGATTATTGCAGGCAATGCAATGTTTATTTTATAAACTCATTTTGCTCATATCTTTTGCATCAGTTTTATATTCATAATACAAAACACTGATTGAACACTTTATTGTTTAATCCCCCCCCACACACACACACACACACACACACAGAAAGACACCAATTTTAAAATTCTAAATAACTTTGGACAAAGGTTATGAACACCTGCCCATCAGACCCAAAAAGAGCTTCTTTCCAAAATTTGTTCTACAAAATTGTGCAGAATATCTATGCTTTTGGGTTATAATTTCCATTGATGTGAGATAAAAGGCCCAAACATGCTTCAGCAGAACCGCCCCATCCTACCCACCCCTCACCCCAATACAGTGAGCTCCATGAAGACATGCCTTGCCAACGTTGTAATGGAAGAATGTGAGTCACTTGTACAAAGCACTGACCTCAACCCCACTGAACATGTTCGTGATGAAACTAGAATACCAACCAACCCAGGTGTCCCCACCTGACATCAGTGCCTGACATGAACAATGCTCTTGTGAATAAATGATCACAAATCCCCAAAGCTGCACTCCAAAATTTAGTGGACAGTCTTCCCTAGAAGAAAGTAATTTACTAAAACAAAAGAACCTGGAGTCCATCAATCGAGAAACACACACGAGTGCTATCATCAAATGTCCATAAACGTTTGTCTATGTAATGCATTTAAAAATTCAATATTAAAAACACACATTGTGCATACAGTTATAGTGCAGAAAAAAAGATGTACTGTATATGCATTTAAAGAAAGATAAGAGAAAATTATAAGTTCTGTGTTGTTCGACGTCATCTGCAGAACATTATATGAATATAAAATTTAAAAGTAATAGAATAACAGCAATATATAAATAAAAATTTGTTGAGATATTTAATTACAGTATTCATTTATTATGATACTTTTTTATACATTGCGTTTATATCTTTATTTATTATACATACTTTATATCTACTTAATTTTTCATATGATGTGTTCCTGTTATATTAGGCAGGCGGAGTCTATAAAAGTTCTTGCAATTGCCATATCACAGAATTATGATAATTAACTGATGTTAAATATTTTAATCTTTGTTCTGAGTTATAGTTTTTGTTTAGAACCTTGTTCTGAGTTCTGTCTTTATCTTGGTTTAGCCTGCAAAACTCAGTGTAGCAACATCCCACCACCACCACCACCACCACCACCACCACCACCACTAAAACCCCACTACAATCAGCAATTTAATCAGCACAAAGAACATGCAGATTACTGAACACTGTTAAAAGACATTATTGCAACATATCCAGATGTAATGCTGGATTTTCATCACTGGACTCTCAGTGTATTTGTTATTCAACTGCACAGTGACAATGCAAGTTGCAATTCTACTGGGTTTATTATTATACCAGATGCTGCCACATGTGAATATCATTTATTTTTCATTTAAATCTCTGAACAATGTTGTTCTATCCTCATCTATTTTAAAAATATTATAAATGTGTCAGTAATTTTTAAAGTATGTATTGCTTTAGATATTTTATTCACTCTGCCTGTCTGAGGACATTAGCCAGATCTCCTCATCTCCTCAGGGCTGATTTTGATCCACTACAGGGTAAATTGTGGAACTTCCACTAGTCCGACAGGACTGAAGAAGGCTTTCGAATGAGAGCTGAAACATCTTTAATGACTTCCAGCAAGTCCTGTTGCCTTCTTTTTGTTTTTTAATTGTTTTGTTTTGTTTTGTTTTTGTTTTTTTAGCAATCAGCATCATGATAAAACTTTAATTAATGTGAGAATTCAGTCTTCCTTACACAAAATAGAATACTGTAGAATAGTTTTAATAAACACAGTAAAGTTACAGTTTGTCCAGTTTAAAATCCTAAAGTGTATTAATAAAGTAATCTCAAAAAATTTGAGTCACTTCCACAGTGAAACGTTGTACATTGAGACTAAAGAACACTGAACACTGGTGATGAGAACTGAGAGTTTAAGGAGCTGACATTATTCAGAGCAGGCTGGTTTTACATGATATTTGGTGGAATATGGTGCATTTAATTTTGGGATTATAAATACAAATATTAATTCATTATTTATCCACAACCAGCTGTAATTTTCCAAATCTTATGTTACGAACATACTAGATGACTATACTAGAACAAAACCAAACTGTTATTATTATTATTATTATTATTATTATTATTATTATTATTATTATTATTATTATTATTTACTAAATATCAGTTGTATACAATTATCACAGCATCTATGATTTCTTCTACTGCTAGTGTTTGTGCAGACACTTTTTTTCCCCACATTATTTTCTGAACATATTAAAAATTACATTTCAATTATGCTTGTGTTGGTTGGTAATTATACAACAGTTTAACACACTTCCTTTTTTATTCCTGGGTGGTAAATGCTTTCCACCAGTCTTTTCAATAGCATGTATTGATTTTATTTATTTATTATCACTTTTACTGTATTTAAATTATTTAAATCACCCCTTATAGCTATTCTTATCTTATTCTTAGCTATACAGCTAAACAAATAGCCATGCATTTTTTTATATATATTCATTTAGGGAATACAACCAAATATGAAAATGTGTGGTTTTAAACCGAGCCAAAATTGCAACCCATCATTTATATCACATCCATGAACCTTTTACTCCTTTACTTTCACTAGAGATAATAAATATCTTCCTTTTATTGCACATTCTTTAACATTACATCTGGGCTTGTATTTAACTAAAACAAAAGAATCATATTCTCTACAGAAATGTGTTCATGGAAAAGATAATATGGAGGAAAATTACAGGATCTGATGATCAATCTGATGAACTCATTTCTCCTGAACATTGTCTCTCATTAAGGTGAAACTGCAATAAGGGCAAAAGAACCCAAAAGGAGTGAAATGGTCTATAATGCACTTGAGAGAGAGAGAGAGAGAGAGAGAGAGAGAGAGAGAGAGAGAGAGAGAGAGAGAGAGAGAGAGAGAGAGAGAGAGAGAGAGAGAGAGAGAGAGAGAGAGAGAGAGAGAGAGAGAGGGAGAGAGAGCAGAGTATGTGGCTCGAATGTTAGCATTTTTAAAACTCTCTTTAATAGAACTTTAGTAAAGCTGCACATCATCATAATCCAACTCAATATTTAAAACTTTGGCACATTTATATAAAAGTCATAGACAACAAATTATATGCAGTGTATGGATCTCTACCACTGATGTTTATTGTTAGGATTATGTTTTTGTTTGCTTGGGGTTTTTTTGTTTTTTTTTTTTTAAGTGTGCACATATTATATATATTTAACACTGACATAAACAAAATGTCAAACTGATATAATTTGTTTATATTTTGGAAATCTTTTAAGATATCCCATGTTTTACTGGACTCTATTGTTTGTGTACTTGATGCAAAATGTGATCGAGGACAAAATGTAAATTGAATTTAAAGCATATGAAACTGTATATAGCGCATCCATTCTCGGTGTTTAGAATATTAGACTCTCCAGGAGGCAAAAAAACCAAACATAAAAATATAAATTAAAGTTTTAGGCTAAAATATTATTTTTTTCAGATTTTTAGGCCTGATTTTAATGAACAAAATGTCCAATGTATAAATTAATTCTCAATTCTAGCTTTTTTTCTGAAGTATTTGTATTACGACTGCAACAAAGAGGAGAGATAATTATCCTACTGGCAAAAATGTCCATCAGAGGCAGCAGCTGAGGACTTTTTTTTTTTTTTACTTGTTTGTTCAGAAGGATAAACTTGCTGATCCTAATAGGTAAATC
>CM045732.1:52280995-52285995 GCA_024760905.1 Plotosus lineatus
TACAGATGTTTGTTTAGTCGTTTATGATTGATCTTTTGGTTCCTGAATCATTTCCAAACAAAATGTAGGCCCCATATAGAGTGTTTTGTGTTTTCGATGTATAATTATTATAAACCTGCAGCAGGTAATACTACAACATTTCGCATCGACTCTCACCCTATTATAATTCCATCAGGAAAATGTTAATAGGCTATAAAACAACAAATCGATTGGATAGTACCGAAGGTGTGTTTATTATTTTACGTCTATCTTAAACATTAATGTCTCCAAAGCTTTCAGCATCAGTGCACCCACCATTTAATCTGATCCATGAGAAGATCTTCCAGCTATTTGCATGAAGGCGCTTAATAAGATAAATGCGGGTTTTTTGTTTTTTTTTTCCAACCCCAAGTAGGCAACTTTAGCCTTCAACCCAACGGGACCTGACCGTCCTACGGCTTTCTTGCAATTACAAAGGTAACAGATTTGATATGATGATCTTAATGTATGTAAATTGTCCTCTAAATTAACAGAACAAAGAGCGCGTGTGTTGGCCGTGGATCTTTGGTTCCGCATCCTCGTTGTGCTTGGCACAAATTGCGTGCCAGCCCTTGAACGCGCGCCTTTAGTGGTTCAGTTCACAGTCGCGTAATTAAATTCGAAGAAGTGCGTCTTGAAAAAAGTTGTTCTATATCGTGGGTGTTCTTCTGCGAGGAGGAAGAATTAATCATCAGCGTTAAGGTTAAAGCTTCCGCTCTATGAAGACGCGCCTTGGAGAGATCAGGTTCTGAACAAGTTTCATTCTACGCACATTCGCTCCAGAAACCGAACCGCCATCACGGCGCGTGCGCGGCCGCACGGCTCTGTCCTCCCGTGTGCTCACTGACATTGCACTACTTTGATGGTTGAGGCATGGTGGTGCTGTCAAGGAACCCATTTCCACCAGTCCGGCCACTTTGTTCCGCCGCTGGCTGTGTGAGATGAAGGCTGAGCGGAGCGCTCTTGGCCCTCAGGGGCCCCTCAATGCTCCATCCGCCTGTTAAAGTCACATCAGCCACTCCAAAGGACACGCGATTTCGCCCTTTCTCTCTGCTGACTTTCCTTAAAATGGGAGTTTTTAAACGTGTGAATGCATTATGTCGTGATCTTTCAGACATGGACTATCAAAGACTAAGTGCATCTCGGATGAAAAAAAAAAAAGAGCATATTTGATGAATACGACACCAGCATCTTTTATTTTGATGACTGGCCAATGGCGCTTAACATTTCCACCGCCTTTGTGCGCCATGGAAGGGAACGGAGTTTGAAGCAATCATACAATATCTTGATATCCACCTCAAGGCCAAGCCGAACAGCTCTCTCGGGAAATCTATATTTTTAGTGCTTTCATAGTAAACATGTTGTTCATGCTCTTGATTGGCGTCGATTTACTCGCTTCAGTTTATAGCCAGATTCATCAAAATAACGGTTTCCGCCAGTTCTTTTCTCCTCGCAGTGAGGCACTGCATGCAACTTCAAATTTGATTGTGTTTGGTTATCGGGTTACACTTTCACAAACCAGATCGTGGATTTATGTCACAGAATTCTACCACAAGTCGGTCCAGCCTTTATATTCACCAACTTCTATCTCCACATCCCATCACACCAACTTTATCTTCCGCTCACATCCATAGCTTTTACCCCAACTTACAGTCTTTAGATCAATAAGACTACAGTATATAGAAATAAGAGTATATATATATATATATATATATATATATATATATATATATATATATATATATATATATATATATATATATATATATATATGTGTGTGTGTGTGTGTGTGTGTGTGTGTAAATAAGAGTGTGTGTGTGTATATATATATATATATATATATATATATATATATATATATATATATATATATATATATATATATATATATATATATATATATATATATATATATATATATATATATATATATATATATATATATATGTGTGTGTGTGTGTGTGTGTATATAAATATACATATATATATATGTGTGTGTGTGTGTGTGTGTGTGTGTGTGTGTGTGTGTGTGTGTGTATATATATAAATAAGAATATATTTAGCTTTCTGTGCTGGATTTTATGTTCCCATTGTAAGTGTGCACACGGGTAACACACTGGAGCGCTCGGGCACCCCCCACCCCACACACACACACACACACACACACACACACACACACACACACACACACATATATGCACCCACACAGGTCATAGAGGAATCCATGAGCCATCAAGAAACCTGTGATTGAATACAAAGCAGTTTATTACCTACACTTCAGTTATCATTCATTTCTTTTCTAACAAATATCTCCACAAGAGCATGAACATCATGCCAAAATGTTTCGTTTCAATACCTTCGGAAACGTGGTTTTCTTACATTCCGGTCCTTTCTGCACCTCTTTATTTGGTCGATCTGGTCCAGAATGAAGCAGGAACTTGTTTCTTAAGCGGAGTCGAAATCCTGATCAGGCAGCAGTGTCGTGTCTGGGCTGCAGTGAGGCGCGCGCGCTTGGCCCGCGGTCGCGCTCTCGGTCTTAATATTGCAGAAGGTTGAGTGGTCGGCCTCATTTACCTAATGGCGGAGACACACACACACACACACACACACACACACACACACACACACACACACACACACACACACACACATGCCAGCCAAGTTTCTGCGAGCGACTGCACAACATCAGTTGAGTGTAATAAGGCTGGTTTGTGTTGTGAATGTTCCCACCGTAACCAAACAACGGAGACTCTCCAAAACCTTCTAGAATGTGTTTCAGGAAATATCATGAGTCCGACTGAAAGTTTCCGAATAATCGAATAAATGAGTAGAAAGTACTTATAGGGTGTTTGTGTGCAGCTATTTGTTACAAGTAAACTTTATAATGTTTTTCTTTTCTTTCTTTTTTTTTAACACAGTGAGTGTTCATCAAAATTTGGCGTTTTTCTTTTCATAAATAAATGTCCTATTATTGCAGTGTTTAGTTCTCTGTCCATGGTGCTAATGTACAAAGTTATTATGCACAGGTAATGTTTGAAATATAAATCTATCGTACATCTTCCGAGCCGACTAAATATTTGTGTTATTCTATATTTAAAAACATATTCGCGATTTCAAAATTGTAATTAAAAATTAGACAAATATAATTATTTGCTTTCGTTCTTTGGCTGACAGAAACTATTTCCATTGGTGCTGGCTTTCACTAAAATCAGCTTTTGGGTTAAAAAAGATGGTTGTGCACGAATTTAAACTTTGCTGAGACCTTTGAAAACAACCTTTTTATGCATAAACTGTTTTTAATTTTACTCCAGAATTTGCACATTTAATGAAAGGCACCTAAAATTGACTGAAATGAGACTGACGCACACTCTTCTAAATATAAATATATTTTCACTCAAAGCTGATTTCGACTCTTGGCCTATAGGAAGCATAAATAAAACAATGCAGGTGTTAGACTTACCCAGACAAAGACAATGAACAAAGAAGCAGCAGGCATATGTATTGCGATAAAGAATATCATATTTTGCAAAACTGCAATGACAAAATTGCAAGAGTGATCATCTTCAGAAAGCTAGAACAACCAAAAGTCAGTTTTTATTGTGCTGAGCTCGTCTGTAAACAGGGACTAGTCTTAAATATGATTTCCAGTGTCATTTTTTCGTGGTCAGAATTTTTTTTTTTTTCTTCCTTGAGCTAATTTGGAAGAGCCCCTCTCTGGTGCTGCAAAATGATGCTCAAGGCGCATAAATTAGGTCATACAATGGAGAGGCCTTCATTGTGCCTCTTTGCCGGTGCTCGGTGGCGCTTATGTCTCGTCAAAGTGCTCTCAAACTTGGGGGAAAAGTATAGAATTCCCCATTGACGCCAAGCAACAGAGCGTCGGGGAAAAAAAAAAAAAAGTGATGCTGATCCACAAAGGTTCAGAGAAGGGAACACTCGTTTAAATGGTGATACTGCTCATGTATCGCCCAGAAATTTGAAATGTGGGAAGGGGAGACCCTGTAACCAACACAGGAGGCTTAACTTAATATGAAACTAAAAACATTTTTTCCCTTCAATTATCCAGCCGAGATGTCAATGACTATTGTTTGCTGGTGCGGGCCATTGCTCCGCCCCTCGTGTTTGTCGTAAACCTGGCGCCTGGCTACAATAAACCCAAGATGAGAGTGGCCAGGGCTCGCCTCCTCCTCGAAGGCGATCAATCGGATCTCAGGCAACTACTGCGAGCGTTCTCTTACGTCGACGCGCGCGAGAACGACGCGGCCGAGCGGCTCCACCACGCGCATCCCCGCCTCGCTTTTCTGAACCATGTCGTTGAGCCCAAAGCACACGACACCTTTTTCAGTGACAGATATTCTCAGCCCCATAGAAGAGACGTACAAGAAGTTTAGTGGCATGGAAGGCTCTGGAAACCTGGCGTCTCCGTTGGGAGCCTACCGGCAACCTCAGGTATCTCAGACGGGCATGCAGCAACACTCGATGGGCCACAATGCCACGGTGGCCAGTACTTACCACATGCCCCACACGGTGTCCCAGTTCTCCCACAGCGCTATGAGCGGCTACTGCAATGGCAGCATTGCCAACATGGGCGATCTGCCCTCTTACCAAGAAACCATGAGGACTGGAGCTGCGGCAACAGGATGGTACGGCGCGAACCCCGACCCAAGATATTCAACTAGTAAGTGGCATTATTTTAAAGCTTTGTGTTTGAGAAATTGTTTATTTTTGCTCTTTGATTAAAATATGCTACTACTATTATTATTTGTTTTTTTTTATTTGTTTTTTTTTTTTTTTGAAGCAGGTACCAGTTAGCTAATGACGTGTTTTTAGACAATGGATGAGTTTTACGCACTAATGTAATTTAATTTTATGTACTTATTGTCAGTTTATCAGATGCTACATGATGTCATAATTATAAACGTTGCCGTAAATTTGATACTTATTAATTATAAAAGTCCACTTGTTTATTTCCTCGGTTGTTT
>CM045732.1:52290995-52340995 GCA_024760905.1 Plotosus lineatus
ATGTTATTGTTTTTTAATAGTTATTGAAGTTAAGATTTTTTAATTAAAAGTTATCAATGACATCTTATTTTCCTGATATCTTTTGTCAACTGTTAATTTTACCACAACATCACCTCAACAACAAACTTGATGAGCATCACAGCCAAATTCAGCATGGCAAGGTATAGAAAATGAGGCAGTTCTTTGCTAAGCCATGTGGAATGTGTGACACTGTTGGTCCATAGGTTGTGTTTTTGCAGATTGTGTGTAAAGTGCTCTTATTCTCTTTTTCTGTGGCCATCAAATGAGATTGTATACTACATAACACATAAACTTTCCTCATTTCTAATTATTGAAAGCTGGCAAGCAATCATCCAACAGTATGAAAAACATTGGAAAATGACTCATAAAGTAATTTTCACTCTAATAGATTTACATAAAAATATGTAAATGAGGCATGCTATTGCCAAGAACTCCAGGATACACATCCAATCCAGCAATACACATATCAAAGAAAATCACACTTATTACAGATCGAACTGTATATATTGTGAAGGCAGTTCAAACCTCTTTAGTGTGTACTCCTTCTCAAAGAGAGAGACAGTGAGTGCGCGCGCACACGAGAGAGAGAGAGAGAGAGAGAGAGAGAGAGAGAGAGAGAGAGAGAGAGAGAGAGAGAGGCATCCCTTATTACCAAACCATGTCACATTCTTTTCAGTGCTTGCTTACACTGCACCAGCCAGCCCATAATCCCCTCCAAGTTCCCCATGCATCTTATTCAGGCGTCCTATAAGTAGTTAAAGAAACTGTTTTCAGTCACCACTAATAACTACTGACCGAGAGTGACACAGGCCCACAATGGCTTTGCAGGGCCTGAGTTGCAGAACCAAAGAAGCTGATTAGTCCGTGAAGAGGTCTGAAGCAAGAATCAATGGCTGGTCTGTCCCTACCTGCTGGGTTTTGGCTAGCTGTAATTATGACTGTATACCATTACTTATGCCTCATTAAGTTCAGCAAACATCACTAAAGAGAAACGTGTTTACCTTTAAACAACTAATAAAGTCTATATTAGGGACCATATTGGACCAATATGGAAAAGGAATAATGAATATGGAGCTGAATGACCACCTCTGAATATTTATTTATTTTATTAATCATTGCAATTTAGTTGAACATCTTCATAGGTCCATTTGTTGCTACATTTAAAACTCACTTTTTTTTTTTTTTTTTTTTTTTTTTTTTTGGTTATGCGGGCATGTTTGTAGCCATCATCCTTCAGCAGGATCTTGTTTCTTCTTTCTACTTACTTTAATAAAGAAAGAAAATACAGGGGGAAAAAACAATGTGTATTACCAGAGGAGCACAGGATTATACACTAGACACGTACATACCAGAAATTACAACCAAAACATTGCAGTTTTGACTTTTTTTTTCCCCGAATATGGGTGTCTTACCATAGTCTTTTGAGATCCATAAGTAGCATCTCAAAAATAAACATTCATACTTGTGGTTCAGTGCCGTGTTTAGTTTTATTTATACTTCAGGCTTCCTATAAGCAGAGTTAAAGAATGATATTAACCACTCAATTTCTTTTTACTTTTTTCAACTAAAGTGTACAAAATATTATTAGTCCTTTAATATCTATGCATCAGCTTTGCATTCAGTTTTAATAAAACAACCAAGAATATTTGTCCACCTCAACAAACTGCTTCAGATAACAATAGCATTCTCAAGAGACACAAGTGTCTAAGTTGTATTCACTCCCCAAAATTGAAATCGGCCTTGAATGGGCTGCATTGTCAAGTGCTCAAGTATTTCAGGTCTCTGCTATGCCTTCACAATGCTACACTTTCTAACTAGTCCACAGCTCCGTCCCAATCCTATGTTGCCAAGGCAATAGCCAGCTGCAATGCTGGGCCTTGTTTGTTTATAGGAGCCAGGCAGGATGGTGGTTCAAATGGATCCTGCCAATTGCACGGATTGTTTGTGTGTGACCACTTCAGATATATAAGAGGAATGAATGAAGATGCATATGTTCAGGTTCTTTGCTTTACGATGTGCACTCATTATATAGCCATGCAAAGGTGCCTGCTGGGACATGTTCACAGATGCATGTTTTCACATGTACAATGTATAGAGTACTGTGCAAAAGTACTGGGTCATGCTGTAGTACTCTTGATTATTTCTATTTAATGACTAATATGAAAAAAAAAATAGATTTCAAAATGTTTACCAGCACAAAATTACAAATTTTATTAAAAATAAATAAATAAAGTCAGTTTGTCTGTGAAGAAAGCAGCAGATTACACAGGAACATAAAATATTTAAAACATTTAAAAAATAAAAAATAAGAAGTAATTGTAACCATCAAAATATCCATGTGAACTGTAGATGGTTCTGCAAGGTGCTCAGTAAAACACACACACACACACACACACACACACACACACACACACACACACACACACATATATATATAAGTGACATTTCACAAAATATTGGCTGTGTTTAATTTACTACTGCTAATATTTTATTATTCCACAAAAAAAAAAAAACATTCATTATTTTGCTCAGTACTGCACACACAGATGCCATGTCTACTCAATCTCCACCAATCATAACCTGATAAACCATTACATAAATGAGAAACAATCACATAAAATATGAACCACTGCTCCAATTAGCTGTATAATGAAGGATTATGGAGATGATGAGAAATAAAGTGATCTCCCCCCCTGCTCATTACATCACTTTGATTTATGAACATATGTAGTATATTAGCCTACAGAAAAACAGGTTAGCATAAACTGCTAATATCATGGTAATAACCTTATATTTACCCAAGGGATTTCTTCACTAATAAGTTTAATCAGCCTAATTAAGACTGAAAAATTAAGTGACAAACACTTGATTCATTAAGTGCAGATAGACTGAAGCATTACAGCACGTTTGTCATTGTGCTCTCCCCGTACATGAACTGGGCAGAACAAACCTAATACACAAACTACACAAACCCAAAGAGCAGAGAAAGACCACCCACTTTCTTTCCAATTATCATTTCGTGGCAACCTGTCTCCTCTTCATCATACATCAATGGACATGGTACTCCAAGAAAGGCATTTACAATTAGATGCCTGTTGTCCATCTTAATAAATTTCTAGACTATTGCCTAGAATCAATAGTCTGCAGTCCATGTTCCCCCTGAAGACAAACAGGATTACACCCCAAATCCCACATTCCTGCTCCTGCTCCCCCTCCTGTGTGACCAGGGGGTTACGCACTCAGAGCTTGTACAGGTGCAGAAGCCTTGAAGAAACTGTGCAAGCGTTACCGAAAAACTACATTCTGCATTCACACTATTCTATCTGCTTATGATTTTGTCAATTTGTTTGTCAGTCCCAATGGCTGTCCATGTTTAAATCATACGCAACTGTATGTGTCTGCTTTTTCATGTTTGCCTGAATGTCCCGTCAGTGCATATAATTTTTCTTTAAGTCTGTTCCCCGAAGCATTAAACAAACTTGCTTAATATGATGTATGTACATTATGCAAATGTAACCAATTAGACTAGGAAGCACATGGGACAAAAGGTGTGTTTACAGATGGCTGGCCTCTTGGTCACAGCAGACGCTGGAGTGTTTGTTTGGCCTGATTTAACCAGCTGGTCACAGAGGTTAGTTCAGGCAAGAGGGAGAAAGGACACATTTATCTTGCCACACAAGGGGTACTGACATACTGCAAAAGAACGTTAACTCAGTTTTAGTTTCCTCTTCACAATATCCCTCCTGGAACCTTTCAATGGGTTCGATGAAAATACAGAGAAAAAGGGACAACACGCATCACAGCCTGTTCCTCATGTTTCCTCAAACATTCTTAGTCCAGTCACACTTCATGGTTAATTAGCATATTTTAGGCAGCAACATTAATCACAACAGCATATTAAATCTGCCCTAGTCATCAAACCCGAATCCCTGGATCTGTGCTCCTGTTCAATTTCCCGTACTTTCACAAAATGCACACTCCTAACATTATTGATTACAATCAATTAAAAGTAGGTGTTGGCTGCTTGCTCATTGGAAATCCATACCAAAAACCCATGGTTTTACCTGATTGAATGGGTTATAGATCATCATGAGTGCTTATCATTCTGGCTGTTCCCACCACTTCTACGAACTAGCTTTCATTCTCTCATTTGCCAAATGCTAAGTCCTACTAGGGTCGCAGGAGAAGTTGGAGCCAATCTCAGTCAACATGGGGGGAGGAGGGGTACAACTCGAACAGCTCAACAATCCATCACACGGCCAACTTACATACAAAACCATTCACACGCACACCTAGGTGTAATGCGGAACAGCCAATTAGACTCATGTATATGTCTATGGATTGTGGGAGGAAACCCACGCGAGCACAGAAAGAACATAGAAGCTCCACACAAAAACGCCCTCACTGAGCCCAAGACTTAAAGCCAGGACCTTATTGCTGTGAGGCAGTCATACTTACTACTATCTCACTGTGTCGCCCATTTTACTTAGCATAAAAGTTATATTTGAGACCAACATATTGCACTGCCAAACTGAATTTTAAGTGAAAAACAGACGCTTGGTAACAAACATGTGGTCCCATAGGCTTTATTCTGTTTCCTTTTTCCACACATTTATCATGCAATCCGAGCTAAAAGATATCTTTTTGCAACAATACTGAGGCCTTATGTAAAGGTCAGAATTTGTTTTTTTTTACACAAAATGTTATCTGAACATTGGGTCACTGTTAAACAATAACATTTAATGAGAATCTGTGCATGGCTTTTATGCACAATGTACGTTTGATACTGGCAAAATGTCACCCACAGCCAGAATCATCTAGCATGGGATAAGGACTGTGCACATCTGGACTGGGGTTTCCTTTTCAGTGGATCACACAGGTACTGAAAAAGAAAGTAGAATACACATGCACACAGTCTTTACAAAGTAATGTCACTGTAATATCTTCTGAAGGCATATGTTGAAAATTTTACCGAGAATAAATTTTTTTGCAGCATTGTAGCAGTGGTGCTAAAACAAACCGATAGCTAAGATTGCTATGTACTTCTGAGTGAATTTATTAAAAACTTTCATATCATTTCATTTTCTGTAACTGCTTTATCCTAATTGGGGTCGCGGGGAGGCTGACGCCCATCCCAGCCAACTCTGGGCGAGGGCAGAGTACACCCTGGACAGCTCACCAGGCCATCGCAGGGCGGAAACACGCTGACGGCTTTGCAGCTACTCTTGTTGAAAGTCAGCAATGGTTCTTTTACATGCCTCACACCATAGACAGTGAGAGACATGGCCGGCCTTTGATAACCCAGTTAGCTGCACTGAGGGGGACAGTGACAACCTTGTGGAGAGTGGGACTCGAACCATCAACCTATGGATCAGTGATCCAGCGCCTTATACCACTAGACCACCACTGCCCCTTACTAAAAACTTTAAAAAAAATTACAGGTGGTTGTGCATGAACATTAATATTATTTCTGCCCCTTATAACATGCAAAAAAATTGCATTGCGTGCTTCTTATTATTCTTCTTGTTCTTCTTCTTGTTCTTCTTAATACAGCTAATCGGAGCTGCAGTATATCCATAAGGTAATTACTGTACTTTTCAAGACTATAAGGCCATAAATTAAAATCTCCAGCAACTTCTCAAGTGACAACTCATCTAATCAAAAGGACAATCACGGAGAGACTATGCTGTTTACTGATTGCACTAATCAAAAATGGCTTCTTCAAAGAGCTCTAATTGGTAAGTTTATCCACAGAATCACATGGCAGATATATGGAGGACACTGTCGTGATTCGCCGAACCCAAAAATCCCATTTGCATTGAGTGCCACCAGAATGCTCTTGACTCCCACAAGTTATCAGCAAACCAGACAATTATTCATCAGGCACAAATTGGCACATCAAAGTCAAATCAGGGAATTATGGAGAGGAACAGCCAATGTCGGTACTGAGAGATGTAAGGTAGCCTTTGATTGACCGCATTGCCCTTCCAGAGACATTGCTCACATTACCATGTTTAATTCCACAGTGAGCCTGATCTGACCTCGAGACAAGTGCTAAACTCAGATAATGGCCATTTAGGTGGATAAATGGGAATTTGGCATCACCCCCCCACCCACCACCCACCACCACCACCCACCCACCCAGACTCCTGAAATCAAGACATAATGGTACATCAGGGAGCATTTTTTGGGTCTTTGTTGAATGTACTTGTGTGACTTGAATTCAAGTGTGAAACCATGCAGAGAGAAAGACTGGCTTAATATTTACAGTCAGATTCCGAAGTATTTTTTTTTACATTTCACCTCTGTACATCTCCACAATGAATTTAGAAAAGATGTAATTGAGAATTGTACATTTCCAGCTTTAATTCAAGGTATTTAAGAAAATGGGTGAATTATTTTAAGAATAAAAGCTATTTTTAAGCAGCCCCTACATTTCTACCAACTCAGAAAAGTAATTAGTGGAAAATTATTATAAATCAAAGAATCATTTTAAATGCTTAAATCCAAATCCTTTAGTAATTGACTGCCTGAAATCTGGAACCCATAAACATCACCAAATGCTTAGCTTCCTTCTCTGAGATGTTTGTTTGTCGGTCTTTCTGGCTTTAGTTTTGTCTTCTCCCCCAGTGCAGCTAACTGTGTTATCCAAGGCCCGCCATGTCTCTCACTGTCCATAGTGTAAGGTTCATGTAAAAGAACCATTGCTGACTTTTGTCAAGAGTAGTTATATAGCTGTCAGCGTGTTACTGTCCAGCGATGGCCTGGCAAGCTGTCCAGGGTGTAGTCTGCCCTTGTCCAGAGTCAGCTGAGATGGGCGCCAGTCTCCCCACGACCTTAATTAGGATTAAGCGATTCATAAAATTAATGAATGAGTTTTATCTTAAGTGAAAAGCATGATAACTGAATTAGTCAACACCCATTCAGTTTATTTTCCTTTAGCTCCTGGATTGCAGCATGTCTGCTGTACAATATTACAAATGAGTACATCAGAGGGACAGCACATGGAAGAGGTTTTGGGACAAAGTCAGAGAGGTTAGATTGAGATGGTTTGGACATGTACAGAGGAGGGATAGTGAGTATATTGGTAGTAGGATGCTGAGGTTGGAACTACCAGGCAGAAGGCCGAGAGGAAGACCAAAGAGAAGATTTATGGAGGTGGTGAAGGAGGACATGAAGGTAGTTGGAGTAAGAGAAGAAGACAAAAACAAAGGGTGAGATGGAGGCAGATGATTCGCTGTGGCGCCCCCTGAAGGGAACAGCCGAAAAGAGAAGAAGAAGAAGAAGAAGAAGAAGAAGAAGAAGATAGTATTAGACAGTACAATGGTACCTCACCTTACAAAAGACCCAATAAACGAAAAATCCAGGTTATGAAATGCATTTACCTAAAATTTCTGTCTCTGGATACAAAACAAATTCACAATACGAAATGTGCTATCTTAAAAATTCAAACAATGCGCGAGTTGCTCTCCCATTGGCTATCTCCCAACATCCCGCCCCGCTGGCCTTGAATTGGCTATCTCTCAACATCCTGCCCCGCTGGCCTCGAATTGGCTATCTCTCAACATCCCGCCCCGCTGGTCTCCCATTGGCTATCTCCCAACATCCCACCCCGCTCCATAATACCAATGATGCTTTTCGTGTGCCTTTGACCCATTGTTCATCATGGAGTTCTAAAGGGCAGAGTTACTGTTGTTTCGTGAGTTTTTCGAGTGTGCTCATTGAAACTTTATTTTTTGGCTCAGGTTTTTAACCTTGCATAAACATTTGTAAGATTATAACTTTGCTAAGAAGACATGGCGCACACACACACACACACGCACGCTGGCACACACACACACACACACACACACACACACACGCACGCACACACGCACACACGCACGCGTGCACGTGTGATTCCCGGTGAAAGTGATTCCCAGTGCGAATGAAAAGAAGAATTGAGCTCGTGGCATGTGGTTGAGTGATATCGCAAAGGAATATGGCCAAACTCGTCTACCATCAGTACGATATTGAAGCAGAAGGAGGCCTTAAAAGGCATACTTTTATCATTTTTAAAGGGTTTAGGGGGTAGTATTGGGGGCCTTGGAACGAATCAGGCCTTTTACATGTAAAATGCGGCTCAACTTACAAAAAAATCAGGTTACAAAACCACTTCTGGAACGGTTTAATTTCATAAGATGAGGTACCACTGTATTATAAAGTACATGTTCTCAGAAATTATACATTTCAGTCCTCATTCGCTCATTTGCCAAACAGTGCAAAACATTCCTTACAGGTGAATAAAGTATTTTAATTAAACTCCTTGAAATATTTACACTTCAAATCAAGTCTTAATTGCTTCGTTCCAAGTCCACTGTGGTGGTGTACAGAGTCAGAAGTACAAAGATTCTGTCACTGTCCAAATACTTGTAGACCTGACTCTATAATACAATACAGTAGTATAAAAGAATTTGTAGTGCAGAGGAATTTTTCATTTCACATCTGAACTCGCAATGATAAAAATAAAAAAAAAATAAAGATTGTCAATAACTTACAGATCAGGAATGTGCAAGGTTTAAAAAAATGCACATTATTTTCGCTGAAGTGAAACTGTAATATACCTTTTAAATATTTTAAAGTAAACAATTGAATAGATTACACTCATCTCTCTCACAAAGATACATGTAGTTTACTCAATAAAGCCACCAGAGGAAATATGACAGTCTCAGTTAAGAGTGATTAAGTTCATTAAGGGTGCAAGGGGAAAGCCACTGTGCTAAATTTTAAATTAAGTGTAATGGCAGCGGGTTAGAATTTCACCAAAAATAGGAAGACATGAAAGAACAGACAAGCCATCCAGGTTTTACTGCACAGACATGTACATATGTACATATGCACACACACACACACACACACACACACACACACACACACACACACACACAATCATGACGTTGAAAGGGTTTAATCGTATATTATGTAAAGATCTGAACAGCAGGTAGTCAGAGCAACTAATAAATGAATGTGGTTTGGCCTTCCTTTGCTTCAACATCGCTTGATGGTCTTTTGAATCAGCTGAATAGCACATATTGCTGTTCTTGTAAATGTGTTCTACATAAATAAAAGGTGGAGATGCTGGCATGAACAGACAGACACTCACACTCGAGGACCAAGCTATTCCCAATTTTTCTTTCCTCACTACCAAGTAAAACAAACCATACAAGTCCCTATTCAGCATCAGTTATAAAAGAAATGCTTCAAAAAGCTGCACTCTAGGACACCCAGTATAATATAAACATGTATTGCAGATCAAAATAAGTGGCCTTGGAGCAGTTTTATGTTGATGGGGTTGCAGATGAATACAGAGCAATTTGTCTCAAATTAGAGTAAATTTTGGTGTCTTTCCACTGTAATTCAACTGTTTCCATGTAATCATTTGTACTACTGATGGAACTTTCAGCATCTTTCATACTGTTGATTTCAATCAATTCACCATTTTATGTAACCACTTAATCCTAATTAAAGCCGCGGGGAGTACACCCTGGACAGCTCGCCAGGCCATCACAGGGTGAAAACACGCTGACGCTATGCAGCCTACTCTTGTTGAAAGTCAGCATGGTTCTTTTACATGCTTCACACCATAGACAGTGAGAGACATGGTTGGCCTTTGATAACCCAGTTAGATGCACTTGGGAAAGGGGGGGGGACAACCTGTGGTGAGTGGGGCTTGAACCACCAACCTGAGGATCAGCGATCCAGCACCTATACCACTAGGCCACCACTGCCCCATTTCAATCAATTGAATATATAATATAATAATAAAATCCAGCCAGCCAAACTAAATATTTTGTTTGGGAGGCATATTTTTCACTGATGGAAACAACTGGTCTCTATGAGTTGCCTAAATAGGAAAATGGTTACCACCATTTCAGATAGGACTGACTTCATCTTCCTCAGTATTCTGGAGAAATAAGATGCATAACTGCCTAATGGATGAATGACTGGATGGATAGAAACGGTTCTTTTTCAATTTGACCATATTAATCTTAATTTAATGAGCTAAACAGCACCCAATACAAACAATGTTCTCTGGTTCTCTGGTTGGTATCTTTGATCATTTTGATTTGTGTAATGTAACGAAGTTTCTAAATCTGTATTATTAGAGAACCATTTAATAAACCAAAATCTCTACATGGGAAAAACACACAAAAAATCATTAAGCAATTAACGAGGATCAATAGTGGTCCAAATGCCTCAGTGTGATATTGAGGCTTTGAATTTTCATTTGATGTTGAGTACTTAGAGCGCTCAAGTTGTTCAATATTAAATAATATCTTTTGTGAACAAGGTTAATACTGATCAAAAACCACTGTACTGATTACTCACCCACTGTGCAGTCACAATGTTTTGGTTCCTTTTCCGCAAAAAATCAATTAAGTTTTCTTTCGTAAGTAAAAAATATGGATTGACTGAGGTTGGTGATGACATCCATTACTCTCTATTTTTCAAGCCAAATTAATCTCTTTCTGGAGTCACAAAGTGGACTCGCATGTACACAGCTGTGGAATTTAACATGAGAGACAAGCAGGGTACAAAGATTTAATCTATTTTTTAATACACTACATTTACAACATTGAAAGAACTCTGCATTATAGATCCCAAATGGTGGAGAAGAAAAGTGCTGCGAGTTTAAAATGGAGCAACAGTCATATGTAGGCAGGAGTCCAAGACAGCACATTTACCATGTCCTCTAAGTGGGAGGAATGACATATTTTCCTCTGGCCATCAGAGAGACATTAGCTGATCAGTAATGTCTGGGGGCTCATATGCATGGGAAACAAACAAAGATGTGATTGGCTGGCATTATATGTCTCAAAAGAAGCTGGTTCGCCTTTATTTCTTGTTCACAGCTGTCATACAGCGGACCTAACTGATGTTTATTTCCTTAAAAAATGCTAGTTTCATCTTACAAAACACTAAAATAGTGGCGTGATCATTTTTAAGGACACATTAATTGGCTTTTTAACACATTTTCCTTTACAATTTTATTCTCAAATAAAGAGCAAAAAGAGCAACAACAATAATTATAATAATGGGCAATTTATTAGCAGTATTTTATTTACATATATCTTTTTGTATTGCTATACTGTATTTCCTGTCCTCGGTACTCAGCTGATAGGAAGTAGAGGTAATAGGACTCCTTCTGGAGGAAACTGATGGCTTTTCCATTTCATGTGGAGTACGAGGAATTGACAAAACAGTAATTATCCAAACTGTTTTTTATACCATATATTCAGACTATGAAACTTAAGTGCACTTGTTTCCTTTTTTGAAAGCACAATAAAGCAAAACTGCATGGCAGGATGTGGAGTGGTCACATGCTCTTTACACACCTTTATGAGTGAGTTTTCCCCCTTCGATGAACAAAGTCTGGAAGTCAACAGGGAGCAGGGTCAATGACTACATTGTTTTATAATGCAACACAAGAGGTGGGATAGGAGAGTAGCACTTAAAGAACAACAAAACCTTCATAACCACAGTAATATGTCATACAGTATATGTGGCTCTCATGATGACAGGCTAGTTATACGCCCCTAAAGATATTAAGTAAAGCAAAGGTATTTAAAAAACCTTATGCACAATTTACAAGACATGACTTATGAAATTGGTACTGTGAACTAATCATGGATATGTACATTATAAAAATGGGTAAAATATAAATTTACTTTTACTAATTAAAAATTTAAAAATATTCAGGATCTTTTTTTATATTGGTCCCCAGTAACCCAACAGCACAACTCATTCATTCACTTTCTGAACCGCGGGGAGGCTGGTGCCTGTCTCAGCCAACTCTGGGCGAGGGCAGAGTACCCCCTGGACAGCTTGCCAGGCCATCGCAGGGCAGAAACATGGTGATGGCTATGCAGCTACTCTTGTCGAAAGTCAACAATGGTTCTCTTACATCCTCTCACCATAGACAGTGAGAGACAGGGCCAGCATTTGATAACCCATTTAGCTGCAGTAATTAATTTAAACTTAAATAAAATTAAGAATTATTTTTAAAATAAATAATATTCAAATTGAATAGCAGTAATAAATAATAAAATGATAACAATAATAATGATTTATAATTCACATCAAACACAACACAGTCTTACAAAAAAAGACAAATAAACAAACATACATAGTTGAAAATCCATAACATTAAAACCACCTACATATTATTGGGTAGGTCTTAAAAGTGTTGCAAAAATGGATTTAACCCATTGAGGCAGCAGTTATCAACACAATGGATGGATGGATGGACATACAAGCAGACAGAAGACTTTACTGAGGGAAATATGGTTGTCATAGCAGCAAAACAGACATAAATAATCCACATCAGGTAAAATTTAAGTATGTTTATATATATATATATATATATATCCAGAATACAAAATGCAAACCGTAAAGACAAATACCGGATCGGTCGAGGCCCGGGTTAACAACGACCACCATCAATCCTGTTAACCAACAGGTGCTGGTGGAAATTGGACTACTGTTGGTCGAAGAAAGAGAAGTGGAAGAAGGAGAGACGGGAGCCGTGTCCGTAGGCAGAGAGAGAAGAGGAAAAGCATGAGTCTAGAATTGAGAGTCGGGACTTTGAATGTTGGAACTATGGCAAGAACAGGTAGAGAGCTGGCTGACATGATGCAGAGGAGGAAGGTGGACATACTGTGTGTTCAGGAGACCAGGTGGAAAGGTAGCAAGGCTAGAAGCTTAGGAGCAGGGTTTAAGCTGTTTTATCATGGTGTGGATACAACAGTTTGGTTTCATGCCAAGAAAGAGCACCACAGATGCAGTGTTTGCCTTAAGGATGTTAATGGAGAAGTACAGAGAAGGTCAGAGGGAGCTGCATTGTGCCTTTGTGGATCTGGAGAAAGCATATGACAGGGTGCCGAGAGAAGAACTGTGGTATTGCATGAGGAAGTCTGGAGTGGCAGAGAAGTATGTCAGAGTGGTGCAGGACATGTATGAGAGATGTAAGACAGTGGTGAGGTGTGCTGTCGGTGTGACACAAGAGTTCAAGGTGGAGGTGGGACTGCATCAAGGGTCAGCTCTCAGCCCCTTCTTGTTTGCTATGGTGATGGACAGGCTGACAGATGAGGTTAGATGTTTGCAGATGACATTGTGATCTGTAGTGAGAGCAGAGAACAAGTGCAGGAAAATCTAGAGAGGTGGAGGTATGCCTTGGAAAGGAGGGGCATGAAGATTAGCCTCAGTAAGACAGAATACATGTGCATGAATGACAAGGACCCAAGAGGAACGGTGAGATTACAGGGAGCAGAGATAAGAAAGGTGGAGGATTTTATGTACTTAGGCTCAACAATCCAGAGCAATGGAGAGTGTGGAAAAGAGGTCAAGAAGCGTGTGCAGGCAGGTTGGAATGGTTGGAGAAAAGTGTCCGGTGTGATGTGTGACAGGAGGGTATAGGCAAGAATGAAAGGAAAAGTGTACAAGACGGTGTTGAGGCCAACGATGTTGTATGGGTTAGAAACAGTGGCCCTGGGGAAAAGACAGGAGGCAGAGTTGGAGGTAGCAGAGATGAAAATGTTGAGGTTCTCTTTGGGAGTAACGAAGATGGATAGGATTCGGAATGAGCACATCAGAGGGACAGCACATGTAAGACGTTTTGGAGACAAAGTCAGAGAGGCTAGATTGAGATGGTTTGGACATGTACAGAGGAGGGATAGTGAGTATATTGGTAATAGGATGCTGAGGCTGGAACTACCAGGCAAAAGGCCTAGAGGAAGACCAAAGAGACGATTCATGGATGTGGTGAAGGAGGACATGAAGGTCGTTGGTGTAAGAGAAGAAGATGCAAAGGATAGGGTGAGATGGAGGCAGATGATTCGCTGTGGCGACCCCTGAAGGGAAAAGCCGAAAGGAAAAGAAGGAGAAGATCATGGTGTGGATGGGAAGAGAAATGGAGTAGGAGTCATCTTGAAGGAGGGGTTTTCAGGAATATTCTAGAAGTGAAAAGAGTGTCAGACAGAGTGATGAGTTTCAAGTTAGAAATTGAAGGTGTGATGTTTAATATTGTTAGTGCTTATGCCCCACAGGCAGGATATGAGCTAGAAGAGAAGGAGAGATTCTGGAGTGAGTTAGATGAAGTGATGCAGAGTACCCCCAGAGGTGAAATAGTGGTCATTGGTGCACACTTCAGTAAACATGTTGGTGCAGGCAACAGAGGGGACGAGGAAATGATGGGCAGATTTGATATCCAGGACAGGAACACAAAAGGACAGGTGTTGATCGATTTTGCAAAAAAGGATGGAAATGGCCATGGTGAATACTTTCTTCCAGAAGAGACAGGAGCATAGGGTGACTTATAAAAGCAGAGGTAGGAGCACACAAGTAGATTACATCTTGTGTAGGTGAAATTTGAAGGAAGTCAGTGACTGCAAAGTAGTAGTGGGGGAGAGTGTTGCCAAACAGCATAGAATGGTGGTGTGCAGGATGATGCTGATGGTAAGAAAGGTGAAGAAAGCAAAGGTAGAGCAGAAGACAAAGTGGTGGAAGCTGAAAAAGGAAGTGTCGTGGTCAGGAAGTGCTTCCAGATGACTGGACAACTACAGCTAATGTGATCAGGGAGACAGGTAGGAGAACACTTGGTGTGTCATCTGGAAGGACAGTAGATAAGGAGACTTGGTGGAGGAATGAGGAAGTGCAGGAGTGTGTACAAAGGAAGAGGTTAGCTAAGAAGAAGTGGGTCATAGAGAGGACCGAAGAGAGTAAACAGGAGTACAGGGAGACACAGCGTAAGGCGAAGGTAGGGATGTCAAAGGCCAAACAGAGGGCCTATGATGACTTGTATGCTAGGTTGGACAGTCGGGAGGGAGAAAATGATTTATAAAGGTTGGCACAGCAGAGAAATAGAAATGGGAAGGACGTAGAACAAGTTAGAGTGATTAAGGACAGAGAGGGAAATGTATTGACTGATGATAGAAGTGTGCTGGGAAGATGGAAAGAGTACTCTGAAGAGCTGATAAATGAGGAAAATGAGAAAGAAAAAAAAGAATAGAAGAGGTCACTGTTGAGGACCAGGAAGTAGCAAAGATAAGTGAGGAGGGCATTAAAGAGGATGAAGAGTGGAAAGGCAGTTGGTCCTGATGACATATCGGTGGAGGTATGGAAGTGTCTAGGAAAGGTAGCAGTAGATTTTCTGACAAGAACATTCAACAAGGTCTTAGAGAGTGAGAGGATTCCAGAGGAATGGAGGAGAAGTGTGCTTGTGCCCATTTTTAAGAACAAGGGAGACATGCAAAGTTGTGGCATATTCAGAGGGACAAAGTTGATGAGCCATACAATGAAGTTATGGGAAAGAATAGTGGAAGCTAGACTCAGGGCAGAGGTCAGCATTTGTGAACAACAGTTTGTATATATATATATATATATATATATATATATATATATATATATATATATATATATATATATATATATATATATATACTGTATACACACACACACACACACACACACACACACACACACACACACACACACAAATGATTTTCTCCCTTCCTGGTTTGTTAAGTTTTTGCATATCTCTTACACCTAAATGTTTCAGATTGTAAAAAATGTAATATGAAACAAAAACAACAGAAATCAACAAAATGCAAATTTAAAATTATAGTTTTTATTATTAATGAAGAAAAAATCCAAACCTTCCTAATTCACCTACATTAACTTCGAGAATTGACAGTTCTCCTGCTGCATAATATACTGCACCCCATGGCAGATTCCTTTTTGAAGAGGTCACAACTTCAACCTGCTTTCCATATGCTCACTATACTAGTGTTTCTCACTATATTTCTCACTATATTTCTCAGCAACACCTGCACCACTCCCAGTCCAAGAAACAAAACCTTAAACCAGAATACACAACAGAGAACCATCAAAGCAAACAGAATCAAGAAATATGAACCAAGAAACAAGACAATTTTCCACAAGGCAACTGAAACAGAATGTTAGAATTCTTTACCAAATTTGTTGTCTGCTTTGTGAATATCAATTGTAAAGAGTGCTATACAAAGAAAACTGAAGTGAATTGAATATAACAAATAGAAATGATTAAATGTATCAGTAATTGACCTTGTTTAGATTATGGTTTACCAATAAATCTTACTGTAAAAATCTTACTGTCAAATTCCCGCATCTGATTCTACACTTTGAGTTCCGAGCAAAGCATGACTCAGGATTTAACAAGTTAAAGCTTTCAGTAAAAATTATTTTTCAAGTTTTGCTAATCCAACTGAGTAAACTGTTGCAATCACCAAAATGTTGTTTGATATTTTATTTGCTAATAAATATAATTAGCGCTTTATGTTCTAATGTTGATATGACTTGGAATGTCTTCCCTCGCCTCATCAGTATTTAAACAGGGCTGCTGTTGGGGAGCAGGTGTCGGAGGCTCAGCATTAGCATTTCCCATTCATGCTAATGGCTGAACCCTGTTCCCCCCATGAGGAGCTCTGCGCCTGCTTTCCTCTTCAGAACACAGTGCATGCTAATAAGAACACACTCTACAATTCCCACACTGTGTGTCTTGACTAATCTTGTTTTATCACCTTTGTTAACATATCCATGAACAACAGATTTAATCCAGGCAGAGATTACCGTAATGTGACTTCTGCTGGCCCAGATGGAGCCTGTAGCCAACAGTCTATAAACATTTGTATTCCCAGAGGTAAAACGGACAAAGTGGGATGAAGTGAAATGATATGGAGGTAACAGCAGGTTATGAACTAAGTTTGAATACGTGAGCACATAGATTATGGAGAAAGATCGACACATAGGCACCAGGGGGTGGAGTGGGCGTTCAAATAGGCAGTGGAAGGAAAAAGGAGATGAACAGATATTTGCAACGGAAGGAAAGAGAAGATAGAAACACATAGGGGTTTGAGCTTCTCTTCTGTGTGAGAAGTGAAACCTCTTTAGATAATTTTAATGCTGTTTTAAGCTGTGAGTCAGTGGATATGTGGAACGCGGGATGAAGCAAGACAGATGATTTTTCATCTATCTGCAGAATGAGATGGTGAATAATTCTGTCCATCCCTGGAGATTGCCTTCAATCATAGAGCATAAGGTGCCGTGCTGTAGTGCCGCATACACCAAGTAGTGAATTAGTTTCTGACATATTGCAGAACATGCTCTAATAAGTCATTGCACCTGCTTAATCATTTGAAGGCAAGTCAGAACTCACAATCTGAGGCTGGGCTTTGTGACAGCAAGGTCATCAGGTCAAAGGAAATACTGTACAAAGAAGGCAAAAAAGAATTTGCGAAACCATACAAGCATATTTAGGTCAGCATGCAGTCTTCCCATAGCTGTATAATTAATTCATTTATTTTTATTTTGATATACTTTATTAATTCTGCTAGAGAAATTCAACTTCTGCATTTAGAGGGAGCACACACATGTACACAGTAAACGCGCGCACACACACACACACACACACACAGACTGAGCAGAGGGTTGCCATACATGCAGTACATGGAGAGCAGTTGGGGGTGAGGTGCCTTACACAAGGACACTTCAGCTTTGAAAGTGGAGGAAGGGAAGGTGCCACTAACTCCCCCTATTGCTACATATTTTCACTGCTGATTCGGGATTTGAACCAGTGACCTTTGGTCTCAAATCCACTTCTCTAAACATTATGCCATGGCTGCCACAAAAAAGCTTACAGCACCTGATATTCCCAGTCAGTCTCCCATCTAAGTACTAACTAGGCCAAACCTTGCTTAGCTTCAGAACTCGGACAAGATGGGGCCTGAGGGTGGAATACCCGTAAGCAAAAACAGAACTCCATTGAGCTGGAATAAGATCTTGTATTCATTAACCCAATTCAAACTACACATACATGAAGAACTTTCACTGCAGTAAAAATTAGCTACAGGTAATAAAGATATTATTTAAAATAGCAAACATAACTACAGAAGTTGGCCATTTTGGTGATTTTCCTATTTCCTGTCTGTATTACGTACTAATGATAATAAGTGCAAGTCCGTGTGAACAACTCACCAGTTTTACTAGCAAACAAGGAAATGCAGGGTCTAATGTATGTGAATAATGTACAGTATTTACACGAATAATGCAGACTATTAGTATAAGAGGTATTGAAATGGGTCATATACAGTACATACGTAATACATACTATATGTAGGTTAAATCAATAGCATGAGTGCGTGAATTACATATGGCTGAGATAAAATTGATCACCATCAAAATTGATTAATTAAAATGTGGTTATAGTACACTTGGCACATTCAGTAGTCACTTCATAAAGAAGTACTGTACTACAAAATGTACTACATGTACTATAGACACGTTTTTTGGATGGCTAACCAGTGCATTTTAATTTTAATTGAATTCATTTTCTGAACCGCTTAATCTTAATTAGGGTCGCGGGGAGGCTGGCATTCATCTCAGCTGTCCATGGGTGAGGGCAGACAACACCCTGGACAGCTTGCCAGACCATTGCAGGGCAGAAACGTTGACGTCTATGCAGCTACTCTTAAAGAAAGTCAACAATAGTACTTTTACATGAACTTCTCAACACAGACAGTGAGCAACATGGTCGGCCTTTGATAACCCAGTTAGCTGCATTGGGGGGAGACAGTAGTGACAATCGGTTGACAGTGAGGCTCAAACCCCAACCTCGGGATTGGTAATCCAGCACCTCACCACTGTTCCACCACTTCCCATATTTTAATTTTACAATATTAAATGATAACTTCAACTAATTTCCATAATAATGACTCATTCGTTCTTTTTCTAACCCAGTCAAGTCTAATTAGGAGTGAAGGGAGGCTGACATCAGCCAACTTGGTGCAAAGTTGGGGTACATCCTATAATTACCTGACCACTGCAGGAACAACAAACAGACAGGCATGCATACTCACTCTCACATCTACGGGCGATTTGGAACAACCAATTAGCATACTGTGCATGTCTTTGAAATGTGGAAAGAAACTGGAGTACCCAGAGCAAACCAACACAATCACGGAAAGAACATACAAACTCCTCACTGGGCCTTCTTGCTGAGAGGAAGATATGCTAACCACTGTGCAAGATACAGCACAAATATTGATAATTACATGAAAGGCATATGTAGAACTTTTACTGTTGGTAAAGAACCATCAATAGATTCTGTATCTGCGTCTTAGCTTCCCCTGATTGTAGGGTCTTTTATAAAAAAATAAAAAAATTAATCACACTACAGTTCCATTTAGCATATCCCAGAAAGTGATTTGCTGCCCAAGGAATGCCCCCCATTACGTTCATGCTGCTCAGTGACATTCTGCTCACATAATCAAGGATGAGCGCTGTCTGTCTACCCAATCTAGCCCACAGTCCCAGTGGGAGAAGAGAATTGTAGCAGGAAACCTGCATGAATACTAATTCATCCTCTTGGCCTTAACAGCTTTAGCAAACCCATCTCATAGGAATTTGCTGAGCATGATGCCTCCCCATATTAATTACTGCATGGGCATGAGAGGGAAAAACATGGAGAGATCACAGGAAAACCTATAAGGAGGGACTTGCTGCTCCAACTTAAATGTGGTTAATTATAATTTGATTTTGTGCATTAGATACTGGGGCCCAGAGGTGTGGAGTGGTGCTGCCTGACATGATCTATGCAGAGAGAATCACCACTAACAGTTCGCATGGATCCACAGTTTTTCTCTGAAAACTTGTATTGTAAAAGTTGTTACTTAGGGTATAAAGCTTTTCAGGTGACACTGTTGCTCACTCACTCATTTGCCACTTAACCCCACGAGGGTTGCAAAGAGGCTAATATCTATCTCAGCTGAAACTGGGCGATGCTAGAGTACATCCTGAACAGCTTCCAGACTATCACAGGGATAACACACACACACACACACACACACACACACACACACACACACACACACACACACACACACACACACATACATCAAGGGTCAATTTAGAAGAGCCAATTAGCCTGACGTGGATGTCCTTGGACAGTGGGAGGACACCCACGCAAATACAGAGAGAAAATGCAAACTCTACACAGAAGTTCTTAAGCCCAAGACTTGAACCCAGGGACTTATTTCTGTGACATGGATGTGCTAACCATTATGGCACCATGCAGTCACAATACTGTTACAAGTTTCAATTGTCTAGTTTCAGGAAAACCTGTGCCGTGTAACCTGATTCCTATTTCTAGTTGATGAAAATGGAATTAGCCTCAAGGTTTAATATGCGGAGTCTTCTGAGATGCTTTAAAGTCCACTAGATTTTTTTGGTTTTGTTTGTTTGTTTTCTTTCTTTTTTTTTAATCAGCCACTATAGACTTCCTGTCAGTTCCGGCTGAATGAATTCCTGTCGTGTCCCAACAACAAGATATCTCTGCCAGCAGAAGTGCATCGAACTGGATTTATTTGTTTATTTGCACTATTCTGTAACGTATATAGGCTCTGGTAAAAATCCCATGAGTTAGTAGTTTATTTTTACCTAATTTATTATTATTTTAACCTTTTTCCCCCTTAATTGGGATTCTGGGGAAGCTGAAGACAGTGATTGCAGCCAATTTCAGGCGAAGGCAAGATACACACTGAATATTTATCCTCTTCAGATTCAGATATCCTGCCAGATGGGGAGAACATGCAAACTCCACACAGAAATGTCTGAGTTGAGAATCGAACCCAGGCCTTCTTGCCATGAGGCGGACATGCAAACCACTACATCACCATTCCGCCCATAATATAAATTATTCTCCAAAAATATTCTCTTTAATTTTGGTTAACACTTTTATTATTCTTTCTTCATCAGAATCTTCAGAATACTTTATTGATCCCAGAGGAAATTGGGTACATAGTTTCTCCCTATCAAGTAAGAATAAGATAAAAACAAAAGTCTCAATAGCAAAAAGTTACATGTATCTATATGTATACCAACAATCAAATGGAATTCACACACACACACACACACACACACACCCTGCATAAAATCACACACACATCGAAATTAATGTTACTAATGGCTATATAAACAGATACAGACTGAATTCTGTCAATGAGTAATATGTACAGTATTATCAGTATGATAAACAGTAGATAAGTATAGTGTAAAATTTAAATGTATAACCGTAGATGTTGTTGCTATACGGAGGTGTTGTGCAGCTTAACGGCCACAGATAGGAATGATTTTCTGTGTCGTTCAGTAGAGCATTTAGGTGGTATAACTCTCTCACTGAACCTACTCCTGTGACTAATCAGGAGGTTCTGAAGCAGGTATTACTCAGTATCGTCCTTATTTTGGACAACGTTCACCTCTCTGACACTACCATCAGAGGTTCCAGCTCCATCCCCACAACATTACTGGCCTCACGAATAAGCTTATTCAGTCTGTTTACATCAGCAACCCTCAGCCTGCTGCCCCAATAAGAACACCAGAGAGGAAACACTGGCCACAGCAGACTCATAAAACATTCTGTGCAGTGTCTGGCAGATGTTCAACAACCTTAGCCGCCTCAGAAAATAGAGACGGTGCTGCTGTTTTTTTTTTTTTTTTGTAAAGTGCAGTAGTGCTCTTAACTCAGTCCAGTTTATTGTTAATATGAGCTTTATGCACCAGTCAAGTGCCAACTCATTCATTCATTCATTTTCTGAAACGTTTAATCCTAATTAGGGTCGCGCGGAAGCTGGTGCCCATGTCAGCCGACTCTGGGCGAGGGCAGAGTACACCCTGGACAGCCAGCCAAGCCATTGCAGGACAGAAACACACTGACGGCTATGCAGCCTACTCTTGCTGAAAGCCAACAATGGTTCTTTAAAATGAACGTCTCACTATAGACAGTGAGCAACATGGCCGACCTTTGATAACCCAGTTGACTGCACTGGGGAAATTATCAACTCTATAAAATCAAACTTGCATGATATAGACCATCAGTATATAAGCATATGAACAAACTGAGTAGATGCAGCTTGTAAACAAAATTAATGATAAGGGAACCATGGTGGGGTAGTGGGTAGCATGAAGTTCCTGGATTCGAGTCCCAGGCTTGGGCATCTTTGGGCAAGTTTGGATGTACTGTACTCCCTCCGCCTCTGGGTACTCCAGTTTCCTCCCACAGTCCAAAGACATATACAGTAAGCTAATCGGCTGTTGAAACTTACCCCAGATGTGAATGGTTGTGTACATGTTGGTTCTGCAATGATCTGGTGAGCTGTTCAGGGTGTACCCCACCTTCGCCAAGTGTTGGCTGAGATTGGCTCTAGCCTCTTTGTGACTCTAATAGGATTGAGTGGTTTGGCAAATGAGTGAGCGTGTAAATGAGTGAGGATTTAAAATAACTAAGAGATTTAAAAAAAAAAAAAATTGTTGTTCAACAAAAATTTATCCATCACATCAAGTCAAATAAACTGACATGGCAAACTTTTCAGTGTCTGCATTTGTTTTGCAAAGGGATCTTTGTTGTTGTCTACCGAATCTTCCAAAAACCTCATAAAAGCTTGAATAGCAAAAAGCTGTGCTTTTGTATCTTCACTACACTCCTTCAGCGACACTGTCAGAGAAACCAGAGCTGCATGAATGAATATTTAATTAAGGCCCATTGAAACAGAAGATCAAATGACCTTGTTTTAAATCATTATTCCTTGGTAAAAATAAATAAATAAATAAATAAAAGTGGAGGGGGGAGAATGGATGGTACACACTTCAAACTTCAACTTGCCCAACAAGCGAGAATAAATTACATAAACATGCAATATGCAAATAGCACAATACTGTCATATCATTGTTAATAAGAGTGTTTAACTTACCTACTTGCTTTCATCTGGATCTTCCTTTCTTTGATTGAGCGAGTTGCCGCCGCTGAAGACTGAAATGGCTGGTTTTCATTGCAAAGGGATACAAAAGAGTTTATGCAGCAGGGACGCTAACAAATTAGAATTTAAATTTGTCCCAGATATCACACATTGTCATATGAGGCTCTGGAATATTTGTTATCCTTTCTTCTCACTGACCAAGTCTTCTATATACAGTACGTCAAGGCTGGACAAAATCTTGGATAATGTTGTAGAACTGGAACACAAACCACTGTCTGTCTTCCTTTTGGCTTTTTTCCCTTTTACTTGGGAGTCGCCACAGCGAATCATCTGATTCACACGTTTGATTTGGCAGAGGTTTTTACGTCGGATGCCCTTCCTGTCACAACCCTTTAGCAAGGGACAGAAACACGCTGACGACTTTGCAGCTACTCTTTACGAAAGTCAGCAATGGTTCTTTTACATGCCTCTCACCATAGACAGTGAGAGACATGGCCCGCCTTTGATAACCCAGTTAGCTGCACTGGGGGTGGAACACAAACCACTAAAGAACCAAATAAAGTGCTGTGGGGACACCGAGGATGGAAGTTTTTGGGAGTTTTTTGGCTCTGGCCAAACATCATGGCAGGAGCTATTGGAATAAGTGGTGTTTGTCTGTTGACTTTGGTACCCAGATGATAACTTAGGAACACTTGCATGGATTTTGATAAAATTTAGTATGCGGGTTTGTCTTACAGGTATCAGGACAGGGATTGGTGCATGCCAAAATCCAACTTAATTATTCAACCAGCTGGATTTAAATTTATTTAACATAACAGTTTGGTTTCCAGGCAATAACTTGAGAATGCTTGTTTCAGTCTTGGTGAAATTTAATATGTGGGTTTGTGCTACACGTAATTCACCTGGGATTGGTGCACACCAAAATCCTTGCATGATTAATGAGCCAGCTACACTTAATTTGTTTAACACAGGAAGATATAGATCAACTTTACAATACAACAATACGCATTACTGTGTGGTGGAAGATTTATATCCACACTATCTCTTTTAAAAATTGTATAAACTAATGTGAGCTAGGGGCAGTGGTGGTCTAGTGGTATAAGGTGTTGGATCGCTGATCCAAAGGTTGGGGGTTCGAGTCGCACTCTCCACAAGGTTGTCACTGTCCTCCCAGTGCAGCTAACTGGGTTATCAAAGGCCGGCCATGTCTCTCACTGTCTACGGTGTGAGGCATGTAAAAGAACCATTGATGACTTTCGACAAGAGTAGGCTGCAAAGCCGTTGGCGTGTTTCCGCCTTGCGATGGCCTGGAGAGCTGTCCAGGGTGTACTCTGCCCTCGCCCTGAGTTGGCTGGGATGGGCACCAGCCTCCCCGCAACCCTAATTAGGATGAAACGGTTACAGAAAAGAACTGATGATAATGCGAGCTACACGTTAATAAATGGTACAGTTCTTTTTAAATGTTATTGGGGTGGTACCATCATTTTTAACTGAAATAAATATATTTTACCTGAAAACACAAATATATGAATTAAGAAATTTAAAGCACATAAATAAAACAAATAATTTACTATCAGGTTTCGTAGAGTAATAGAGTCCAACACACCCAACAGTCAAAACATTCAGTGTAGTTGAAAGGGGCGTATTCAAAATAATAGCAGTGTGGAATTCAATTAGTGACATCATTCATTCTTTGAAAAACAGGTGCCAATTATTGCCCTTATTTAAGAAAGGCAGGCAGAAAATGCTGTATATGCTGGTTATAGAGCATTTCTCTCTGAAATTCTGAGGAAAATGGGTCGTTCCAGACATTATTCAAAACAGTGTACTTGATTAAAAAGTTAATTCGAGAGGGAAATATAAAGAAGTGCAGAAAATAGGCTGCTCAGATAAAATGATCACAAATGCTTTAAAATGGCAACCAAATGTGGTAGACATGGAAGAAAATGAAAAACCCCAATTCGAATGGATGGAAGAAGAGCCAAAATGGCAAGGACTCAGCCAACAATCAGCTTCAGGAACATCAAAGAAGGTCTAAAATTACCTGTGAGTCCTGTTAGAATTCGAAGACTCCTATGTGAAGCTGAGATATCGACAAGAAGCCCATACAAAGTCCTACTGTTGTAAAAAGATGTGCCTGAAGAGGTTACGATTTATCCAAGAGCACTTTGACTGGCCTAAAAAGAAAAGGTGCAATATTTTGTGGACTGATGACAGTAAAATTGTTATTTTGGGGTCTAGTGGCCCCCCAGACGACCCCAAACACTGAATTCAAGCCACAGTACTGTACAGTACACCGAGGAGACAGTGAATCATGGTGGCACAAGCATCATGATATGGGGATGGTTTCTCATACTATGGTGTCGGGCTAATTTATCACATCCCAGGGATCATGGATCAGTTTGAATACTCCAGAATACTTGAAGAGGTCGTGTTGCCTTATGCTGAAGCAGAAATGCCCTTGTAATGGGTTCCCACAAGATAACGACCCTAAACACACCCGTAAAGTGCAACAGCTTGGTTCCAGACTAACAGGATTGAGGTTATGGAGCCCCCAGCCTGATCCCCAGACCTTAATCCAACAGAAAACTTGTGGGTTGACATAACTGCAGCTTCTGATGCAAAACCAAGAATGTGCAACAGTTCTCAGAAACAGTGCTTATACAACTAAACATTAGTTCAAAGTCAATCCATTTTTTCAGTTTATACAGTGAATGGGTTTTACTTTTTCTTTATATTTTGATTTGGAATAGAATGTGTAATGTTGCCAAAGTATTTGTGTGGATGGAAATAATTGAGCTTTATTCACTTTTTAAACACACTACTATTATTTTGAACATAACTGTACGTACTACAAATACAAAAGATGCACCGCTGATGACCATTTAGCCACAAGGGATCGTTCACTCTGGGACCTTTTATTTTCTGAGAGAAAGTTGAAGATTTGCCCTTAAGAACAATTATCAATACACTTGTAGAAACATGTCATGATTTTTATAGTTCTAAGAAAAATGCTAAATTACACAGTTAATCAGAAAGGGCTCCAAGTAGAATTAATATGAAGCCCAGAACCCTTAATTATGCAGGAAAGTTAATTATACAGTGATATCATAAACACAAGACTTGCTGAGAGATATGTAAAATGGTTTTAATTTAAAACAAAATAAAGAGTAAAACAGATACCTAAATAGTTTTATATCTGTCGTACTGTTAATATGAGAGCATTAACATTACATGTACAGTATAATTGAATTGACATTGGGACAGCAGTACAGATAAATATAATTAAGCAAAACTATTCCAGTAATTAACAAAAGCCACAAGTATGCTGTTATAACGACATAATTGTGTATGGTGTATAACAATTATTCTCCAAAGGCCAGATGGATACCCATGAATAGTCTCAAGATGAAACACTGAGGCAGACTAGTCACTAATTGTTCCGCTATGGCTCTCAGTCGGATCCAGAAATGCAGGAGACGGTGTACAGTGCAACAAGAACGACTTATTTCGCTCAAGGGTAACACTGGAGACAACACAAACACTGGTGGTGACGGAGAGAAAATATGCAATAAAACACTGGTCACTAAGGTGCGGAAAACTGGCTAAGCACAGCAATAACCAGGGTCCAGAGAGAGAAACATGGGGTATCGACTGCATGATAAGGGACAATCTTATGGCACAGAGATGAACGTGCAGATTATCTTTATAGGGAGTAGATCTGTGGGGTGGAATCAGGTGTGTGCTGCTGCAATCAGTCTGAGTAGGTCAGCCACGCCCTTCAGCCAGAGCCTGCATTGCTGGCGAAAAAGCAGAGTTAGAGAATAGAGTCGCCAATTTCAAAGTCCCCCAGAACACATACCATAAGAACATAAGAGTACCCCCCCCCCCCAAGGGGCGCCACCTGGTGTCTGACTAGGCTTATCTGGGAACCTGCTGTAGAACTCGGACAGCAGGTCAGGGTCCAGAATTAGGGACCAATGGATCCACGAGTGTTCCTCGGGCCCGTACCCCTCCCAATCCACCAGGTAGTAGTAGCCACAACCCCGCCTGCAGCCATCGAGGACGTGGTTGACCGAATAAGCTGGGTGTAATCAACCAGGGGGATGGGGGGTATAAAGGGGGCTTTCCACCACGGGTTTCATCAGGTAGACATAGAAAACAGGCTGTACCTTGAGAGCCGCTGAGAGTTTCAGCTGGACGGCACTGGAGTTTATGATGATGTGAGGACCAATGTACTGTACTTGGGAGCCATTTTCTTGGCATCATCATGAAGAGGAAGGTCTCTGGAGGAGAGCGAAACGTGTTGCCTGCCCTTATAGACCGGTGCCGGTGTCCAGTGGTGATTCGCTAATTCCGGGCTGATGACTTCTCCAAGGCGGCATGAGCTTCCTTCCAGACCCAACGTGTTCTGCAGAATTGGGCATGGATTGAGGGGACAGCCACTTCGGTCTCCTGACTGAGGAACAGAGGCGGTTGGAAAACTTTCACCACCATGAAGGGGTACATACAAGTAGCAGTGCAGACCAGGGAGTTAAGACAGTTTTCGATCCATGGTAAGTGTGTGGACCAGAAGGCTAGGAGACTGAAGGCAATAACACAGGGAGGATTCTAGACCTTGATTAGCTCGTTCCACTTGACCATTAGATTGTGGGTGTTAGCCGGAAGTCAAGCTGCTGGAAACTCCTAGGGTGTCGCAAAACGTTTTTCATACCCTGGATGCGAACTGGGGGCCTCGGTCGGAAACAATGTCCTGGGGGAATCAACCGGAAAACGTTTTGGATCAGCAGGACAGCTATCCCCATGGCTGATGGGAGCTTGGGTAGGGGGATGAAATGGACCACCTTTGAGAAGCGGTTTAATATGGTCAGGATGACTGTGTTGCCTTCAGATGGGGTAACCCAGTAACAAAGTCAATGGCAATGTATGACTAGGGGTGATAAGGTATGGGCAAGGGTTGGAGGAGACCCGATGGCGCACGGTGGGACGACTTGTTTCGGGCACAGGCTGCGATGAACTCCCTGGTGTCAGCTGCTATGGTTGGACGAGAAAAAGGGTCCGGTGAACCCTGGGGTGGCAGGCCAATTTGGATGCATGTCCCCACTGGAGCACTGAAGTTCTAGCAGGCGGAGGAACATATAATCATCCCTGGGGACACCCTTTGGGTGTCCTGGACCAGGAGCTCTACCACCCACTGAGCAGCTCCTAGCACATAGGAAGCGGGCAGGATGGTTTCTGTGGCAGTGTCTTCCCCTGGTGAGTACTGCCGAGAGAGTGCGTCTGGTTTGGCATTGCAGGAGTCGGGACGGTACATGAGGGTAAAATTGAACCTCCCCAGGTAGAGGGACTATTGTATCTGCCAGGAGTTCAACCTCTTATGGAATGAAGTTATGACAGATTTTTGTGATCCCTCCAGACAATGAAGGAAAGCTCCTTCCAGCCAGTGCTGCCACTTTTGGAGCTCCAGGACCACTGCCAGCAGCTCACAGTTTCCCACGTTGTAATTTCGTTCTGCTGGGGTCAGGCGATGGGAGAAAAATGCTTATGGATATAATTTCTGGTCTGCAGGGGAGTGCTGGGAGAGGACAGCCCCCAGTCCTGAATCTGAGGAGTTCACCTCCACCACGAACTGCAATTTGGGGTCTGGGAAGATCAGTACAAGCATGCTGATGAATCTAGTTTTCAATTTGTCAAATACTGTCTGAGCCCTAGGGATCCATTTTAAGGGCGTCTAGAGTAATGTTAGCTGCTGAGGGGGCTGCTAGGCAGCTATAGTCCAATATGAACCTCCTGTAGAAGTTCGCAAATCCCAGAAACCATTGTAGCTGTTTGCACGTCGCTGCAACTGGCCACTCTGCCTCCGCTTTCACCTTATCTGGATCTGGTTTTAACACCCCTTTTCCTCGATGTAACCTAGAAAGGAAACTGTGGATACGTGAAACTCACATTTCTCAGTTTTACATGGTGAACATGCTCATCATGATCCTTGGAGAAGATCAGGATGTCATCTAGGTAAACAAACACGAATCGGTTCAGTATGCCTGAGACCGTCATTGACTACTGCTTGGAAAACCGCAGGGGTGTTAGTCAAACCGAAAGGCATCACCAGGTATTTAAAGTGCCCCGTGTGTGTGTGTGTTTAAAACCGGTTTTCCATTCGTCTCCCTCCCGAATCTGTACTAGGTGGTAAGCATTTCTTAAGTCTAATTTTGAGAAGACGGCAGTGTCATTGAGAGGGGTGAAGGCTCTTAGTGGGGAGTGTGGAACCGGGGAGCAACTCGATCGAGCAGTCATATGGCCGGTGTAGTGGCAGCGAAAGGGCTTCCTTATTGAACGTCTCTTATACCCCCATTTCACTGGAGCGCAGCAGACTCGCGGAAGCAAAACCGTAGTCATCCTCCAACGTTCCTCAGTCATTACAACATCTTCCGTGTCCTTCCGTACAATTCCGAAAGTATCCCTCTTCTTCCATCAGGCCAAAATTTTCCATGAACCTGCTTTTGAACATGTTCAAAAGCATGTTCACAAAAAAATTTTACGACAGTGTTCCCTGACGTTCCGCAGTCCTTCCACAAACATTCTGTCCTTTCCGCAAACATTCAATGATCGTTCCTTTTATTCCACAAGTCTTCCGTGAACGTTCCACGACCATTCCTCCTTCTTCTGGGTGATTAAGAGCAACGACAGAACGTTTGCATTCGTCTTCGGAAACCCACGGAATACTCTCGAAAGACGAGGAATACACATGAAACAATAGAGAAACAATGCTTAATCTAAGCAGAACGTTTGCGGAACAATGGTGGAACGTTTGAGGAATGGTCTTGGAAAGCACGGAAGACTATCTGAACACTCATGGAACTCGCTTCAAATATAAATACAGGCACGCAAGACAAAGAGCCATTCATTTCCATTCATCCATCAAGAGAGACGCCGCAATGCCTAAATAGAAGAAGAAGACATCAACCAAGAGGCCATTTGATGTTTCTTTATTTTCGAGTATTCAAGTTCAGTCTTTGTTTTTTTCTTTTCTTATGTTCCTGTAATAAAGTTTTAAAGTTATAATCACCGTTGTTTGGCCTTGTGTGCACGGTTTTTAGTCTGGAAGGATTTATTGATTTCCAAATAAAATAAGCATATATACATTATTGATAAAATATATACATATAGTACTTTACTAAATATCTTGAAAATTAGAAACATATAGTACATTCTAAACATCTTGTACATAATAAACATTTAGTACATTAAACATATTGTAAATTATTTACATATACTACTACAAACATGTTAAATTTTACATTTATTGTATAAATACAGTATTAACAAATTATAAACATAGAGTACTTTTGAGCATCTTGTAAATTATAAACACATTTTGAAATTTATTAAAAGTTATAAACAAGTACATTATAAACAGATTTTAAATTACAAACATATTGACATTGATATTAAAAATTAAAAATAAACTTTAATACAGAAAAGAGTCAAGAACAAAACACAATTATATCAACAACAACAGAAAACAGCATATTACATTGTAGTTCAATTAAAAAAATGACCCATAGTCCATTGTCATACCTTCTTCTGGCTGTTGGCATATGGCTACCAAGAGACTTCCAACCTCACTGTTCAAGTAGAGCTTCAGGTACTCTCTCTGTCTCTTGGCCTCTACAGTGTCTCTATTGGGACCCACCACATGTTCCAGGTCATGCATATTTGCAGTTTCACACCACTGTCCTGGAATAATGTTGTGTTCGTCGTCTTCTAGGTCCAAAGCTGTATCCTGGGTGACAGTGTATTGCATCCTCATGATGTTGTGAAGACAGACAGCAGCTTCAACCATAAGTCTGACTACATCTGGTCCTTGTTGCAGTGTAGACAGCAGGAACTGTCATCAGTTGGCCAAAATGCCAAACGCACATACCCTGCAGTTGTAGGCCAGCGTAGGATACTTGCCGCCCGAGGCCAGATGACGCAAGGTGACAGCTAGTTTCAGACCAGGACTGAGTGCGCTTCTGAAGTTAGTGTTCTTCTTGGTCAGTCGAGGAACCAAAGCCATCAGCAACTCGTCGAACAGTTCAGGTGGGACCCGGAGATAGTTGAAGAAGGACTGCTAGTCTTCGATACGGAGCTCCTCCATGAGGTTGTCATAATTCCCAAGGCCAATTCTTCTTTCCACCCTCAGCCATGGACGTACCCAGAAGCGTTTGGGTATGTATCTTCTTTTTTTTGGTTGTATTCTGTGGTTGTGTCGTTGCATCTTCTTCTTCTTGTATTGGTGAAGCAACAGCAGCACGTGGAGCAGTTCCATGTCAGCCATTTCTCTACGCTTGTCCGTTTTTGGAGAGCTTCTTGGTGTTTTTAGCATGGAGTCGATTGGCAGAATGGCCTTCTGTGGTGGAATCTGCGTATTTATAGGCGGAATCCGGAGCAAATCCTTTGATCGTTGCCAATTTTTCTACATTGCAACATGGTCACGCTGGCTATTGCTCAGTCATTCCTCAGTCAATCTGTGTTGAACGTGAACGTTCCGCCTTCATTCCACCTGTTCCGGAATCATTCCGTGGGTCTTCCTTCTAAAAAGGAGTAGTGCCGCGGTTGTTACGCAAACGTTCCGTCCTTTCCGTGAATGTTCCATGAATTATCCGAAGGTCTTGCTTTGCTGTCCGCACTGTTTCCGAAGGTGATCTGAGTGCTTTTAGGCATGTATTCTGACATTGTACCACAGTCTTTCCAAATCTGGGGTATGGGTTACAATCGCTAATGCCCAAGCCGAGGCTTGATCAGTGAGCAAGCTCATAATGTCTAATGTCTTTGCTTGGTCTACGGCATACGTGAGCGGCTGTTGACTGAAGACGAGTGAGCACTGGTGGAGGAACTGAGCGCATGTTCGCATCATACCGGAATACAGCGCTGGTATGGGGATGTGCAGCTCACAGGGCGTGGCGAGCATGGCTGGTGCTGCTACTGGCATGGAAGGTGGAGGGTCGGTGGGAGGGGTCTGGGTGGCAATGGAACCCATCCTTTCGCGAGCTGAGCCACGCCGGTTGTCAATCATTGAAGGTTATCCAATAGATTCTTTCCGTGTGACGTCACACTTTAGTGCCATGTGCAAACACCGCCATTGCAGAGGGAACACCATTATGGTCAAGCAATTAGGCTTCGTATAATGTCAATAGGTTCCTTTTATTTGCGCCTCAATAAATCATTCCAGACTAAAACCATGCACACAAGTCCAAACCACAGTGATTCTCACTTTCAAACTTTATTTTTTCTGTTTTCCTGTTGATGCAATAAAGTGAATGAACTGGAATAATTTATAGTGGAGGTGACTTCCTTGAGTGTTCCGCAAGTCTTCCGTGTTATCCGCAATCATTCGGCAATCGTTTCGGATGTATTCCGTGTGGATTCTGTGGCCGCTTTGACCACCCGGAAGAAGGAGGAATGTTCGCGGAACGTTCACGAAAGACTTCCGGAATAAAAGGAACGATTACGGAATGTTTGCAGAAAGGATGGAACATTTGCAGAAGGACTGTGGAACGTGAAGGAACACTGTCGGAAAATTTTTCCGTGAACGTGCTTTTGAACATGTTCAAAAATACGTTCGCAGAAGATTTTTGCCTGACGAAAGAGGAGGAATACCTTCGGAATTGTACGGAAGGACACAGAAGATGATGGAATGACTGAGGAACGTTGAAGGATGAGTATGGTTTTGTTTCTGCGAGTCTGCCATGCTCCAGTGAAATGGGGGCATTAAATGGTTATTTAACATCTTGTTGAATGTCTACGACTTCAAGATGAGAGCGTCTGGTCAACGGTTAGATACTGTTTTTGTCTACCACTTGGATTCATGCATAGTCCCATGTTTGATAGGATGTTAACGTCCATTATCCCAAGAAAGCAAACCAATTAAATCATGCCACTACATACTAAATTCCCTTTAAACCAGTTATACAACTAGAAATGCGTCCTTGTCACAGAACACTTGGGTGTATCCACCACGTGGTCGACATCACACTTAGTGCACACTTTTTAATTCAAATGTGGAAATCAGGTAAAAAAAAATATGGGCATACCTGTTATAAATTTAATATATCTGTTTTTTACCTGACCAGGTGCATATTTCATCTGATCCCTGGAACCGGGAAATTAGGTCAGGGAGACCCAGTTTCAGAAGGTTTGAAGACCTTGACACCATAACAGCTACGAACTGGAAACTGATCCGACCAAAAACTCCACCCTTGAGAGCACTGTTCTCCAGACCTGTTCCTGAAGCTCTACCTTCCTGCAGGTTTTATCTCCAGCCTGAATAATGCACAACCAAGGAACTGATATTACCTTGAAAATGTTCTTGAATGGGTCAAAGGGGTGTGTTAGATTTTGGTTAGCGATAAAACCTGCAGGATAGTACATTTATAGCAACAGGGTTGTAGATCACTGCTCCAGAGAGTTGAGCATTTTTTTATTTAATCAACTTGTTATCTTGAAAAAGTAGGCCAAATAAATTGTATCAATTTTAAAAATAAATAAAAATAAATTTCATTGCCAGAATCATAATTTAGCCTGGTTTTCAACTGTTCCGTGGAGGAAGGTTATAGCAAATGAAGACGAAACTGCTTAGAGGGAAAGGTATATTGAAAACAGCTTATTGTATTTTCAGTATTCAGCAAAATGTTACTCTCACCCAGTGCCATCTTTCAGCACATAAGTATCTGTTGACATGAGCCTTAACTAGGAATTTATGTGAGCAGAGCTTTTATTTTTGCCAAACTCAGTGATGCTGCAGATTTTGGTATGTGTAGCACTCGGGTCAACGCTACCTTTAGCCATTACTGCTAATGAGTGTGTTCTACGAGCAGGTTCTGCATCATAAAGTCCTCTAAAAACTGAATCCTATTGATAGACTGAATGCCAGTGATTGTACATTATTGCTCAATTCTAAGCCTATGCACATGGTAATTATTTTAACTTTAGACCAAATTAACTTCAAGGCAAAAGAATTGAAAACAGGCAACATATCCAAGTCACAGGTGATGCATACTGATGGTAGTCGAAACTCTTCAGGATACCAAGATGTGCTAACTTTAGCGCCTACTGTTACTTTAGGTACATTAAAATAGGCGCTATTATCATCAGCTGCCAGAGGTATTTTTATAAAAGAAAAAAAAAAAACCCAAAAAAAACACCACCTCTTATATACATATGACACTTCTTTAACTTTTGGCTGCTCCCTTCAGGGGTCGCCACAGCAAATCATCTGCCTCCATCTCACCCGGTCCTCTGCATCTTCTTTTTTGACTCCGATCTTCATGTCTTCCTTCACCACGTCCATAAATCTCTTCTTTGGTCTTCCTCGAGGCCTTCTGCCTGGTAGTTCCAACCTCAGCATCCTACTGCCAATATACTCACTATACCTCCTCTGTACATGTCCAAACCATCTCAATCTAGCCTCTCTGACTTTGTCTCCAAAACATCTTACATGGGCTGTCCCTCTGATATACTCATTTCTGATCCTATCCATCCTCGTTACTCCCAGAGAGAACCTCAACATTTTCATCTCTGCTACCTCCAGCTCTGCCTCCTGTCTTTTCCTCAGCGCCACTGTTTCTAAGCCATACATCGCTGGCCTCACCACCGTCTTGTACACTTTTCCTTTCATTCTTGCTGACACTGTCCTATCGCACATCACACCGGATACTTTTCTCCAACCATTCCAGCCTGCCTGCACACGCTTCTTCAGCTCTTTTCCACACTCTCCATTGCTCTGGATTGTTGAGCCCAAGTACTTAAAATCCTCCACCTTCGTTATCTCTGTTCCCTGTAACATCACTGTTCCTCCTGGGTCCTTCTCATTCACACACATGTATTCTGATTTTCTGAGGCTAACCTTCATTCCTCTCCTTTCCAGGGCATACCTCCACCTCTCTAGATTTTCCTCCACTTGTTCTCTGCTCTCACTACAGATCACAATGTCATCTGCAAACATTATACTCCATGGAGATTCTTGTCTAACCTCGTCTGTCAGCCTGGCCATCATCATAGCAAACAAGAAGGGGCTCAGAGCTGACCCTTGATGCAGTCCCACCTCCACCTTGAATTTGTCGGTCATGCCGACAGCACACCTCACCACTGTCCTACATCTCTCATACATGTCCTGCACCACTCTAACATACTTCTCTGCCACTCCAGACTTCCTCATGCAATACCACAGTTCTTCTCTTGGCACCCTGTCATATGCTTTTTCCAGATCCACAAAGGCACAATGCAGTTCACTCTGACCTTCTCTGTACTTCTCTATTAACATCCTCAAAGCAAACATTGCATCGGTGGTGCTCTTTCTTGGCATGAAACCAAACTGTTGTTCACAAATGCTGACCTCTGCCCTTAGTCTAGTTTCCACTATTCTTTCCCATAACTTCATCGTATGGCTCATCAACTTTATTCCTCTGTAGTTGCCGGAACTCTGCACGTCTCCCTTGTTCTTAAAAATGGGCACCAGCACACTTCTCCTCCACTCCTCTGGCATCTGCTCACTCTCTAGGACCTTGTTGAATGTTCATGTCAGAAAATCTACTGCTACCTCTCCTAGACACTTCCACACCTCCACAGGTATATCAACAGGACCAACTGGCTTTCCATTCATCATCCTCTTCAATGCCCTCCTCACTTCACCCTGACTGATCTTTGCTACATCCTGCTCCTCAATGGTCACCTCTTCTACACTTTTCTCTCTCTCATTTTCCTCATTCATCAGCTCTTCAAAGTACTCTTTCCATCTTCCCAGCACACTTCTATCATCAGTCAATACATTTCCCTCTCTGTCCTTTATCAATCTAATTTGCTGCACATCCTTCCCATCTCTATCTCTTTGCTGTGCCAACCTGTAGAGATCATTTTCTCCCTGCTTACTGTCCATGTATCATACAAGTCATCATACGCCCTCTGTTTGGCCTTAGCCACTGCTACTTTCGCCTTACGCGGTGTCTCCCTGTACTCTCTTCGGTCATCTCAATGTCCCACTTCTTAGCTAACCTCTTCCTTTGTACACACTCCTGCACTTCCTCATTCCACCACCAAGTCTCCTTATCTACTTTCCTTCCAGAGGACACACCAAGTACTCTCCTACCTGTGTCCTGATCACATTTGCTGTGGTTGTCCAGTCATTTGGAAGCACTTCCTGGCCACCCAAAGCCTGTTTTAACTCCTCTTTGAAGACAACACGACACTCTTCCTTTTTCAACTTCCACCACTTTGTCTTCTGCTCTGCCTTTGCCTTATTCACCTTCCTCACCATCAGCGTCAGCCTGCATACTGCCATCCTATGCTGTTTGGCAACACTCTCACCCACTACTACTTTTCAGTCATTGACTTCCTTCAAATTACATCACCTACACAAGATGTAGTCTACCTGTGTGCTCATACCTCTGCTTTTATAAGTCACCCTATGCTCCTGTTTCTTCTGGAAGAAAGTATTCACCACAGTCATTTCCATCCTTTTTGCAAAAGCGATCAACATCTGTCCTTCTGTGTTCCTGTCCTGAATACCAAACCTGCCCATCACTTCCTCGTCCCCTCTGTTGCCTGCACCGACATGTCCATTGAAGTGTGCACCAATGACCACTCTTTCACCTCTGGGGGTACTCTGCATCACTTCATCTAACTCACATCTCTCCTTCTCTTTTAGCTCACATCCTGCCTTTGGGGCATAACCACTAACAACATTGAGTATCACACCTTCAATTTCTAACTTGAGACTCATCACTCTGTCTGACACTCTTTTCACTTCTAAAACATTCCTGACAAACCCCTCCTTCAAGATGACTCCTACTCCATTTCTCTTCCCATCCACAAGATGATAAAACAGCTTAAACCCTGCTCCTAAGCTTTTAGCTTTGCTGCCTTTCCACCTGGTCTCCTGAACACACAGTATGTCCACCTTCCTCCTCTGCATCATGTCAGCCAGCTCTCTACCTTTCCTTTGCATAGTTCCAACAGTCAAAGTCCCTACTTTCAGTCCTAGACTCATGCCTTTCCTCTTCTCTCTCTGCCTACGGACAAGTCTCCCGCCTCTCCTTCTTCGACGTCTTCGACCAACAGTAGTCCAATTTCCATCAGCACCCTGTTGATTGACAGCACTGATGGCGGTCGTTGTTAACCTGGGCCTCGACCAATCCGGTATGGGGGTAATACTTCTGATTTGCATCATAAAAGTTTGGCATTGGTTTTACGTCGGATGCCCTTCCTGACACAACCCTCTGCATTTCTCCGGGCTTGGGACCGGCATAAGTGGGAGAGACACTGGTTAGTGCCCACCCCGCCTCATAGCTGCATTTATCCACATATGACACTGTTGGATTAGATCAGCTCATTCATTCATTTCCGAACCACTTAATCCTAATTAGGGTCACGGGGAAGCTGGTGCTCATCACAGCCGACTCGAGGGCAGAGTACAACCTGGTCAGCCATCAGGCCATTGCAGGGTGGCTAGATTGGTTGTTATCAGTTAAAATATACTTCAACATGAACTTTATTAGTACATTAGTTTTTTAAAAAGTACATGTGAAGAAATCAACAAACAACTGACAATTTAGCAAATACTGGTCAGCACATTTATATAATTTAATAATTTATCTAAATGCTTTTTAAAACAATTAAAAATATACATTCTACATTAGATTTTATTTTAATGTACTTCCACAAAGAATTGTTTTCAACCGGAGAGAGAAGACCAAGACTAGATTAAGGACTGAATCCCTAAAGCATGTAAAATATCATCTATAACTTTATCCCAAAGGTGAAATGTACGTTCATATTTAGTTCAAGGTAAAATATTCAATGCTGACAGGAATAGCACATCATTAAGCCATCTGATTTTGTTCTTGTGGCACCACAAAATATAGAGAGCATTTGTTTCTATATTCAGATGAGTGCAGCACATTTTGTCCTTCTAAATGGGCCATAGGTACTTGAGAGAGTTCAAAGGTATTTCAGCAGCATCCAGAGAGGCCATTGTGCTGTAGCTTTTCACAGGAGTTGACTCACAACATTCCACTCCAGCTCTGATGCTAAAATGTGCTGAGATGCTCACAGTGTACTGATATATGAAATGCAAAATATTCATCACAGAGAAAAGGAATCACTTTTAAAACCAAGTTTAATCTATTTTGACCAGGCACAAGTGTTATTCAGGTAGAGACACAAGCAGGGTTAACACCACACTGTTCGAAAAACTCTCCACATTTTTTGCCCATAGTAAAGAGGGTCCCTTCCTTGTTTTCATGATCTGTTAATTTTCCTCAATAAAGGACGTGTTTTTTATTTTACTAAAATTTAAGTTTCAGTTTAGAGTCAGGTGAAAAACAATTGTGATAGTATGATTTCTTGGTATAAACAAAACCTAATCGTAAAAATCAAAGTCACTGTTATTAGTGTTGAGGGAGGAAGGACGCAAGGCCATTTCAATGTCAGAGTTGGTGTCATCTGAATCGCCCCAAAAAGCTGAAAACAAAAACAGAAAAATATGTAAAATTTATTAACAAAATATTTGTATGAACATGCAGCAGTAATACACTTCTGTTTATTAGCTTTTAGTCCCTTAGTAATTATTAGTGGGGATATATATATATATATATATATATATCAGTAAAAATAAAAGGACAGGACAAAGACTTTCTATTTAAAACTTCATTTTCACTACAGATCTGTTTCAAGGGGTGGCGAAACCATCCTCTCTCTTCAGGTGATTACAGAAGAATCCAGAAGAATAAATATATATATACACACACACATACATGCATACATACATACATACATACAGTGAACCTTCACTTTTCGCAGTTAATGGGGAACGAGACCCTCCTCGAACGCCGAATTTCCACGAAATACCCCCTTGACTGACGTATACGTGCATGTGTATATAATAGTAATAAATACATATTCAAATGCTATAAATGCTTATAATAACAATTAAACATTCAAAAATAATGCATGAGACATAAATACACACAGATACGCGTGCTCACACACACACACACACACAGACACACACACACAGATATGCGTGTGCACACTGAGATGTGCACCTCACAAAAATGTAAGTACAGGGATCCCTACTTCACGCTTCAATTCATGCGGCCTCAGTGCATCGCGTTTTTTTATTTTTAAATATTCATTGAATAAAAAAAAAAAATGAGGAAATTAAGAAAGGATGGGGGGAAAGTTAAGGAAAATGCCACAAAACAAGGCCAATTATGCAAAAAAAAAAAAAACCTGAACCACCACAAAGCAAAAAACAACCTAAAGTCTTTAATCAAAACTAGTTACAGGGTTGTGAGGTGCGCATCTGAGTGCGTCTGTATGTACAGTGGTACCTTAGCTTACAATAGTCCCAGCAAAAGAAAAATTTCAGGTTACGAAAAACATTTTCCAAAATTTATACAAAACAAGTTCTCCTTACGAAACGCGCCATTCAAACATTCAAACGCGCCATTCAAACATTAAAACAATGCACGAGCTGCTCTCCCATTGACTATCTTCCAACATCCCACCCCGATGGCCACCCATTAGCTAGGAGGGATGACGCAGCTCCCTCCCACTGCCTTTTTCCCAAAATACCGCCCCACTGGCCTCCCATTGGCTATCTCCCAACATCCCACCCCACTGGCCTCCCATTGGCTAGAAGGGATGACGCATCTCCCTAGAGCAGCAGCTTGTTCATGAGTTTTTCGAGTGTGCTCATTCCAACTATTTTTTGTCTCAGGCTTGCATAATTTGTGAGATTATAACTCTGCTAAGAAGACATGGTCAACACGATGTAAGTACCTTAAAATGTATGTAGTATTGGAGGCCTTGGAACGAAACACGCATTTTATATGTAAAATGTGGTTTTACTTACGAAAAATCCATTTTACGAAAAAGGCTTTGGAACGGATTAATTTCATAAGGTGAGGTACCACTCTATTTATATTTTATTTACATGTTACGAATTTTTTATAATGTTGAATTGTTATTATAAGCATTTATAGCATTGAATGAGTATTTATTGACATTATATACACATACACATGTACATGTAAGTCAGTGGGGGGGGGGGGGTGAGAGATCCTACGAGAGATCCTACTTCGTGGATTTTGATGGTTGCATGGGAATCTCGGCCCCAATTAACTGTGGAAGGTGAGGGATCCCTGTAGTTTTGCTGGGTTGTTTGGGTTTTTTTTTTCTTGCATAATTGGCCTTGTTTTGCATTTTCCTTAACTTTTAATCTCCCAACATCCCGCCCCACTGGCCTCCCATTGGCGAGGAGGGATGACGCAGCTCCCTCCCACTGGCTATTATGGAGCTGCATCTCCCATAATGCTTTTTCGTGTAAAGGACAGAGTTACTGTTGCTTCATGCTTTATTCCTTGACTCAGGCTTTTAACCTTCCATAAACATTTGTGAGATTATAACTCTGCTAAGAAGACATGGTCAACACACGCGTGCACACACACACGCGCGCATGTGAGTTCCGGTGCGAGTGAAAAGGAGAAACAGGCTCGTGGCATGCGGTTGAGTGATATTACAATGGAATATGGCCAAACGTGTCGACCATCGGTATGATGTTGAAGCAGAAGGAGGTCTTGAAAGGTATGCTTTTATGATTTTTAATGGGTTTAGGGGTAGTATTGGGAGCCTTGGAACGAATCTCGTTTTACATGTAAAACGCGGTTCAATTTACAAAAAATCCGGATTTAGAAAAAGGCTCTGGAATGGATTAACTTCGTAAGGTGAGGTACCACTATTTATATATATATATATATATATATATATATATATATATATATATATATATATATATATACACACACACACACACACACACACACACACACACAGGATTCATAATGCATGAGATGACCTTTTAACCACAGTCGGCCCCCAACTTACGAATTCCCCTGTGTACAAAATCCCCGGTTACGAAAACCATTTTCCTGAGTTTCTGTCCCCGCGATACAAAATAACACCCTCTTACGAAAAGAAGTTCAAAAGTCAAACGCGCCAATCAAAATTTCACACGACGTGCGAGTTGCTCTGTCATTGGCTGTCTCTCAACAACCCGCCCCGCTGGCCTCCCAGATAGCGACAGAAGGAAGCTTCATTCTTTCGTTTTTAGTTTAGTTTTTAAGTTGTTTTAATTCAGTAAATGTTTAATAAATGTGGGTGCATTTGAGCTCATCTGGAATTCCGATCCCTCAAGGAATAAAATTAAAGTTGAGTTTGTCAAGCAGGGAATGCGCTTTGAATTCACGTTTTGTGGGCGTGGCCCACAGCGCGCACGAGAAAAAGAGAGAGAGAGAGAGAGAGAGAGAGAGGTGTGTGTGTGTGTGTGTGTTCATAAAAAATGTTTAATAATGGTTTAATTAATAAATATGTTAAAATGGTTTAATATGTTAAAATGTTTAAATGGTTTAATAAATAATTTTCTTTTACTTTTAACACAGATTTCCTACAAAATTGGTGTACTTTTATCATTTTTAAAGGGTTTATGGGGTTTCTCAAGTCCAAAGACTCTAGCCTTGGAACGAATTAGGCGTTTAACATGTAAGATGCAACCCCTACTTACGAAATCCCCCCCTATACGAAAAGGGCTCTGGAACGGATATATTTCGTAAGTTGGGGGCCGACTATATATATATATATATATATATATATATATATATATATATACATATATACATATATACATATATACATATATATATATATATATATATATATACACACACACACACACACACACACACACACACACACTCATGCCCATGCCTCGGTTTTACGGACTTCGCTTCAACGGATATCGGATGCAACGGACAAAATCTGTAGCTTCCGACTAGTCCGGATCGTCCGGACGTGGGCCGTTTTTTCCGAAAGTGATCGCCAGATGACCAGAGGTCGCATTGTTTACATCTGTGTAGCAACGCGTGTAGCTGTTTGGTCCGTGTATTTCGACATTTTTTGCCCCTTTTTTGGTCTGTAGTTTGTGAAATATTCTACAACATGGCCCCTGTACAACCTGTAGAAAACCTGTAGTACAGGGGGTCGGGAACATTTTGACTTAAAGAGCCAAAAAAAAAAAGACATATTTTAAAATCTAATCCTTGTTCGGCCCCTTCCCGCCTGGGCTTCTTGTCCGCTGGGGTGCTGCTCGCACCGAGTTGCCTACCATAGCATGTTGGCTCTGCTAGCTGCATCCCGGCTAACAAGCCCAGTTGAGCATGCTTAGTTATACACGCCCGAAGATACTCCGATCTTATAGCTGTATAGTGCAAAACATGAACAAACAAAACAACAAATAAAATAAATTAAAACGAACCATAGCATGCTAACTGTGCTAATAGCATGCTAGCTGTGCTAATTGCATGCTAGCTCTGCTTAGTAATACACGCCCGAAGATACTCCGATCTTATAGCTGTACCGGTCGTAGACGAGCATAGTGCAAATCATGAACAAAACAAAACAACAAATAAAACAAATTAAAACGAACCGTAGCATGCTAGCTCTGCTAATCGCATGCTAGCTGTGCTAATAGCATGCTAGCGGTGCTTAGTAATACACGCCCGAAGATACTCCGATCTTATAGCTGTACCGGTCGTAGACGAGCATAGTGCAAAACACAAACAAATGAAACAACAAATAAAACAAATTAAAACGAACAAAGGAAAAATTTTTCTGGGAGAACTCCGCGACATCGCCCTCTGGGCAGCGCCATCTTGGAGACGTCACTCCAACTTCAATGTAAAAGGACATGAAGAGTACTGTAATAAAGTTTATCCTTTTGGTATCGCTTGTTATAAACATGCTACAGAACATAAAATCTCACACAGAAACATGAACTTAGGTACTGTACTGGAATAATTGAAAAAGATTTTAATACAACAGTTCAGAGAAAGGAGAAAGTCTTATTTCTTCAGAAAAGACATCCAGCGTTTTCTATCACTTAGCCAGACAAATTAAAACGAACCGTAGCATGCTAGCATATCATTATCATATCATTATCATAGAGTTTAACTGGTAATTAAAACACACATAAAGAGTTGGTTGCTCAGCAGTCAGCGAATACTCAAACCGTGGGTGCAAAACCGCGAATAGTCAAGGGCATACTGTGTGTGTATGTGTATATTATATATATATATATATATATATATATATATATATATATATATATATATACACACACACACACACACACACACACACAGTATGCCCTTGACTGTTGGGGGTTCGAGTCCCACTCTCCACAAGGTTGTCACTGCCCCCCCCCGCCCCCCCCAGTGCAGCTAACTGGGTTATCAAAGGCCGGCCATGTCTCTCACTGTCTATGGTGAGAGGCATGTAAAAGAACCATTGCCGAGTAAAAGGGAAAAAGCCGAAAAGTAGACAGACATACATACAGACATACACACACACACACACACACACACACACACACACATTTATATATATTCTTTTCTTTTCGGCTTTTTCCCGTTCTCGAGAGTCGCCACAGCAAATCATTCAATACGCACATTTGATTTGGCATGGGTTTTTACGCCGGATAACCTTCCTGTCATAACCCTTCAGCATGGGACAGAAACACGCTGACGGCTTTGCAGCCTACTCTTTACGAAAGTCAGCAATGGTTCTTTTACTTTTAATCTTCATCTCCATAAAGCTTTTCAGCAGATGGAAGCATGAAGTGCTCCAAAATCTCCTGCTAGCTAGCTGCATTGACCCTGCCCTTGATAAAACATAGTGGACCAACACCAGCAGCTGACATGGCACCCCAGACCATCACTGACTGTGGGGACTTGACACTGGACTTCAGGCATTTTGGCATTTCCTTCTCCCCAGTCTTCCCCCAGACTCTGGCGCCTTGATTTCTGAATGACATGCAAAGTTTGCTTTCATCCGAAAAAAGTACTTTGGACCACTGAGCAACAGTCCAGTGCTGCTTTTCTGTAGCCCAGGTCAGGCGCTTCTGCCGCTGTTTCTGGTTCAAAAGTGGCTTGACCTGGGGAATGCGGCACCTGTAGCCCAGTCCAATGCTTCCACAGGTCCCCCAAGGTCTGGAATCGGCCTTTCTCCACAATCTTCCTCACCTCTTCTGGTTGTGCAGTGTTTTCTGCCACACTTTTTCCTTCCCACAGACGTCCCACTGAGGTGCCTTGATACAGCACTCTGGGAACAGCCTATTCGCCCAGAGATTTCTTTCTGTGTCTTACCCTCTTGCTTGAGGGTGTCAATGATGGCCTTCTGGACCAATGATGGCCTATCAGAAAGTGATGAGGATTTTTCACCGGATTCTCCTGCTCCTAACTTTATAAATCTAAAAGATGTTCCTGGTCATGTGCTTTTGTTTCTGTTTGTGCTGATTGGTTCAAGGTGTCATGTGCTAAAGTTGACAGTGTTGATTGGCTCGATTTTACTCCCGGGAAAATGTGTAAATTAAAAGTTTAAAGGGAGTGAAAAGGGGTCTTTTTTATTTTATACTGTTTTCTGTTTATTTTCAGCTTTCATGTAATTAGTTTGGTTGATACCACAAAATGAATAACACAAATATCATTAAAACTCTTTTATTGTTCTGTTATTGTTCATGTTTTCCACCTCGATAGTAATAAGCACTTACCATTCCACTCTGCTGGTAACATTTAAATATTTAATAAGCCCCCCACCCCCACACACACACACAATTTTTTAAGCGCCCTGGGTGCTTAATACATCGGATATGGTATATATATATATATATATATATATATACACACACACACACACACACACAGGATTCATAATGCATGAGATGACCTTTTAACATGCTATACTGGTGGTAGTACAACAAAGTAGTTTCAGTATGGTATAATAGCCAAGTACCGTTGTAGAAAGTGATGCCCTTCAGTACTATTAATGTTTCCTGGATGTCCCATGAAGACAAAAAAAACAAAAAAGTCAATTTATGGTGCATGCATTTATAACTGCTCGAGAATTAATATGTTTTTTTCAAAGCTGAAAAAAATAAAAAATAAATAAAACACAAGATAAGCTCTTATAAGAAATCAAACCTTCACAGCTGATGCAACCTCAAGAATTCTAATTATTATTTTCCAATACTTGCCCGCCATATTTCATAAATCGTTTTTTTTTTATTTATTAAAGAACACAATTTTGTGTAAATCAAAAAAGTTGCATCTAAATGTTGTGGAAACAGTTCTTTTCCTTTTGGCTTTTCCACTTTTTCAGGGGTCGCCACAGTGAATCATCTCATTCGCATGTTTGATTTGGCATAGGTTTTTACGTCGGATGCCCTTCCTGACACAACCCTTTAGCAAGGGGCAGAAACATGCTGATGGCTATTCAGCTACTCTTTACGAAAGTCAGCAAAGGTTCTTTTTCATGGACCTCTCACTATAGACGGTGAGAGACATGGCCGGCCTTTGATAACCCAGTTAGCTGCACTGGGGGGGGGGACAGTGACAACCTTGTGGAGAGTGGGACTCGAACCCCAAACCGTAGGATCAGCAATCCAGCAATCTTTACCACCAGGCCACCACTGCTCCTAATGTTGTGGAAATGGTTATAGCTGCTATAATACAAGTCCCCTGAACAATGGCTCATTTCCCTTTTCTTTTGTTACTAGGTAATGAGAAAGCATGAAATCCTTTATCCCGAAGACTCACCCATGATAGGAAATATGCTGACTGTAACAAAACCTTGATACTGGAAACGCCTCCAATTAATGTTATACAATTCTATTGTTTCAACTCGGTTCAGATGAACAATTTCATATCGTTGCTTTGATTATGTGGAGCATTTGCAGGTGACTAAGCTGTTACTATAGAAACAATAATGCATTCGAACAAGTGCCTTGATTTAAACTCCCCAGCCAGCTCGCATATCAGAGCCATGCTCTTATAGAAAATGAAATAAACACCATCTGATCAGATTTTGAATGCAGCAGTACTATAGTGCATTAAAGTGTAATATCTTTTTAACAAGAAAAAAACTAAATGACCATCAGCAAGAACACTACGGTTTGTTTTTCTACACTAATAGCACGATGTTGAGTCATTTAGACCTTTAATCACTCCAGTAACTACCATACGTATTCTGGTCTTACCTTTTGAGTGAACAGCAGAAGTAGTATGTGTTTTCTTCTTAGAATCATTCCTGTAAAAGAAAAAAAATTGGGTAAGTAAGCAAATTAATTAATAGTAGGACTAGAAACTGAGTTGAATAAGTTTTCATCCAAATCTGTCCTAGAGAACAAAAGGTAACCTCATCAAAGCTTTTTCAACCCCCTTTTGCTTTCAAAAGCACAAATAGTTTAACCTGTTGTTGTCAGTCACTGCATAGCAATCAAAAATCAAGATTGATGATAAGGATTACATTTTCACACCGGGCACTTTTCTCCAACCATTCCAACCTGCCTGCACATGCTTCTTCGCCTCTTTTCCACAACTCTCCATTGCTCTGGACTGTTGAGCCCAAGTACTTAAAATCCTCCACCTTCTTTATCTCTGCTCCCTGTAACCTCACCGTTCCTCTTCGGTCCTTGTCATTCACACAAATGTATTCTGTCTTACTGAAGCGATCCTTCATTACTCTCCTATCCAGGGCATACCTCTACATCTCTAGATTTTCCTCCACTTGTTCTCTGCTCTCACTACAGATCACAATGTCATCTGCAAACATTATACTCCATGGAGATTCTTGTCTAACCTCGTCTGTCAGCCTGGCCATCACCATAGCAAACAAGAAGGGGCTCAGAGCTGACCCTTGATGCAGTCCCACCTCCACCTTGAACTCTTCTGTCACACCGACAGCACACCTCACCACTGTCTTACATCTCTCATACATGTCCTGCACCACTCTAACAGACTTCTCTGCCACTCCAGACTTCCTCATGCAATACCACAGTTCCTCTCTCGGCACCCTGTCATATGCTTTTTCCAGATCCACAAAGGAACAATGCAGCTCCATCTGACCTTCTCTGTACTTCTCTATTAACATCCGCAAAGCAAACATTGCATCTGTGGTGCTCTTTCTAGGCATGAAACCAAACTGTTGTTCACAAATGCTGACCTCTGCCCTTAGTCTAATTTCCACTATTCTTTCCCATAACTTCATCGTATGGCTCATCAACTTTATCCCTCTGTAGTTGCCACAACTCTACACGTCTCCCTTGTTCTTAAAAATGGGCACTAACACACTTCTCCTCCATTCCTCCGGCATCCTCTCACTCACTAAGACCTTGTTGAATGTTGTTATCAGAAAACCTACTGCTACCTCTCCTAGACACTTCCATACCTCCACCAGTATGTCATCAGGACCAACTGCCTTTCCACGCTTCATACTCTTCAATGCCCTCCTCACTTCAGCCTGACTGATCTTTGCTACTTCTTGGTCTTCAACAGTCACCTCTTCTACTCTTTTTTTTCTCTCTCATTTTCCTCATTCATCAGCTCTTCAAAGTACTCTTTCCATCTTCTCAGCACACTTCTGTCATCAGTCAATACAGTACATTTCCCTCTCTGTCCTTAATCACTCTAACTTGCTGCACGTCCTTCCCATCTCTATTTCTCTGCTGTGTCAACCTGTATAAATCCTTTTCTCCCTCCTTACTGTCTAATCTATCATACAAGTCATCATACACCCTCTGTTTGGCCTTCGACACCACTGCCTTCGCCTTACGCTGTGTCTCCCTGTACTCCTGTTTACTCTCTTCAGTCCTCTCTATGTCCCACTTCTTCTTAGCTAACCTCTTCCTTTGTACACACTCCTGCACTTCCTTATTCTCCCACCAAGTCTCCTTATCTACTTTCCATCCAGAGGACACACCAAGTACTCTCCTACCTGTCTCCCTGATCACATTAGCTGTAGTTGTCCAGTCATCTGGAAGCACTTCCTGACCACCCAAAACCTGTTTCAACTCCTCTTTGAAGACACTCTTCCTTTATCATCTTCCACCACTTTTGTCTTCTGCTTTGCCTTTGCCGCCTTCACCTTCCTCACCATCAGCGTCATCATGCAAACCACCATCCTATGCTGTTTGCAACACTCTCACCCACTACTACTTTGCAGTCACTGACTTCCTTCAAATTGCATCATCTACACAAGATGTAGTCTACCTGTATGCTCCTATCTCTGCTTTTATAGGTCACTATGCTCCTGTCTCTTTCGGAAGAAAGTATTCACCATGGCCATTTCCATCCTTTTTGCAAAATCTATCAACATCTGTCCTTCTGTGTTCCTGTCCTGGATACCAAACCTGCCCATCATTTCTTCATCCACTCTGTTGCCTGCACCAACCTGCCCATTGAATTCTGCCCCAATGAGCACTGCATCACTTTATCTAACTCACTCCATTATCTCTTCTTCTCTTCTAAAGAGACTCTCTGTCAAGAGTCATAACCAACTGAAATAAACCACATGAAATCACCACACTTATAGGATGTTTGCTCCAATTTCTTACAATATAGCAAAAATGATAAACAAAAATAAATAAAAATAAGAAAACCACATTATTGTAGAATAACTGAATATTATGAAACAAATGTTTATCTAATCTGAAAAAAAAAAAAAACAATTGAAATAAAGGCAGAAAATATATATATAAATTTAAAAATATATATCACATTTCTAAAACAAATACCAGCAGCAGCTTAAAAATGCTAATTAGTGGGCAAACAAAGGGAGGAGTTTACAGATCTTGACTTGGGTAAGTGAAAGGAAACATGACCCCAAGAAGAGAGCTGACAAATGTCTGTCTTCCTTTCGGCTTTTTCCCTTTTACTCGGGAGTCACCACAGCGAATCATCTGATTCGCACGTTTGATTTGGCAGAGCTTTTTACGTCGGATGCCCTTCCTGTCACAACCCTTTTAGCAAGGGACAGAAACACGCTGACGACTTTGCAGCTACTCTTTACGAAAATCAGCAATGGTTCTTTTACATGCCTCTCACCATAGACAGTGAGAGACATGGCCCACCTTTGATAACCCTGTAATTCGCTCAAGAAGGAAATCCAACTTGAAGAGTGGCAAAAGTTGTATCAATTAGTTTTAGATATGGTGGACTATAAACAATCAATAAGTATATACGGAAGGTGGAGGAGGGGTTATTAAAGGAAAACATATGGTCGCCCAAGGAAGACATCAATGCGTCAGGAAATAAAACTTAAAGCAATACATATATTACCTTGCAATTAGAAAGTGCAAAACAAAAAGGAAAAACATACTCGGTGTATGTGACTGAAAAAAAAAACAACAACAAAGCCTAAACAGGAGAAAACAAGGTTACAGTGTTATAAAGAGAACGCATGGAATGTGGATGAAAGCATGAAAATAATATTCTCTTATAAAATTAATTGGTAATGATCAAAAAAGATGATACTGGGACTTTTTTCTGAGGCTGCTCTAATGAAATAAAGTGTCTGTTCCAAAAATCTGGATCCATGAACCTTTCAACTTGTCATAATTTTCTCTTTAGTTCAGATTCAATATGGCTTCAAACATAACAATACCAGATTGAACTTGTTTTCAGGTATGCAAGAAGACAAGATTCTTCAAAAAGTATTTGTTACCAAATTAAAGTCGGAAGCATGTGGAAATCTGGATCATCTCGGTGCTTTAAAAAGTGTTATATTTTCGAATTCAATGCAAATATACAAGTACTGCAAATTCAATTTGCATATCTGTATCTAAATATTCTCCCATGGAGCGAAAGTTTTGCAACATCCTTTATAAAGATGACCAATTCAAGAAAACAATCCAATTTCTCCTTCATTAAATGGGGTTGCATGCCAGGTAAAGGACCAGGGGGAGACTGTAATCATTAACTGTATATTCAATGAGTGGGTGTACTTTGATTTTAATTTTGGACACTTTACTGTAAGTCTGGTGATGGCAATTTTTTTTTTCTGGATGGTGATGCACCCTTCCAACAGGGAAAAAAAAGTGTTGAGCTCTTTTCCAAAAGAAGGCATATCAGCTCAATGGCATAAGCAGTGTACTGCATAGTGAATCGATTAATCCATCAGACCATGACTTGGTCAAAAATATCAGTTGAAATAGTTTGAATTAATTTGTTTACAGTATTTTTCAGGAAGTGAAATTGGACAGGTAGTACACAAAAATGATTCTGTTTT
>CM045732.1:52343495-52345995 GCA_024760905.1 Plotosus lineatus
ATATTTTAAAAATAAAGCATGAAGTAGATATTCTGTTAGAATTTTTTTTTTTCAAGGTGAAGTGATCGTGAGTTTAGATGATCGTGTAACCAAATTGTGAACATATACTACTTTAGAGTATTTACTCAACTCAAGAGAAGACAAAGAAAAAGATTTTTTATGCTGAAGCTCAACATAGCCTTGAAGAGCACAATGTTCTCATTAGGCATGTAATCACATAACTGTGCTGGTATAGACAGAATGTCAGAGAAATTAGAAAATTAGAAAAGTAGAAATATGTTTATGGCCCTGAAAAAATGCTTGTTGGAGGTTTGAGAAATGCTTGCATCTTGAATAAAATTTCTGTACTGAAGTCTATACAAGTTATATTCATTCACTTTTCTCAAGTAATGAAGAGAGAGAAGAAAGAGTAGACAAGTGTACTGCATAATAAATCACAAAATTTCTTTAACTATTACACTGCAAACAACACTGCAAGCTTTTTTCTGCAGCAAAACAAGCCAATAATAAATACATGTTGCAATGTGTAAAATTGGGTTATTCTTCTATATGACTTGGAAGGCATGAGAAGGCTCCATCAAACACTCCTTTTCAGACATAGATGGGTTTGATTTCAAGACATGATTATCATAGAGAGCTGTGAATGCCGCTGACCCCTCCAATCTGATATTTCATTTCCATAAACATTTATGCCAGTTCATCTTGTGCTGAGGTTCACTTAATTGAGGCACCAAATCTGAATATGTAAGACTGGACTGGCAACTGTTCGGCTGTGTCTCATAGATGGAGGTGAATGTAATGTGTAAAATGATGCAAATTACCACTTTGACAGAAACCTCTGTGTTACCTCCACTGCAGTGCTTGTGTTTTTTTCACCCCATCCTTTCGGTTGCACATTGTTTTGGGCATTAGGACATATTTGTAATGTTGGATGCAGTACGCTAGTTCATTTCCATGCAAGCGTCGAATACATTAATATATGGGATATAATATATGTGTGGGTTGCTGTTATGAATTTGAACTGAGAATAAAAAGGCAGATGATGTGTTGTATTCACTGTGCCACAGGTAAACAGACTGCTACTGTTTCAAAGCTTGGCATCTGGGCAGTCATTTTCATAATAACAGTGATCTCGCATTATTATAGTCGTGTCATTAAACATAATAAAAGGGTCTAGGAGACGAAACTGTTTCTATGCTCTGAAATTGTTTTTGAAAAGAAACAAACATGCAGTCAAAGTCCCTGAACTACGATGTTTATTATTGTCCCTCATTCATGTTACTTAACAATATCTCTCCTAAGAGGTTAAACAAAATTCATGATGGAAGATATGGCTGGTATAAGATGAAGATATTATATACATATAATTATATATATATATATATATATATATATATGTGTGTGTGTGTGTGTGTGTGTATATACATATATATATATATATATATATATATATATATACACACATACACACATACACACACACAGTATATAGAGTCATTACAAACTGACATATCTATCATGTATATTTATAATTAGTGCCATGCCATGTGGTTTAGGAAAATTCCACTTAATTTACCTGGATAAAAAAGTAAATAAAATAAAAATCTACCACCTACACAGAAATGGTAATAGCACATGCACTCTGAAACAATGTTTGTGTAAGGGTGCAAAAATGAGGCAGTGCCATCATTCTCACCTCCTCCTACACTCATCGCGGCACTGACCTACAGCACGGCTGATTTAGGATTGATTAGACCTCTGCACTGCACTGCGGCCGGGGAGGTGGGTGAGGGAAGGGGGGAGCGTCACAATGAGGTAATGACCGAGAGTACAGCAGAAAGAGCGACCTCTACAGGCCACTGACTGGAAATGAAAATGTTTACTCAGAAAGCCTAAATAGGACTGCTCTCTATTGGCTGAGCACCAGAACTGCAGGCCTTTTTATCCCTTCCTATTTTCTTTGAGTATGAATAGCCTGAACAGAAACCTTGCTGGAGCTCCCAAACCTCTTTGTGCTTACGTAGATACAGGATGACCATGTCTGAAAAGTGCTTATTACAAGTTCATGCTTGTATTAAATGCTAATATATATAAAAATATATATATATCTAGTGCCCGAGTCGTAGGATGACCATTGGTGACCCACCATGAAGTATAACGCCCTGGTTATCATCTTCATGGAGGTTTTCTTGGCAGGGTTATTGCAGTGGTTTGCCATTGCCTTCTGCACGATGCGAACCTACGGGCAATTTAGAACGGCCAATTAACCTACTGTGCATGTCTTTGGATTGTGGGAGGAAACCGGAGCACCCGGAGGAAACAGATGAGAACATGCAAACTCCACACAGAAACGCCCAGGCCGGGAATCGAACCCAAGCCTTCTTGCTGTGAGGCAGACGTGCTAACCACTACGCCACCGTGCCGCCCGCTAGAATATATAACATGGTATAAAAGAAGCACACAATGAAAAATAAATGGAATGGCACAATGAGCAATATGT
>CM045732.1:52350995-52410995 GCA_024760905.1 Plotosus lineatus
TCAGGAAGGGCATCCGACGTAAAAACCTATGCCAAATCAAGCATGCGAATCAGATGATTTGCTGTGGCGACCCCTGAAAAAGGGAAAAAGCCAAAAAGAAAAGAAGATCTGAATGACGTGTTTAAGCTAATACTATTAACAATATTATTACAACCGTGACATTAGTTAATATGCCATTCATGGAGAAATTTGAATAAAATGGAAAATGAGAACAGAATGACAAGTGTATACAGGGATCCCTCACTACTTCGTGCTTCAATTCATGCGGCTTCAGTGCATGGCGGCTTTTTTTTTTTAATATTCATCAAATTAAAAAAATAAGGAAATTAAGGAAGAATAGGGGGGAAAAAAGAAAATGCCAGTATACAAGGCTAATTGTACAAAAAAAAACCCCAAACAAACAAAAACAACCCAAAACCTCCCATCAAAACTATTTACATTTTTATGTGAGGTTCGCATCCGAGTGTGTACACGCGCGTCTGTGAGCAAACGTCTGTATGTGTGTGTATTTATACTTTATTTACACCTTATGCATTATTTTAAAATATGTAATTGTTATTATACGCATTTATAGCATTGAATATGTATTTATTGATATTATATACACATATACCTGTACGTATACGTCAGTCAGAGGGGTTGAGCCTACTTTGCGGAATTCGACGGCCACAGGGGGATCTCAGTCCCAATTAACCGCGGAAAGTGAGGGATCCCTATATATATGTGTGTGTCTGTAATGTGTGATCCTCTCTCTCTCTCTCTTTCTCTCTCTCACACACACACACACACACACACACACACACACACACACACACACACACACACACACCTTCCATCTAGATTCTATTTCTGATTTGCATACAGTGAAGGATAACTCAGAGGCAACGATATAAGATAAGCCAATCACATATAACTGACTCCTAACATAAATGTGTGCGATATAAAAATCAGGTAAAGCTCTACAATGACCTCATCAATATTTCTAAAATTGTTGACATGCAATCGCAATCAGATAAACAGCACCCCTCACCACATTGTTCTTTTGTAACTAAGAAAAAAACGAAGTAAATCTAAAAGATGCTTTTATGTGGGAAAAGTCTACAAAACATAACTGTACACATATAGAAATAAGTACACATTAAAAAGGATTTATTTAAATGATTTGGGTGTTTATTGTGATGACTGCAAAAGAAAGACCACAGAGTCTGCCTGTAAACATGTCCAACATGGGCAGGGATAACAGGGGTGGGTTTTTTTTTGTACTGCCATGCCTTTGATTAGTGGCAGTAAGATGCTGGACTTCTTTCGTTAGGGAATCCAGCAGATGAAAGGCACAGTATGAAATCAGATAGCCAAGTGGAATAATGGACAGTTTTACATTTCTGAGCCGGGTGCTGGGAGCTTGCTACTCTGAACTCGTAAAGACATGCCTTCACATACAATCGTTTCAAGTCGGCCTTTAGCTGTAGAAGATAATGAGAACCAATGCCAGATCTTGTATGGCACCCCCTAGCCGGCCAGAGGACAATTAAACGACTGCATTATACTGCGCGAGAATCTCAGTTTCATGTGTAGAAATGACAGAAGAAAAGGAAGATGAGCTTGTTTTCTCTTGTGATAATTAAAGGACCTGCTCTGCTCTTCAGCTGGAACTTTCACCTCGATCATCTGATCATCTTTCCAGAACTGTCTATGGGGGGAGGTGGGGGTATGTGCGCAGTATTCACTGACAGAGAAAGAATGTCAATTTGGGTGGGATTTCTGTACTGACTGTTTACCTCTAATAGGAATACTTTCCACTGGGCTTTGGCTGGTACTGTCCTCTTCATCACTTTGTTCTCCTGAGAAAAAAAGAGAGAAAAAACACAAGGTGAGAGGGAAAGCAAGAGAGAGTCAGATGGAGTATGTGTGTGTGTGTGTGTGGGGGGGGGGTGTTGGTGGGGGGTTATTAGGCTGTTTTTTGTCTATTGGAACAGCAGGACAGGTGGTAGGATGAGTTTAAATGGGGGGAACTGTAGGGGCAAAGAAATGGAACTCCAACAGTGTTGTCTCATGAGGACCACAAAGCACTAGCAACCTGCTCTTCTTCCAATCTTTTAGCAGGATAGAGATACTATACTGAGACCTTCCATCATAAAGCATTACAGATCAATGCTTGGAGGTGCGACCTTGTATGTGTCTGAAATATCTGCAGAGTCCCACTTTGATCTGAGTGCCAATCAAGTGTTGAAACCAGCTCACTCAACTTTTTTGCTAAGCAGGATGCATTTAAACTTCACTTACACTAGAACACAGATCAGTCATTGTTACTCCCATATTCTATAATTCATTTCCTATTCTACACAATATCAAAGCAGGCTTGATAAAATAAATGCTATTTCAAATCATGTTTATTCACTGATGTATTTGCCTCACTTGGATAAAGAAGAAGAATTTTGGTGTACTGTTTTATGGTCAGATGAAACAAAATAATTTAATTGCTTAACCACAATGATGTATCCTTCATTTGGCATCAAGGGGAAAAAAGGGGGGTGGGCTTCAACCCTGAGAACACCATCCCCACAGTCAAACATGCTGGAGGGAACCTAATGCTTGGGGGTGATTTTCAGCCAATGGACCAGGGATCCTAATCACAGTAAATGGCACCATAAAAAAAAGCAATACATCAGACGATCTACAGAGAAACTTGGCCTTGGGCACCAGTGGACATTTCAGCATGACAAAATCCAAAACACACAGCAAACGAGGTGAAAAAATGGTCAGTAGACAAAACATCAACATTTTGCTGTGGTCCAGCCAGAGTCCTGACATTAATCCAATTGAGAATCAATTGATCTCAACCAATTGAGAAGAAGCTAAAGATCAGGGTGATGGCAACGAGACCCTCCAACCTGAAAGAGTTAGAGTTCATTGCTAAAGATGAATTTGCAAAAATACAAGTGGAGACGTACAAAAAGCTAGTCAGCAATTATAGGATGCATTTGATTGCTGTCATAGCCAACAAATGTTTTTTTGGATTACTGAGAAGGTTATAAACAATTTGACACTATTATTATTATTATTGTGGATGCTTATACAGCGCAATTTCATACACGCGTATGCTCAACGCACATGAGACTCCAGCGCTCCTGCGCTCCAGGCACCCGTCGCCACTGTACGGCACCAGTTGTTGCGTTGTTCTATCCTTTTGATGCTGAGCGCCAAGCAGGAAGCAACAACTCCCAAATGTTAACGTCTCATGGTATGACGCAGCCGGATTCGAACTCCGAGCTTCCGGAGGATAAAGCAGACGCGCTATCAACTGAGCTAAATCCCCGGTGAATCACCAAAGCTAAATCACCGACATGCCATTTTTTATTCAAATGTAAATTAAGCTGATAATGGTTTTACACAATGATGCCTCTTGTACATTGTCTTTATTATATTTTGAAAGAAGCCTCGGTCATTTCTGGTCAGAAGAAGAAACTTGGTTGAATAAAAGTAACTTTCTCAAAATTTGGCAGGGGTATGAATAATTTTGGTCATGACTATATGCATTTATGTATGTAGGTTTTAAAATATTTAATACTGTTATGAATAATTCGAACATTTGCTCTTTCAGTACAGGTGTTCTAGTTCCTGTGTATTTACAACAGACTTGTTTTTGTTAGAAATCAGTATTCAAGACTCAACAGAGTTCTGAGCATAACTACGTTTTCTGTATCACCTTGTGGAAGAGAAAACGGCAGTATATGGCTAGCAAAGTGTGAGTAGCTGTGGGCGTTCACTGACCGCATGCACCAGCAGAGCTGATGGATTTCTTGAAGGGTCTGGCCAGTTTGATCTCCTCGCTGTCATTTAAGAGCGAGGGCAAGCTGCAGGATGAGGAGTCCTCACTCACTGCGGAGTGATGAGTCTCAGCCGTATGGGTCAAAAGCCTCTTCAGCAGCACTTCGGCCTGTATCCCACACACACACACACACACACACACACACACACACACACACACACACACACGTATCCCAACAGCACTGAATATATTCCTCTAATCAATTCAGCATTCCTTACAGATAGAGACATTTAGAGTGACATAAATTACACCGACTGTGCAATTGATAACACATTCAAATAATTGGGATGTTATCAGTTGAGGATATCCTGCTTGCCTCATCTCATTATGACATCTCTTCACAGGAAATGCACCAAAAGACGTTACAAGAAAGCAGTAGCATGACTGTTGATGGTGCCTTTGAATGCATCTCCAAACGAAATCACTCTTATCTAATACAGATATCTCCGTCTTTATTCTTTAAATCCCATCTTGCAAATCAAGTGTGCGGATCGTAACATTTAATGAGCATTAATCTGAAAACTCAAGCACTTCAAATATTTCATGTAATTCTAGTATCTTGGCTCCAATCAGTAGATCAGTACCCCAGATTACTAGAACAGACTCAGGAAGACACATAGGTTTATATTCAGTCCAGGAGCTTATTAGCATAACGCTGTATACAAGTTAATTGCTGCATGCCGAAAACAGCAGTGCGTTTTAAATCTCGGTATCTAATCTGGCCACAGGACATGCGTGAAAAACATTTTCTGTTCTCTCAGAGTAAACAAAACAGAAAGAGGGAAAAGCACTTAACTTCCTGCTAACACTTGGCTGTGAGGATGGGACAGCAGTTGAATCACTACTGAAAACTGTAGTCTTTCCCTTTCTTATGTTTGCACAGTCACAATAGCTAACAGTAATAATTTTCCACAAGATTGTAGTGTCATTTCAACACAAATAAATAATAAATATGAAAAACAAAGTTAAGAATAAATAGTCAAAAGGTGAATGATTCTTGGGTTCTATGGTTGTACTTGGAGTGACTTCCAAAAACTATGAACTACTAGCTAATAACAATAAAGCCACATCATGGTCTTAATAGTAAATTTTATACCATATTTTCAGGATCATAAGGCGCACTTAAAAGCCTGTAATCTTTCAAAAACTGACGGTGCACCTTATGTGTGGATGAAGCCGTCGCACTGATACGGTCAAAACCCAAGTGAAGCAAACTAATTCAGAGTTTACCATTATTCTGGTGGATTAACTGAAGAACTTCAACTGCTAGATATTGGTGACAACAAGTCGCAAGTTAGAGGGATCCGGGGCTTTATGTCCAAATACAGTGGTACCTCACCTTACGATAGTCCCAGCAAACTAAAAATCCAGGTTACGAAAAACATTTTCCAATTTTTTTTGTCTGTGTATACGAAACAAGTTCTCCTTACGAAACACGCTATTCAAACATTCAAACAGGCAATTCAAAGGTTAAAACACACCATTCAAACATTCAAACAATGCATGAGCTGCTCTCCCATTGACTATCGTCCAACATCCCACCCCACTGACCTCCCATTGGCTAGGAGGGATGATGCAGCTCCCTGCCATTGGCTATCTCCCAACATCCAGCCCCCCTGGCTTCCCATTGGCTAGGAGGGATCACGGAGCTCCCTCCCATCGGCTATTATGGAGCACCCATAATGCTTCTCATGTAAAGGACAGAGATCCTATTGTTTCATGAGTTTTTCGAGTGTGCTCATTGCAACTTTATCTTTTGGCTCAGGCTTTTAACCGTGCATAAACATTTGTTAGATTATAACTCTGCTAAGACGACATGGTCAACACACGCGCACACGCACACACACACACACACACACACACACACACACACACACACGCGCGATTCCCAGTATGGGTGAAAAGAAGCGGGCTCGTGCCATGCAGTTGAGTGATATCGCAAAGGAGTATGGCCAAACCCATCTACCATCGATACGATATTGAAGCAAAAGGACGCCTTAAAAGGTATGCTTTTATAATTTTTAAAGGGTTTCAGGGATAGTTTTGGGGGCCTTGGAACGAATCACATGTTTTATATGTAAAATGTGGTTCAGAAAAATCCAGGTTCCGAAAAAGGCACTGGAACGGATTAATTTCGTACGGTAAGGTACCACTGTACCGGGATAAAGCACTGCTACGGATTAATCTTCTTTAATTTAAAGTTACACTGATACAGCTCCTTAAGAGTAATGACCTCTGTTCTGTAATGAACACAATACTAATGCACTACCTCTTTAAGGGTTGTGGCTGAGAGAAGTTTACATGATGACCAGGAAGACTTCTAATCTCTTTGTTTCTATTGATCTGACTCCATGCGCGGGGGAATGAGATAAAATATTATAATATAATAATGAAAAATAATAGAGGGATCCAGGCTTTATGTCCAACTCGTGCAACTGTTAAACTGACACTGAAGATGAGAATTTGATGTATTGGAAAAGTGAGTTTATTGTTTTATATTGTTACACCTGAATAATGTTGAGAGTTATTGTGAAGTGTATTATTTCATATTTTATGGGTTACAGCTGAATAATGTTGAGAGTTATTGTGAGAGTTGAATCAAGTTTGACCTATCTGACTTTTGTTTCACTTAATGCTCCTTATAATCCACTGCACATTATGTATAGACAGGCCGTTCGTTGATATTGTGCGTTTTTTGTCTGGAAAATATGGTATATTTATATAATATTTAAAATTATATTGTATTATTTTATATTTAAAATAAACTAATATGTCATATGTAGTCCAACTTTATGGAATTTTTATGTTACTTAGTTGTGACTTTTAAAAATGTTGATAAAAAGATTTATTTATTGAGAAGGCAAGAATTTGTACTATTTCATGTTTAAATATAGCATTAGTGGATTATCAGTTGTGTAGCAAGTACGGAGCTAATAATAAATTGTTGATTGATTTGTTTATGTTTACGTCAAAAAACATTATTACATTCTCATAACATTTGGCAAGGCACACATCGAGCATCGGCATGGCTTTCCATGTGCTGCTTCCGATATCAATTTCATAAATGCCACCGAACATGCTGGATTGGTATTGGAAAGTAACCAAACCCATGCGTTAATCTGATACCAATAATAAAATAATGGTTTCTAGAAATTAAGATGCTGTTTTAAATCCTGGAAAGCAGCTCTTCTTCTGCACTATAGAAAATAGAAAGATCTCACTAACTTCTACTTACAACAGCAAATAAGAAGGAACTTCCAATCATGAGAGGCTAGCTGCTGTTAGCAGGGGGCTGCCCTCCTTAGCCAGCAAAGAGACTTTTGCAACTAGCAGCATCTGGCCCTGCAATCTTGAGGGAAGAAGTCACTGATGCAATCAATTCTGGGAATTATGGAGTGCCAGGCCCTGATGGAATTAAGGCACAAATGCTGAAGTCTCTGCCTGAGGAGACCTCAGCCCACCTTACCAAGTCATATTGAAAAAGCTGATAGACAGGCACCATCACTTTAGAATGGAGGGATGCTTTTCTTTTCCCTGTCACCAAACCAGCAAAAATCACAAGTTGCTGAAGGGTTATCGCATCATTGATATGCAAAACCGGGTTGGCAAGATCCCAGAAAAAAATAGCTGTCCGCCAGATCGGCAAAAATTGAAGTGTGCCTTCCCAATGGCATGGGCATGTACCACAACGTGAAACTTGGGCTAATGCATCATCACTAGTGGCAGAAAACTGGGAAGGATTTAGGAATCATCAAAAGGCTTTGCTAGTGACACTAGATCTAAAATTCTGTCCATCTCCCCATATGTGAGGCACTCCACCGAAAGTAGGCGCTTGTCGCAAGTGACACATAGTGCTCGTGAGACAAAGTGCGGCTTATCCGGACTTCCGATCTTTTAAGTGAACAAGTGAAGGTTGAATACTAAACAAGTACCTGTATTCAACACGTACTTGCTCACTTGAAAGACCAGAAGTCCGCATAAGCCATGCTGTCTCACAAGCACCATACGTCACTTGCGACAAGCGCCTACTTTCGGTGGAGTGCCTCACATATTTGCTGATGGCATGCCACACCGTGGTATTTCTGCAACTTGCCTTCGTTGGGTCATGACCACCTTAAGTATGAGAAGATGCCTGCTCAAACACGGGACTCGGTGCTCCAACTGGATAGATATCAACAGTGATCTCTCCCAGGGATCCCCTCTATCCCCTGTGCTATTCAACATTCATACTCTGCCCTTGGCTCAGATTAACCATGCTGAATGCAGGCTCAGAACCTTTGTCATAGGTAGATCACCACAGAAACTCATCCAGAGAACGCAGTCCGTGCTAGCTGACATCAAGAACTACTGTGTCAATAATGCCACAAGCTGTAATGAACAGAAGTGTGATGCTTTACTGTGTACACTGGACAACTGCCTTAAGCTTATGGATGCCCCACATATGACAACACGCCAATTGCACTGTCAGAGACACTCAGACACCTGGGCGTGTTCTTTGACTGCCAGCTCAATGTCATTGAGCATGTGAGCCACATAATTGCTTGTTCCATCTGAGGGATCAACGCCTTGCATGCTGCATCTGGCAGGAAGGCAGAAGAGTGCCACTTGGTAATGCTGTTCAAGAGTCTCCTGTTATCAGTCGTGATTTACACCCTTCCAATGATTCGTATTAGCCAAAACCAACTTGGCAGACTGGGGCAGACACAAAACACTGACCTCTGCATCAGTACGGGATGCACCAGATCTACACAAGCACCAACACCTAGTAGGCGTACCATGCATAACAGACCGCCAGATCATAGAGCAGGCAGCTGTTACAACAAAAGCAGTCCAAATAGTAGATCACCCACTCCATGGACTAGTCATGAAAGAGTTCGAAAAGACCACTACACAGGCAACAACATCTGCCTGCAAACTGCCCCCACACTTTTCCACTTTATTGATGCAATGAAGACTTGCCAGATGCTCATGGGTGCCTGCTGCAATAACTGCCACCATGAGAATCGCCGGTCACCATCATTTCGCTCACTCGCCAGCGAGGCTACCATCGGGGGACCACAAAGATGAGCAACAGTCATCATTTCCTTCAGCAGAGAGTGCAGGAACTAGCCTGAAGGTACCGCTCAAGCTCTGTGTCACCTGGCGTTCTGGGAACTTGGTGGGGAGAATGCTCTGTTTGTGGCCTCCGATAGCATCTGCCAGGAAACCAACTGAGCAGGTAGGGTTACCTGATCCACCAGAAAAACTCTACAAACGCAGAAAGATGCAGCTGCCATGACATTTATCCGCATGGAGTTTTAGGCCATTCACAGCAGGCCCTGTTGCGCCGGTCTGATCTGTCCAGATACAAGGACAATCATGTTTGCAACTGATTCTATGGTCATGATTACCAGGATTTGATCTGGACAGCTGGCATCTAACTGACTGATCTTCCGAAAACAGTGCCCCCTCCAATGTGTGCTTTGGACCCATGCCCTGGCCATGTTGGTGTCATTGTGAATGAGCAAGCTGATAGACTTGATAGCCAGTTTGTCACACCCGTGCCATTGGAATGAATCCACATGACACGAAGTTGCATGGCTACCACAACATCGTGTTTCGAATGGAGGAACAACTCCACAGTCATGGTGAAAGCCTCCATCTACTGGAGCTGGACATCCCCTTTGGGCACTCATCCACAAGCCATCAGAGGGGGCTTCAAAGGTGTATATATGATCAGTACATCACTGGGAGAATTGCCTGTAAGATTCTACAGCTGATCCTTGAAGGATGGCCGTATGGGGAGAAGATTAGTTTTTGACATCTTCTGTGACCCCACTCACAGAAGTTACAAGTTTAGTTCAATACTGGTATCAAGCCTTACTGTCAATAACAAAAGACACACCATTCAAAAAGGGCACGAATCTACACCTATTTAAGGTTGAGTGGATTAGAAGCGCTACCTTGTCTGCGTAGGAGGCATTGTAGTGCACTAGGAGTGGAGTGAAGAGCTGCACAATGCTGTTGAGAGAAAGAACCTCCTGCTGCAGCAGCTGAAGGGCGTGTGCAAACCAGCGCTCCCACAGAACAATGCCATCACCAGACAGACACGACCTGAACACACATACACACAAAAACATGTGATAATACCACATCCCACATCATTATCATATGTATGCCCAGACAGCATTTGACATCTGCCATTGTTTCAAAATTACTAATTTCAAGGTAATCATTCATCAAACAAAAGGGATACTATAAAAATGCATCCAACACATTTATTTCACAAATGAAAACAGGAAAAGGCACAAATAACAATAATAAGAGACTCAGTACAGCACACTGTATATTCATTTTTGTGTTATTATTTTGAGTGGGCCATATAAGTGAAATGAACATTCATTCAAAGGCTTAATCTGTACATCATTATGCGGATCAGAAATTATATTTTACATCTTTGCGCTCGGTCTTTCTGAAGAACATGATTGCTAAAAATATGCTAAAAACAAACATTTATTTAACCAGTCACATTATTACAGAAGGGTTTTATGTTCCCACAGCACAGACAAAAACACACGCAATAAATAAAACCAAGCAGTGATGTTATGTCAGCATGCCGCAAAATGTAGACTACCTGATGTGTGCTGGATCTATCGCAGTGGACCAGTGTACACCAACCAGGTCGCTGTGTAGCAAACAGCCATGAGGTGTGTTCGCTAATAAGCAGGGCAACTGTAGCAAAACCACGGCTCCACACACACTCAGCTCCTCTCCTCTTAGTTCTCCACGCTGACTACACAGGCTGTGAAAAACACAGTTACACTAGGCCTACATATAAACAGGACCATACACACACCTTTGTGTGCACTGATTTGTGTCGTACATGCACACACATTAAACTGCAATCTACCTACAATAATTACAACACGCTAGTAAACCAAACTAAGGAAGGTAAAGAGCATATAAACTCGCAAATAACCTAAGAAACGAGATGCCATACACTTTCATTTAATGATACACAGCCTGATCATCAATGGGAAGAAGGGAGTTACGATGACAATTCAATGCGAGAAGCCAGAATTTATTGACAGGATGTTGAGAGTGTCAAGTAATGGCACTTAATTTAAAGTGAGTGCCCTTAAAGACAGGATAATGCAATTTCCCCAGGAAGTATACACACTACACAGCAATAAAGAGGAGAAGATTGAACAAAGCAGGGAATCATACCTAATAATCTCCTGAAGCTTCTGTTCACTGACTGTAGAGATACTGTATAGCTCAGTGTCTCGAGCAGAAAGTCGCGTTTCAATGCTGTCCAGCAGATAGAAAAACTCCTCCATTGACATTCTGAAAAGTGAAACAAAAATGCCAGATGAATACACATATTTCAACATTTCGTGGATTTTGTGTGCGTGTGTGTGTGTGTGTGTATATATATAGATATATATATATATATATATATACACATACATACACACACACACACACACACACACACACACACACGGTCCCCGTGATTCACGGGGGTTCAGTTCCGGCCCCTCCCGCGAATCAAGATAATCTGCAAGTTCTGTACCCAGAAGTAAAACCCTATGTATCACATTACATGAGCGAATGATCAAGCGGAAATGAAACCCTATGTATCATATTACTTGTGCTAAAATATGCTTCTTAAACACATTCTATAGAGTCTTACTCATTAATAGAGTGATATCACAAAGGAATATGGCCAAACCCGTCTACCATCGGTACGCTATTGAAGCAGAAGGAGGCCTTAAAAGGTATACTTTTATCATCTTTAAAGGATTTAGGGGGTAGTATTGGGGGCCTTGGAACGAATCAGGCCTTTACATGTAAAAAGCGGCTCAACTTATGAAAAAATCAGGTTACGAAACCACTTCTGGAACGGATTAATTTCGTAAGGTGAGGTACCAGTGTGTGTGTGGGTATGTGAGTGTGTGTGTGTGTGTGTATATATATATATATATTACACACACACACACACACACACACAGTAATGCAGCCGTGAGGGGGAGGGCACAAACCAGTGTCTCTCCCTCGCGGCGGTCCCAAGCCCGGATAAATGCAGAGGGTTGCGTCAGGAAGGGCATTCTGTGTAAAACAAATGCCAAATAAAATATGCGAATCACAAGAAAGAATTTCATACCGGATTGGTCAAGGCCCAGGTTAATAACGACCGCCATCAGTGCTGTTAATATACAGGGTGCTGGTGGAAATTGGACTACTGTTGGTTGAAGAAGCAAAGGTCGAAGAAGGAGAGGCGGGAGGTGTGTCCATAGGCAGAGAGAGAAGAGGAGATGCGTGAGCCTAGGACTGAGAGTAGGGACTTTGAATGTTGGAACTATGAAAGGAAAAGGTAGAGAGCTGGCTGACATGATGCAGAGGAGGAAGGTGGACATACTCTGTGTTCAGGAGACCAGGTGGAAAGGTAGCAAGACTAGAAGCTGAGGAACAGGGTTTAAGCTGTTTTATCATGGTGTGGATGGGATGAGAAATGGAGTTGGAGTCATCTTGAAGGAGGGGTTGGTCAGGAATGTTCTAGAAGTGAAAAGAGTGTCAGACAGAGTGATGAGTCTCAAGTTAGAAATTGAAGGCTCAATGTTGTTGCCAAACAGCATAGAATGGTGGTGTGCAAGATGACGCTGATGGTGAGGAAGGTGAAGAAGGCAAAGGCAGAGCAGAAGACAAAGTGGTGGAAGTTGAAAAAGGAAGAGTGTCGTGTTGTCTTCAAGGAGCAGTTGAAAATGGCTTTGGGTGGTCAGGAAGTGCTTCCAGATGACTGGACAACTACAGCTAATGTGATCAGGAAGACAGGTAGGAGAATACAGTCATCCCTTGCCACTTCGCAATTTGAGCATCGTGGTCTTGGTACAACGCAGTATTTTAATAAAAAATTAAATTAAATTAAAATATGAATAAAATTTTCAAAATTCGTGCTGAAACTCGCATGGAAGCAAGCGGAAAGGCAGGGACCCAAGGCAGGCTGCGTCCATTGTTTCCAAACGACAGATTGAAGTGCCCCTCCGCTCCAGTTCAGGCAGGGACCGCCCACTCAACTCAATCTCGCAAGCTGATTGGCTTAGATACGTGACGCTGTTGCCGCGCGCATTCCTGCGGGATTTTTTTGTGATTTTGTGATCTGATAGTGTTTGTTAACGTCCTGCACCGCGGAGAAGACCTATTGTCAGAGGTGAGTACATTATTTAAAGTATTTATATATAAACTCTATTCAAATATTAATACAGTACAGTATTTACATATTTTAATACATAGTCAGTGTTCTCGTTTGCGTGCGTCCTTGCGTCCCTGACGCATGAAAATACGTGGGGACGCATAGTAGCAAACCAATGTGCATCCGCCGGATTCATTAATAATTTTCAGCAATTTATGTAATACTGCCCCAAAACAAATAAATCTGCCAAAAACTTTCTGAAATCGATCCATGGTTTGACAAGGCCGCCATTTCGTTTAATTCAGTAAATGTTCAAGCAGGGAATGTGCTTTGAATTCACGTCTTGTGGGTGTGGCCCGCAGCGCGTGCACGAGAGAGAGAGAGGGAGTAATGCTCTAGTTTTTAGATTTTTAAGTTGTTTTAATTCAGTAAATGTTTAATAAATGTGGGCACATTTGAGCTCATCTGGAATTCCAATCCCTCAAGGAATCAAATTCAAGTTGAGTTTGTCAAGCAGGGAATGCGCTTTGAATTCACGTCTTGTGGGCGTGGCCCACTCGTATTTGTTTACCTCTCGTAGCGTGAGATTTTGCCTCTCATGCTCGCGAGATTTCCTATCGTCTGCTCGGGAGACTTTGTTCATTTCCGATCAGCTGCTGAGAGTAAAAAACGTTAAAAGTCTAAGAGCTCTTGCAACATGCCTCCGAAAAAAGTCTTCAAAGTTGACGAAAATCAGCGTACACTTAGTAATTTCTTCTCACTGAACAAGATGATTCACTGAAGATGATGATTGACATCACAAAACTACATCCGCTCCCAAGATTATTCCTTCTGCGACGAAAAAAGAATGGTCCCTGCTGAAGAAAGTGGTAAATGCTCAGCAATATCCTGAAAACAGCATGACCTCTCTTTGGCAGATGATCGCCACATACCACAAGGAGCATTTCCCCAACCTGCTTTACCTTGCCCAGTTGACAATGACATCTGCCATCCATACAGCAGGATGCGAGTGGGGATTTTTCAGTGCAAAACAAAATCCTGACCAAGAAGCGGAATAGGCTCAATGTCAGCATGCAGGACAAGCTCATGAAGGTTCAGCTTGCAGGAAAGGTGGACCTGCACAAAGCACTTAAGGTGTGGAAAAATGCCAAGCCAAGCACAAAAGAATATATCATGACAACATATATTAGATCAAGAATTCATCAGTGACTGTCAGCATTGTTTTCTTGCGTTTTTTTTTCCATGAGTATGAATGTGATTATAAAACAGTATTATTTTATTTTTATGTTTATGTAATTATTTTTTCATTATATATCATGTATGACCTCAGTGTTTTTAAGTTTGTTTGATCTGTGAACTTAATAAACTTAATCTTATAAAATGGACTTTGTGTTGGTAATGATTTATTTGAAGTTTATGCATTTTGGGGCAAATCTTTTACGTCATTTGACAGGACTCATTACTGTTACATTTGGACCCATACTTTCCCAATATGCGAGTCCCTGGGACTCCTTACTTTCTTGAGCAAAAATGAACACTGCATAGTATTAAATATTAATTAAAGTTATATATATACATACATAACTGTGTGACGTTAAATATACACTTCGTGATATTGTATAGACGCGAAAACATATAGAAATGAGACAACATGGTAGAAATGAGAGGGGCGTACCTACTTCGCGGTTTTTCGAATATCGCGGCCAGGTCTGGTCTACATTATCCGCGATATTCAAGGGATGACTGTGCTTGGTGTGTCATCTGGAAGGATAGTAGATAAGGAGACTTGGTGGTGGAATGAGGAAGTGCAGGAGTGTGTACAAAGGAAGAGGTTAGCTAAGAAGAAGTGGGACATTGAAAGCACCAAAGAGAGTAAACAGGAGTACAGGGAGACACAGCGTAAGGCGAAGGTAGCGGTGTCAAAGGCCAAACAGAGAGCGTATAATGACTTGTATGCTCGGTTGGAAAGTAAAGAGGGAGAAAATTATTTATACAGGTTGGCGCAGCAGAGAAATAGAGATGGGAAGGACGTGCAGCAAGTTAGAGTGATTAAGGACAGAGAGGGAAATGTATTGACTGATGACAGAAGTGTGCTGGGAAGATGGAAAGAGTACTTTGAAAAGCTGATAAATGAGGAAAATGAGAGAGAGAGAAAAGAATAGAAGAGGTGACTGTTGAGGACCAGGAAGTAGCAAAGATCAGTAAGCGTGAAGTGAGGAGAGCATTGAAGAGGATGAAGAGTGGAAAGACAGTTGGTCCTGATGACATATCGGTGGAGGTCTGGAAGTGTCTAGGAGAGGTAGCAGTAGATTTCCTGACAAGAACATTCAACAGGGTCTTAGAGAGCGAGAGGATGCTAGAGGAATGGAGGAGAAGTGTGCTGGTGCCCATTTTTAAGAACAAGGGAGACATGCAGAGTTGTGGCAACGACAGAGGGATAAAGTTGATGAGCCATACGATGAAGTTATGGGAAAGAATAGTGGAAGCTAGACTAAAGGCAGAGGTCAGCATTTGTGAACAACAGTTTAGTTTCATACCAAGAAAGAGCACCACAGATGCAGTGTTTGCGTTGAGGATGTTAACAGAGAAGTACAGAGAAGGTCAGACGGAGCTGCATTGTGCCTTTGTGGATCTGTAGAAAGCATATGACAGGGTGCCGAGAGAGGAACTGTGGTATTGCATGAGGAAGTCTGGAGTGGCAGAGAAGTATGTTAGAGTGGTGCAGGACATGTATGAGAAATGTAAGACAGTGGTGAGGTGTGCTGTCGGTGTGACAGAAGAGTTCAAGGTGGAGGTGGACTGCATCAAGGGTCAGCTCTGAGCCCCTTCTTGTTTGCTATGGTGATGGACAGGCTGACAGACGAGGTGAGACAAGATTCCCCATGGACTATGATGTTTGCAGATGACATTGTGATCTGTAGTGAGAGCAGAGAACAAGTGCAGGAAAATCTAGAGAGGTGGAGATAGTTCCTGGAAAGGAGGGGAATGAAGGTTAGCCTTAGTAAGACAGAATACATGTGTATGAATGACAAGGACCCAAGAGGAACAGTGAGGTTACAGGGAGCAGAGACAAAGAAGGTGGAGGATTTTAAGTACTTAGGCTCAACAATCCAGAGCAGTGGAGAGTGTGGGAAAGAGGTGAAGAAGCGTGTGCAGGCAGGTTGGACTGGTTGGAGAAAAGTGTCCAGAGTGATATGTGATAGGAGGGTATCGGCAAGAATGAAAGGAAAAGTGTACAAGACGCTTTTGAGGCCAGCGATGTTGTATGGTTTAGAAACAGTGACCCTGGGGAAAAGACAGGAGGCAGAGCTGGAGGTAGCAGAGATGAAAATGTTGAGGCTCTCTTTGGGAGTAACGAGGATGGATAGGATCAGGAATGAGCACATCAGAGGGACAGCACATGTAAGACATTTTGGAAACAAAGTCAGAGAGGTTAGACTGAGATGGTTTGGACATGTATAGAGGAGGGATAGTGAGTATATTGGTAGTAGGATGCTGAGGTTGGAACTACCAGACAGAAGGCCTAGAGGAAGACCAAAGAGACGATTCATGGATGTGGTGAAGGAGGACATGACGGTAGTTGGTGTAAGAGAAGAAGATGCAAAGGATAGGGTGAGTGGAGGCAGATGATTCGCTGTGGCGACACTTGAAGGGAACAGCCGAAAGGAAAGGAGAAGATTTATATATATATATATATATATATATATATACACACACACACACACACACACACACACACACAGAGTAGGCCCTTGACATTTGCAGGGGTTCGGTTCCGGGCCCTCCCGCGAATCGAGATAATCCGCGGGTTCTGTACCCGGAAGTAAAACCCCATGGGTCACGTCACATGCGTGAATGAGCAGCCAGAATGAAAATATTATGTATCTATTACATGCACTAAAATATGCTTCTTAAACACATTCTATAGACAGTCTTACTGATTACTTCAGTATTAATGTAGTATAATGTAGTAATGATTAAGAAAAACTTAATTTTCTTACTGTGATATTTATTGATAATGAAATATAAACATTATACAGAATACATAGAAAGGGGCAGTGGTGGTCTAGTGGTATAGGGCGCTGGATCACTGATCCAAAGGTTGGGGGTTCAAGTCCCACTTTCCACAAGGTTGTCACTGTCCCCCCCCCAGTGCAGCTAATTGGGTTATCAAAGGCAGGCCATGTCTCTAACTGTGTATGGTGAGAGGCATGTAAAAGAACCATTGCTGACTTTCGTAAAGAGTAGGCTGCAAAGCCGTCAGCGTGTTTCTGTCCCTTGCTACAAAGGGTTGTGACAGGAAGGGCATCCAACGTAAAAACCTCTGCCAAAACAAACTTGCAAATCAGATGATTCGCTAGTGGCGACTCCCGAGTAAAAAAAAGGGAAAAGGTCAAAAGGAAGACAGACATACATACAGAATACATAGAAAAACATCTTGAAATGCATTCTCTTTGAAAAACATACAGCACTGTAGTTTTCAAAAATGCTCACTAGAGGAACGTATTACATTAGGCATGAGATGACTGAATTCAGGTATTAACTACCATGCTCCTCAGCCAGAGCGAGTAGAAAACAGAATTTTAGAATGAGAAATTAAAGAGCGTTACAAACCAAAGAAGCGGTGATGTGATGCAAGTTAATCCTCTGGCCCAGAGGTGAGCGTGCTTTTGTTTATTGGGAGTAAATGAGAATAGTGAATACAGGTTTGTGCTACCGAGCAGCTCAGCCATGCCCCTCAGCCGAAGTGGAGAGTAAACAGTTAGTTAGAGGCACAGCGCCAAAATCAAAGTCCCCCAAAACACAGACCATAACAAAAAGGACATAAAAGAACAAGAAATGTAATAAATTGGATAAACAAAATGAGAAACATGCTACACCACAGTAAATAAAATATAACTCACAAACATTTTAAGCATTACCTTGGGTCATGTACTGGAATAATAATTGAAAAAGACTTTAATAGTGGAGTGTTTTACAACAGTTCACATGATTATTCCTCTTCAGGCACTTCAGAGGAAACTGTAGTTTCTTCCGGAGAAGGTCTTATTTATTCATAAGAGACATCCAATGTTATTATCTTTATCTGGTGCTTAGCAGGCGTTTGAGTGACATCATAGAACTTAAATGGTAATTAAAACACAGTAAAAAAAGGTGCATTGACAACTTGTGCGCCAATGAGGAAAAAGGGGCTTTACATCATCTCAACCAATCAGCAGGAAGGAGGACAGCCATTGGCTGTATTTGAATCACATTCAAGTTTCTCGGCAGTCTGCGAATACTCAAACCGTGAGTGCAAAACCGTGAATAGTCAAGGGCTTACTGTATATGTATACAGTCGGCCCCTCCTTACGAAATTATTCCGTTCCAGCACCTTTTTCGTAATGTGGGAGTTTCATCAGTAGGGGTCGCATTCTCGCATATCTATACCTCGGACTTCATATATAACACAAACAGCTGCCACCTCCAGAAGTTCTCGGACGACTCCGCCATCGTGGGCCGTGTGTCTGAGGGGAACGAGCTGGAGTACCGGTCGGTCATCATTGACTTCGTGGACTGGTGTGAGCGCAACCACCTGTGCTTGAACACCAGGAAGACGAAGGAGATGGTGATCGACTTCAGGAGAAACACTCAAACACACACACACACACACTTACTAGTGAACATCCAGGGACAGGACATTGAGACAGTGGACAGTTTCAAGTACCTGGGTGTTCACCTTAACAATAAACTGGACTGGTCCCACAACACCAACGCCCTGTACAAGAAGGGCCAGAGTCGCCTCCACCTTCTGAGGAGACTCAGGTCCTTCGGCGTATGCAGACCTCTGCTCAGGACTTTTTATGACTCTGTGGTAGCCTCTGCAATCCTCTACGCTGCCATCTGCTGGGCCCCAGGCAGCACAGAGCGGGACAGAAAGAGACTGAACAAGCTGGTCAGGAGGGCCAGCTCTGTCCTCGGCTGCCCACTGGACTCTGTGGAGGAGGTGAGTGAGAGGAGGATAGTTGCAAAGCTCACATCCATCCTGTTCAACATCTATCACCCACTGCACCAGACTGTAGAGGAGCTGAGTAGCTCCTTCAGTGGACGACTGAGGCATCCTCAGTGCAGGAAGGAGCGCTACCGCAGGTCGTTCATTCCCACCGCTATCAGACTGTACAACGCCACTTTGTAACTGTCTGTGAAAATACTGGTTATGTGCAATAAAAACCCCCGCGCACTTTAATCAACCACATCTACCCCACTGACTGTGAACCATATCAACCCATCTCTGCCCTCAGATATATTACGCTTTAATATAGGCCAGTCTATAAAGTTGCTCCATTCTTTTCTTTTATTGTTTATTAATTTATACTATTTATGTATCTACTTATTTATTTACTTATATAATATATATGTACGTGTGTATGTTTGTATTTGTATCTATTTTTGCACCCCCTACTGATGGTACCTCAAGAGCCTGTAACAGTGAATTTCTCCATTGTGAGATTAATAAAGCTGTATCTTATCTTATCTTATCTTATTTTTCATGTTAAATGCCTGATTCATTCCAAGGAAGGCTCCCAAGACCACCCCATAAACCACTGTTCATTTTTGCTCAAGAAAGTTATGAGTCCCAGGGACTCGCAGGTTGGGAAAGTACGAGTCCAAATGCAATAGTAATGAGTCCTGTCAAATAACGGAAAAGATTCGCCCGAAAATGTATAGAACTTCAAATAGATCATTGCCAACACAAAGTTCATTCAATCATTTTATGAAAAGTTTATTAGGTTCACAGATAAAAACAAAAATTAAAAACTTAGAAGTTATCACTGACTATCCCTGTTTGAATCTTTGTTCATTGAGAAAAAATTGCTTAATCTACGCTGATTTTCGTCGACTTTGAATACTTTTTTCGGAGGCATGTTGCACGTTAAACACTCGAGAACTAGCGGAAATGAATGAACACTGGCGAGCAGACGAAATCACATGAGCAGACGAAATCTCGCGAGAGGATCCCGATTCGATATCTCGAAAGCGCAGAAGGCAAAACTCGCACTCGGAAAGGTAAACAAATATGGCGGTATTGTCAGAGCATCGACCGATTTCGCAAGATATTTTGGCAAATATTTCTGTTTTGGGACAATGTTACATAAATTGATGAAAAATATTAATGAGTCCGGCGGACGCACATTGGTTTGACACCATGCGTCCCTACGGATTTTCATGCGTCAGGGACGCAAGGACGCACGCAAACGTGAACACTGTAAACCCTTTAAAAATGATAAAAGTACACCAATTTTGTATGAAATATGTGTTAAAAGTAAGAGAAAATTATTTATCAAACCATTTAAACATTTTAACATATTAAACCATTTTATTAACATATTTATTAATTAAACCATTATTAAACATTTATTATTAACACACACACACATACACACACGTGTCTCTCTATCTCTCGCTCTCTCACAGACACACACACACACACAAAATACAGCATGCATTAAATGTGTATTGTATACACATTAAATGTTTATTGTGAAGCTGCGGGCCAAGCCCACAAGCAGGACGCCATTTTAAGATGTGGATTTCAAAGCGCATTCCCTGCTTGACACAGCGGAGGTCCAAACTCAACTGTAACTTGATGCCTTGAGGGATCGGAGGTCCACATTTATTAAACATTTACTGAATTAAACAACTTAAAAAAACTAAACTAAAAACTAAATAGTTAAGCCTCCTGTCTCGATCTCTCACACAACACACACACATGCTCTCTCTCTCTCTCTCTCTCGCTCACAAAACTTGGGCCACGCCCACACTCAACGCACAGCTGACAGAACAATTCTATTTAAATGTTTAAATGGACGGAATGTTTCATTTAAAGCGGAATTACAGTACCTGTTTGAAAGATCAGAGGTCCTGGTTCAATATTAACTTCCTTCCTTGTGAGATCGGAGGTCTTTTTCCTCGAAGCACTCTGCTCATGTACCTTCTATTAATATCGTGCCGAAATAATCGCCTCCGTCGCTGTATTTCCGCTTTAAGGTCTCCTTCTGGTTCAATATCGTCCCGATTGTAGAGGGGTTTCAGCGATAACGAAAAATAACGCTTCATGATCATTCTCAAAACAAGCCAACAGCCAACTCTCCTGTGTGACAAAAGAGGAAGTATGGTACAGGAAGTTTGCTGCGTCATCCCTCCTAGCCAATGGGAGGCCAGCAGGGCGGGATGTTGGGAGACAGCCAATGAGAGAGCAATTTGCACATCGTGTGAAATTTTGATTGGCGCATTTGAATTTTGAATGGCACGTCTGGTGCTTTTCGTAAGAAGAGGTTGTTTTCGTATCCAGGGGACGAAAACTTTGGAAAATATTTTTCGTAACCCGGGATTTTCGTAAGTTGGGGGCCAACTGTGTGTGCGTGTGTGTGCATATATATATATATATATATATATATATATATATATATATATATATATATAAAATAAAAATAAAAGGACAGGACAAAGACTTTCTATTGAAACTCCATTTATCACTACAGATCTGTTTCGAATGGCGAAACAGATCTGTAGTGATAAATGGAGTTTCAATAGAAAGTCTTTGTCCTGTCCTTTTATTTTTATTTGCTCTACCAAAAAGTATTGAGCACTCTCCTACGGAAGGATCTACACAGAAAATCCTCTATATATATATATACACACACACACACACACACACACACACACACACACACAGGGATCCCTCCCTTTCTACGGTGAATTGGAACTGAGATCCCCACATGACCATCAAAATTTGCGAAGTAGGATCACCCCCCCAATCAACTTATACATACATGTATATGTGTATATAATATCAATAAATACATATTCAATGCTATAAATGCTTATAATAACAATTAAACGTTTAAAAATAATGCATAAGATGTAAATAAAATATAAATACACACAGATACGAGTGCACCCACTCAGATGCGTACTTCACAACAATGTAACTAGCTTTGATGGGAGATTTTGGGTTGTTTTTTGTCGGTTTACAGTTCTTTTTAGCATAATTGGCCTTGTTTTTGTGGCATTTTGCTTAACTTTTTCCTCTATTCTTCCATAATTTATTATTTTTTTTAATTTGATGAATATTAAAAAACAAAAAAAACGTGATGCACTGAAGCCACATGAATTGAAGCGCGAAGTAGTGAGGGATCCCTGTATATACAGGGATCCCTCACTTTCCGCGGTTAATTGGGATCGAGATCCCCACGCGACCACCGAAATCCGTGAAGTAGGATCACCCTCCACTTCAATCGGCCAAATTTACAATCAGCAAATAGTCAAAAAAAGTGCAGAAAATTGTAAATGAAGGTTCTCACTTTCTGTATTGTGACTTTGAATTTCTTCCATCAGGACGCTGTCTGTGCATGCAGATAGCCAGAACAAACAGGTTCAGTCATTCTTTTGTACCAGATGGTATTCATTGTTTTAACGATAGTTAATACTTTTTTTACTTGTTTGCCATCTTATCCCCATGTAGCTCTTTTTTACAACTGTTTCGCTTTTTATCTCAGCTTATTATTAATCATATCTTACTGTAATCTTTTAGTGCTCGTTGGACAATATTTATTTATTTGTGTATGGGTTTTTTTGTACTTGTTGACATGTATGTTGTGTTTCGGTATTTGTTGTGTACTGTGTGTTTTACGATGTAAGCAAAATTTCCCCAAGGATAATAAAGTATTATCTTATCTTATTACTAGTTTTGATGAGAGGTCTTGGGTTGTTTTTTGTTGGTTTATGGTAATTTTTTTTTGCATAATTGGCCTTGTTTTTTGTGGCATTTTCCTTAACTTTTTCCCCCTATTCTTCCTAAAATTCCTTTGTTTTTATTCAATTAATATTTATTCAAATGAATAAATTACAGTCGGGGATACCGGGGATTATATAGTATACCGGGGATTTCGTAAGTAGGGGCTGCATCTTACATGTTAAACGCCTAATTCGTTCCAAGGCTCCAGTCTTTGGACTGGATAAACCCCATAAACCCTTTAAAAATGATAAAAGTACACCAATTCTGGATGAAATGTGTGTATGTAAAGGAAAATATTTATTAAACCATATGAACATTTTATTAACATATTAATTAAACCATTATTAAACATTTTTTATTAAACACACACACACACACACACACGCGCGCATCTCTCTCTCTCTCTTTTTCTCTCGCGCGGGCTGCGGGCCATGCCCACAAGACGTGAATTCAAACCGCATTCCCTGCTTGACCATTTACTAAATTAAAACAACTTAAAAAACTAAACTAAAATTAAAGCGTTATTCCTTCTCTTTCTCTCTCTCTCTCTCTCTCTCTCTTTCTCTCGCGTGCGCGCCATGCCCACAAGATGTGACTTCACAGCGCATTCCCTGCTTGACAAACTCAACTTTAATTTGATTCCTTGAGGGATCAGAATTCCAGATGACCTCAAATGTGCCCACATTTATTAAACATTTACTGGATTAAAAGAACTTTAAAAACTAAACTAAAAACTAAAGCGTTATCACCCCCCCTCTCTCTCTCTCTTCCGCGCTGCGGCCCACGCCCACATGACGTGAATTCAAAGTGCATTTCCTGCTTAACAAACTCAACTTTAATTTGATTCCTTGAGGGATCGAAGTTCCAGATGAGCTCAAATGCGCCCACATTTATTGAACGTTTACTGAATTAAAACAACTTAAAAAACTAAACTAAAGAGTGACGCTTCCTTCTGTCTCTATCTGGGAGGCCAGCAGGGTAGGATGTTGAGAGGCAGCCAATGAGAGAGCAACTCGCGCGTCGTGCGAAATTTTGATTAGCGCGTTTGAATTTTGAATTTCTTTTCGTAAGAGGGGGTTGTTTCGTATCTCGGGGACGGAAACTCAAGAAAATGTTTTTTGTAACCCGGGGATTTCATACATAGGGGTCTTCGTAAATTGGGGGCCGACTGTAATTAATTGATTTAAAAAAAAAAAAAACACGATGTACTGAAGCCACATTAATTGAAGTGCGAAGTAGCAAGAGATCCCTGCATGCATGCACATATATATATAATTAATTTTATTTTATATATATATATATATATATATATATATATATATATATCTCAGTCATCTCGTTACCTTTGCGTCCGGCGTCCTAGACGCACGATTTTTCCTCCAGACGCACAGTTTCAAACAATGTGCGTTTTTGGGACGCAAGCAATTTTCTCCCGATGGCAAAAAAAATTACACGGCAGACAAATTATTAATAACAAACATCGCCGTTCGCTGCACTTGACAATAGTCGCCATCTTTGTTTTGATCTCGCGACTAAACCTCGCGTGACGAGACCGGCTGATAGCAGACGAAATTTTTCTCGCGAGACGAGAGCGACCTTCACCTCGTGGTAAGCAGACGATTTAATAAGTATTAATTAAATAAGTATAAAAAAGTATTAAATTTAATAAGTATAATAAGGCCGAATATTCCAAAGTTATGTCTCAGAAAAAGCAACAAAACCTGGATAGTTTTTTCTCTGTCAAAAGCCGTGTAAATAACAAGCGAAAGGCTTCGGATAAAACGGACAAACCTGAAGTGAAACGTAGTAAAGTTCGGACATTTCAGAAGCATTGGCTGGGATTGTTCGCGTGGTTGCGATACGACAAGGAAGGAGATTTTATGTATTGTTCGGCATGCACGGACAACAAACAAGTTAATGGTATGATTCAAGCAGCAAAATGCACAAATTTCCAAAAAAGCACCCTGGATAGACACGTGCAGATCCCAGGACATAAACTCGCGCTGGAAATTCCTACATTACGCAATAACAAGAGAAAAATTGAGTACAAGGCGTCGGAAACGAAAGATAAAGTCGTTACTGCGTTGTTAAAAATTATTCACTGGATGTCTGTGGAGGATTTGCCATTCAGTAAATTCAGCAGCATGATTCACTTAATGCATGAACTTGGTGTTTCTGACCTGGATATTTTGAAGAAATACAAACTGAACTACGACTCTTATTTCACTGCCCATGATTTTTTGGATAGCATAGCTAAAGTAATCAAGGATGAAAAACAAATGCTATTACAAAATTCCCCTGTGATGACTATTCTAGCAGATGAATCTACAGACTCATCAAATACCAAACGTCTCGTTCTGTATGCACAAATCCTCGACGATGCCATGCAACCTTCCACTCACTACATCTCAAATGTGGAATGTACAGATTCAACTGGAAAAGGAATTGCCACATTCATAAAGAAAGAACTTGAGGCAAGAAATGTTCCAATGGATAAGGTTATGAGCTTTGGGAGCGATGGTGCATCAGTCATGACTGGCCACAAAAATGGTGTTGCTGCAATCCTGAAGAGAGATAGCCCCCACATGATCAACGTACACTGCATCGCACATAAAATTGCTCTCTGCACCTCTCAAGCTGCTGAAAATATCCCGGCATTAAAAAAACACCAAGAAACACTGACAGATCTCTTCTACTATTTCAAAGGAAGCAGTAAAAGACAATCATCCTTGCAGGTCATCCAAATGATCATTGATGATCCTGTGCTCAAGATCAAGGAAGTACATTCTGTTAGATGGTTGAGCTACTTTAATGCTCTCACATCAGTCTATAGGACTCTTGAGAGTTTGCTGATTTATTTCAGGGATATTGACTACACAAAGGATCCAAAGGCTGAAGGACTTAGAAGAAAAATTGCAACAGAGAAATTTGTTGCACTGACTTATGTTATGATGGATGCTATGGCACCCATTACTGCTCTTTCTCAGTTTTTCCAGACAGAGAACATAGATGTAGCGCTAGTTGGGGTGAAACTGGAACAGTGCATCAGTGACCTGGAACAAATCAAGGAGATGGAAAGTCCACACCTAATGAAGCTGAAAGAAAATATGGTGGATGGTGTGTTCAAAGAATATCACAATCTCTCCAAATCACCATTCACACTGAACAAAACCATCAATGACTTTATTGACGAAGTGATTGGAAACATTAAAAAGCGCTTCCCTCAAGATAGTATCCTCCATGCCTTCTCTGCTCTGGGGATGAGACCACTGTCTTTCTTCCAAACCAAAGATGTTGAAGAGTATGGCAAAGATGAAATTGAAATGCTGTGCACACATTTTGGCTCTTCAAAGACTTCATCATGGGTGGAGGATGATGACAGCAGTAAGTCAAAGACATCTGAAGCAATCTTCTCATCAGCAGCAACAAAGAAAGAGTGGAGACTATTGAAGAAGGTGGTTCTTGCAGAAAGATACCCAAGAGACAAGCTGAGCCATCTATGGGGCCTGATCAACCAGTATCATAAGGCAGAGTTTCCAAATCTGATCAGATTAGCACAACTTGCCTTGACATCAGCAGTGCACACAGCAGGATGTGAGAGGGGATTCTCAACACAAAACAAAATCCTCACAAAAAAAGAAACAGGCTGCAAGTCCAAACACAACACAAACTTATGACTGTGCAGTTGGCAGCAAGTGTAGATTTTGAAAAAGCACTGAATGTTTGGAAGGAAACCAAACAGAGGAGACTGTATGAACTCAAAGATTAACTTACCTTTATATTTTATATGTGTATCTATGAACTTTTCATATATTTTTTTTTTCAATTTAATACATACAACTGTCAACATGCATGGAGTACACTTTTTCAATTGTGAAATAAAGGCGTTAAATGTAAATTATGGTTATTGTTGTCATATGCACTTTCAGTTTTGATAAAGAATTTTTTCAGATTATGTTTCACGACATATTGCATGCATCATGGGACTCACACTTTTTTGACAAGGGAGTCCCATGGACTTGCAGAGTATGAATTGTAAAATTATCACTGTATATATATATATATATATACACACACACACACACACACACACACACACACACACAATGGTATGAAAAAGTATCTGAACCTTTTTCAATTTCTCAGATTTCTGCATAAAATCACCATCAAATGTGATCTGATCTGTCAAAATCACACAAATGAAAAAACACTTTCTGCTTTAACTAAAACCACCCAAACATTTATAGGTTTTCATATTTAATGAGGATAGCATGCAACCAATGACAGAAGGGGGAGGAATAAGTAACTGAACCATCACATTTAATATTTTGTGGACCCCCCCCCTTTGGCAGCAATAACTTCAACCAGACGCTTCCTGTAGCTGCAGATCAGTCTGGCACATCAATCAGGACTAATCTTGGCCCATTCTTCTTTACAAAACTGCTGTAGTTCAGTCAGATTCCTGGGATGTCTGGCATGAATCGCTGTCTTGAGGTCATGCCACAGCATCTCAATGGGGTTCAAGTCTGGACTTTGACTTGGCCACTCCACAGCGTATATTTTGTTATATTTTGACATTTTTATATTTTGACAATGAAACCATTCTGAAGTTGATTTACTTCTGTGTTTTGGATCATTGTCTTGTTGCAGCATCCATCCTCTTTTTAGCTTCAACTGTCTGACAGACGGCCTCCGGCAAAATATCCTGATAAACTTTTGAATTCATTTTTCCATTAATGATTGCAAGTTGTCCAGGCCCCGAGGCAGCAAAACCGCCCCAAACCATGATGTACCCTCCACCATGCTTCACGGTGGGGATGAGGTGTTGATGTTGGTGAGCTATTCCATTTTTCCTCCACACATGGCGTTGTGTTTTCCTCCCAAACAATTCAACTTCGGTTTCATCAGCCCACAAAATATTTTGCCAAAACTTCTGTGAAGTGTCCAAGTGCTTTTTTACGAACATTAAACGAACAACGTTTTTTTTTTTTTAGACAGCAGTGGCTTCCTCCTTGGAGTCCTCCCATGAACACCATTCTTGGCCATTGTTTTACATATAGTTGATGTGTGCACAGAGATATTGGACTGTGCCAGTGATTTCTGTAAGTCTTTAGCAGACACTAGGTTTTTTTTTACCTCTCCGAGTATTCTGCGCTGAACTCTTGGCGTCATCTTTGGTGGACGGCCACTCCTTGGGAGAGAAGCAACAGTGCCAAACTCTCTCCATTTGTAGACAACTTCTGTGACTGTCCATTGATGAACATCCAGACTTTGAGATGGTTTTGTATCCTTTCCCAGCTTTATACAAATCAACAATTCTTGATCGCAGGTCTTCAGACAGCTCTTTTGAGCGAGCCATGGTGCACATCAGACAATGTTTTTCATCAAGACAATTCTTACCAGGTGTGTGTTTTATAGTGGGTAGGGCAGCTTTAAGCCACTCATCAGTGATTGGGCATACACCTGACTTAAATTGCTCTTTAAATCTCCTTAGGCAGAGGGTTCAGTTACTTATTCCTCCCCCTTCTGTCATTGTTTGCATGCTATCCTCACTAAAATATGAAAACCTATAAATGTTTGGGTGATTTTAGTTAAAGCAGATGCTGTTTATTCATCTGTGTGATTTTGACAAAGATCAGATCACATTTAATGGTGATTTTATGTAGAAATGTGAGAAATTCCAAAAAGGTTCAGATACTTTTTCATACCACTGTGTGTGTGTGTGTATATATATATATATTAAAAATTATTATAAACATAACATTGTCGAATAATATCAAATATATCAAATAATATGAACATTAATTTCAAATAGTTCATTTTTAATCAAATTCCCCTCCCAAAAATCAAATACAGTATCAAATATAACCTTTAACATTCTCTATGATGCGATCTTTCTGCCTGTAAATGGTTCCAATGGTAGACGGAGCATTTTGGAAGAAATGTGCAACATTCACGTTTTTCACCAGCATTAATTTTCTTGATAATAGCCATCTTCGTTTCTAACGAGATGGCTTGCCGCTTTTTCTGATTACCACCATGACTACTACATGGGAGACCTTGCTGGCGATGTCAGATTTCTTTATAAAACTCGCCAAAGGTTCCGATACGTTCTGAGTCTGTTTGCTGACTTTCATCTCACATTTCACAATCCTTTCCCACTTAAAATTATTCTTAACATCCGTATCTATTTCTGACACACAGGATTCCTCTTCTTTCATTAAAGTTTGCACCATTTTAAACACAACATGCTGCAAACTTGCATTGAGCCAAGTCATTTTACATGAAGCTGAGCCAAATCACTTTACATTAAGCTTAAAACAGCCAATCAACGCTTACAATATGTGAGGCACTCTACCGAAAGTAGTTCACTTATTTGTGCTTGAGACAAAGCACGGGTTATCCGGACTTTGAGATGAGCAAGGGCACCGTTGAACACTTGTTTAGTACTCAGCCTACACTGATGTGAATCACCAACAGAGTGGAGAGTTAACTTTCTTTTCTGGATTCAGGTTTTCATTCATTTTACAACTCTCTTTGCTTAACTGAGTATGCATGGTAGATTGCGCCGATCCGGACAGATAGTTAATTTAGTCTTGGGAAAACCGGAAATTCCGGCATATGCTGGAAAACTTGCACCCATGCTAGTAGGCTTACGCTTCTGACCATTCATATTTGCTTAGGGTTACAAAAGTCCGCAAAACAGTGTAAACCCAAAGATCACAGAGACGACGTCTTAACACAAGGGTAACACGCATTGAACTGGGCAGAAGGAGGGGCATGTTCAGTCTGTCATTTGCAAACAATGGACGCAACGTCATGTGGAAGTAGCATATTACATCAGCGTACTACGTACGTACGTCTCGTACTACAGAGAGCACGCTAAACTCAAAATTTGACAATTTAAAAAAAAAAAAAAACCTTAAAATCGAAAAATACGTAAAACGAATGCACATAAGTCGGGGAGCGTCTGTAAAGGGAAATTCAAGAGTAGTTTTCTCCTCTGTGTTGTTCATAATTAGTTTTTTTTCCTCTCGTCTCCCTTTCTGTGTGGCAAATGCAGTCGGTGCAGTTCTGCCTACCCCTGTAAAGAAGGGCAGGTTTCACTTCATTTATCTACTGTTGCAAAGTGTTTGCATGGATGGTAAAACCAATTGTGGACGTGTGTGTGTGTGTGTGTGTGTGTGTGCGTGTGTGGTGAGGAGGAGGCACCACAAAATATAGCTATTGTTGATTGATTTTTTCTTTTAACTATACATGACTTTGAACATTTGAGCTACCATTTCTTAATTTATGGGGCTACTGGAGATTTTGAAATTTTGCCCAGTGCAGTTTCACATAATAGAATTGAGAACACTTTATGCTAAAAAGACAAAACGCACACTTCATAGAAACATGAGCTGCCTTGCTTCAACAGTTCTTTCCGAGTAACATCCTGAGTAAGCCACCCATAAATTTGGGACTACACATCCAAAAACAAGGACATGATAACAGACTTCAGGAGATCGAAACTGAGCACTCTGCCCTCTACATTGATAGAGAGGAGGTCGAGAGGGTGGGGTGCTTCAAGTTTCTTGGAGTCCACATCTCTGCTGACTTCACCTGGACCACAAACATCTCCCACCAGGTAGGGAAAGCACAACAAAGGAAGTATTTCCTCAGGAAGCTTCGACAGGCTCATCTACCCCGACCCCTACTGGCGAACTTTTACTGTTCCGCAATCGAAAGCCTCCTGACCAACTGCTGTACAGTGTGGTTTAGCATCTCTACTGAAGAGGAGCAGAGCAGGTAATTGGAACTACACTACCCTCCCTCAGTGACATTTACACCAACAGGCTTCAGAGAGCCAGTGGAATCATCAGAGATCCCACACACCCTGGAGGAAACCCTCTTTTCTTCCCTCTTCTCCGGAAAAAGGTACAGGACACTTAAAACAAAAACTAACAGACTCAAGAACAGCTCCCCCCCCCCCCTCAAGCTGTTAAATGTGTGCCCCCACCACTCCACCCACCCACCCACATACACACACACACACACACTATATGGACATCATTAATACCATCTTCCTGAAGATTGCAATATTACATGTTCGACATAATACGCACCCTGCTCCAATAAGCCCCCCCCCCCCAAAAAAAAAAATGTTTTTGATCTTATGTCTAATAACCGCCCATGTGTACTGGGAGCAAAATCATAAATCAAGCTGAACAATTTTATTCGATCAGTCTCTTAACACTAAAATGAGGCGTTCACTGCCTGTAAAAGTAAGTTTACACTGTATTTCATGACCCCCTGCCACTGAGGAATGTCTATAATGTTCATTAATAACAAAACATTTGATTGTTCCACTGTGCTTTAAAAAACAGGAAAATATTTTATTGTTTTCTCTTGGTAAATGTCCAACAACTAATGAACAATTATAAACTGCTACAGCAAAACTATCGGATGCTCTGAATGAATGGAGCGATGAGCCAGATATGGACTTATCAGAAACTGATGAGGATTTTTCACCCGATTCTCCTGCTCACTAACTTCATGAATTTAAAGACGTTCCTGGTCATGTGCTTTTGTTTATGTTTCTGTTGATTGGTTCAACGTGCCATGTGCTAAAGTTGACATTCATGTTGATTGGCTCAATTTTACTTCCGGGAAAATGTTTAAAAGAACAGCACCGGGAGGCAAATGTAAGGGGTATTTTGTTAAAATGTTATGCTGTTTTCTGTTTATTTTCAGCATTCATGTAAGTAGTTTTGTTGATACTACAAAATGAATTACACAAATACCAGTAAAACTCTTTTATTGTTCTGTTATTATTCATATTTTCCACCTCGATGGCAATAAGCACTTACCGTTCCACTCCGCTGGTAACATTTTAATAAGCACCCACCCACTCCAATTTTTAAAGCACACTGGGCGCTTATCACATCGAATACGTATTTCAATACTTATCTTTAGAGCAGGTTTCGAACATCATTACATTTTATCTCTATGCACCTTATAATTAAAATCTCCACTTCCTACCCTGTGTATATCTGCAGCTTTGACTATCATGCAGCCTTCTGTGTTGGTGTGAATATATGCATAGGTCTGTAAATGTGTAAACATGAATAGATATATAGTATATACAGTATGCATGTGTGTGTATATACACATGTATAGTTTCGTGTAGTTCCTTAGTTGTCTCGTGCACTTTGCTATAATTGCTGTTAATGCAATGCCAAGCAAAAGCAAATCAGGCCAAGCCCACTTCACAGAGACTGCTTGAGTGAAACAGTTTGAGAGAGAACTCTGCTTTGACTTATGGTTTATCTCCTTTAGCAACAGACAAGCCATCCATGTTTCTGTGTTATACATATTTGGAAAACCATGAAAACAATCTTACGTTTAATAAAAAAGTGCTCTGAACAGTTGATTTATACATTACTTACATTTAATGATTTTATATTATTATTCTACAGTACGGTAGTCTTTTTTTCATGAAGCTATATTCATTTAATACTTTTTAGATTATTAAATACATTTGCATTATGTCTTTGTATATCTTGAACCATAAGCACTAGCCAAACAGAAAGAGATGATGTGTTCAATCTGCTCACATTTTTGGATGCATAAGCTAGGACAGCGGTCGGGAACCTATGGCTCTCAAGCCATATATGGCTCTTCCGGAGACGTCATATGGCTCCCAGACAGTTTGGAGTTGAGGGGGCCAAAAAAAATTAAATTAAATTAAATTAAATTAAAATATATATATATATTGGAACTGGTTTTAAAATACTAGTGATAATCTTAATAATATTAAGTAATTTAAAATTAGTTTTAAAGATACATTTTAAAAGTCAGGGGTGGGTTGCGGCACTTGCAATCCGCCGGTGACCCGAGGATCAGGTCGGGAACCAATCGATCGCAAGTACGTCACGGGTCATTGTCAATGTACAGAAATTAATTTTATCAGAGATAAAATTTCAACCTTTCAACCCGCTTCAACCCTTGTAACAGAAAAGATGGCGAAAAGAAAAAAAGACGATGATTACCGTACATTCCAGGCTGCGTGGACAGAGGAATTTGCATTTGTGGAGAGAGCAGGATCCGCAGTATGTCTAATATGCAATGACAAAATTGCATCAATGAAACGCTCAAATATAAAGCGGCACTTCGATACGCATCATGCTTCTTTTGCATTGAAATATCCACTGGGGGACAGCAGGAAAAAGGCATGCGAAGAGCTGCAACGGAAAGTGCAGACGAGCCAGCAGCAACTGCGTGTCTGGACCACGCAAGGTGACGGTAATTCCGCTAGCTTTGCGGGTGCTTTGGCAATAGTGAAGAGTGGAAAGCCGTTCACAGATGGCGAATATGCCAAAACATTTATGCTTGATGTGGCCAATGAACTTTTTGATGACTTTCCAAATAAAGCCAAGAGAATCAAAAAAATAAAAGACATGCCACTGTCAGCAAGAACGGTTCACGATCGGAGCATCATGATGGCGAATCAAGTCGAGGAAACACAAATTAAGGACATAAACGCTGGGACATACTTTTCTCTCGCGTTAGATGAGTCAACAGACGTTAGCAATCTATCTCAGTTCAGTATACTTGCCAGGTATGCTACAGGTGGCACACTGCGTGAAGAAATCTAGGCCGTTTTGCCAATGAAAGAGACAACAAGAGGAGAGGATTTATTCATGTCGTTCATGGAGTTTGCTAAAGAAAAAAAATACCACTGGATAAACTTATTTCTGTGTGCACTGATGGTGCACCATGCATGTTGGGGAAGAACAAAGGGTTTGTAGTACTTCTCCGTGAGCATGAAAAGAGAGCAATCCTAAGTTTTCATTGCATCCTGCACCAGGAGGCGCTTTGTGCTCAGACGTGTGGCCAGCAACTTGGTGAGGTGATGTCGCTGGTCATTCGAGTGGTCAACTTCATTGTCGCCCGAGCTTTAAATGATCGGCAGTTTAATGCTCTGTTGGAAGAAGTTGGGAATCAATATCCCGGTCTGATTTTACACAACAACGCGTCGTTGGTTGTCCAGGGAAGGTGCTCAACCGCTTTGCAGCTTGCCTGAGTGAAATACGGATTTTTCTAGAAATGAAAGGCGTCAAGCATCCTGAGCTGGACAATACTGCCTGGCTCCTGCATTTTCACTATCTTGTGGACATAACTGGCCATCTAAACCAGCTTAATGTGAAAATGCAAGGTATTGGGAATACAATCTCATCCCTTCAACAAGCAGTGTTTGCATTTGAAAGCAAGCTGGAAGTTTTTCTCAGGGACATTGAAACAGGTCGTCTTCTGCACTTTGAAGGACTGCAGCAATTTAGAGATGCATGCTTAGCAAGCGACCCCACACAACATCTGGATCTCCAGCAGCTAGCTGACTATACGTCCAATCTCCTGCAGTCATTCAAGGCACGTTTTGGAGAATTTCGTGCGAACACTGGTCTTTTCAAATTCATCACTCATCCACATGAGTGTGAAGTGGACAAAATCAACCTGATGTGCATCCCGGAGTCTCCATCGCAGACTTTGAGCTGGAAGTTGCAGACCTGAAGGCATCTGATATATGGATGACTAAGTTCAAGTCACTTAATGGAGAGTTGGAAAGACTTGCACGACAGCGAGCAGAGCTGGCGAGGGAACACAAGTGGTCAGAAATAAAAAAGCTTCAACCTGAAGACCAGCTAATTCTTAAAACTTGGAACGAGCTTCCTGTGACATATTACACAATGCAGCGTGTGAGTATTGCCGTACTGACCATGTTTGGCTCTACGTATGCATGTGAGCAGTCATTCTCGCATATGAGAAACATTAAGACCAACCTACGCTCACGTTTAACTGATGGAAGCCTCAACGCCTGCATGAAACTCAACCTCACTACATATGAACCAGACTACAAGGCCATCAGCAAAACCATGCAGCACCAGAAGTCGCATTAAAAGTAAACCTTTTATTATTATTATTATTATTATTATATGTTTAAAATACTATATGGCTCTCAAAAAATATATATCTAGAAATAATTTAGTTTTATGGCTCTCCAGGTCAAAAAGGTTCCCGACCGCTGAGCTAGGAGATCAAAAGTAGTATAGAAAAGAGTCAAATACTTTTCTTCACAAGGTCATATTATTCATGTTTAGACATTAGTTACATTAGTAAAATCTGAACCTGTTGCTTGGTCAGTGATTTATTATAGGTGCGCACAGAAAAATCCACCCGAAACTGAAAAGAGACCTCTGATTTCAAAGAGAATATAATGAGAGGCAAAATCCACAGATGACAGCAGTAAAAGATTCTAGTGACAGTCTGATTTGGCAAAGGGAATCGAAACATGCTCCAATGAGGAGAGGTATAATGATGACTAAAGGTTATGACATGAAGGTACCTCAATACGATACTTTCTCAAAACAAAAATAAGCAGAACTTGAACATGTGCAGGAGTATCACATTTACAATAAGTTTAACTTAAGTGCGTATGCGTTGAGTGGGACGTAAAAGAACCATTGCTGCAAACAGTCGATCAATAAGTTGACACCAGCATTTTTCTGCCCTGTCATGGCCTGGCAAGCTGTAATATGCCCTTGCCCAGAGTCGGCTGAGATGGACATCAACCTCCCCACAATCCTAATTAGGATTAAGCGGTTCAGAAAATGAATGAATGATATACATAAATAAAGATCAACACACACACAGGATAATTTGATTTGTCTGCCCCTCATTAAAATATTACATCATTCTGAGTGCTTTGGTATTTGTCTATGAACCATGCACCAATATCGCTCAGTCTCTACTGTTTTGCCAGAGAAAGCTAACTGGTTTAAAGATTTGAGGCGTACTCCTCACAACAGCATTTTAAAGATTATATTGATCATCCAGCACTAACTTGATTCATAGGTGATAAACAAGTATTTAAATAAAATCAGCAACTCCACTGTATCTGACACAGAACTGGTATTGTGTGTGGTGCTGAAAGGACAAGTAGAGGTGGTGTGCCGAGAAATACTGCAAACTGAATAACATCAGGTCAGCAGCAGTCCATTATTAATGATAAATGTAGCAAGAGAAGACTGAAATTTAAAATAAGTCAAAATATTTTTCCAGGCTTGGTTATGATTAAAAAAAAAAAACACACACACACACACACACAACAACAACCTTCATCGATCAAATAAATTTCAAACCAAATTACATGGTCAATAAAAACATATTACCTATACAAATATAAAACGCAAAGTTTCAATGTGAAATGAAACAGACTGCTGAGCCATTCTCTACATTCACATCATTTAAACTCGTAGACATCATCTCATGGGCTCTCTTTATAAAGTGCTACCCACACTTCCATTCCTCTAAACACTTGGGGAGTGTCAAGAAATTGTCGACTCTACTGCAAGCAACTCTCCGGAGCAGAAAATTGCTCTGTTATAGCATTATCAGGGATTAGGGCAATGATGTTGGATTCGGGGTCTAAGCCTTCCCTACATGATGTCCTGAAGTTGCCACTGAGCAGCAACGAGTGAAGCCCTTTGAAGCATGACCCTAGTTCATCAAATTCCCACAGACAGACAAACAGAGGTACATGCAACCCTCACTCCACACACACACACACACACACACACACACACACACCTAATTCATGCTTACAGAGACACGGAGCTGAAAATGAAAAAGTTATGGTAATTGTAGTGCTCTGCATGTTTTTTTTTAAAGAACCCTCCTGTGGACAAAAACTGATAAAGGTAAAGGTAAGAAAAATGAATATACTACATAAGAATGCAATACACTATTGCAAACCAAATGTACAGCCATCTTTTGGAGACATTTATGCAAAACCTACCTATGTTCTGGTTTTGGGAAAACAAGTTCTCCAGTCTCCTCTCCAGGTTTTGACTTTTCACTCTCATGAATGGGTGGGACACTTCTGATGGGACTATACTGATGATCAAGGCTCTCTCCAAGTGAAACTGAAACATCTCTGCTGGAGGCAAGTAAAACCTCAGGTGTGTCCTCTGCATCAGAGCTACCAGTTCTGGAACTTCTGCTTTTACTCAAATCTGAACGCACACAAACACACTCAGTAGTTATGCATTCATTTTTAGATACAGTGGACTGTTGCATTATGATTGTCTTTGCCTAGTCTATATAATTTGTTTCATCCGTTTGTAACATAACTCACAACTAGAGACAAACTGACTTAGCAGTTAATTTAAAGACCACACAGAAGTGCAAGCGCTCTTATGCCCAAAAGTGCTCGCTCATTCACTACCTCTACTTATTAGACAGAAAAGTAAAAATGCAACAGACTTTCCAGTAAGCCCCAAAACAAAGTCTAGGTAGTGCATTTGCTCTGTTGCCTTGTAGATACGATTACATCACAGCTTCTGGTAAGTTTGCCCTGAAACCAGTACAACTATACATGAAAACTGGGTTATCTGAATTTAAAAAACAGCCACAAAAGTTAATGTTCAACCAGTTATGAAAAGCCATTTATTTATATGGAGTGTGTGTTCATTGTAATATGTCTTGTGGCAATCACCAAGTAATTATTCTTGAAAATATACCAATACTTATTTTTCCTTTATTTAAAGTGTTAAAATACAGGTGTGTATTTTAAAACACAGAACAGCTTGATGATGTAATGCAGTCACACAATTAAAACGTGACAGGCCCTTGTCAACTGAGCTGGTGCACCCTCAAAAACCCCACCCCACTGCATTTAATAAATCAGATCTTACTTCACACACTTTGCATTAGAACCCCTGAAAAAAGAAGGCAAATGAATGATGGTAGGCTTGGTGATTGACCATCAGTTGTACACTGCAATGAATTATGGGATATACTGAGCACAACATATGCAGTGTAATAATTTTGACTAAAGATTCAGGCAACTCACTAAATAGTGCAGTTTACAGTAAGCAGTGAGTGATTTCACAGGGTGACACAGGGCAGGGTTTGTGTTCATTTTATTTAAATTAAGTTCCCCTTAATTTGTGCAACAGTAAAAATGTTACTGAAGGTTGTTTTTTCGATATGACTTTCTTAAAATTAAGGATAATAAGTGTACCATTTCCTTATAAAGAGACTGTGTATACAGGGATCCCTCACTTTCTGCGGTTAATAGGGACCGAACCCCCCCACCCATTTCCGCGAGATAGGATCAACTCCCCTGACTGCCGTATACATACATTGTATGTGTGTACATAATATCAATAAATGCATATTCAATGCTATAAATGCTTATAACAATTAAACATTCAAAAATAATGCATAAGATAAATATAAAATATAAATACACACACAAACACACACAGATGCACGCGTGCGCGCGCACACACACAGATGCAAGCGTGCGTGCGCGCACACACACACGCACACACATGCACGCGTGCGTGCGCGCACACACACACACACAGATGTGCACCTCACATAAAAATGTAAGTTGTTGGGGGGGGGGGTCTGTTTTATAGTTTGCATAATTGGCCTTGTTCCACAGCATTTTCCTTAACTTTTTCCCTATTTTTTATTTTTCGATGAATATTTTTGAAAAATTCAATTCTGCGCATTGAAGGCGCAGAAACTGAAGCACGAAGTAGCAAGGGATCACTGTATATCTATACACACATATAGAAAGATAGGTTATAAACATCCAAAAGCAGGAAGACAGTCTGAATAACACAGTATTCTATGACTACTCACCTTAAAACCAGTACAGAATAAATAAATCAAAAAGTCTGACCTAATATGGGTGGAAGATGATGTCGCGATGACTCCGGTTCTGCCTGCTCTCTAGAGTTTCTGCACATGGAGGAGCCTGTTGTGGAAATGATATCTGAGGAAGTACTCAGGCTGGGCTGGTGCTGTAGTGACGCCTTGCTCTCTGGCCTGCTCGTGCTTCCATGATGAGAGCGCACTCCAGATTCCTTCAAGGTCATGTGAGTCGAAGCCAGCTGTTCTGACCCATACACCCCTACTACTCTCATAAATGAATCACAGTCAAACACCGGCTGCCTTTCAGGGAAATCATTGGAGTTTAGAATGTCATCTGATAAAGATTTGTTGTCGCTGCCTTCTGAGACTGGGGTGCTCATCAAAGGGCTGCTTTGTAGAAAGGAAGATGAAGGGTGATTAGGTTTTGGCTCTATCAGTGAATGTGCGCTTATGATGCCATCCTCCACCAAAGTGTCTTTGAGGGGTTGCCAACCCATTAGGGCGATAGCAGGTTGAGACGTCGTTTGCTCTGTGCTGAGGGGAACGGGCCTGCTTTGTTCATGCTAATTATTTAGAGAGAGAAAAAATATAAAAGACAACCTTTAGTATATGAAGTCTGGAATAACTGTCACAAAAATCTGAAAAAAGAGAGAAAGAAATAAAACCTCATATCCCTCAATAATATTTTAATCACTTACATACATGTGTAGCATTTTACATAAAATTTGCATGTTACTAAAATGTACATTCTTCACACAGTAGTGTGTTAAAATTAACCCAAATTTTTTTTATCCAAGATTTTCTTACATAACTTACTGCATGAAGAAATTCTTTTACTTATAATTTTGCCACTGTCTGTAGGTCATGAAAGCATAAATATGCACATATACAGGGATCCCTTGCTACTTCGTGCTTCAATTAATGCAGCTTCAGTGCATCGCGGCTTTAAAAAGACAAAATAAATAAATATTCGTCAAATTAAAAAATAAGGAAATTAAGGAAGAATAGGGGAATAACTGAAGGAAAATGACACAAAAACAAGGCCAATTATGCAAAAAATAAAATAAAATAAAAAACCCTAAACCAACATAAAACAACCCTAAATTTCCCATCAAAACCATCCGGAGATACGAACAGGGCTGTCCGCAGGTCGAAAGTGAAATGAAATTTAAGAACAAATAGAAATGGAATAAAATCTATAGAAATATACATCATAAATATGAGTATGAAATATGATTAAACATTATCCTGAGGTACACTTAATACTAGGCTCTGGCAGAGGGGCGTGGCTGTATGTGTGTCGATGTCTTCTCATGCAGTTCCATCTGTATGTGTATGTATTTATATTTTATTTACATCTTGTTATTTTTCTAATGTTTAATTGTTATTATAAGCATTTATAGCATCAAATAGGTATTTATTGATATGATATACACATATACATGTACATATATGTCAGTGGGGGATCGGGGGGGGGGGGGGATCCTACTTCGCGGATTTCGGTGGTTGCGTGGGGATCTCGGTCCCAATTAACAGTGGAAAGTGAGGAATCCCTGTACTACTTACTGTAGTACAATATGCGGTTCTACTGTCTCCAGTTTCTGAATACACAGAGAGTACCAATAGGATTTCAAAATAAAGGTCTCCTGTCATGCCAACAACTCCATGCGTCACCAGGACAATTATTGTGAAGAATGAAAGTCAACAATATTGAATTGCATGGAATCATTCTTTTTTGCATCATATAGCATTGCAAGTGAATAGTATAATATATGCAGCTGCTTCAATGCAGCATATATATATCACATCAGTATCAGTAATGCAGATGACGCAAGTATGAAAAGATTCGCCAAACAGGACCTGGTATGGTTAACAGGCCGTGGTTCCAGGCAACAATTTGAGGTTTTTGCCCCTACTTGATATTTACTAATTCAAGATTAACAACTTTGCTTTTCTCTCTTTTTTTAATCAATCATTAAGAAAAGAGGAACTATTACACAGCCTCGTTTCCCAACAATTGACTTAAAACCAAAGTGGTTCAAAAGGCCATTTTTAAGATATTCAATTTGGTTAAAGGTTAGATTTCTTCTCCAATCATCTTTTTAGTTGAGTGTGGTGGGATCACTGTGTTAACTTTTAATAATCTTTAGAAATGTTTTACTCCAAGTCTCTGATTCATGCCTGAAATGGTACTATGACACAATGGAGAAAAATCTACCACACAAAACAACAAAACTCGTGGCTTCTGTGTCTTTTCTGATAAGGGTCTTAAATACCAAACAGTTAGCTGCTTAATAACATCCACTGTGAACCACAAGGCCTGCCTGGTAGATCCACTGGTATAAAAAAAAAAAAAAAAAAAGAAAGGAAAAAGAGGGGGAAAAAAAGAGAGTGAGAGAGGAAGGAAAAGTTAATTTCTTGGCTGAGTGATTTCATCGCTAGCTGCAGGGCAAAGTAGAAAGTGTTTTGCTAAAGTAGCAATTGATTCTTCTATCAATCTGTGGCACGCGCCTGCTCTTCCAAGGAAAGTATTAAATATGAAAATCATATCCCGTTATCATGGCTTCCCAGCTTTCAGGCTGGTAAGCTCCCCTAATGAATACTGCTGCCTCGGGGACATGCGCGCAGCCAGCAGTGGCGTGCATGCATAATGGAGTGATGCCTCCAATCTCTGCTCATTGTAATATTGCCAAGCTCAAAGGGGGGAGGGAGGACACACAGTCACAAGTGACTGCTTGAGACAACATGCTCCAAGTCATTATGAGCCGTCTTCCACATTTCATCTGAAAACGCTCAAATCGCTTGAAGTGAGGGAAAGAAACAGCCGCAGGATTCGACTACGTTTGTAGCCCAAGCAAATCATGCTGGATTAGACACCTGTGTTACCATAGATATGGTGACAAAATCATAGTGTCTACATAACTGCGATTTTGATTTCGCATGACTACAGACTGAAGCAGTTTAATTGCTCATAATCACAGATGGCTAATATAACTGCTTACTGCCAAGTAGTAAGCAACAAAATAGTGAGGCTAAAAAAAGACAGAAGACAGTCAATAATCTTACAGCACAAAAAAGATAGTTACTCCAACTCCCCTTTTTTAAGAAAAATGGTAGTATTTTGGTTTAAAGTCTACGATATTGCTTTGTAAAAGGTAAAAAAAAAAAAAAAAAAAAAAGAAGAATTTCAACTCCGAGAACATCACAGTAATTACCTCAAGCACTCCCTTAATACCTTTTGATCATAAATTAATTGCAGCCTTTGATCAGCAATATGCTACCACAAATGTAAAAATAAAAGTGTCTACTGGAGAACTGCAGAGTAATGGATATGCTGACATTTTCTTTTTATTTCCATTCTACTGCAAAAACGTGGAGGGATGATAATCCTTATCAAATGTACAGATAGCTTTGTTAACTTCAACTAACTTGAAATGCCGAACAATGGTTTAAAAAAAAGCTCTTACCTTTTGTGCTTCAAGCCCTCTTTCACTTTCCCTCATCTTCCTCTCTTGTGAAAGTCTTGTAATGCGATTTTTACAGTCCTCCTGTACAAAATTTAATAAGTTTATAAATTAACTAATATCCTGTAACTCATCCAGTTCAATAATAATAATAATAATAATAATAATAATAATAATAATAGCTACATGTATGGGCAAGCTTTAAAACAATTTTGTGTAAACACATTATCAACATTAAATACCAAGACCTACTGTACACAGGTCCTGTATAAATTGTATACATTATAGACAAGTAGAACTCCAATACAGTGGAGCACATACTTAATCACTTCAACACATACTTAAAGCCTTGCAGCGTAAACTTGAAAAAATATATATATAAAACCAAGAGAAAGAGGAGAATTAGGTTTATCTCTGAAAGTGCAGTCACTTGGTGTGGATATTCCCCTCTGAGTGCCCTTAACACCGCCTGCCAGGGCTCTTCATCAAGCCTGTGGTTAGTCAGAATGACTGTCTTAATCCAAATTTCAATTAAAAAGCCTAATGGCAGCAGAGAGGATGCTGGGATTACCTCCAGCCTGCCACTTCATTTGCCTAAGACAATAGCAGCTCCACAAAAAGAAACCAAGCACAATCCGCTGCATTTTCACAATAACTTCCTAAATAATTACACACACACATACAAATAACAGTACTATAGACGCATGAGAGTGAAAGCGGGTCGATAAAACAGACGGAAGGAGGAACGCAGGACAGACTTATAACAAATAATTAATAACCCAACTATTTCAATTTAACAAATAATCCAATATACATTTATCCAGGTATCAGTTATATCAATGATATAAACAACCTTCAGAAATTCAATGATCTCTCTAATTAAAAATTCAAATATAATCTAGACTCACTGAAACAAAGAGGGAAATCTCGAAGTACTTTAGCATCTAAATAGTGGGCAATTAATTTGGGGTGGTGTAATTACACAAATTGGCAAATTTGCTATTAAGCTGTTGAGCACTATTCAGTTTTAAGTGATAATCGACCAGAGCTATTGTTTTCTTTTCCTCATTTTCCTTGATGCAATAAGTGGTGGTGTTGAAGTGTGTACAATTCTTAAAGTGTTAGAGTTTAGGAATTATACAAATGCTAATGAGATCCCTGTAGTGATGCTGAATTACTGACAGTACCCCCGCTACAAATGTGACGTTTGTCGCGGTTAGCAACCCAGACCATTTTTTAAAACAAGTACCTCGAAGAGTGGTAATTTAATAGTTGTCTTGCCTTTGTTGAAGTATAACCATCAGGCCATAGATTTAAGGCAGTCATGTGCCTTAAACCCATTACTGTTCTCACTTTTTAGACTAAGAAGATCATACCAGTAAGTCAGAGGAGGTACTCTCTGCAACCTTGTCTACCCCTGACTGCTGTCATCGTCTCAAACAAGGGTGGCAGGAGGTCTCTGAAACTGCCAATCTGCTGTGAAAAAGGATGATTTCATCTCTGCCATTCCTTCTCACCATTTTCTTGGCTTCTTGCACTAACTGAACCCTGTATTTCCTCACGCAACTCCAGCAGCTCTTTCCTCTGTTTAGGCTTTCTCTCACACTCCACAAGTAACTGGGAGAGGTGGTGGTACACATCTACTCCTGTCTTGGGGTTGGTGCTTCACACCACTCGATCTGTCTCATTTAGGCATCACCTCCTTCAAGCTTCATGCAGTAAAAGTCTCCTCTCCGGTCAACCTCCTCATTATTGTTATTTACCACCCTCATAGACCCCTAGGACACTTTCTAGAAAAATGGACACACTCCTCAGCTGTTTCCCCACTGACAACACCCCTCTCACAATTCTGGGAGACTTACAGCTCCAGTCCTCTAACCTTCTCGCCCTTATTTAACTTTTAACAACTGCTCTCCCACACCCAAAGAAGGGAATCTCATGGATCTTGTTTTCGGTCGTCCATCTCCAGTCATAGGCATTACTGCCACTACACTACACATCCCTGACCACCACTTGGTTTACTTTACTATCAACTTGCCTATTCGATCTAACACAAGCTCTCAGTTTTCTTACCCTACAAAACCTCGACACTGTATCGCCATCTATTGCTTCCCGTACCTTATCTTATCTTCCTAATTCAGTCTCCTTTTCTTCCCTACCACTAGAATCTGCTACTGACACTTTCCTTTCTTCACTCTCTGCGTCTATGGATCTCCTCTGCTCATTATCTACAAAATCCAAGAAGACTTCTTGCTCCGCTCCTTGTCTCCCGGAGGTGCTGCAAAGCAATTGCATAAATATCAGGGAAGCTGAGAGGAAGTGGAAGAAATCTTAATTTAATCAGATCTGGCTTCGTACCATGCTCTCCTTTCCACATTTTCATCTTATGTGACTTCTGCTAAGACGGCCTTCTACAAGAAAATGTTGAACACTGCTGCCGATGACCCACACAAACGCCAAATCTTTTCAACCTTTCTTAATCCATCTGCTCCACCTGCCCCATCCTCCCTGACCGCTGAAGACCGTGACAACTTCTTTGATGGGAAGATTATACAACTCTGTCACACATTTAGGCCCACCCAATTCCTACACTACACAGCATAGATTCCACTTCCCCTTCCCTTGCACAGTTTTCCAATTTTGCAAATGAATACATCCAGCAAGACATCTCGTCATATAGTCCTACCACCTGCTCATTGGCTCCAATTCCTTCCAAAATACTCCAGACCATCTCTCAAGACCTTCTGCCTTTTACATCCACCATCACCAATAATTCCATATCATTTAGTCAGGTTCCAACAGCGTTCAAAAGATCCAGTGTTCTACCCATCATAAAGAAACCCTCTCTGGATCCATCAGACATCAGCAACTACAGACCGTTATCACTTCTTTTCCTTTATAAAATTCTTGAACACATTATTTATAACCAAATGTCTTCCTCTCTTTTGCAGAATAACCTCCTTGACCTTAATCAATCTGGCTTCAAAGCAGCACATTCCACAGAGACTGCATTCTTGGCTGTTACAGAGAAGTGACATCATGCAAGATCAGACAAAAAAGTCATCAGTCCTCATCCTCCTCAACCTTTCAGCTGAATTTGACAAGGTCAATAACAAGACTCCCCTTGTCAATCCTCAGGTGTCTTGGAATTTGAGATGCAGCATGGTAATGGTTTGCATCTTTCCTGGAAGGTCTCTCATATTATGTTACATGGAGAGATCCATGTAACCTCATATGGGGGTTCCACATCTCCATGCCAACTTTCCACTGGTATTCGCCAGGGCTCAGTTCTTGGTCCACTTCTGTTCTCTCTTTATCGAAGGTCCCTCAGTGATGTCATATCCTCACATGGACCCTCATCTGCCCGGATCTCTAGTTGTCTGGCAAGTATCTCCTCATGGCAGGTAGGTTGCCTGTCCTTCTCATATCACTAATCTTTCTTGATCATGTCGATTTCTTATCTGAAGTATTTATCTATCTACGAAGACCAATCAGATACTTGCTCAATCTCTTGTCATCTCAAGACTGAACTACTGCAACTAATTTCTGGCAGGTCTACCTTTGAATGCTGTTCGATCTCTGCAACTGATCCAAAATGCCGCCACACGGCTTGTTTTCAACCGTCCCGCACCACAACTACAATCTCTCCACTGGTTTCCTGCAGCTGCTCGCATTAGATTTAAAACACTAACGCTCGCCTATAAAGTAAAAAATGAACCTGCATCTTCCTATCTCAGAACACTTATCACATCCCGCTGTACACCGTGTCCTCTGAGATCCTCCAACACTGCGAGACTGCTCCCTCCCTCTGCCACGGGACAAGGAAAAATGCATTTTAACTCTTCTTTGTTCTGACTCCAAGGTGGTGGAATGAACTTCCTCTGGATGTCTGGGCAGCTGAGTTGCTACGGATATTCAAAAGATGGCAGCACACCTACCTTTTATGGCAGTACTTAGATTAGCAATATGATGTATACAAACACACACACACACACACACACACACACACACACACACACACACACACACACACACCTGACTGAACTTTACTAGCGGTATACTTAGGCTATGTTTTAACAAACCAGAAGAAGAATATATTCACCGATTGTGATTTTAAAACACTTCTGCTAGTCACTCTGGATAGGAGGGTCTACTAAATACTGTAAATGTAAATTATGGGCAGTACTTTGATTGAAGCTGAAAAATATTATTGCTCATGTATAAAAACAGTCAAGCCTGTTAAGGATGTATGATCGGACTACATACAATGCATTTTTGTAATGTCCGTACAGCCAGAATAATATTATCTTTTAATAACAAAGTGATTGATTCTGTAAGAGATTTTCTAAAAATGTCATTCACAGAAAAAGCATTTATCTCATGGAGGGGAGGTGGGGCAAAACCCCCCACTTTTTTCAGTACAAAGACACTCCAGAAAACACTATGAAACGACTATGCCTCCCATGAGTTTGTCCTATATCCCTCTGAAATCAACACAAAACCAATTTTTACAAAAACAAAACTAAAGCAAAAATGAGGCTGATGATGTCTATGTCTAATAGTGCTCATCACAAAAGCAATAATAGAGTTTCTTAATAAAAATTATTTTTTTCCCCTTGGAATTTTTCCGATTTGACCTCAAATGTGCACGCGAGAGAAGAAGCCATATTCGGACTGACGTAACACTAAATATCAGAGAGGAAATTTAGTCGGCACATTGACTGACTTCCTCCCTTCATATCAAAATCATTAAAAAGCTCAAACAAAATGTAAATATTTCAACATCATGTCTTTAAAAATGACAAAAAGGCACTAAACTATGAAGGGCGTTGAAATAAATAGAATTTTAGTAATTGTAGATCAGGGTTAAAATTTTTGGTTTATGTTTGGTTTGAGTAAAATGGGACACAAATGATAACATTAAAAGTCATAAAAAAGTGTTACGCAATGAGCACTATGTAAGGTTATTTCTATGAAAAAAAGTTAATTGCATTTTGTTTCATGTTAAAATATAAGGTTTAACAATGGTTTAAACTTTGAATAACGCATTTTTAAATATCTACATGATATTTTAGAGGCAGTAGTGGCCTGGTGGTAAAGGTGCTGGATCACTGATTCTCAGGGGGTTCAAACCCCACTCTCATCAGGTTGTCACTGTCGCGCAGTGCAGCTAACTGGGCGATCAAAAGTTGGCCATGTCTCTCACTGTCTGTGGTGTGAGGCATGTAAAAGAACCGTTGCTGACTTTCAACAAGAGTAGGCTACATAGCCGTCAGTATGTATCCGCCCTGCGATGGCCTGGCAAACTGTCCAGGGTGTACTCTGCCCTTGCCTGGAGTCTGCTGATGGGCGCCAGCCTCCATGTGATGCTAATGAGGATTAAGTGGTCACAAAAAATGAATGATATTTTAGGTCCCACAACATTAGCATTAAAAAAAAAAAAAAAAAATTAATTAAAAAAACTATGTATGGAGAAGCTCTATTGAAGATAATTTAGGGAAATGAACAGGATCACAAAACATGCATCAGATTCAGACAAGTGCAGCATGTGCATTTGGACAACTGAAGATTTATGACTATGAATTTATTTTTTTGAAATACAGAGCATTAGAACATCCTTGGGTTACATAATGACCATTTGGTTTGCAGACATTGTCTGATCATAATCAAATGAGAAATTCATAAACAGAACAGAGAATACAGAAGAGAAATACAACCTCTTATAATTGAACTCATAATCGAAATTCTCTAAAACAGTTGACAAGAAAAATACCTTCAAGTGATGCAGTGCAGAGAAGTCTACAGAGAATTCCTTTGCTTTTAACACCAGGCTCTCAGCATTCTTCAGAACCTCAAGGTTACGAGTCTTTGCTTGCTGCTCTCTCTCACACAGCTTCTTATGATAGTGCCGCAACTTGGTGTGTTTCACTCTGGCCCTGAGTAAAGAAAGGAAGGAAAAAAAAAAAATATATATATATATATATATATATATATATATATATATATATATATATATAAAAAGAGAGAGGGGGTGAAGAGATGTTGAGGTGATGGTAATGATCATTGCACTGAGGAATCTCGATGCAGATGGGAATCATTAAACAATAATACTGTGACACTGAAATTAATAACCAGCAGGACAAATAAGTTCGATAATTCTAAAAATCCCTCAAAAAATCCCTTCAATTACTTTTAGCACTTTATCCTGCTTTGTGATTGCCTGGAGCATACTCTTTTGTTATGGCATTGTTGTGGGGGGACAATAAATAAACAAACAAACAATTCTTGTCTCGCTATCAGCTGAGGTATGGATAAAAACCAGCAAAAACAAAACAAAAAAATGTGCACACAAGTATACACACACTTCAATCCATCTTTGTTGTAATGGGTGCCGATAATTTCGTTGCTGACTTAATAAAGACACAGTGGCATCACAGTGGCGTACTGGTCAGCACGTCTGCCACACAGCAAGAAGATCCTGCGTTTGATTCCCAGTTTACTCCCATAGTCCAAAAAACATGCACAATAGATTAATTGGCCGTTCCAAATCATCCTGATGAGTGAGTGGGAGTAGGTTGCATGAGTATTGGGCATGCGATGAACAGGCGAGCTGGCTAGGGTGTACCCCGCCCTCGCCCACAGTTGGGTGAGATGTGTGCCAGCCTCTCTGGGACCCTAATTAGGATTACGCGGTTCAGAAAATGAATGCATGAACGTGATAAAAATCCTTTTACATAGATTTGCATTTGATGTCAACTTGTATCAGGAAGCCAGTAAATATACCTAATGAGAAATAGACACTGGCTTCTGCCAATCACTTCAACAGTGACACAAAACTAAAATGGTGCTCAAATTATTTGAAGACTAACTACAAATTCCTGCTAATGGCTTTGGACATTTAATTGCTACTCAATAGCAAAAATGCTTTTTGCTTAAAAAAGGTGAAAAGGGGAGAATTATGGATTTCGATCATAAAGGCTGATTCACGAAGCTCTTGTATGTTTCCTGCCCATAAACCATTGCAAAATTAATGTTTGCTAACATGAATTTAGTGAAGACACAAAAACAAACAGGTCTCCAGCACTTGTGTTAAGAGCCATCATATCATGGTAGAAGAGGCTACTTATCTAATTGGCCTAAAACAAAAGTTTCTGTCTAAAGTCCAACTCATACTGTGTATCACATGGTTTAGCAAAGCAAACAGGATATTCATTTTAAGAATGCAGAAATCACTGCATAATACATTAAAAATGAATAATACCGGCTTACTTCCCTGTCACTCAGCAATTGCCAGCCAATCATGGGCTTCTGTGATCTCATTCATAAAAGGGGCAGACAGCACTTTCCCTGGGGTGTGTTAGATCGTCTCCAAATACACATGGTGCTACAAGTTCAAAAAGAGGAACGTGGCTAGCATTACATGTCACGAAGGGGGCATGTGCATTCCTTCACCCATCCCTGGTTTGTGGTGGTTGGGTGAAAGGGATGGCAATCCCTGATGGGTGGGGATTGGATCCGACTATACATTAGGAAGAAAATGGGGGAGGGGTCCAATTTTTTTAATATATATTACGAATAATAATACTAAGATCTTAAATCATTCACTTGCTCAGGATATAGTTCTTTTTTCTTTCTATGATGCTTCTACCAACTAAACAGAAAATGTTAATTTTAATTACATCAATAAAGTTCTGAACATGCCCCCAGTGCAGCTAACTGGGTTATCAAAGGCCGTCATGTCTCTCACCGTCTATGGTGAGAGGTTCATGTAAAAGAACCATTGCTGACTTTCAACAACAGTACGCTGAATAACCGTCGGCGTGTTTCTGCCCTGCGATGGCCTGGCGAGCTGTCCAGAGTGTACCCTGCCCTTACCCAGCATTGGTTGAGATGGGTGCGAACCTCCCGCCACCTTAATTAAGATTAACTGGTTACAAAATTGATGTAGACATGAAGTTTGTATGTCCATGACACACATCACTGTGTCATGATGACCATAGCCAATCAAGTTTTAAGCAAAAAAAAAAAAAACCCCACAGGATTTCATTTTTCAATTGTATAGTGCATCTTAATTTTCCTTGAAGTGACATATCTAACCCCTTGATACAAAGTCAGTGAACCAATAGCACAACTTACAGTATGATACTTCAAATTTTATTGACTTGTTGGAGTTCTATATCTCACCCATTACATCATTTGAAATAATGTTAAGTAGCAGGCAAAGGGTGAGGAGGGAGCTTGAACTATTGTGCAAGACGATTCTCAGTAATCAGCATATACTTATACATAAAAGTGCTCCAAAATCTCCTGATAGCTCGCTGCATTGACCCTGCCCTTGATAAAACACAGTGGACCAACACCAGCAGCTGACATAGCACCCCAGACCATCACTGACTGTGGGTACTTGACACTGGACTTCAGGCATTTTGGCATTTCCTTCTCCCCAGTCTTCCTCCAGACTCTGGCACCTTGATTTTTGAATGACATGCAAAATTTGCTTTCATCCAAAAAAAGTACTTTCTTCTGCCGCCGTTTCTGGCTCAAAAGTGGCTTGACCTGGGGAATGCGGCACCTGTACCCCATTTCCTGCACACGCCTGTGCACGATGGCTCTGGATGTTTCTAGTCCAGACTCAGTCCACTGCTTCCACAGGTCCCCCAAGGTCTGGAATCGACCCTTCTCCACAATCTTCCTCAGGGTCCGGTCACCTCTTCTGGTTGTGCAGCGTTGATATTTACAAATTTTCAAACTGTACTGCCGCATTTCAACACACACTTGGAAGTAATTTGGAACAGCCGATTAGCCCAACATGCATGTCTTTGGACTGTGGGGGGAAAAAATCTGAGCATTTTAAGAAAATGCACAAGAACATGGAAATGCCATGCAAAAATGCCTGAAACTGGTACTCGAACCCAGGACCGTTTTGTTGTGAGGTGAACATGCTAACCACACACCACCACAGTAGCCACAGAGTACAATTTAGTTTACAGCTCAAAAACATTTAAGCATACAGAGCTTCTTTAAATGTGGATTATAAACACATTTGTATTCCAATCTTTTTATAACAACCTTCCATTGACAATTATCAACACAGCCAGTGACTGCTCCGCCTAGATCAAAACGTATTGTTAATCTCAGCGACCAGAACAAAACCTTCTTAATCTCTTAGTTAGGAAGCCCTGAGATTGACATAACATTACATATTATAAATCGCATCATCTACAGTGATCCGGTGGCATAGTGTTTATTATGTCCACCTCATGACAAGGTCCCTCTCTCTGTGCTTATGTGAGGTTCCTCCAGGTTCTCCAGTTTCCTCCAACAGCCCAAAACCATGCACAGTAGATTAAATGGTTGTTACAAATTGTATCTAGGCGTGAGTGTGAATAATTGTGTGGTTTTGCCCTGCAATAGTCTGGTGATTTTTTTTTTTCAGGTGTATCTGCCTTCACCCATGTCGGCTGAAGTAGGCTAGCTTCCCTTTGACCCTAGTATGATTAAACTTTTCTTCACATGAATGAATTGAATGAATTCGGGAATCTATATTAATTCAGGGTAAATTCTTCCAACATTTATTGTAGACACTCACTGTCTTTCTTCTGACCTCGAGAAGGTGAACAACTCTTCTTCCAACTTGTTCCTTCTTTTTTCACTAAAATGAAATTAAAAAAAACATCATTCATCTTCATTCAACCGTACATTATTGGGAGAGTTAAGTGACAGTAATGATATATATATATATATATATATATATATATATATATATATATATAGGGGATATGAACACTAGGATGTCTGGAGTTGATCCTATAAAGCAGTTGTAAACCTGTGAGGTTGCATTAGATCTCACGCATGTCGCATGTCAACAATACCCCTATTTTACATTCAGCGCTCTATGACCTGTAGCCTGGAAACAAAAAAGCTAGCCTAGCAACGAGGGTTTAGTACTTTCTGACTGGTGAACACTCGATTTTAGTTCTGATTACTCATATAAAAAAACCTCTATCCACTTCAAACCTTAACTGTAAGCTCAGTTGGATAAAAATTATCATTCTCAGTCGCTCTGGATAGGAGCGTCTGCTAAAGGCTGTAAATGTAAACATACCTTCATTCTCTAAGCTAACGGCTAACAGCCTGACACAGTTTCCAAACTCGCGAGCTCAACGTTACGGATACACGATGCTAACAGCGATAAAAAGCATTTAGCAAATCGCTTCAACGTGTTATTTACATCTATTAGGTTTGCAAGAATTTGCTCATGTCCTTTTCGCTTTCCTTTTCTAAACAGTTTTGCTATCTTCGCTGTAAGAACGAATTACAAAAACATTCTTACCATTCGTGGAGAGTCTTCTGAAGAGACCCAATAGTTTCGAAGTATTCAGAAGTGCAAAAATCCATTGCACGTGAACCGAAGCTTTCGTAAAGAGCACATTAAATAGAGACTAAACAGTGCTTGTGTACTGCTGACTGACGGACTGACTGACTGGCTGTTACAGTACAGTACACACGCCATTAAAAATCTTGCGCGTGTATACGAGGTTTTACGGTAATCCACCGGACACTTGTGGGGAATGGGTGCCGGGGGCATATCGGATCGTGTTTGCTTTCAGTGAGTTCTCAGCTGATTTATTTTAAATTTTAGATTGGACTTGGTCGTCAAGGCCAGAACAGCCTTGTCCACTGGCCTAAACACTGCCAGAAGTACGAACCTGCATTTACAACTTAAATTCTAATTATTTAATGAATATTGTAATTTTAATTCATTTATTCCCAACAGTCTATTATCTTCATCCTGGAGTGTATTTTGCCTGCACTGGTTCAGTGTGGGTTCTTTCTTTCAATCCAAATGGACCATGTTTCGTGCCTCCATTGCTGAGGCGGGAGCCCATAGCTGTGGTCGTAAGGTCATCGGTGCTTGTTGTGGCGGTAATCCCTGAACCCGGTGGTGGACATCTGCGGTGAAGGGGCCGTCCAGCTGAAGAAGGAGGCCTATCGGGTTTTATTAGCCTGTGGAACTCCCGAGGCAGCAAACAGGTATCGTCAGGCCAAACGTGCTGCAGCCGGGGCTGTCGCAGATGCAAAATCTCGGGCATGGGAGGAGTTCGGTGAGGGCCTGGAGAGTGATTATCGGTTGGCCTCAAAAAGGTTCTGGACCGCCATTCGACACCTTAGGAGGGGGAAGCAGTTCTCCACAAACACTGTTTACAGTGGAGGTGGGGAGCTGCTTACCTCGACTGGGGATGTCATCGAGAGGTGGCGGGAATACTTTGAGGACCTCCTCAATCCCACCAACACGCCCTCCGTGGAAGAGGAAAACCCTGGGGGTTTTGGTGGGGGTCCGCCCACCACTGGAGTGGAGGTCACTGAGGTTGTCAAAAAGCTCTGCGGTGGTCGAGCTCCGAGGCTGGACCATCCGCCTGGAATATCTCAGAGTTCTGGATGCTGTAGGACTGTCTTGGTTGACACATCTCTGCAACATCGCGTGGTCATCGGGGACTGTACCTCTGGATTGGCAAACTGGGGTGGTGGTCCCGATTTTTAAGAAGGGGGACCGGAGGGTGTGTTCCAATTATCGTGGAATTACATTCCTCAGCCTACCTGGGAAAGTCTATGCAGGGGTACTAGAGAGGAGGATCCGACCGATAGTCGAACCTCGGATTCAGGAGGAACAATGTGGTTTTCGTCCTGGCCGTAGCACTGTTGACCAACTCTATACGATCCACAGGATTCTGGAGGGGGCATGGGAGTTTGCCCAATCCGTCCACATGTGCTTTGTGGATTTGGAGAAGGCTTTTGACCGTGTCCCTCAAACGATCTTGTGGGGCGTGCTCCGAGAGTACAGCGTTCCAGATCTGTTGCTACGAGCCATTCGGTCGCTGTATTATCGGAGGCAGAGTTTGGTCCATATTGGTAACAACAGGTCGAATTTGTTTCTGGTGAGAGTTGGAGTCCGCCAAGGCTGTCCTTTGTTACCGATTCTGTTCATAATTTTTATGGACAGAATTTCTAGGCGCAGTCGAGGCGTTGAAGGGTTCTGGTTTGGTGGCCATCGGATCTCGTCTCTGCTTTTTGCAGATGATGTTGTCCTTTTGGCTTCATCAAGTCGGGATCTCCAGCTCGCATTGGCGCGATTCGCAGAAGCCGGGATGAGGATCAGTACCTCCAAGTCTGAGGCCATGGTTCTCAGTCGAACAAGGGTGGAATGCACCCTCTGGGTCGGGAATGAGGTCCTGCCCCAAGTGGAGGAGTTTAAGTATCTTGGGGTCTTGTTCATGAGTGAGGGAAGGATGGAGCGAGAGATCGACAGACGGATCGCTGCAGCCTCTGCTGTTAAGCGGTGCCTGTACCGGTCCGTCGTGGTGAAGAAGGAGCTGAGCTGCAAGGCGAAGCTCTCAATTTACCAGTCAATCTACGTTCCAACCCTCACCTATGGTCACGAGCTTTGGGTAGTAACCGAAAGAACAAGATCACGGATACAAGCGGCTGAAATGAGCTTCCTTCCCAGGTGGCGGGGTTCTCCCTTAGAGATAAGGTGAGAAGCTCGACCATTCGTGGAGAGCTCGGAGTAGATCCGCTGCTCCTCCGCATTGTGAGGGGCCAGTTGAGGTGGCTCGGGCATCTGGTCAGAATGCCTCCCGGTCGACCTAGAACACGCTGGAGGGACTATGTCTCTTGGCTTGTCCTAGACCGCCTTGGTGTCCCCCCAGGAGAGTTGGAGGAGGTGGCTGGGGAGAGGGACGTCTGGACCTCTTTGCTTAGGTTGCTCCCCCCGTGACCAGACCCCGGACTTTGCGGAAGACGATGATGATGATGACCTTCGCCTTACGATGTGTCTTCCTGTACTCCTGTTTACTCTGTTCATTCCACACAATGTCCCACTTCTTAGCTAACCTCTTCCTTTGAACACACTCCTGTACTTCCTCATTCCACCACCACATCTCCTTATCTACTTTCCTTCCTGAGGACACATAACGTACTCTCCTACCTGTCTCCCTGGTCACATTAGCTGTAGTTGTCAGAAGCAGAGCAATCAGGACCACTGTCATCACAGGAGAATGTGTACCTCAACAAATAGAGAGAGAGAGAGAGAGAGAGAGAGAGAGAGAGAGAGAGAGAGAAGTTATTAGGTATACTCATAATAGTGCAATGGAAATAGAATACTGTAATTGATTCTTGCTGAGTGTAAGCAAGGACTCTGGCTTTGCTGGCGATGGCAACGTAACTGAAAGAGAGAGAACCAAAAGGAAGACAGACATGAGGGGCCCCTGTGATCACCGGAAACAAATTCAACCTGTCGTTCCTAATGCAGACAAAGCTCTGGCTCCGGTGATACAAAGACTGAATGACCTGGAGCAACGGGTCCGGTACACAGTACTCCCAGAGCACGCCTCACAACAGAGCTCGAGGGACACTGTCAAAAATCAACAAAACACATGTGGGCAGATTGGGGAAATTTCCATGTCCCTTTCAGGATACTGTAGCGTATATAGAGCTGGTCAAGAGTACTACAGCCAGAACGAAAACCACATTGTTCCTCTTGAATCCGAGGCTCATCCATCAGTCAGATTCTCCTCTCCAGTCCCCCTGCATAGACTTTTCTGGGTAGGCTGAGGAATGTGATCCCATGATAATTGGAACACACACTCCGGTCCCCCTTTTTAAAAAGGGGGACTACCACCCTAGTTTCACAATCCAGAGGTATGACCCCCGATGACCGTGCGATTTTGCAGAGACGTGTCAACCAAGACAGTCCTACAACATCCAGAGCCTTGAAATTTTCATGGCGGATCACATTCCCCCTGGAGCCCAACCACCAAGGAGTTTTTTGATGACCCCTCCTCAAACTGCCACCTTATCGTGGTGGAGGGATTTTGTGTTCTAATGATCCTAGGAGCTATGTTGTCAGGGGCATTATGCTGCTGGTAGGGTCACCCAAGGCAAACAGGTGCTAGTTGAAGGTCCAGATGAAGAGCGGTTCAAAGGACCTCTGTGGAGAAACACACAAGGACAGTTTCCCTTACCTGGACATGGGCAACTGGGGTCCCTCCTTGGAACCAGGCCTGGGGTGGGACTCAAAGGTGAGTGCCTGATGGTTGGGCTTCCACCCATGGAGCCCGACTGGGCCAGGAGACATGAGTCTGCCCTCCCATGAACCCACTACCTGTGGGAGGGGCGATAGGGTTTGGGTTTATTGTGAGTTGGTTGGCAGCCAAAGGCATTGGTTCTGTCGGATTGATCCTCAGCTACTGATTCTGACTCTTTGGACATGGAATCCTACTGGCTCTAATTCATTCATTCATTTTCTGAACCATTTTAGTCATGAGTCTAGGACTGAGAGTGGGGACTTTGAATGTTGGAACTATGCACAGAAAACGTAGCGAGCTGGTTGACATGATGCAGAGGAGGAAGGTGGACATACTGTGTGTTCAGGAGACCAGGTGGAAAGGTAGCAAAGCTAAAAGCTTAGGAGCAGGGTTTAAGCTATTTTATCACGGTGTGGATGGGAGGAGAAATGGAGTCGGAGTCATCTTGAAGGAGGAGTTTGTCAGGAATGTTCTAAAAGTGAAAAGAGTGTCAGACAGAGTGATGAGTCTCAAGTTAGAAATTGAAGGTGTAATGCTCAATGTTGTTAGTGCTTATGCCCCACAGGCAGGATGTGAGCTAGAAGAGAAGGAGAGATTCTGGAGTGATTTAGATGAAGTGATGCAGAGTACCACCAGAGGTGAAAGAGTGGTCATTGGTGCAGACTTCAATGGACATGTTGGTGCAGGAAACAGAGGGGACGAGGAAGTGATGGGCAGGTTTGGTATCCAGGACAGGAACGCATGAAGGACAGATGTTGATAGATTTTGCAAAAAGGATGGAAATGGCTGTGGTGAATACTTTCTTCGAGAAGAAACAGGAGCATAGGGTGACTTATAAAAGCGGAGGTAGGAGCACACAGGTAGACTACATCTTGTGTAGGCGATGTAATTTGAAGGAAGTCAGTGACTGCAAAGTCATCGTGGGTGAGAGTGTTGCCAAACAGCATAGGATGGTGGTGTGCAGGATGACTCTGATGGTGAGAAAGGTGAAAAGGCAAAGGCAGAGCAGAAGACAAGGTGGTGGAAGCTGAAAAAGGAAGAGTGTCGTGTTGTCTTCAAGGAGGAGTTGAAACAGGCTTTGGGTGGCCAGGAAGTGCTTCCAAATGACTGGACAACCACAGCAAATGTGATCAGGGACACAGGTAGGAGAGTACTTGGTGTGTCCTCTGGAAGGAAAGTAGATAAGGAGACTTGGTGGTGGAATGAGGAAGTGCAGGAGTGTGTACAAAGGAAGAGGTTAGCCAAGAAGAAGTGGGACATTGAGAGGACCGAAGAGAGTAAACAGGAGTACAGGGAGACACAGCGTAAGGCGAAAGTAGCAGTGGCTAAGGCCAAACAGAGGGCATATGATGACTTGTATGATAGGTTGGGTAGTAAAGAGGGAGAAAATGATCTATACAGGTTGGCACAGCAGAGAAATAGAGATGGGAAGGACATGCAGCAAGTTAGATTGATAAAGGACAGAGAGGGAACTCTATTGACTAATGACAGAAGTGTGCTGGGAAGATGGAAAGAGTACTTTGAAGAGCTGATGAATGAGGAAAATGAGAGAGAAAAAAGAGTAGAAGAGGTAACCATTGAGGAGCAGGATGTAGCAAAGATCAGTAAGGGTGAAGTGAGAAGGGCATTGAAGAGGATGAAGAATTCTAAGGCAGTTGGTCCTGATGATATACCTGTGGAGGTATGGAAGTGTCTAGGAGAGGTAGCAGTAGATTTTCTGACAAGAACATTCAACAAGGTACTAGAGAGTGAGCAGATGCCGGAGGAGTGGAGGGGAAGTGTGCTGGTGCCCATTTTTAAGAACAAGGGAGACGTGCAGAGTTGCAGCAACTACAGAGGGATAAAGTTGATGAGCCATACGATGAAGTTATGGGAAAGAATAGTGGAAGCTAGACTAAGGGCAGAGGTCAGCATTTGTGAACAACAGTTTGGTTTCATGCCAAGAAAGAGCACCACAGATGCAATGTTTGCCTTGAGGATGTTAATAGAGAAGTACAGAGAGGGTCAGAGGGAGCTACATTGTGCCTTTGTGGATTTGGAGAAAGCATATGACAGGGTGCCAAGAGAAGAACTGTGGTATTGCATGAGGAAGTCTGGAGTGGCAGAGAAGTATGTTAGAGTGGTGCAGGACATGTATGAGAGATGTAAGACAGTGGTGAGGTGCGCTGTCGGTGTGACCGACGAATTCAAGGTGGAGGTGGGACTGCATCAAGGGTCAGCTCTGAGCCCCTTCTTGTTTGCTATGGTGATGGACAGGCTGACAGACGAGGTGAGACAAGAATCTCCATGGACTATGATGTTTGCAGATGACATTGTGATCTGTAGTGAGAGCAGAGAACAAGTGCAGGAAAATCTAGAGAGGTGGAGGTATGCCCTGGAAAGGAGAGGAATGAAGGTTAGCCTCAGAAAATCAGAATACATGTGTGTGAATGAGAAGGACCCAGGAGGAACGGTGATGTTACAGGGAGCAGAGATAACGAAGGTGGAGGATTTTAAGTACTTAGGCTCAACAATCCAGAGCAATGGAGAGTGTGGAAAAGAGGTGAAGAAGCGTGTGCAGGCAGGCTGGAATGGTTGGAGAAAAGTATCCGGTGTGATGTGCGATAGGAGAGTGTCAGCAAGAATGAAGGGAAAAGTGTACAAGATGGTGGTGAGGCCAGCGATGTTGTATGGCTTAGAAACAGTGGCGCTGAGGAAAAGGCAGGAGGCAGAGCTGGAGGTAGCGGAGATGAAAATGTTGAGGTTCTCCCTGGGAGTAACGAGGATGGATAGGATCAGAAATGAGTATATCAGAGGGACAGCCCACGTAAGATGTTTTGGAGACAAAGTCAGAGAGGCTAGATTGAGATGGTTTGGACATGTACAGAGGAGGGATAGTGAGTATATTGGCAGTAGGATGCTGAGGTTGGAACTACCAGGCAGAAGGCCTCGAGGAAGACCGAAGAAGAGATTTATGGATGTGGTGAAGGAAGACATGAAGGTCGTTGGAGTCAGAAAAGAAGATGCGGAGGACAGGGTGAGGTGGAGGCGGATGATTTGCTGTGGCGACCCCTGAAGGGAGCAGCCGAAAGTAAAAGAAGAAAGAAGATTTTCTGAACCATTTTATTCTTAATTAGGGTAACAGTGAGGCTGGTGCCCATCTCAGCTGACTCTGTGAGAGGGCAGAGGACACCCTAGACAGCTCACCAGGCCATCGCAGGGCAGAAACACACTGACGGCTATGCAGCTACTCTTGTCGAAAATCAGCAATGGTTCTTTTACAGCTTGTCACCATAGACAGTGAGAAACATGGCCGGCCTTTGATAACTCCGTTAGCTGCCCAGGGATGGACAGCAGTGACATCCGTTGACAGTGGTGTTTGAACCCTCAACCTTAGAATCGGTAATCCAGCACCTTACCACCAGGCCATCGCCCTCTTACTGGTTCTTTTCTTTTTAATTTTTCCAGAACTATTCATAATATAGCTTTAACAAGGGTGTAATAGGTAGGTAAGGTTTGGTTTTTACACCCGAGCCATAGTGGCTCATTAGAGGCATACTTGTGACTGAGACCTTGCCCAGGAGTCTTGGCACAGTGAGGGTTTCAGTGGGATTCGAACTCACAACCTCCCCCTAACCACTTCACCACCGGCCCCGCAAGGGTGAAATAAGTTGCACAAAACAAATACAGCAGGAAAAATATAATTTGTGTCTGTCTTTATTTCAAGCTGCAAAGGAGCAAAATGTGAATATTGAAGGGGTGTCTATATTATGTTTCTTTTTCTCCTTTAATTTTTTTTTCACAGATGGAAGAAAATACTTCAGTGACTATACACATATTAAACTGTGTTATAGTTCTTTTTTCATACAGTCCATCCCCATTTGTTAGGAATTTAGAGTCATAGCATCCAGCTATTAGATTATGTCCCTTGGAGCAAATAGGATTAAGGGACTTACTAGAAGGCTCAACATTGGCAGCTTGGCAGTGCT
>CM045732.1:52415995-52430995 GCA_024760905.1 Plotosus lineatus
ATGAGCACGTTTTGCAGCGCACAGCTTCTCAAAGCGAGGTTTGAAGCATGACACTGCAACTCTCAGCTCCTGCTCAATGTGCAATGAGGGCGCCACTGCCAACTACTGGAGTGGATGTGCAATTACACTTTCTTGTAGTACGGCGGAAAAAAAAGCATGTTCTCCTGGGTCACACGCGCCCCCCTCAGCATCCCATCGCGCCCCCCCAGGGGGGCGCGCCCCACTATTTGAGAAGCACTGCCCTAGAGGAAGAAAAAAAAACATTTCATGCCCCGCCCCAGTGTCTCACGCACAACTATAAATGGTGTTTACTGCACTTCATATTGTTTGCTCAGTGCTTTTTCCATACACCATAGGGAACACAGTGAAAGTGCCACTGCCACCTACTGTAGAGGATGCACAATTACACTTACTTCTAGTACAGTATGGAAAAAAGCATGTTCCCCAGGGTAAACCCCCCCCCCCCCCCCCCCCGGCATCAAACCACATGCCCCACTATTTGAGAAGCACTGACCTTGTGGAAGCTCACCACGAGCCTTTCCTCACTGGCATTCGTAACGTGAAAATTCTCCTTCCTCCTCCTCCTCCTCCTCCTCTTCCTCCATTACACACCACCTTATGTCTGCCCACGTGACATCTTCACGCTCATGTGACATTTTTGCCACAGTCAATGATTGGAAGGGTTAGTTTACTTATTCTTTATTTTTGTTTTTTTATTATTATTATTACTACTAATTATTAATTATTATTAATGTTAATGTACATGTATTCTTATACTTAAATATTTATTGTTTTTACATGTTTATCATTAAGTCAAATATACGTGTTTCTGGGGCAGTGGTGGCCTGGTAGTATATTGTGCTGGATCACTGATCCTAAGGTTGGGGGTTCGAGTCCCACTCTCCACAAGGTTGTCACTGTACCCCCAGTGCAGCTAACTGGGTTATCAAAGGCCGACCATGTCTCTTATTGTCTATGGTGTGGGGTTCATGTAAAAGAACCATTGCTGACTTTCAACAAGAGTAGGCTGCAAAGCTGTCAGCGTGTTTCTGTCCCTTGCAAAAGGGTTGTTTCAGGAAGGGCATCCGACATAAAAAACCTATGCCAAATCAAAATGTACGAGTCAGAAGATATATACATATAAATTATTTGATCAGATTTTGTTCAGGTTTAACATCAGAACTAAAAGCATTAAGCAGAGTTTTATGGTCCAGAGAAATCACAAAAGATTTCTTGACACCTTTGTTTCACTGTCTAGGAGTTCAAGGGTACAGGCATGAACATGAAAAAAAAGTTTGGCTGTTGAATGACTTGATAACCAGGATGTGCAAACAGTCTTTAAGTTGCCCATTTAAAGGCTTGCAATTGTCTCCAGCGAAAAATCTGAACTCAGTTGAATGTTGCTCTTTATATTTATATTCAGCTGAATTTTCAGTGTTTATGCTCAGAGCTGTCATTCTTGGTCACTTGCTGTACAATTCATAATGAACCTAAAGCTTCCAGGCATGAAAGTATGGTAGATTTTATTGAAAACTCTGTAAATAAAGGGAAGAAATCAATCATGTTCTTTTATTAAAGAATACAAAATAGTTGCATCGTGCAATTTATCCTTGGTCATCTAAATTAAAAAAAAAATCTTTGCAGCAGGATTTTTTTCCAGTGATGAATAATGGATATAAATTGCATGTACTTCTATGTGTGCTACAATACCAAATCTTTCTGTAAGCACACAATGATTTTTTTATTCTGTATCTGAGTAAATTGTCTCCATGAGGCTTAAGAGAGTCCCAGAGCAATTGCAAATAAGGTGAATTAATTTTTGCTCTGAATATATTCTACATCCGAGTATAAAAGCTTTCAAGTTCTCTGTGTTAATTCAATGGTCACTTGTTTCATAATAGGTTTATGCCATCAGGAAAGTGAATTTGACCAGGCTTTTATCATTGTTGCAGTAAATGGACACTTGTGGTTAGCACCATTGAGGTATCATTTTGACATAGCTATATCAAAAAGGTTGAATATGTCATTAGCAAATAATGATTTGAGTTCCCTCCCAGTATAAAATATACAACTATAATATTCATTATTTTAGTCATTCATTCATTCAGTCATTCACCCACTGTCACAATTTCCCCTTATGAATGAATTATGCATTATCTAAACATAGCATATATAATAAGCTTGTCTTGTAAAAAAAAAAAAAAAAAAAAGCCATATAATTAGTGATTATTCATCAAATGTGAGGTGGATGTAATTAAATAGTCTTTAATCAAGTTAGTCCCTATTCAAATTCATCAAGCGTTGTGTGATTTGTTTTAGGAAAACAACTGAAAGATAAAAACCAAACTAAATATGAATTTTTAAGTTTATTTTTAGATATTTTAATGAAAACAGAGGCAGGTGAAGTGAGCTCAGCATGCTCTTAGCAGAACTATGCAATATGCACCTAATAATGTGTCTGAACCTCATTCAGCTTTAGTATTTACCACATGGAAACAAAGAATTAAAAAAAACAAAAAACAAAAAAACAATATTTTTATATTTTAGTTTTACATATTTTAACCATGCAGATGCATGTCAGGTTGGCTTGGCACGCTCACAGCCGAGTTAAATGTTGTGCAGTGAATGGTATCTTTCTAAAGCCCATTCATCAAAAGTTACTTTGAATAAAATCTAATAAAACATTGTTGAGCACTCTCATTCAAATTAGTTTTTGTGAAATCATAAGAAAAGGAAACTTCTTCTTCTTTTACTTTCGGCTGCTCCCTTCAGGGGTCGCCACAGCAAATCATCCGCCTCCACCTCACCCTGTCCTCCGCATCTTCTTTTCTGACTCCAACGACCTTCATGTCTTCCTTCACCACATCCATAAATCTCTTCTTCGGTCTTCCTCGAGGCCTTCTGCCTGAGAAAAGGAAACTAAAAGGTATATATTTATTTTATAGTTTTTATAAATTTTGTTTTCGAATTAATCCATCTGATTCATGTAACTGTGACAAACAATTATTGTCTGTGGTTTTGATTCCGGCATTATCCACTTGCAATAATGTTTTTTTTAACCCTCTCATAAATGACCAATCAGATCCCACTGTTCCCATGCAGTGTAGTATACACTGTTGTGATATAAAGGTAAAGGTAAGGTAATGTGGGCTTTTTACACCCGAGCCCAGTGGCTCATCAGGCCGGTGCTTATTCCCGGTTTCCGTAGCGTAAAGCGACCAGGAGTTCAACTCCTCCTGGATGGGACGCTAGTCCATCGCAGGTTACCTTCCCAGTATATTTTTACTGGGTATAAATGGGTACCATTTATAAATAAATGGTACTGGGTATAAATGGGTACCATTTATACTGCTGGGCGAACAGAGGCACATTTGTGGTTAAGACCTTGCCCAGGGTTCCTAGCACAGTGGGGGTCTAATTTGGATTCGAACACACAATGTCCTGATCATGAGCCCAGCACCCTAATCAGCTAACCGGGTCATCAAAGGCCGGCCATGTCTTCTCACTCTGTGGTGAAAGGCATCTAAAAGAACTATTTCTGACTTTCAACAAGCGGAGGCTCCATAGCCGTCAGCATGTTTCTGTCCTGTGATGACCCAATGAGCTGTTCAGGGTGTACTGTGCCTTAGTCCAGAGTTGGCTAAGATAGGCACCAGCCTCCCTGTGACCCTAAATAGGATTAAGCGGTTCAGAAAATGAATGAATGAATGAAATACATTCTATACAGTAGTATGATTGTGTAAATATTTTACGTCTGTGAGTGTACACATGTTTGTGTGTTTGTGTATGGGAGAGCTAAAATGTGTAGAAGCAATTTGTGAGGTAAAAATGTGCAAAAGCCTTATTTGGTTATTTTTATTAATTAATGGTTGAACTATCAATGAAGTGAATGGATTGGTACTTGGATTGACACTTTCTCTGCAAGCTCTTCTTCAAAATCCAAGATTAAGAAGGCATTGGTTACAGCCCGGTTCCTGAACAAACGTTAAGCCAGGTTGACACCTATACCAGTGACAGTTGCCTTATAGAACAATCTTGTAAAAATAGAACCTCGCTCATTCTGAATTGCAGTGGAATAAATCTAAACCAAGGCTATTATAGACTGGAAAAGTCATCGTGTCTAATTATGAGAGATAATTTGAAACGTTGCTGAAAAACATGCGCTTGTGAATGTAAAGCATTTTAATTGGGCCAAATTGATTAGAATGGAGAGGACTCTGCTAAAAGCAGGCCATGTCATAATAAGGTAACATAGACTCTGCCCAGTAACACCTAGGTGTGAAAGCTGTCCATTACTGGGGAAATGCAGGGGGAAAAAATCCCTGACTATCGTGTTGGCAAGTGCCATTTATTTAAAATAGTCTAAATTTGTCAATTACATCTGATTTGCTTCGGATACATTTCACAAAGGGGCATTCTGCTATTATCGCTCTTAATCAATATCCCCCCCACCCCGAATGTAAAAATAATAATAAATAAACAAAACAAACTCACAATGTTGATTGCATTTCAGCCTATCAGAAAGAATTTAAAGTTTGTGAAAAACCAAGAATGAAATGATATGTGCAAAATAACAATTAGAGGATGGCTGGAGATAGAGATCATCTTATTTAGGGGAGAATAAATGTATTTCAACATATGATAAAACAGACTGAGATTTTTATGAACTTTTGCTACTTAAGCAGATATAAAAATATCAGTTATGTTGTTTTGATATACAGGGATCCCTCACTTTCCGCAGTTAATTGAGACCGAGATCACCACGCGACCATCGAAATCTGCGAAGTAGGATCAACCCCAGCAACCCCCCCCTGACTGATGTTTATGTACACGTATATGTGTATATAATACCAATAAATACATATTGAATGCTATAAATGTTTATATTAACAATTAAACATTCAAAAAAATGCATAAGATGTAAATAAAATATAAATACACACACATACAGACGTGCGCGCGCTCACACACACACACACACACACACACACACACACACACACACACACACACACACACTCAAATGCACAGATGTTGGGGGTTTTTTGTTTTGAGTTGGTTTAGGTTTTTTTTTTTTTTTTTTTTTTGCATAATTGGCCTTGTTTTTGTGGAATTTTCCTCTATCATGTGATCATCACCGATTGAGAGGGGTGTAAGCATACACACGCCCCCACCGTGACAATGCTAGCCACTCACCTTTTTTCAAACTGCGGCACATGCGCATTTTGGGGACGGTCACACACTTGAAGAGTAAGTGCTATCTGCCCCTTATACAAATTAGCTCACAGGTCACATGATTGGCTGGAGCTTGATATGAGTGACAGTGAGCTTACACCATCCATCCCTACCGTGAGAGCTCAGCCGAGTTGCTCCCATGGACACCCGGCTACGGTGGGGCGTTAACCCAGAGTCGAACTTGTCATCTCTTGGTTAATAGTCGTACACCTTTCCAATGCGGGAGCCCGCAAATTGCATCATTAAAGGTGCACATTTTTTTTCAGTTTTAAAGTATGCTAATTTTATATGAGTGTTCCAGTAAGCAATTTTAATTTCCTTGAATAAAGCCTTTCTTGCTTGTAGTACCTTGTAGTAGTAATTAGGACTAGGATTATTTCCTGCAGAATTAAATGAACAGATGCAGCACGTACAAAAGAAGAACTCGTGCTTTAACGTGTCTTTTAGTAGCACTGTACAGTGAGTACTCTGCTAATGTTCTTAAGTAAAGTATGGCTTGGGAAATATTTTTAATTGGGCACACAGTGGTGTAATGGAGAGCATGTCCACCTCATAGCAAGAATTTCATGAGTTCGAGTCCCGAGTTTGGCAAAGGCATTTCTGTGTGGGGTTTGCATGTCCTCCCATGGTTTTCTCCCACAGTCATGATACATGTACATTTCATTAATTGGCTGTTCCAAATCTACTCAGAGTGAGTATGAATGTTTTTGTGTGTGTGTGTGTGTGTGTGTGTGTGTGTGTGTGTGTGTGTGTGTGTGTGTGTGTGTGCATGTTTGCCCACGAAAGACTGGCTGCACTGTTTAACCTCCTGCCACCCCAGATCTCTGGTAGAATTAAGCAGTTCGGCAAATAAATGAATGAATTGGGAAGCATTGGCCTGGTGGTAAGGGGCTGGATTACTGATCATAAGGTTGGGGGTTCAAGCCCCACTATCAATGGGTTGTCACTGCTGTCCCTCCAGTGCAGCAAACTTTATCAAAGGCCGGCCATGTCTCTCTCACTGTCTATGGTGAGAGGGTGTAAAAGAAGCATTTCTGACTATCGTCAAGAGTAGCTGCATAGTCATCAGTGTGTTTCTGCCCTGCGATGGCCTGGAGAGCAGTCCAGGGTTTACTCTGCCCTCTCCCAGAGTTGGCTGAGATGGATGCCCGTGACCATAATTAGAGTTAAGCAACCCAGAAAATTAATGATTGAGTTAATTAATATTTGTATGTCAATTTATCTATTAACATTTTAGCAGTCTGAATTTTTTATCATTCATTTTAGCCAGTCTGACTTTGTGGAGTGTCAAACCCTTCACATGCACCCAAGGTTCATCCGATGTTATTATTAACGAGTAGAACTAAATATTCCAGTACAGCATATCCTTTAGCATGGAACCATCTGAAACCAATAAGTCATGTAATAAATAATAAGCCATTATTGAATGAGGCAATGTATGATAAGGAGACTGCGATGGCCTGGTGATGGGCTGTGGGCTGTCCAGGGTGTATTCTGCGCTTGCCTGGAGTCAGCTGTCATGGTGCCAGCCTCCCCGTGATGCTATTTATGATTAAGCGGTTCAGAAAATGAATGAATGATGTGGAGAATGAGTCAGGTCAAGGGGGTTGAAAATCTACCACATCTTTCAAAAGCTGAATTCAATAATTGTTTTATTATTCATTCAAAATATTTATTATTATTATTATTATTATTATTAATTATAGTGATTATTATTATTATTATCTGATGTCAGTAATAGATAAATCAACTTGCAGGAGAAAACCAAAAATTAGCTGGTGATTTTACAGCAACCAGAAACAAGAAGATATTTCAATGAATAGTAAAAAAAACAATTAATCTGGATTCACTTTTTGCATAATTTCCCTGAATATACTAAGCTGTGACAGAACTAATTTTCCCGTAACATTACACGTATATATAAAGTGATCCCTCGCTACTTTGTGCTTCAGTTTCTGAGGCTTCAGTGCATCGTGGGATTTTCAAAAATATTCATTGAAAAAAAAATTAAAACCGAAGGAAATTAAGGAAAAATGTAGAAAAAGTTAAGAAAAATGCCGCAAAACAAGGATAATTATAACAAAAAAAACAAACTACCTCACAAAATTACTTAAATTTTTATGTGAGGTGCGCATCTGTGTGTGTGTGTGTGCACGTGCGTCTGTATGTTCAGTTTATTTTCTGTAACTGCTTAATCGTAATTCAGGTTCCGGGGAGGCTGGCGCCCATCCCAAGCAGGGGCAGAGTACACCCTCGACAGCTTGCCAGGCTTTGCAGCCTACTCTTGTCGAAAGTCAACAATGGTTCTTTTACATGCCTCACAACATAGACAGTGAGAGACATGGTCGGCCTTTGATAACCCAGTTAGCTGCAATGGGGGGGCAGTGACAACCTGTGGTGAGTGGGGCTTGAACCCCTGACCTTAGGATCAGTGATCCAGCACCTTTACCACTAGGCCACCACTGCCTGATTGCGTCTGCATGTGTGTGTATTTATATTTTATTTACATCTTATGCATTATTTTTGAGTGTTTAATTGTTGTTATAAGCATTTATAGTGTGGAATAAGTAGTTATTGAAATTATATACACATATACGTGTACGTGTATGTCAGTCAGTGGGGGTCGAGCCTCCTTCCTGGAAATCGGTGGTTTGGGGGGGGGGTCTCGATCCCCATGTCTTCTTTCTTCTTCTTTTCCTTTTGGCTGGTCCCTTCAGGGGTCACCACAGGGAATCATCTGCCTCCATCTCAGCCTATCCTCTGCATCTTCTTCACTTATACCAACTACCTTCATGTCCTCCTTCACTACATCCATAAATCTCCTCTTGGTCTTCCTCTAGGCCTTCTAGGCTGAGGTTCCAACCTCAGCATCCTTCTACCAATATATTCACTATCCCTCTTCAGTACAAGTCCAAACCATCTCAATCTAGCCTATCTGACTTTGTCTCCAAAACCTCCAACATGTGCTGTCCCTCTGATGTACTCATTCCTGTTCCTATCTATTCTCGTTATTCCTAAAGAGAACCCCAACATTTTCAGCTCTGCTACCTCCAGCTCTGCCTTCTGTTGTTTCCCCAGTGCCACTGTTTCTAAACCATACAACATCGCTGGCCTCAACACCATCTTGTACACTTTTCCTTTCATTCTTGTTGATACCTTCCTATCACACACCACACCGAACACTTTTCTCCAACCATTCCAACCTGCCTGCACACGCTTCTTCACCTCTTTTCCACACTCTCCGTTGCTCTGGATTGTTGAGACTAAATATTTAAAATCCTTCAACTTCTTTACCTCTGCTCCCCGTAACCTCACCGTTCCTCCTGGGTCCTTGTTGTTCACACCCATGTATTCTGTCTTCCTGAGGCTAACCTTCATTCCTCTCCGTTTCAGGGCATACCTCCACCTCTCTAGATTTTCCTGCACTTTTTCTCTGATCTCACTACAGATCACAATGTCATTTGCAAACATCATAGTCCATGGAGATTCTTGTCTAACCTCGTCTGTCAGCCTGTCCATCACCATAGCAAACAAGAAGGGGCTCAAAGCTGACCCTTGATACAGTCCCACCTTCACCTTGAACTCTTCTGTCATGTCGACAGCACACCTCACCACTGTCTTACATCTCTCATATATATCCCTGTGTATATATATATATATATATATATATATATATCCCTGTGTGTATGTATATATATATATATATATATATATATATATATATATATATATATATATATATATATGCATGTGTGTGTGTGTGTGTGTGTGTGTGTGTGTGTGTGTGTGCATGTCATCAACCAGATTGATGATCTATCTATACGTGGGTTTACACTGGGGCCATGATGTCCATGATTTGAGAGACTCGAGATGAACATGGGTGGTCATGGAATCAGATTGTAATGATCTTGAGGGAACTTGGTGGAATTGAGATGATTTTTGACAGTCAAAAATTTTGTCACAATTCTTGTGATGTGTTATGATTTGATGCCAGTCATGATAGAATGTGAGAATTGCAGTAGAGCGCAGTAGACCTTAACAGAGCATAACAGCCCTTGATGCGCCATCATAGGAAATCCTTGTGAAACACAATTCCTTCAAGTTTAATTTCTTCAATGCTCCCTGTCTCCTTTTGTACCCCTACCGTGCTCCAGTCATGATCACAAATCATAGAGCGCCATGCTCTTTTTGAATTGTGGAGATCATGAACATTGTGGCTCTATTGTAAACCCAGCAAAGCAGTGTATCCAACCAGGTCTGCATGTCTGGAAGCGTCAGCAAATATTGTAATGTTATGTTAAGCTTTTTCTTGATATTACAAACACAAATCACAGTGTCTGAAGAACAAGAGGGCAGTTAGTTAGAGATGAGCTACAAGTTGCCTTTTAAGACATCAGAGTGAGTAAAATAAAGGTTGACCTGCTGAATAGAGCTTCTGCTGTGTTCATTGATAGCAACCTATTATTAGAATTGCATGAGACCTGGGAGTTTACCAAGGCCCATAATTTTCTGCTGAACAAAAACCTAGTGGTTTTATCGATTCTCTTGTTATATTTCTATGGGCTCAACAGATCATTTGAAAAGATGATAATAGGGTGCATTGTGTGTTTAAAATGATCTAAGTGCCATCCATTTCGGTTCCCATGTTTGTCCCCATTCTGATTTCAGTAAACAAGTTAAATTAGATTGATCAGAACTGAGTAGAGACGGTAGGAGAACAGTGTGAGCAAGCAGCAGACACACGGTGATGATTCCTTGGTCGTATTATTGAAGGCTATTAATGGGGGATCATTTGTTGTATCCGCAGAAAGAAGTGATTATATAAATGATGGTGCCTTTTCCATAGTCCATGGCTGGGTGGTACAAAGGTGAGATTTACAGCATATATAGAAGGCAAATTAAACAATATGCTTAGAATATTTTTGATTTTCAATTTTTTTCATTTATTTTTAAAATTGAGTAAATAATCATGTGTATTCTGTATTTTAAACATTTGAGACAAGAAAAGATTTGAGCACAAGTGAAGCATGATTCTTGATTTCTGGAATGTCTTTGTGTAAACACTTAAGTTTCAATTTTGCACATGGCCCATTGTTACAAGATCTTCCTTAGGAAACTAATAGCTGTGCTTTTTTTTTTTTTTTTTTTTTTTTTTTTTTTGCCTCTGTACAGTTTCTTTTGACCTTTCCTGGTCAATCAGTCCCACCCCACAGGTCCTATTTGACACCATGACCTGCTCTATAAAACACTGTGTTGTTTTAAGGATGATTGACAGCATGCAGCATTTATTTGTGTGTGTGAGGGTGTGTACACATTTTCACTCAGTGTGGCTCACCTTCTGCTGACACTGTCACTTGAAAATGTGCTTATATCGGCAATGTCTCCGAGGTCAAATTACCATCCAATGCTCCAGCCCCAGTGAATAAGCTCAGGCTGAGCACTGTATTGCTTGCATTAAGCCATCTGCGTTATATAAGGCAAGTTCATATGATGAGCTCTGTCCCCAGTCTCCCTGTATCCCTAAAACATAGCATGCATAGTGATTGTGCATTTGAGAGACCCCCCCCCAACTATATCCATGAGGGGCAGAAGAATTGTGTTACTCTGCAGCTGATTAGAAAGCTCATGCATAGCAAATGACATATCCAGTGCCTCTGCTCCCCTGTCTGCCTGAGGTGCAGGTGAAAACAATTTACACATGGGTGGACTAATGGATACATTCATGGATAGCGGTGAGTGAAAGGAAGAAGAGAGCGAGACAGAGAGGGATAGAGAATGAGGGGCAATAATAGGCTGAGGCCAATGCAGGCCATGCGACCTGGTCAAACAGACGCTGCAGATTGCACTGTATCGAATAACATCTAATCACATGGGTCAGAAGCTAATGAGTGCGGTCGTGCCCTGCCAGTGCTAGCTTTTGGCCTGTGCTAAAGACACTTGTAAACAACTCTGCTTTCACGCGCCATAAATACAGCTGTAATGTGTTGATTCAGCAGGTAATGAGCTGCTCCCTGAATCAATCCCCCTCTCTCTCTCCAACTCTCTCCTGACCAGCCCCTTTTGTAGCAAGGAGCAGCTAGCAGAGGTCAGTGCAGCCCCCTCCCTTAGTGACCTCCCATTGCAGTAAGGACAGCACACTGTCTGAAGAGGATCATTCTCATATTGCGGAAGCCACCCGAGTGTCAGAACTTTCATTCGCGAGCGAGCAAATGAACAGGCAGCCGCTGCATGCTAATGAGGTGCAGGCTATTTTCCACCTTTTTTATCTGCACATTATGCTCTTGACTCTGGAGAAGGTGGGAATTAGATTGGACCTCGGTGTCAGGCTGCCTGATGGCTGCGCTCAGGAAAACTGGTAATTGAAGCCGATGGCTGCCGCGGAGGAGGTCTGAATTTGGAAATAAACCGTTTCGAGCATCGCACGTCATTTCTGGAGAGATGGCAGGGGAATGGAAATGAGCTGTCTGGACCTAATGTGCTCACACAGCAGGGAAAAGGGGGGGGGGGCGTCTTTGTGGATGACAATTCCACTCATTAGGACTTCAGTGCAGCCATAATGACAGGGGGCTTTGGGATGGTAAATTCGGAGAGGGCAATTAAGCGATGTCCTCTAAACTGTAAACACTAATGGATGAAAAAAAATCTTTAGATTTTTCTTTCACCTTAAAAGATATATGTTGGCTAATTGCATAGAAATAAGGGGAGAAGATGCTGTAGTTGTTCATTTGCTGAAGATTCTCTCATTTTTTGAATGTTGTTTATCAGTGCTATTTGCTTACTAACATAATGGGAAGTGGACCAATTATTTCTCCTCTCACTGGCAAAGTGACTCATTTGTGTTTGTTTCTCTGTTTATTAAGTGCGAGGCGCACATCTTTGTGTGTGTGTGTGTGTGTGTGTGTGTGTGTGTGTGCCAGCGCCAGCATGTTTCTTCACTTATTGCTTACACCTGTTGTGTAACATTGCACAGATTTCAAGATGGTAATAAATGTTTTAAAAAGAGGCGATTACCCAAGCACCCAGGCTCTCTATTTATTCACAGAGCACAAAGAACAGCTTATGCAGCATATGGCACTTATGGAAAATAAACCTGTATTCTAGCACAGTTTTGTGCTACAAGTGGAGAAACTTTGCAACTCACATGATCTTGAATAGCCAAAGCTGTTCCTGAAGATGTAGCCTATATCTGTTTTAGTGTTGGCAACTGACAGATGATAAGCTGCCTGTATCCTTTACATCCTTTGCCTGTATTTCTGTCTTTTCCTAAAATCCTACTCTGCCTCCCCCCAAAAAAGATTACAGCTCATTCTTTTTGAATTCCACCTCCATGAGCAGAATAAGTGTGTTCTGATTACCCTGGTGGTCTGAAGCCTGTTCTAGGCTGTAACTGTGCTGGTGCAGAGGACCCATCAATCAACCCTCAAAGTGACTTGGGGCGCATTAATCCCTGTTGCTTTTTAATATGGTGTGTCGGAGCGGCAACCTGGGCCCAGGCGTGTGCAGGCGCGAAACCTTGATGTGCTGGGAGAGACAGCAGGGGTTTTCGCGGCTGGCAGAGCCTTCATGCACATGAATAAAGCAGCAGCTTACCAGCTTTCCGAAGCGTTGAACACACAGCACAAGTCCTATTTGATCTATTTTAGTGTACTTAGGTAGAGAAATAACACTCCTTTTTTCCAACAGGGAGAATTTTTAACAAGCCCATTTTGGACCCACTATTTTCTAGCGCTGTTTTTCTTTGGAAACGTTTTTCTGTGTTTTGAAGGAAGCTGTGTCTTACATCATGAATGATTACTGTTAAATTGATGCATTCCTTCAATAACATAACTGTGCTGACATCTTTTTGTTGTTATCAAAGCATGGGCAAGCATTCCCACGCCTACACTATCAATGCCAATCAGCTTAATCTTATTAGGGTCATTGGGATGCTGGAGGCTATCTTAGCCAATATTGGCTAAAAGCATGGCACACCCTAATCAGCTTGACATACCAACATAGGGCAACATATACAACCACACAGCCAAACTCACACATTGGGGCAAATTGGAACAACCAGTTAGTCTAATATGCATGTTTTTTGGACTGTAACTCCAACATTCAAGCTTAACACAGAAACATCTAAGCCTGGGACTCAAACCCAGGACAGATGTGCTAACCTGTACACCACCATGCTGCCTCACACTCACTCTGTCTTGTAAAATTGAAATGGTACAAAAATAAATCCAAACTATATTTGTTGTAATTGCCTGATTCAATGGCCATCCATGGAAAACACATATGACAAAATAAAGGGATAAAAACGCCATTGAGCCGTGGAAGACATCAGATGGAGGAATGACTACAAACCTATACAAAGTTATACAGAGCAGATCAATGTTGTTCTATGATTATACCGTATATACGTATTCAATCACACAGCCCATTTGTACTATGGCCTTCACTGAATCTCAAAATAGTTGAACAGCTATGGGAGACTTTGAACCAGTGTTTTACTGTCGACTCTACCATCATCATGAAACTCCCAACCAAGGGATTATCTTTTAAAGTGAAATCTTCATACCTTTATTACAGTTCCAGAGACTCTCACAATATTGAACAAGATGGATTGAAGCTTTCTTGCCGCTAATGCTCATTCAGCACTAAAACAAAACAGTTTTCTTTATGCTTCATCTGTAAGTACATCACATTCAATATTAGCAGAGGTAGTAAGCCAATGGGTTTACCTGACACTTTTCCCCCGAACCATAGCAAATTATGTTATGAGCCTTTCAAGTAAAACTGTGTCAGAGCTGGCAGCAACCTGAGCCACTTGATTGCTCTTCAGGAACGTGAGGAAGTTAAGTTAGCATGAGTGGCATGATGTTCCTAGCAAGTCCTGTTTGCAGATTCATTACCAGTCCCTGCTGGTGTCTTAGAGACTGAAAGGAAGTCAAACAAAGTAACTCTCATGTTCCTTCAACACTCATTAGTGTTAAGCAGACTCTCCTCTCGCATTAACAAGGAGAAGTGATGACTTTTAAAGGCAAACCCAGGTTTCCGTAACCGTCTCCATATTAACAGCCAACATGGCACGTCTGAGCTGAGCATTTCTACCTTCTTTGCTCGGACTGTAATCAAAATTTAAATGTTTGCTCTGGGTGGATTATAATATTTAAAAAACACAGTCTGATTGGTTGAGAAGGAATATTAAAATTTAAAGATCAAAAAGTAATGAGCTATCGCTTCCATCACTCATACAATGAATGAATGTATAAAATAAGAAGAAGAAGAAGAAGAAAAAGAGGAGGAAGAAGAAGTGACATACAGTATTGGTGAGAACTTTCACCTGACAACAAGAATTTCTGTGTGGAGTTTGCATGTTCTTCCCCATATGTAAGTTGGTTTCCATTGGCTACTCCTATTGGTTTCCTTCCATAGTCCAAACACATGCACGTTAGGCCAATTGGATTCTCCAAATTGATTCTTGGTGTGCATGTGAGTGTGAATGGTTTTGCACGTTTTGTACCTGCAATGGACTGGAGAGCTGTTCATGGTGTACTCTGTCTCATGCTGATTCAGCTGAGATAGGCTCCACCCTTTTCGAGACTTTAATCGGATAAGATGGTGTAGCGAGTAAATTAATGAAGAAGAACAACAAAAAGTTCAGTGGCTTCATGACAAAGCTTCATTTTTTTTGTCTTATTTTTCACTCATTCATTCATTCATTTATTTTCTAAGCCGCTTAGTCCTAATTGGGGTGAGGCTCGCACCCATCTCTGCCAACTA
>CM045732.1:52438495-52460995 GCA_024760905.1 Plotosus lineatus
TCTAGGTGACATTTTACTGATGCTGTTGATGATAAAGCAAGACTTCTTCAGCCTTCTCTGTGAAACCACTAAAGACTGTCAGTGAAATAGATGAATATCCCAAAACATTGAAATCTATTAATTCAGTCAGCATGTTTTCAGATGAAGTGACTACCCTGTATCTTTCTACAATATTATGGATACGTATTAATTAAAATAAAATTAGGGTTGAGTGGGGTCAGATTTTATATACAGTACTGTGTATATACAATGTGTGTGTGTGTGTGTGTGTGTGTGTGTGTGTGTGTGTGTGTGTGTGTGTGTGTGTGTGTGTTTATTTTACAGGTGTTCTGCCCTGCATATAGTCAAAAAAAAAGTAAATAAAAAAGTCACCTCTTTTAATAGGTTATTTCATCATCATCATCATCATCATCATCATCATCATCATCATCATCATCATCATCATCATTATCATGTAAGACTCAAACTCAATTCCCAAGTTGGATTACATTTTTACTGCCCTGCGGTATATGAGGACTATGTCATGATAGAAGGAGATCTGTAGATGCACAAACAAAAGCATAAATAATACTTCAAGACTTGAAGAGGTCCTTCAAGCTCAGAAAGAAAGAAACCCAAATAATGATAACACAAAATTTATCTGGGGGAAAATCCCCATTGTGGGCTTCTTACACATGTGTGTTTAATCCCTTAACTAATAATTTATTCATTATGACCCAAGACCTTGTCAGTGGAAGGGCTACAACATCAAAATTGTGATTGAATTGAATAAAGAGGTACCTGACATGTGTACATACCAGCTTGAGGTCCTACATATAATACCACAAATATTAAAACCAGAAAATTATTTTAAAAAGTGAAAAGTGATTTTAGAAAAAAGGGAAAACTACATCAAATATGAAGTGGATCTAAATACTGTACATAGTATGGGTGTCAACTAGGCTTTATACCAAACTCTGTCATAAAACTATATGCATAATTGTGGCAAAAAGGTCTTTGTGACCACATTAATATAGTGGCAAGGTTATAAATATATTATCTACCATGGTAAATAACAAATAGTTTCTTAAAACTTGACAGGTTTTACTGAATCTGAAGTATCAGCCTAATACAGTATAATGAAGAGATTAAGAGTTCAGTGTATATCAATGTAACCTGCAACAGAGGGGTAGTTGCTATCATTAACTGCTAGTCACACATATTTAATGTTGGCTGTGGTCCAGAGGAACAAAAGATTAACATTCATCGGATAATTGGTAACCTTGTTGGTAAATATTTTAATAAATGTAGTAGCAAGTCTTGTGATTTTTGTTAAAAATATTTTTCTGAAACTCCTCATCGTGTTCTTGTGGCCAAAGCCATTCAGAACAGCATGAAGTGTTGTGGTTTTACAGTGCTCCATGAAGTTCACGTGGCTTCATAGAGAGAGAGCATTGCTTTAGCTGCTGAGGGTTTTAATGATTTTTTTTTAAACTTACTAATCTTTCTGAACACGCCTCAGTCTACTGTCTGTGTCAATTTTTTTTCTCTGCTCATTCATTAAGTCCCTTCATAGGTGTTAGCAAAATTTGAGACCCATCTTTCTTCTCTTACTCTACCAGCAGACTTGAATATACAGGTTAAATGTAATGCAAAAAGGAAGGGCATAATGTGTTTCACACACACACACACACACACACACACACACACACACACACACACACACACACACACACACACACATATATGTATATACATATATATATATATATATATATATATATATATATATATATATATATATATATATATATATATATATATATATATATATATATATATATATATATATATATATATATATATATATATATATATATATATATATATATATATATATATATATATATAAAACCTTGATCCCATTATTTATTTGTATCATATAATAATATTCAAGACACTTTGGAGAACAAGAATAAATGAAATGTGTTAAACATGGGAGCAGTTGCTTAAAAAAAAGGCAACATCTGCTTTAGAATTTTATAGCCAACAACATATGTCCCTTCTTTGGTAACAAAGCTGCCAGTGCCTTTCCCGCTGTTCGCTCTCCCCAGGCCAAACACAGGTCTTTAGATACCTGTCAGCATTTATTATGCTGTCCTCTGCCGCGCTGCAGATAAGGCCAGTTAAAGTTTAATGAAATTCAGCCTGGCTACACAGGCCCGCCTTTCATAATTTGTCACAGCCTGTGTGCTGGAGACCTACTGCTTGGTAAACATAGAGCCCACATTACCAGCCATTAGAGGCTAAACAGCAGCCGGTGCGTATGGCCATGTATACTGCGTTTGGAAGCCGTCTCCCTGCTGCTGCCAGGGACCAGGGCATTTCTCTGTTGCTCCGATTGGGAAAGCTGTTCCAAATAAGACACATTTTGGATATTACTCTGAATAATAGAAGCAAGATATTTTGTGGCAGTGCTAAACAAAAGACACGGGAATATAATACCAGAATATTTTTGCAGTGCCTGCTTCACATAAATAGTTCTGCAAGCACACCACATAGCTAATGTTGTTCGCAGAAAATACAGTATGTGTATTGTCCTTACGTAAAACAATCTACACTACTGATATTGACATTAAGGTCTTGCCCAAGGTCTTCACACACTCACTGAGAGAGAAATAATCTCAGCTTTTGCTCTGACAGCCATGCTAAGTTGATGCCCCTTAACGATACTCATTGTGTTGTAGTCTTAGTGGAGAGGAGCAGTCAAGTACAGTACAGCCTGAGACCTAAAGTGGCGCTAACACACAGGGCCTCTTCATACAGTCTGTGTTTTTCTCTCTGTAGCCCTGATGGCTGTGGCGTTGGATCACTGACCCTCTAAAAACCATACACGTCAGTCTCTATTGCCAGTTCACACTATGAGAATTCACTGGTGTTTATTAGTTTTATCTTAACCTGTAATGCACTGCTGGGGTGCTAACACAGGTGCTAAAAGCTTGTTGTGCCATGGAAATATAAGATAATTACCACTTTAGATAATATTATAATGGAGTGAATTATGATCATTATTGTAGCAGTATTTTTTTTTTTTATCAGCAAATATAGAAAGCAATGCAATTTAAACTGTCAAAATGCATCTAAATTTATTGATACGGGTAAAATACAACTGAAATATAAATTACGTCAATTCTACAGACTCATGAGAAATTACACACAAAATATATGTTTCAAAATATGACATGTCTGTCCTTTAAATTCTAATATAATTATAGGAAAATTAAGTAAATTAAATTACATTACATATTAAACTATATAAAATAATATATATTAAAATATATAAAAGAAAATTCCATGTTATGTTCCCAGTTGACAGTTATAGTCAAACATCTCTGAGAAGCACTGCGACTCTCTGCCTCACATGCATTTCATAAGAGTGTGAGTCTCTTCATTCTCACTCATTTTCTTTCCCTCTTTTTCTCTCTCACATACAGACCCAGAGCCAGGCACCGTGGTGGGCTGTAATCAGTGGCTCTGTGACAGTGGGGGGAGGTGAGCTGGTAGGGGGGACAGAGGGACAGGGGTGATAACAGATTTAGCGACTCTGATAAACTCTCCTCTAATGGCTCTGCCTGTCCCTTTCGCCTCATTTTTTTTCTCCAGCACCTATTTAGTGGAGTCTTTCATTGCTGCAGGGATTAGCCAGTCGGATAAGGGCAAGTAAACACTGGCTGCTTCTCTGAGCAAGCAACAGAGAGGGAGGCAGAGGGAGATTGAAAAAGGGGAAGAAAGGCAAGGGAGGAGAGAGAGAGAGAGGGAAAGTGAGAATGCTAGAAAGACTGAGAGCTTTGGAGAGAGGCACTGAAAGGCAAAACACGAGAGGAGTCAGGACTGTGGTGGGTCAAAACTGACCTTATACAAAGAGTCTTGAAAGCTACAACGCAAATGAAGAAGAGTACAGAGATGCAATAATTAATAATTTACAGTTTATCAGAATGCAACGGCCTCGTAAGCCGTCCAGTTTACCTGCCTCCCTGTGATCCTTATTGGAATTAAGTGGTTTAGAAAATAAATAAATTATTCAGTAACTTTATCCTATCAACTTAATATTGCTATAATATAATTTATTACGCATAATACACACATACAAAGGTGTATAGTACTATATACAGTGTGTGTGTGTGTGTGTGTGTGTGTGTGTGTGTATACATACATACATACATATATGTGTGTGTGTGTGTGTGTGTGTGTGTGTGTGTGTGTGTGTGTGTGTGTGTGTGTGTGTATGTGTATGTGTGCGTGTGTGTATATACATATATATATATATATATATATATATATATGCGTGTGTGTGTGTGTGTGTGTGTGTGTGTTATTTTAATTATTATTATTCTTTTCCCTTCAACATTATACAAAACCTCATGAGTCCTCTGGGACCCTATTCTTTACAGTGTGCCAAACCCACATGCAAACACAGACAGACAGCAGGTTAAACATGGATTAGTGTGACGTCTCAATCACATTGTGGCAGCTTGACATGCTATGCCGTCTGCTGACTTCCTGGGAAAATATTTTCGCAAGACTCAGAGAGATAACACTATTGCGGGGTACATGAGAATAGCATTGCTCTGTCTAAGCTACGTACAATTAATCAAATAATTAATTCTATACTTATTCCATAAGGATTTCATGAGTAATTAAATACTTATTTTATTGTCAGTTTACATTTAAAGTATAACTATTTTTTTTTTTTTTTCAATTTCATTTGATGACCACTTTATGGCGTAAGCCATATTTGCCATATTTGGTAATTTTTATCTGTCATGAATTTATTAGTTGATTAATTAATTAATTTATTATTACATGTATCATGTGCATACTGTACTTCTAATTACTGTGCTGGTTAAACTAAGCATTCACTGTTTTAATTAAGCCTTTCAATCATCCACCTGCCTAATTGCTTAATTAAATCACTGACCCCTCCAAACAACTGATGTGTGCTTAACAATCTGCTGTACAGGTTCCAAATGTTCCTCCCACTCTAAGTAAAGCATTGCCAGGTTTAACTCATGAATCCAGCAGATCAAGCCAAATGAACATATTTGAGTCTTTATGAGGTGCACCTGGAATTCAATACATCAATTAACTGTTATTGAATAACCTTTACCATTCCAATTGATTTATTTTTCTTTTGTATGTGTGCTTTTTTCCTATTTTTGCAAGATTATCTGTAATGAGACACAGTTTTAACTACTATCCTATCATGCAAATAATATCAGATATAATGTCATGACATGGTTAACACTATAATCTTGTTTATTAGGATGCAGGTAAATATTTTCTGCAGACTACTTTTTAAATTCCTTTACTAAAATCTTTTCTGACTATGTGTATCATTTACATATTACTTGCTGCCCTGGTAAAATATGAAAAATTGGAGTGTTTTTTTTTTTTACCCCAGAACAAAGAATCTATTTAATCATGATGAAAATCACATCGGCAATATTATTCTTTTTTTTTTTTTTTTTTTGTCAATCTGAAAGCAGTTCTGCATGAAGTTGCAATCAGCCCTCTTCAATCGAGCCTGATTGTGGTCAGCTGCTATGAGTAGGCCTTGAACAAACACCTTGTGTGCTGGCATTGTAGGCCTGTGCGTTTCAGCACAAGGCAAGGCTGCCATAGCCAAGTATTTCAATTCCTGAAGAGCTTCCAGGAGAAATTAGTATGTAATGACCGCACTCTGCAAGAAGAAAGGCCCATTATGGCTCTCGCCGACTGTACTTGGCTTTCATTTGCAAGCTAAATGGATGCGCGCAAAGGTGAGAGTTCACTAGCCATTCAAGTATTTGGCTTTAACGGGCTCCAGCACTCTTGCTTTAATTCAAGCAGAAGGACAAGTATGAATAATCGCTCTAGATAAGACTCATCAAAACACGCGCTGCCGCTTGCCATGTTTTTTTTTTTCTTTCTTTCCTTCCCCTATCCTCCAAATGGCCTGTGAAGCTTGGTGACAAAATACAATTCACATCATTCCTTTTAATTTGTAATTTGTCTGCCTTTGTTGCTACTATCTGATTCTGCTGGTATCGTAGGCTGCTATATTATTTTGATGCAAATTTTTCCCAGCTCAACTCAGCTCGGCTTAATTTTGTGTTTGTTTACTGGTGTCTAGGGAAAAAATGTGATAGTCCTAGAAAGTGCCAGCACTAATCAAACTAAAATGAGGAAGGAATATGCAATAGTTTTACAAACGCATAAGTAAAGGTAGCATGAGAGTTCCCGAGAATCTGACAGACTCACTTCTTTCAATCATCTACCTCCCACTGCATCATATACTGTAGCTTCCTATAAATGGTGTGTGTGTGTGTGTGTGTGTGTGTGTGTGTGTGATTTGAAAGGAAAGACTATTTCAGAGCTGTCTTTTTGTGAGCCTATAATAAGCAAGGACTGAATGGTTTATTTAGATACATGAGGGTGCAAGTCCAAAAGCGCTAATTCCTAGCCCCAAGGGTATTCATCTCACATAATGTATGCATAGGCTAATTTATTACACTGTGACTAATTTCCATTTCTTGTGCTGGGAGTTGCCTTGCTAATTATGGATTTTTTTTTCTTTTGTCATTTTTTCTTCTCCCTGTTATTTCATAATTACGCCTCAGCATTCAAGGAAGGTGTTGGCGTAAATGAGATGGCCTTCGTGCATTTGCTCGATGGATGTGATTTTGCACCCAGGTGAGTCCTGTTTGTCCTTCTCCCCACAGTCATCATTCTCGTCTAAAAATCTTATGATATTAACTTATCCAACATTTTCCCCCTCTCTTTCTTCCTTCCTTATCCTGTTCCATTTTGATTGCATGTATCTGAGTGTAATTAGCTGGGCGACTTAATTAGGAAAAAGTTAACTGTTAGATGAAAGCTGTCACATCTGTGACACACAGTTCTGGCTCAGTGGCGAGCTCCCAGGGGTCTGCATCAAAAGGAACTCCCCTGCTGGGCAGGCACACTCTCAGTGCTCTCCTCTGCCAAATCAGGCCTGCTCATGCCAAGGGACAGAGCATAGCAAAAACATAGCGAGTTACCCACACCCGAGACAATGACAATGCAGAGGAGGAGGAAGAAGAAGGAAAAGGCACAGTACTCTGTTCTTTCTTGTCTTTCATTAAACGAGGAGTACAAGGCAGGCACGACGGGATCTGAAGCCGAATAATGTCGTTTAACAAGACATCACTGGCTCATTATTAAATATTTGCTCGGGCATAATTTTGAATATCGCATAATAGGTGTCTAGGGATGTTGGGAAGGCCATGTTTATTGCCTCCCCCATGCTTTGCTGCTTATTTACTTGGCTCATGTCTAAAAAAAAAAAAGAAGAAGAAGAAGAAGCTCCCTGCTATGCTGATGAATAAGATAGTGCAGTTGTGGCTCAGCTTCAAAGCTCTATTAAGTAAATCTTTTTTAATTGACTGTGGCGGTCATCTTTGTTTTTTTTTTGTTTTTTTTCTTTTAATAAACAGCGATAAACAGTTGACAGACGTGCTCAGTTTACAAGAGTCAGGAGGTAAACAGCTCATTGCTAACGAATAGCACAAAATAAAACTGTAATCTCACACTGTGCTGCTTCTTGCATAATTTACTTTTTTTTTTTTTTTTTTTTTTTTTTTTATCTCTTGATGTTTTTTTTTTTTTTCCCCACAGTGCAGCGCGATGGTAGTACTGCAGTATTTGGTGATAGCCATGCTGTGTTCTGTCTTTCTTGTTTCTCACCACCTGCTGCACTCTCTCTCCCCCTCATCTCCTCTGGCTGTTTTAGTCAGGAGAATGCAACAGCTGCATACTGCTATAGTTTTGTTAAATATGGTTAAATGGCTTGACATGTATCACCACCATTAATCACAGGAAAAAGCCTTTTAATTTCCCCCATGTTTGCATCCTGGTTCGCCTGTCCGTGCAGATGGTAGAGACAGAACACCACATAGAAGCTTTTCCTTTCTCTGCCTCCCTTGCTCTGTCTGTCACTTCCTATTCTGTAGCCCTTTTGTCATAAGCAGACCGGGAGCTTCCATTTATATTCAATAGACACATGTACAGAGTGAGAGATGTGCCAGCTCATAACGACAATGAAACCGGGTGACAAAGTGCAAACTGTAATTGACGGAAGAAAGAAACAAACAAATACATCACGAGTCCTAACAAGAGTGCTTCAGATGACAATCACAGCAAGAAGAGCTCAGGGCTTTATCTCTTTATTTGTCATTAGTGCCGCTTAGCATGCTAATTATATGGCGTATACAACCCAAAATGTCATGCGTTTTTTTTTTTTTTTTTTTTTTTTTTTTTTTTTTTTTACCCCCACCATTTGGGAATATTGGGAGCGAGTGTCTATGTTGTAGCCATGAGGCAAATTTGAGCCCACTCTGCAGACATGTAACTGTAGTACCACTACATTATATCAACAGTCCAATCAATTTCAAAGCAATTGAATATTCCAGTGCCTCTGCCACTCATCCAAGCACAAACATGCATTAATTTGCCGGACTTAACAACAGGAGCAGAAATTGCTAAGTCCTTCATCGAGAGTGTATTAAATGTACAGACATGCACAGTGTAGGCAATGACATGGTGCCTGCCACTCCATTGGTCGACCAAACAGTGTGGATTGTGAAATTGATTTCCACATTATATTTCACACTCTTTCATCAGACATAGTTTTGCTTCTTGGAAAGCTTGCCATTTCAAAAGAACTGAACATACACCATTGCTTCTTTTGTTCAAACAGTGAATTATTTCAGCCAAGACATCAATGCAAATAAACCAAATATCAGCATGGCAGAAACTTCAACTGAAGTACAACTGAATTACTCCTAATTACTGGAGTTTATTACAGTATCTTCTTTTTCTAAAATGTCATGCTAATTATTCCCCCAACGTTATAGCATCAGCCTCAGATGTCCCTTTGAATGTGATATACAGAAACATATTATTACAGCCATTTTTTTACAATCCTTGCTGTGAACAGCAGAATGATACTTAAAATATAATGATGTTCTTAACCACGCTCATTAGCACTACTGTGTCTCTCACACAGAAATAAGATTCCTCTTCAGGCAAGCCAAACAGATTTCAAATTACAGCATAAAAAAGTGAGACAGTCATTTTGGGGAAATATTGAACACAGAGTACATGCGCTCTGTTTAGCCCTAATTGTTATGCATGGTTTGGGATGCTCTGGGTGGAGTTTAAATCTAATGCTTCTCCATAGCAGTTGTTGTCTTGTGGCAGAAACCTATATTCAACATGTCCCCTTAAATCGACTGGGTTTCAATCAGGGCATTTTCACATGGGTGATTTTGTGAGTTTTACAAACATTATACTGTATATTTATTGCCGGTAAATATATCATTGATATTGCTGCAACTCTGTAAGGGAAGGATATTACTATTATTTTTAAAAAACACAGAGAGCGCCCACAGACAGACATTTAATCAGGCAGTCAGCTGAAGGATTTGTGTTGATAATGGCAACACTCTGACCTTCCTGTCCTTTGGCTAATTTATGCTGGAGTGGAAACGTGCACAGCCGGCTTTTTCCTGTGGCATCTTTTTTTTTTTTTTTTTCTTCATTAGCATGACCAGTCTCACAGCCAAAACACCAACACAAAATCTCATTATATGCTGGATCTGTTGTCTCTTCACTTTACTGTAAGATTTAACCCAGGCATTAACTTGAATTAAAGAGAAACTGCTTGCGTTACCTTCTGAGTTGCATCTGGACCTGATGGGCCTCTAAATTGTCATATTATATTGACAGTTAAGAATTAAGGCGAATAATAATCTGTTCATCTTTACTGTAGGAAGTTAATTATAACGGCAGATTTTCTGGTAGGGCGAATCCTTCGTCTTCGGTGTTGGGTGCAATGGGTTTTATTTTTCCTGTTATGGCCCATCCTCACAGCCTTCGTGTGTCGACTTAGTGACAGGGGTGAAGCGGAGGATGGCACGGTGCAGTACATGCTGGACCTAAATGATTCTTTGTCAATGCTGACATTAGTAAGGCAGCACTGATTGTCCTGTCAATGGTAATCTGACAGCGGAGGGAAGCAGTCACTTATCTAATGACAGTTTTCTGTAAGACTGATCGATGAGTGATGGGGTGGGGTAGAGGATATGATGTGGCAAAGAATACAATTTCTTTGAAAACAGCCGTATGATTACTTGGGATGTCGATGTGTAACAGGATATTTAACTCTCAGGTCACTAATGAGAAACCACGAAACAGTTGTAAATGGTAGTTATTAAAATTCATAATAAATTTGCAGGTTTTATGTTACACTGCATGAGTCATTGTACCACATTACTCTGCTGATAGCAAGCCCTAGTGGCCATATTATCGATGCTAAAATAACTGCTATGTTTTTAAAATACTATTGATGTAGTAATCAAGATGATGTCCATGTTGTTGCATCTAATGAACAGACTGAACAGAGAACATTTCAGTTAGTTATATTTTGGGTCAGACCACCAGAAGCTTTATTCAGAAGGTTCATTCAGGTTTGTTCATGATTACGCTTCTTTTTAGTGCTTCTCATGTATCTCGACAGCAGTGTGCCACAATAACTATTTAAGCGATTTTAGATGTAGTGTGGTACAGTGGGGCCAATAAGTATTGGGCAATGTAAAAATGTGCAAGTTCACCCATTTAAAAAGATAAGAGAGGTTTGTAATTTTCATCATAGGTACACATCAAGCTTGAGAGACAGAATGTAAAAACAATCCAGGAAATCACATTGTATGATTTTTAAACAATTTATTTGTGAAAATAGGAGGCCAATAAGTATTGGGCAGCTAGAAAACAAACATTATTTCGGCCCCCGCTCGTTAACAGTATGAATGACACCTGTTTGAACTGATTAGATGCATAAGAGACGCCTTCAAACCTGCACACACCTTCAAACTGTCAGACTGCAGTCTTCATCATGACCAAGACCAGAGAGCTTCCCAAAGACACCAGAGAAAAAATTGTACAAAATTGCACAACTGCACAAAGCTGAGATGAGTCAAACTGCAATTGGTAAACAACTTTGTGAGAAAAGATCAACAGTTGGAAACATCATTAGAAAATGGAAGAAGTATAACATCACTGACAACCTCCCTAGGAGTGGCGCTCCATGCAAGATCTCACCTCGTGGGGTTCAAAGGATCCTGAGAACAGTGAGTAATTAGCCCAGAACTACACGGCAGGAACTGGTCAATGATTTGAAGACGGCAGGAACCACCGTCACAAAGATGACAATAACTAACACACTACGTCGTCATGAGATGAAATCCTGCATTGCCCGAAAGGTTCCCCTACTGAACAAAAAACATGTAAAGGCTCATCTGAAATATGCTAAAGACCATCTGGACGATCCAGAGGAGGATTGGGAGAATGTGATGTGGTCAGATGAGACCAAAATTGAACTTTTTGGTTTAAACAGCACTCGCCGTGTTTGGAGGTAGAAGAATGCTGAGTTGCATCCCAAGAACACCATACCTACTGTGAAGCATGGGGGTGGACACATCATGCTTTGGAGATGCTTTTCTGCAAAAGGGACAGGAAGACTGCACCGTATCGATGGCAACATGAATGGGGCCATGTATTGTGACATTTTGGGTAAAAACCTCCTTCCCTCGGTCAGAGCATTAAAGATGAAACATGGCTGGGTCTTCCAGCATGATAACGATCCAAAGCACACAGCCAAGAAAACCAAGCAGTGGCTCCGTAAAAAGCATATCAAGGTTGTGGAGTGGCCTAGCCAGTCTCCAGACCTCAACCCAATGGAAAACCTGTGGAGGGAGTTAAAACTTCGAGTTGCCAAGCGACAGCCTTCAAACATCACAGCTCTAGAGAAGATCTGTGCAGAGGAGTGGGACAAAATACCAACTAAAGTGTGTGTAGACCTGGTCAAGAACCACAGGAACCGTTTGACCTCTGTCATTGCCAACCAAGGCTACATTACAAAGTATTAAAAGTAACTTTTGCTGGCTGCCCAAGTTTTATTGGCCTCCCATTTTCACAAATAAATTGTTTAAAAATCATACAATGTGATTTCCTGGATTTTTTATTTTTTTTTACATTCTGTCTCTCAAGCTTGATGTGTACCTATGATGAAAATCACAAACCTCTCTTATCTTTTTAAATGGGTGAACTTGCACATTTTTACATTGCCGAATACTTATTGGCCCCACTGTATATTTAAAATGTCTTTTAAAAGATGTACAGATACATAGTTTGGCAGGTCAGATGTTTTAGTGCTTACCTGTGGGTAGAAAGATTGTTCTTTTATGCCACTCCAGAACATTTAGTTTTATGAACACTTTACTTTCTGTCAATGCTTTGTAGGTCAATTTATCTCTGCCCAACCCTCAATAGAGATGAAGGATACAGTGGAAAGGGGAGATTTGTGCATACTTTATTTCCACTAGCCTTGAATTGCTTTAGAAGAATACGTGGAGCATTGAAAACTATTTCTGCTTCCTTTTTGTGTTTCTTCAGAGGAGGTGTCCATGGATGTGTGTTTTTTTAAAAAGCAGAGATTCTTAAAGCTGAATATAGTCATCATGTTAATATTATCATGAATAATAATAATGATGATAATAATTATTAAAATAATAGGGGGCTTGGTGGCGTTATGGTTAGCACTGCCACCTCACAGCAAGGAGATTATGGGTTCAAGCTCTGACCTCAGTAATGGAGGTTCCTCCTCCAGTCCAAAACCATGCACGTTAGGCTAAGTGACCTATTGCCAATAGGAGTGAGTGGGAATGGTTCTATGTGTTGGGCCTGAGATGGAATGGTGAACTGTTTCAGGGTGTACCCTGCTTTGCCCAGACCCAAGACTCCCTGATTAGTGACTCTAGGATTGAGCGGTTTGGTGAAAGAGTGAATGAATGTATAATACTACTAATACTAATACTAATAATAATAATAATAATATTTTAGAATGTCATTCTCTATCTAAAATATTATCTAAAACTATTCATATCTTAACTTACTAATAACTTATTCATCCAAAATATAATTGCTAAGTCATATAATTATGTTTGCTGTAATAATTAACATAGATAATAATTGTTGTGTGATGGTAATAAATGGGATATTAATAAATAAGCAGCTCTGGACTTGGTAATTTCAAGTAAATATCAACTTATGTGTCGAGGAAGCAGAGATCAATATCAATTCCAATACTGTATAACTTCTTAGAAACACCTGTAAAGCATTATGTGATCTGCCAAGAACAATGGTGTCAAGGAAAAGCATTAAATCATGAATAGCTGTGTAATCATAGTGAAGGTAGTTGATTCTTTCAAATATCCCCAGCCTTGAAATACTTTAAAATAGAACTACTTTCAGAGTAATCTTTTGAAATGACGAGAAGAGCGAGCACATATGATTAATCTTTACTGTCTTTGTTTAATCTTGAGTTTCACACATTTTGACAGGACTCTTTGTTGGCAAAAGACAAAGGGTGAAAGCGCAGAGGAAACTTTGACAAATATCATTCTCAACATCCAAATGGCCCCCATTGTCATTACAGACAGTAAGATTAAGTTCACCTCATCAGACATGAGTATGACAGGTGACTCAATAGGCTGATGCCAAGCGGCGAGCTGAGGAGATTAGCAGGGCACTGATATCATTATTTGCAGCTATCTGGGATTCAGCAGGGAGGCAATTGTAATTTCTAGGCTTATTAGTCTACACTCTGCAAAAGAGAAAAGCCTGGCAATAAAGCACACTACTGACAACCCAGCAAGTGCATTCCACCACCAAGTGCAGTCACAGTGACACTTACAAAATGCCAGCGTGCTGGCGGCCTCGTAATCCCGTCTAATAGAGGTTAAAACACACGAATGAAAGGTGCTCGTTTATGATCAAAACAAGTGCTGCTATTAAAATTTTTGGAAGCTGGAATTACTCTGCAAATGAAAATAATAAATATGAAGAAAAGTGTTGTATATGAGGTATATTCATGCTGGCTATTTTTATTTATTATCGAGCGAAATTATGGCCTTTTTAAAGACAATTATTAACACAATTACCTTTTTCTTTAAGACATTTCAGATATACATTGAATAAATGAGTGTCTGTGTATTTGAGTATAACCCATAACATAATAGATGCCACTGTAATGAGAAACCAATTTACATTCACCGCATTTAGCAGACACCCTTATCCAGGCTGATTTACTCTTTTAAAGATCTCAAACCCAAGCCAGTTCAGGGTTAAGGGTTTTGCCTAAGGGCCAAGCAGTGGCAGCATGGTATTACGGGAGCATGAACACATGTTCTTCTGATCAGAGCCTTAGCCACTGTACTTCAAGTGCCCACTGTAAACCACTTCACCTCTCAGTAATTTTAAAGTTAAGGCTGAGATATATGCACGTATGTGTATATATATGTATATATATATATATATATATATATATATATATACAGTACAGACACTCCCTGACTTACGTTCATCCGTTTTACCTTTTTTCGATTTCACGTGGTTTTATTTTTTTTTTCAAAAAAAAAGTCAAATTTTGAGTTTAGATGTACTTACGTAGTACGCTGACGTAATGACGCAATGATGTAATGATGCTGCATCTATTGTTTACAAATGACAGACTGAATGTGCCCCGCCTTCTTCCCAGTTCAGTTTTATATATATATATATATATATATATATATATATATATATATATATATATATATATATATATATATATATATATATATATATATATATATATATATATATATATATATATATATATATATATATATATATATATATCTTATTTATATATATATATATATATATATATATATATATATATATATATATATCAGTTATATAGCGTGTTATCCTTATGTTAAGACGTCATCTCTGTGATCTTTGTGTTTACACTGTTTTGCGGACTTTTGTAACCCTAAGCAAATATGGTTGGTCAGAAGTGTAAGCCTATAAATATGTATATCTACATATGTAACTACAAACCATAACCTCTTTTCATCAGTGTTTTTCTTTCATTCATTCATTTTCTGAACGGCTTAATCCTAATTAGGGTCGCAGGGAGGCTGGGACCCACCCAAACTAACTCTGGGCGAGGGCAGAGTACACCCTGGATAGCTCGCCCGGCCATTGCAGGTTTATATTGTTATATATTCAGTTTATCAGTTCATTTTCTGTAACTGCTTAATCCTAATTAGGGTCGCGGGGAGGCTGGTGCCCAATCCAGCTGACTCCTGGTGAGGACAGAGTACACCCTGGACAGCTCGCCAGGCCATCACAGGGCGGAAACACACTGACAGCTTTGCAGCCTACACTTTTTGAAATATACTAAAAAAGCTATTATTGCAGAAAACACACATGGAAACAAGGGGTTTAGCTGTTCGGTGAGTTTTAAAGTAGATTCAATCTGGGTAAATTAGGTATAATTTTTTAACCTGGAGTCTGACCTTGGACAGCAGTGGCCTGGTGATAGGGTGGTGGATTACTGATCCCAAGGTTAGGGGTTCAAGCCCCACTATTAACGGGTTGTCACTGCTGTCTCCCCATTGCAGCTAACTGGGTTACCAAAGGCTGGCCATGTCCCTCACTGTCTGTGCTGAGAGGGATGTAAAAAACCATTGCTGACTTTGCTCAAGAGTAGTTGCAGAGCCATCAGTGTGTTTCTGCCCGAGAGCTGTCCAGGCTGTACTCTACCTTCACCCAAAGTTGGCTAAGATGGGCTCCAGTCTTCCTGTGAGCTTAAGTAGGATTAAGCGGATCAGAAAATGAATGAATGTGAGTCTGACCTATTCAAAACCGTAACAATTTTCAGCATGAGCCTTGTTATAAGAAGTATTGCCTGCTGAGCCGAAAGCAGGAAGGCCAAGGAAAAATTGCAAAGACAAACAACAGGAAGGAAATTATAAAGGTGTGATGCCTTACCGGTTCAGCTAGTAGAAAACCAAGCTTTAAATACGTAAAAGACGCTCAAATGCTTCGTCTTCTGTTGTCTGATTACTTCCGATGTCAACATCAGGATCCGGATATAGTGGATGCAAAGGCAGACTTACCACAACAGGACAGAAATTATACAATAAAATTATGCCTGTTTTATCTTTTCTAAGTCCATAAGTTGCGTTAAAATGTAAAAATATACCATATAGACCAGTTAAAAATTTTTTTTACCATTTTGGTTAAATATGTACTAGAGTTACCATTCTGATTTCAGCAACAAACGTAGGCTCATCACAAAAAGAAAAAAAAAAGCATGATTTTTTTTTTTCCCCTTTATAAACTATTCGAGTTCAGGGCCAGTAGTTGCCTGGTGGTAGGCGCTGGCTTATTGATCCGAGTGTCAAGAGTTCAAGCTCCAGTTTCACAGAATTGTCACTGCTGTCCCCCCAGTGCGGCTAACTGGGTTATCAAAGGCCAGCCATGTCTCTCAGTGTCTGTGGTGAGAGGCATGTAAAAGAATCGTTGCTGTCAGTAAAGAGGAGGCCATTGAGTTGCCTTCAGTATGTTTATGCCCTGCAATAGCCTAGAAAGCTGTCCAGGGTGTACCCTACCCTTGACCAGAGGGTCAGACGAGATTTGTGCCAGCCTCCCCCATGACCCTGATTAAGATTAAATAATTTAGAAAATGAATAAATGATTAACTGTTTTATTGAAGCTTATAAAAGTGAAGAAACATGTGCAAAGTGAATTTTTATTTATTTATTTATGCATTTCTTACTTTTCAGAGTCCAGGAATAAATCAAAGTAAATGCTTCCTCTTATGAATGCTGCAATTTTAACATTTTACTCGCATATAAAAAAATAACATTGAAAATAACATTTCAAAGCTCTTGCAATCACAGCTTCAGGAACAGTGTAGCAAAGGAACAAAACAAAAACAGGACTCAATACTTTTTAGGCATCTGTGTTTTCTAATTTATTCATAATTGTTTGTCATCTCATCACAGTGGTACCTGCCAGGATATGGGATTTATTAGGCACGACAGTTGGTTCTTGAAGTCGATGTCATAGATTAGAAAAATTAGCAAAATGCACATGTAAGAGGTTTTGAAGACAAAGTCAGAGAGGCTAGATTGAGATGGTTTGGACATGTACAGAGGAGGGATAGTGAATATATTGGTAGTAGGATGCTGAGGTTGGAACTACCAAGCAGACGGCCTAGAGGAAGACAAAGAGAAGATTTATGTATGTGGTGAATGAGAACATGAAGGTAGTTGGCATAAGAGAAGAAGATGCAGAGGATAGGGTGAGCTGGAGGCAGATGATCTGCAGTGGGGACCCCTGAAGGGAACAACAGAAAGGAAAAGAAGAAGAAATATCAGAGTGACTGGGTTTTGGGGCCACATTCAGTTCTAAAACAGGGTGGGTTTACTGGTATGCAGTGGAAAGTACTTAGAGAAGATGATCCAAGGGGGAAATATATATATATATATATATATATATATATATATATATATATATATATATATATATATATATATATATATATATATATACACACACACACACACACACACATATATATATAAATATACACACACACACACACACACACACACACACACACACACACATATATATATATATATATATATATATATATATATATAATTTTTTTTTTTCTTCCCCACCCAATTCTCCTGCTCACTAACTTCATAAATTTAAAAATGTTCATTAAAATTGTGCTTTTGTTTATGTTCGTGCTGATTGGTTCAATGTGCCATGTGCTAAAGTTGACATTCATGTTGATTGGCTCCATTTTACATCTGGGGGAAATATTTAAAGGAACGGCACTGGGAGGGAAAATTAAAGGGTCTTCTTTTTTTTAATTATGCTGTTCTCTGTTTATTTTCAGCTTTCATGTAAGTAATTTGGTTGATACCACAAAATGAATAACACAAATACTGTACCAGTAAAATTTTTATTGCTCTGTTATTATTTATATTTTCCACCTCGATGCTAATAAGGTAACCATTTTAATAAGCGCCCTGGGCCCTTAAAAATACTGTATGTATATATATATATATATATATATATATATATATATATATATATATATATATATATATATATATACACATATAGATATATACACACACACATGAGAGTAAATATTTCATTGTCTTTCACATTAAGTAAAATCAAGTAAAATCATTCTCATTTTTAATGGTTTTTAAATGTGATATTTTTCATAAATGCTTTTTTATACTTAACAGGATCCACCTAAGCCCAAAGCTGCTTGTCAGGTCTAATAAATATTGCTAGCTTCCTCTTCGTTAAGCTCATCAATGTTTGCATATGTCTCTCAAAATTAAGCCCCTTTAGAACTAAAGCCATCATTTCTCCCTCTAAAGCAGAAGTAATTTAAAATGGACAGAGACTGAAATTAAAGAATATTACAGAGAAAGTCTAAGTATGATAAACGACTGAACTCCAAACACCTGAGTTCTCTGCTGGCAAGATTGCTAAAGCTAAATCCAGGCTCGAGTTGAGATGCTGTCCTGGAGGAATGGAGATGTGTGTGTGACTGGATACAGCTGCCAGTGCTCCTAATTACTCTTCATTTGTAAACCAAACAGCATCTTATCGTTTTTCCGTCTCTGACAGCTTAATCTTGCTCTATCAGGAGACAAGAAAGTGGGACCATGACAGTAATATGATTTGGCATGTTTGAACACATGGCTCATGTATTTTATGAACATGTTTAGTGATAACCATCACTTTATTATAGAGGATGTATTTGCCATTTTAAACAGCATGACAAATGAATGCATTATAATTATAGCATTTGCTGAGATTATTTTGAGGTCTTTAGAGAATTTGATGTCTTATTTAGTCAATGACATTTCAGGATAACATTTCATATGGACCAGGAAGAGAATAGTTAATACTACCAAACAGATTTAACCTGGAACAAAATGGGCACACGTACATTATAATCCAGCACAAATTAGAACGCTCACCTTTCCTATTCCATAGAACAGAATTATCCGTGGAATGGCAATATTTTCTACAGTGTTTATGCACTTGCCAAATTATTTATCAGTTTGTAAGCTTGTACTCTGGATGAAGGGAACATTTCAAATTTGGCATTTCATCTACCTGGATTTGCATTCATCAGTGCAATTATCATCAAGTCCCCTATATAACCTGCCCACACAAGCAACCTGAAAGCAGTGCGAGACCCACACATCAGATTATATTAAATAGACCACATAAAAATCAATACACAGTGCAAATGAAAAGCTTCACAAGTAGCCACTCACTATGCATGTTTTCTGTCAAGTGCACCCTCTGACCTAATGCAGCAGCATTTGCCAGCAAACTACTACAGAAAATAACCAGCAAATTATAATGCATAGTTTCTATTTGATTCATGTCTGCTGGATCAGCAAAATAATAAACCATATGAGTGACAACCTCATTCCATAGATGCCAGTGTTCAAAAGATTCGGCCAGTGGGGCAGAAGGATAGGCATCTTTGGTTCCACCCTCGGGGAACTGAAAAAGCCAAAGTCGTCAGAGTATGAAGCACTCCTTTGTGTGTCAGATATGTGACAACCTGATATAACAAACTGAAAGGAGGCATGTATGCACAAACTGATCAGGGGTGAGGTATTATGCAGTCCAATGATTTCACATCCTCCTTTGTCTTCAATTGATCTGGATTTTTTAAGATCTATGTAAAGGGGAAAAAACATTTGCATTGCGCCATGCAAGCAAAAATGTCATACTTAATATTACTTGTCCCTTCAGCTGACGCAATCAACTCCAGAGTTTAAAAATTTGAGAATCCAGGAATCTTAAATTAACAATTTTTATACTAATCTTTTTCCTTCATGTTTTTTGTATTTCCCTAGGTTTAACTGTTAGTTTATTTCAGTTCGGGGCTGGAGGCATAGTGGTTAGGGTGCTGGGTTCATGATCGGGAGGTTGTGTGTTCAAATCTCAGTTCGACCCCCCACTGTGCTAAGACCCCTGGGCAAGGTCTTAAGCACAAGTGTGCCTCTGTTCACCCAGCAGTATAAATGGGTACCAGTAAAAATATACTGGGAATGTCACCTGTGATGGACTAGCATCCCATCCAGGAGGAGTTGTACTCCTAGTCGCTTCACGCTATGGAAACCAGGGATAAGCACCGGCCTGATGAGCCGCTATGGCTCGGGTGTAAAAAGTCCAAAGGACTTACTTTTTATTTCAGTTGCAATCGAAGCACCATAGTCATTTAATATGGCATTAATGGTTATCTTATGTCCATCTTGTGCCGGTGCATGCCCACCACAGCCAACCTGATGGACTGCTGTGACACTACACTGATGCTAATTGGCTGTGGCTGTTATGTATCACGTACTCACGTACTGACTTGCATGATGATGGGCAGCAATTCATATACATATGTGTATATATATGTATATGTATATATATATATATATATATATATATATATAAAAATAAAAGGACAGGACAAAGACTTTCTATTGAAACTCCATTTATCACTACAGATCTGTTTCGAGGGGTGGTGAAACCATCCTCTCTCTTCAGGTGATTATAGAAGAATCTTCTATAATCTTCTATAATCACCTGAAGAGAGAGGATGGTTTCACCACCCCTCGAAACAGATCTGTAGTGATAAATGGCGTTTCAATAGAAAGTCTTTGTCCTGTCCTTTTATTTTTGTTATTTGCTCTACCAAAAAGTATTGAGCACTCTCCTACGGAAGGATCTACTCAGAAAATCCTATATGTATATATATATATATATATTACACAGAGATTTATTATTATACTCAGATAGGCAGACATACTTGGAGGTAAATTAATGTTTCTACAGAAAAAGCAGATATAAGAAACTTGACGGAACATGAACTCCTTCAACAGATAACTAACAAGACATGCGATACAAATGAAAGAAGACACCAGCCAGTAAAAAGGAAAAGGTGCTCAACAGCAAACTCACACATGAACACCTATCGATAGACATCTATTCAGAGCTCTGCTTTAAGGTGGTGCCTAAATCTATATATTATATAATATTTATTATGGATATGTTCCATTATTGGCTGTATTGAAACAAACTTTTTTCCCCTGCTTTGAATATGAACATATAGAATAATTAGTATTCATACAGGAGACATGTCCACATACATTGTTATTCACAGGTTTTTCTTCCTCACCTCAGCAGACAATATTTGTAAATTTGTTTTATTTCTTCAATAATGATGTGAACTCATTACAGAAAAGGTCACCACCATACATAAATGTATGACATGACACTATGTTCAGCATCCCTGGTTTGTTTTACTTTAAAGACAGTGGTCCCAGGAGGAACAGAGGCTAGACCTATACAAAACAACGTTTTTAGAAAGCTGTCCATCAAGTAAAGCTGCATTTATTCCTTCTCTCCCAGTGTTTCAGTTGTAAATCCACTATATTCATATAGTCTGAATATACAGTATAGTAATTGCAGGAAAGGATTTTGAAGTCCTGTCATTTGTTGCTTTTCTTAAGAATAAAAATAGACATGCATATACTGTATGTGAAGACATTTTTGACATGCGAATAAAAAAGGACAGCTAATTGTTGGAACTCATTTTTTAAAGTTATAGAAATCAAGAATGGTTATAAGACTGCTAAAATATGAGTGTTATATGAAGAAAGAATGGTTGGGATGCACTCAGTGTGAAAGTGCATTATCAGTCAGTGCCCCTTTCTCAAAGCTGCTGTTCTTTCATGGTGGTATTGTCCATTCATACCCTCTGCTCCTTAAAGAGTCATATCCTGCCTTGCTTGGCTAAAGAACACTTTTCTGTCTGTATGGACCCTGTCACTCCCCCCTCGTTGCCCATCACAATGGAAGACTTTAAGCTTCGACATTGGCGATGGGGTAAAAGGATGGACCACCAGCACACTTGGCCACCACGTGTCCCATAACCGGAGCATGGAACAAAAGTGCATTGAGGCCTCCCAACCTTCTCAAGCTTTTGTGAGGTGACCCTACAAGCGTCTACAGTACCACTTCCTGTGGCTTTGCCTTACGGGATATTTATCAGGCAGCTCATCAGAAACACATCCGTTATGGCTGAAGATGGATATCTCAGTGTACTTTCAAGATGCCTCCTAGCCTCTGGTGGTCCTCTTCATTGCGTCTGCTCAAGTACAATGGTGTTGCTTGTTGCTGGGCTTTTTGTGTTGTCTTTTTCTTTCGTTCTTCTGTCTGTTCATCTCACAGATGAGTTTTGATGGGAAAACTGTTGTCCCTGTTCACCTCATGGTTTAAATCAGGAGTCCTCTCCCTCCACTCTGCCTGCTGCAGATTCGCTCTTTGTGGGCTTGCTCTAATAGGATTAAAATGGGTTAGCAGGTCTATCAAAAACCTCCAAACCAGCCATAAATGGAGGTATCTCTTGGGAGACAGGTTATTGTTGTCCTACCCTCGAGCCCCTCCCCATGGTCCTGGTTGGGCTAAACTCTAGACCTGGTGTGGCAAGGCATT
>CM045732.1:52465995-52498495 GCA_024760905.1 Plotosus lineatus
TCACGGCTTTCCGGCATACTATATACTGGTGTCTATTTTCCCAAGACCGCAAACCTTAACATTAACAGTTTGTTTAAAAAAGTTAAGCAACATCCAAATGATTGAAATTTGGGTTAAGTTGAATTTTGTGTTTATTTTGCTGTGATAAAAATTATAATGGAAGGTCTCAGAAGTGTGTGTGTGTGTGTGTGTGTGTGTGTGTGTGTGTGTGTGTGTGTGTGTGTGTGTGTGTGTGTGTGTGTGTGATATAGAAGCCAGTTCCCTTATCTAAATCTCCAGCAAAAACCTTCATGCAGCAAATCTGTTGGGTGTGTAAATCTGGGATATACGCGAAAGTGGACAAATAAAAAAAATAATAATAAAAAAAATCTGAAAACAAAGTGTAAGCCTGACTGCAGTAGCCATTACTAGGTAATAATAAACGAGTTTTATATTGTATTCTGCAATCAATTAATGGCATTCAAATAATCAAATCTAATAAATAGTTCATATAAATATAACTAAATCACATTAACAATATTAGTTTTAGCTTCATTGCACACAATCACAAGCAACAATACTACAAACACAAGCAAGACAACAAATTAGAATCTGACGAGTGAATGAAATAAATGTGAGTAAATAATATTGATGTGTGTCTCTGAGAAGTGCAGTGAACAGAGCAGGGTAAATGCAGCTCTGTGTGCTGCTGGAGAGCTCTACACACTTTAAAGCCTAAAGCCTAATTAAGCAGCGTTTCCTCCACACAGATAAGGAGCCGGCACTGCAGCCACACATCTCCATAACGGACAAAGTTTCACAAAATCCACGCTTTGAAACCATTAACCAAATACAGCTCTTCACATTTAGCACAATTAATACGGTCTCTTTCTTCTCCTTATAGTACATCTTAGGAGGAGGGGGGAGGAAAAACGGATATTTTTTTCTCCTTTGTCCAAATCGTAAGCGATTGAAGGACAAAGCAGTGCCCTCTAGCTTCCCGGAAAAGGAGTCGCGAGCGCGAAAGGAAATTGACAGTCGACATTTCAATTTCATTCAAGGAGGCAATTTCCTAATGCTAATCACCATCTGCAGATGTGTGCTGATACATTTCTCTCTTTTTTTTTATCCAAGCTGCGACCACATACAATCTGGGACAAAGGCAGAGTAGACATGAGAGAATAGCTATTTGCTCTGAATGGGGTTCAACAAGCTAGCATGCTCTCTCTCTCTCTCTCTCTCTCTCTCTCTCTCTCTCTCTCTCTCGCTGTCTGGCAGGGTAGATTCCTGTACAGAGAGGTTTACAAAATACTCTAAATTTATACCATCCTCGACACAATCTACATATATGATTATGTATTAGGCAGAGAACGATCTTGTGAGAGTATTTGTTCGTGTTAGTATTGATTTACCATTGCTGATTTTCGGCAAGAGTAGCTGCAATGCCGTCGGCGTGTTTCCGCCCTGCGATGGCCTGGCGGGCTGTCCAGGGTGTACTCTGCCCTCACCCGGAGTCAGCTGGGATGGGCGCCAGCCTCCCTGTGACCCTAATTAGGATTAAGCGGCTCTAGAAAATGAACGATGAGTATTGATTTAGGTTTTATTACAGATTAATTACTATTTTGACACAGATCACCCCAAAATTACACCAAATAGCAATTATATCCTCACATATCAACCAAACCAGGCTCTAAGTGCTTTATCCAACACATCTCTTTCAGGGCTGAAACCTGTGAAGCCTGTCGATATCATACTCGGTGCTGGTCGTAACTGTAAAACATCAACATGTGCAGTGTGCTGTGATACAAGTACTGAATTAAATTGAAAAACATTTTCGCCTTTCAAGAAGATTACATCAAGCTTGTTAATAAAAGAGATGTTCCAGTGAAATAGACGAGTCTCATTTCACAAATATATAATAAAAATAATAAAGATTTCTCAGTCGGCTAGATACGTTTTTCAAATGTAAAGTTTTTAAATGAGTTTAAAATGAGGTTCTTTATACAAATGCTAATAGGGTGCTAGCTTCTAATAGAGGCAAGGGCAAACAAATGATGATGATTATTATTATTATTTTATTATTATTAATGATTATGATATTAATAATAATAGTAATAGTAATTTATTGCTAAATAAACTATTATTGCTTCTTAATAATTTACTCATGTATATTTTTCGCTACACTGATAAACACACGATTGAAAAACCTGCAACTGTTTAATTTTGCAAAAATGTATTTATCATTTCTATTTTAAAATTAAATTGCATACACACAGGTACTTGTATCCATCAACATATAAATATATAAATTTTGACATGTTTTTCAATAATATTAATTCATAGTAATCTTTAATATATAAAGCTGCATATGAAAGGTGAGATTTAATGCAAGATGTGAATTATTTATTAATTTAACTAATTCAGCCCATGGATTTTTAAGATGAAGGAAACTTTGTGGGAAATATTAAATTGAACACAACAGTACAACATTTGGACATTGGATTATATATATATATATATATATATAATCTATTTGCTCTGAATGTTTGGTGCCCATTATGGCATTTTTTTTGCCCTTCTTTCTGTGAACAGTGTCTGCTTATTTAATCTTGCTGTTTGCTGTTGCATTTTGGAGCCAGCAGTCACTAAACAGCCCCAGCTCCCACAATGCCAGACTCTGTTTTGAAACAATTGTGACTCGTGCCCTCTTCAAGCATGCTAACCGATCAAAAACAGCCCAAGACAAACAAGGCCTGCAGCTGTCCGCAAAACAAAACCACAGATAAAAACCCCAAACACTTCCAGGCCAGCGGAAACGACTAAGCTTTCACTTGGCCCTGAAAGGACTCATTGTACTCCTCAAACCACCACCATGTCACATGGCCCTCATTTGAGAGAAATGTCTATTTACCACTTCTTTCATTTACACGCCACCAAGGCAGCAACGGTGGGAGCGAGAAAACGGGACGAAAAGGCCCGTCTGGCTCTAACCTCTGTCTTGCTTTTTTTTTTTTTTTTTTACCCCTCTATCCTGCCATCCCCTTTTATAACCCGATCTCTCTCGCCTCTCAGCCAAAAGTACTCGACATGCCGCAGCAGTTTTGACGGCAGCCCTGAAAAGCTCCAGCTGAATTTTAATATGCAGTGTGCCTATTCATTAACATTCTATTGGACCCAACAAAGACTTTCAGAGAGTCTTTGACCCTGCAGATATTCAGATCAAGGTCGGGTACTAAGAAAACAAAATATGCATTGCTTCTTCACTGCTCCCAACACAATCTATCTTTCCTCTCCTCGCCTGCTCGCAAAACGTAGCCCGACAGTCTAATGAGTATATTCATCATGCTCCCGATAGAGTTACTTTTGGGAAAACAGTCTTGCTTTGAATAGTGATGTTTTTAAATATATTTTGGTTTTGTAAGATAAAAGCGGCTTTATTCTTAAGACGAAGAGTCGTGTCGAGAGCGTCGGCTGGCAGCGGACGACGAGCGTAAACGGCTCTTCCAGTTTGACAAGAGCATCTTTTGCCCCGTTCAAAAATTCAGAGTGACATACGGAGAATGGCAACTAAAATATGCGAGACACTGACAGGCGGGTGTATTCCGCACAATGATAATAAGAATCGAATATACAAACACAATAGATGATTGACAGTGGAAGAGGTGGCCAAGTTGTAAACATGTCCACATTTATGACTGTTTGTCTCTGGACAAGCAGACAAAGTTTAATTAGAAAGCACCCAGATGCAGCACAGCTTTAGTGGGTGTAAATGATGATCCATCAAAGTGTCATTACAGTGACCTGTCTCCACCCACTGACATGCATCTACACCACAGTGGCAAACTCAATTACAAACTTGTCTACGTTGCACACACACACACACACACACACACACACAGAGAGAGAGAGAGAGAGAGAGAGAGAGAGAGACAGAGAGACAGAGAGACAGAGAGAGAGAGAGAGCACAATGGCTGCTTCATTCATTGCCTGTGTGGCCTGTTTGCCCTTGGGGTCACTGGTAATCCTTGGGGAGTTTTCACATTATGTTTTAGGATGCAGGGTCAAACTGTTTGTAATGAGAGGTTTTTGTTAAACATCCATTAGCCAGTCCCAATGTGTTTATTTGATTGATGAGGTGTTAGTAGTTCTCCACTGACAAGATGCAATATTCCACTGGATATGTTCTGGTTGACAGTCGCAGTAAGAGCTCCATTCGTGTCGATATAATATTAATTAATATTTCATCAGCTTAAGATTTGTAATTCACACGTTGTATAAGCCACGCATAACACTGATGGTTGAAGGCGCATGCCTGTATGTTTAGGCTTTAACCTCAAAACCTTCTCACACTCAACCTTAATTCACACCAGAGTGTTTGTAATATTTTAATTAATAATTAAGCATCACATATTGTTAAAAATTGCAATTCAATACACTGAGCTTGAGGTGAATGATTGTTTAAGTTGATACTACACAGGAACATAAAACAGGATGTTTTTTTCCTTTTATTTTGACATATTTTAAGCACACCAGAGGCAAGTCAGGTGAGGTCTATGGAATTGCGGGAGGCTGGTATCACAGCTGACTCTGGGAGAGGGCAGGGCCCACACTGAACAGCTATCAGGCCATTGTAGGGACAACACACACACACACACACACACACACACACACACACACACACACACACACACATATACATAACCAATCTACTGGGCATGTTTTGGACTGTGGGAGGAAACCGGAGTGCCCAGAGGAAATCCACACAAGCATGGGGCCTTCTTGCTGTGAGGCGGATGTGCTAAACACTACACCACCATACTCGCCCATTTAAAGATGTGAGATGCTACATTGTGTGGTGCACTGATCCCGCGCGACTTCGTGCTTCAGTTTATGTGGCTTCAATGCATTGTGGGTTTTTCAAAAATACTCATCGAAAAATGTAAAAAATTAAATTAAGGAAAAATAGGGGAAAAGTTAAGGAAAATGCAAACAAATGAAAAACGAGGCCAATTATGCAAAAAAATCAAACAAAAACAAAATACAACCCAAAACCCCCAAACAAAAACTATTTATATTTTAATGTGAGTCGCACATCTGTGTGTGTGCACGTGCATCTTTGTGTGTGTGTGTGTGTGTGTGTGTGCGCGCGTGCGTCTGTATGTGTGTGTATTTATATTTTATTTACATCTTATGCATTATTTTTTAATGTTTAATTGTTATTATAAGCATTTATAGTGTTGAATATGTATTTATTGATATTATATACACATATACATGTATGTATACGTTAGTCAGGGGGTCGATCCTACTTTGCGAAATTGGCAATCGTGGGGGGGGACCTAGGGCCCCATTAACCGCGGAAAGTGAGTAATCCCTGTAGTATATTGTATATACTGTATTTCTTCATATTTTGGGTGATACATTCCTTACAGAAGAAAACACACTATTAATACCCTACAATGGCCTTACGAGCTGTCCAGGATGTACTCTGCCCTCACCCAGAGTTGGCTGAGATGGGTGCCAGCCTCCTCGTGACCCTAATTAGGATTATGCGGTTCAGAAAATGGATGATGGATGGATTAATACCTTTTTGTTTCCAGATTGTTAATTAAATGTGACTCTGCACATTATTATTAGTTTATTTATTTATCACATTTATAAAGAAGCTTAAGCCCTTACTTTCCAATATCTCTTGGCTAAGATTAATCAGGGTGCCATATGTTCCTCAGTTCCAGTAAGTGGGTATCAGACAGTACAGTGGAGCTGAAATTCACATCATTTTCTCAAGGCTGGTGGTAAACAGCCTCTAATTATAGAAATTCTAAACAGTTCTCTTGCACAGGCTAGCAAATGTCAAGCTATTACTTCACTGTGTGTTTCCACTGCTCAAGATAATGACCAGTTACTAATTGGTGCTTATACCTTAAATCGTTTAGCATGGAAAATAATTGCAGCTATTACCGTGGTAAATAATTCTCGAGAATTAGCATCTTTCAGCCAAAATGCATCTAGCTCTGGGGTTGCTTTGAGGGGAACAAGGTCTTGGTGCCGACAGTGAGAATGTATGATTTTTCATTAGCTTACGGTTTCAGAGGCCAAGGGGGATTTTGAATAATATTACATGGTTGTTGAGAGCCTGTGGAGGGTGCGAATTAATAAACTGGCCTGAGAGGAAGGGTTGGTGGGAATTTCAGGCCTATCATATATTCCACCTTGGACAATAATGCCATTTGTCAGCACTCTTCCAACTGCTATTGACTTGCTGAGTGTCTCAGACAGATGCATGTGTTTATAGCCTTGGCGACTGGCTTGTTCTTAGCATCATATCTTAGCATCATGAAGTGAAACCATCAAGTACAATTCAAAGAAACTACTTTTCCCAATGACTGAGGACAGAGTCCTAACAAACCTTCCTAGTGCCAGGCTCAGGGCCGGGGTGCTGGTGTAGAGGTACAGAGCAGAAGGTGTTAATAAAGCCCTCTTTATAGCAGACAACACACATTTACACATCACTGTCACGACCACTCTCTGCCTGTCTATACCCATGTCACGCTCTTGTGATACCCCATTCAGCTGTGCTTATTTGAACTGTCCCTCCCAATTAGCACTAATAAGTGACTTGGTAAGGATGAGCAAACATGGTGTATCCAATCTCTCTCTCTCTCCACCCTCCCTGACGCTTAGCAGTCTATGAAAATCCCCAGAAGAGCACAACCCCTGCTAATAGATAGAGAAAGCCAAACGCATCTCGTTTTCTGAGCAAACAAGAGCCAGAAAAAAGGCAAATTAATGACAAGTCATTTGAAGGAGGTTGTCACGGAAATGATTTCACCCCCATCTCACCACTGAAGAATTGATTAGAACCTGCTCGATCAAAGTGGCTGAATCAATAAAGGAGACCAATGAACAGGGAAACGGCATGTTCCAGCTCAATTTATTCCTCGCACAGATTTCTCAGGAAACAGAATGAGAGGGACAGAGGAGAGGGGAAAAGTGCGCTAATCTGTCAGGTAGAAATTGTCAGTCTTGCTCAGGCAGAGGTGTTAATTAGAGGTTCAACTGTGCAGCTATGAATAGAGTTAACGTCTGTGCCAAGCAACTCTCTACGCTCTGTGGAAGCACAAAATGAGTTCTTTAGAACCAGTGTTTTTCTGCTAGTTTGACTTTTCCGAAAATAAGTTGCACAATTAGGTGCAATTTTAATGTTAAGGATGACAATAATTAATATCAGCATTCATTTATTATCAAATTTGAACAGAACTCGATGTTAAACAGAATTAAATGCTTATTAAATGTTGCATGTCACACACTTGTTTCTTATGGTTCGGGTCATTAGTGAAACTTCAGCTTCAACAATGCAAATTGAGCAAATGCTTAACTTGTATTAACTTGTTTTCGACGGCTTTTACATCCTTTCAATCGGCCAGTGCCCAAATCCAGCAATTCTGATTGGCTTTTATGCATTGTGATGCTGATTGGCTGCTAAGAATCGCTGTTACAAATCACGGTGCTGATTGGTTGTAATGTACTGTATTGTGATGCTGATTTGCTGTTATGAATCATGCTGCTGATTGGCTGTTATGTATCGTGATGGTGATTGGCTATTGTGATCCGTAATGCTGATTGCCTGTAATAGATTGCGATGCTAATTGGCTGTTCACTCTTTGGTAGGTGCATGCTGACTTGATGTGTGCTGACATCACTGAATGGAAACCAAGATATTTTTTCTTCTCAAAACCTTTACTTTTTTAACAGGAACAAAACAAAAAGAAACAAACAACAAACAAACTAACAAACAAAAAAATCAATACAGTTGACAACAAATTGAAATGATTTTGCATTTTTGGCGATGCTTTTAAAGATTTTTGAAGAACATAGAATAATTAATTATTTATGAAAAGAAAATAAGCACAACCCATAAATATCTTGCTATTACGTACGACTTTACAGAAAGACCAGTGAAACATGCATGGTGGCATACATTATCCTCTTATGATCCTTGATGACCTTTAAGTTTGGGAAGTGTTGAGCAGAAGCAAACTCTCATCTTTTGTTTCATGTGTTATATTCTGTTTGCTTATTTACTGTATTGTTGTTGTTTTTTTTCTGCTTGTTTAAGTCACATGGTATTGTGGGTAGACGGCAGTGTTATTCTAAATGTGGCCTTGCAGATTAGCCACTTTGCCAAACCCTGTGGAAGGCCTTTAATTGATTTTCCTTTTGACTTTTTGCAGAGTGGAACAGCAGCAATGGCCTGTGGACGGGTTTTGCTGCAGCTCCGCCATCCGGCCTGCCAAGTGCCTCATTAGTATTCCACGCAGTGGCATTTGCCAGCCTGAGTGTTGCCTTGGCAACACTGCCCACACAAGTGATGATAAATGGGGCTTTCAGTTTCCTCTTTTCTCTCTCTCTCTGTTGTTCTCCCCTCTCTCCAAGTCCATAAAGCAGTTCTAAGGAGGCCCTGGCCAGCGTACAGCTCCGGGTGCATGCACTGGAAGAAAGAGCAGAGGGAATAATACTTTAGACGGAGGAAGCGGGAAAGAGGAAAGGCAGAGAAGTAATGGAAGGAAAAGACTTGGGGAAAGTGTAGAGACTGCATGTCGTTCTTGACAGAGGAATATTGGTGTCCTCTTTTACCGCATTTTCATTCATGAAAATAATTGATGACATATGTTCACACTGAAAAAGCGTTTTCTTTTACTCACCTCTCTCTCGCTCTCTCTGAGAATCCACACGTAAAGGTCACAAATTCAGACATTTCTAGCACTCCTCACTCCAGAGGACAATTCTGTAGCAAACTTGACCGTGTGTCTACGTCTGTGCTGTTTTTCATGGCAAAATGATTATTTGCATGCATGTTGCATTCTCATTGCAGTGCTATCACATCACACACAGACGGTAGCAGGATGTGCCTCAGGTTCTTCTCAGGAAAACATGTGGTGCTCGTAATTAGCACAGATAAATCTACGACACAAATGATATGCATTTTCAAAAACAACATCAAAGACTAACAGATAGCAATAATTGTCGACCACACCAGGTATTTTTCTCAAGCTGTGATAATATGTTCTAAACTCAAGACTTTTACCTCACTGCTGAATTAAAAAGTCTGAATAATTTAGCAGTATGTCTGTGGTTTGTAATATAAAAGATAGAGTATTGCTTATACTTTAATAAAATCAGCAAAAATAATATTCTTGCTCATGGGGGGGAATAAATGATATCTTTTTATTTATCTCAGCCTGCAAGTTGTACATTACAACACATCAAATCTGCCAAATATAGTTTTGTATTTAAAAAAAAAAAGCAGCTGTATTTCCTGAGCTTGTGTGCTACTCTGAGATGTGCGGGTGACATGGGCAAGGTGTTCTCACAAATCTTCCTCAGCCTGCTTAAACAAAGTAAGATGTGTTTTTGTTGCATTTCAGAGTGGAGCTACATTACAGCCTGAGAGCCTGGTTGAGATGAAATTCAAAGGCACTTTATTATGAGTGAGGGGAAATGTTCAGCTGAAGTACCTCTCCTTTATTTGTGCAGAAAATACTTCATTTGGCTAGACAAATAATGTTCCCCAGTCCCTGGGATTCTCTCTGCAGGTATGATTGCATGGCAAATTGAACACCAAAAACAACAAATGTTTTTTTTCTTTTTTTTCCAATGTATAATAGTAATAACAATGACAACAACAACAACAACAACAACAACAATAATGGCAATAATAATTAACAATTGTTTTAATATTTTGTTTTTTAATATTAAGATATATATAAATATATATATATTTGTATAAACTTTGTTATAGAATTTTTATTTTATGACCTCTATATTAGCAAGTTAGCACGAACAGCACTTTTGATTTCCAAAAATGAATTTTCCAGCACAAAATGAAATGTTACATAAGAATGTTAGTACAGCATGTGAATAAAGAAAGCAGCATATTATGCTTGTTGACCATGTTTCAGACCAGAATGTACAGTAATGTAACGAAGTCTGATGTTCAACATTTCCAGGCGAACTGTGACTGGACCTTAAAGACACCTGGTAGATTCTGTACTTGAAAAAACTGCACAAACTGCATCTGATGCTTTTCCATATTAAAGCAAAATATTATTCAGAAAATAATAATATTGAATTAGTTTTATTTATTATTGTTTGTTGTTCTTTATAAAATTTTTATGTAGCAATCTTTAATTTAATGTCCTTATTTGTATGTAAATATAAGGCTTCTGTGTTGTACACCATTCATTTGCATGTGTCTAAAACATTTGTTATATATATATATATATATATATATATATATTCCCTGGTAAAGGGAAAAGGAAAGGAAATCTCTCTCACTGTATGCATATATATAATATATATATATATATATATATATATATATATATATATATATATATATATATATATATATATACATATATATATCAAATGTAATGAATCAGATGATTCGCTGTGGCGACTCCCGAGAAAAGGGAAAAAGCCGAAAAGAAGAAAGAAACATATCCCTTTTATCAAGGAAAAAAGAAAAGGAAATCTCTCTTTCTCTCTCGGAGATAGGAGATTTCCTTTCCTATTTCCTTTATCAGAGTATATATATATATATATATATATATATATATATATATATATATATATATATATATATATATGTATATAGATATGTATATATATATATATATATATATGTATATAGATATGTATATATATATATATATATATGTATATAGATATGTATATATATATATATATATATATATATAGATATGTATATATATATAGATATGTATATATATATATATAGATATGTATATATATATATATAGATATATATATATATATAGATAGATAGATAGATAGATATAAGAGAGGGGGGGGGGGTGCCGTAATGCAGCAGTTCGTCCAATCAACACTTCAGACAGAATTGCTGCATAAACCCCAATATGTTCTACATTTTCAATTTTTTAAATATTTGAAATGAATCCTATAACAATGTAACCAACATGATGTCTCAGAAACTACACTGACCAATCAAATCAAGCTTGATTACACTTCTCTAGGACACTAAGACACAACACACATCAAAAAGACAGGAGACAATCAGGAAGCATGAACCTCATCCTTTCAGCCTCAGCTGAAACAGAGTGTAAGTAGTCAGGGGGGCCATGGCTATTAAAAGATAAATGTATTTTCCCAATCCATTATTCATGACAGGGCTGAGCATGGAGTCAGGGGGCTTAGCACTGCGGAACGGCCCACCCGCACCGGCTGTAACACCAATGAGACCCCCACCCTGGGACAGGGCCAGAGACAGAGAGATGGGTGACAAGGGGGGATGGGGAAAACAGAGGAAGAGACAATGCAGACCAAAAAAATGAGTTGGAGGGCCTCTGAAGCACTGGAGTGAAAGCAACTGAGGAGGAGCAAGGTTTCAAAAGGGGGAAAACATGCTGAGCAACCTAAACACTCTCACAAAATTCTCTCTCTCTCTCTCTCTCTCTCTCTCTCTCTTACTGATCACACACACACACACACACACACACACACACACACACACACACACACACACACACAGAGGGACAAGTGCATGTCCACACTGGTAGTGTATAAGCTCTCAGCTGTGCTTACGTGGAGAGTCTGGGCAAACATTCCAGAGAAAATAGCATGGAAGGCAGTATTATAAGATACTGGTGAAAAACTCCTGATCTGCTGGAAAAAAAAACAGATTAGAAGTGCCCTAAATCTGTCTGGTAACTCATTTGGAGTTTAGTCACAGCTCACTTCTCGACAAACAGTCTGAAGAGAATCTCAAACAGCCCCACGGCTCTGCAGAGTCGGCTCATAATGTTGAAGGAGATAAAGATGGTCAATAAAGTGGCTTTTTTAAGGGCAAGTGCAAATTGACAGCAATAACCCAGTGGAGCCAAACCAGGACATTTATTGACCTTTATTTACATCAGTTATTGTACTGTCCCACCTTGTACCACTTCCTTTGAAACCCACCAAATAGCCACTGTCTCAATCTGAAATAGACTGAAGAGGCTTGCAATGTGAGCTACAGTCATATCTGAACATTTTCTACCTCAAGATCGTATCAAAGCATTCATGTGAAACATATTAGATTTTTGTTTTTGAAGGATCTATGTTGCAGTGTGTTCGTCAGAATGAGTGTCGTCCCCACTTGGCTTTGGCTTTGTTTAGGCAAGAATGGCCACTGATTATTGCAGATATGAGGGGGTGTTTACCTGTTCCAAACAAATACTTCCAAAATTGTCTCATGATTGTCAATAATTGAACACACACTGTGCAATTTATGTGTTTCATGCCAGTGCCCATTTACTGGTCCTGTTTAATTGATGCTCTGATTATAAGCTTCTCTGTGAGACAAATGCTGCGCTACCTCCCAACTCTTTCCCCGGCTCAAAAAGGCCACATGTTCTCAGTATGGAGCACATTCAATAGCTTTTCTCAATGAAACACATCAATCAGGCTAATATGAAAAGCATTTACTTCTCTTAAACCTTTACCAAAGTAATTCAAAATCATTATACATGGGAATATTGTTAATATTTACTTTTTTCCTGGTGCTTATTATAGTAATGAACTATTGAAAGAACAATAGCAATATTATTATTATTATTATTATTATTATTATTATTATTATTGTTATTATTAGTAGTAGTATTATTATTATTAGTATTATTATTATTATTGTTGTTGTTGTTGTTGTTGTTATTATAATGATAATAATGATAATAATAGAGGTACTGTACAGTGGTGGCCTGGTGGTAAGGTGCTGGATCACCGATCCAAAGGTTGGGGGTTCAATTCCCCATTCTCAACAGGTTGTCACAGCTGTAACCCCCCCCCCCTCCACCCTCCACCCCGCACCCCCCAAGTGCAGCTAACTGGGTTATCAAAGGCTGGCCATGTCTCCCACTGTCTGTGGTGAGAGGTTTATGTTAAACAACCATCGCTGACTGTTGTAAAGAGTAGGTTGCATAGCCATCAGCGTGTTTCTGCCCTGCGATGGCCTGGCGAGCTGTCCAGGGTGTACTTTGCCCTCACCCTGAATTGGCTGAGATGGGAGCCGGCCTCCCCGTGACCCTAATTAGGAATAAGCAGTTCAGAAAATGAATGAATGAATGAATGAATGAATAATAATAATAATAATAATAATAATAATGGTCAATGGCTCAGTGGTAGGTATGTTCGTCTCACATTAAAAAGGCCCTGATTTCAATTCTCGAGCTTGGCCGTTTCTGTGTAGAGTTTGCATGTTCCCTCCATGCTTGGGTGGGTTTTCTTTGGGTACTTCGGCTTCCTAAAGCATTTTTGCCAAATTGACCCTAGGTGTGAGTCTGAATGGTTACATTTGTGTGTTGGTCTTGCAATGGTATGGTGAGCCATTCAGGGTGTAACCCGCCTTCACCCAGTCGGCTGAGATGGGTGCCAGCCTCCCCATGACCCTAATTAGGATTAAGTGTTTCAGAAAATAAATGAGTGAATGAATAATACTAATACTACTACCACTACTACTACTACTACTACTACTACTAATAATAATAATAATAATAATAATAATATCATACATCATTTAAATTCTGTACATTAGATGACTTTTGATATTGTTTCTAAAAGTATAGTACTTCAATTTGAAGCATGCTGAAGTACATTGAAATGACTCTATACTATAATCTTTTCTGCTGTTTTTAATCACAGCACAGATCATTAAAAAAATAACAAAACCAGCTTTTATACGACCTGCAGTTTGGAAAAGGGTTTTTTTTTTTTTTTTTTATACAGGTCCCAAAAGGGGCTCAAATGCCATTATTTACAAATCAGTGATGTATTACATAGGCATAAAATGCACACCTTTTTTGAGAGAAAAGAAAGGCTACATTACATGAAGAGAGGGCGGTCTGAACACAACACTTCACAAGCCACCATGCTGAGCACATTTGTATTTAGACAAGTGAACACAAGGGTGGGAAAAAAAGAGTGAGGGGCTGGCAGATTTGTGGCCTGCTAGAGCATGACAGGGGTTGCCAAGGGGTTGTTTGTGTGTTTCTGTGCATGTTTGTGTGTATGGGTCACCATGCCTATTTTTTCCACTTTAGTATTGTGGGCACAACGAATTGCAGAAACAAAGAGTTCTCATATTTGGGCTTTGCTGTGTCAAGAATTACTTGTTCCATTGAATGTGCTTACCATTATCTGCTTATCACTCTCTTTCTTGTTGCTACTCAATGGCTTCCTCTCACTATCTCCCCCTCCTCCCTCACTCTCCCTCTTCAGTGCTCCCTTTCTCCCTCGCGGCCTCTGTCTTTTAACACTTACAAAACTGAAAGGGCTCAGTCTGGGCCGGGCCTGGGCCACCTGGAAGCAGCAAAAGCAGATTCCCCTCACCAACACCACCAACACCACCAACACCCCCCCCCCATCCCCACTCCATGGCTTCTCGCCAGTGGCCAGCTGTAGCATTGTATGTCGCTCTCCCCATCTTAGTTAATTCTAACCATTGGCAATTGTTGCAGACGCTGTTTTACGGCCCACCCCACCCCCCTCCTGCGGCTTTCCCGCTGCTCCCCCGGGCCGATTGTCTAGGGCCGTCCCTTGTTTAATGCTGTTTTGCAAGTTATTAAGCCCTGGAAGTCTATTAATCACAGTTCAGAGGCTGTGTAAGGCCACACAGAGGCGGCCGGGGGAGGGGGAGCATGCAGGCACGCTCAGCAGCCTGAAAGAGCTTAGATGGTGGTCCATTCAGATCCCTAACGAGATCATTACCACTAACTAAATACAAACCTGACCCCCATGACCTGCTGGGAAATTACGTAGGAGGTCCCTACCAGTGTGGGACATTAATATGCTATGCCAGTCCACCCTCCAACCCCTCCCTGTTCCTTATGCTATTCCCAACACCCACCCACATACATACTCCCTTTACTCCTCCCTCCTTACTCGCCAACAACCAGAAAACTAAACCTATCATCAAAAGGCGCCTAATCACTACTGTGATTGTGGTAAACCAAGCCTGACAGGCATTTTGCCGAGGCCTCAATGGGACTGCATCAGTAGCACCTCTGAAACCCCCTGCCTCTCTCTCTTTCTCTCTCTCTCCCCTCTTCTTCATTCTCCTGATTTTTAAAGCAAGTCCCCAGCCACAGCAGCCAGGGGCTTTTCAGATTACTCAACGCACTGTCCACTTTTCAGGGGACCACCTGGTAAGCTCATTTTAATATAACGCTGCTCTCTCTCATTCTTGTCTTTCTCTGTGTGTTTCTTCTTCCTCTAATTCCACCTCTCAAGCCAAGCCACCACTGTGAATTCTGTCTAATCCATTGACCCTGGTGAAACATTCCTGGTTAACACTCCTCGGAAGAGGCTGGATTTGGGGAGATTACATGGTTGCAGTTCAGTTGGGTGGCACCTGTAACTGGAAACTGACGAGAACAATTACAGCTGCAGAGAGGACAAGAGCCCCCTACTCAGGACACCTTCCACCCTTTCATTCTGCCATGTGCTAACAAGGAGAGCCATTGCCCATCAACCCTTAATCCATACCTGAGACTGTCACACTTTACCTCCATGCAAAGCCAATTCTGACCCAAGGCTGCTCCCTACCCCCCGGGTTGTTTTAGAGGTAGGTGGTAAATGTGAGAGAGTTGGGTCAGGGGGTTGTGGCAGAGCCCTCACAGCTTATGGTAAGTTCCTGTCATTTATAGTGTCTCAAGTGTCTCCACTTCAGAGCGTGGGAGCTTAACATGGTACAATTAGTAGGTGGGTGTGTCTGTGTTGAAAAGGTCACAAAATCTCTTCTCTACTTACCACTTTCTTTTATAATAATAATAATAATAATAATAATAATAATAATAATAATAATAACTATTATTATTATTATTATTATTATTGTTGTTGTTGTTGTTGTTATTATACATTTATATGTTGGTCATTTGTCAGATGCCCTTATCCAGATCGACTTACATTATTATTTCATTTATACAACTGAGCAGTTGTTGGATAAGGTCCTGGCCCAAGGGCCCAACAACTTTCAGTTACTGTGAATTGAACCTCAAACCTTCTGATCAGTAACCCAGAGCGTTAAGCACTGACCCACTGACCCATTATTATTACTATTCATTCATTCGTTCATTCATCCAGTTTCTTAATTAATTAATCCTATTCAGGGTCGCCGCGAGGGTGGCGCCCATCTCAAGCAACACTGAATGGGCAGAGTACACCCTAGACAGCTTGTCAGGCGATTGCAGGTCAGAAACTTGCTGATGGCAATGCAGCCTACACTTGACAAAAGTCAACAATAGTCCATAGACAGTGAGAAACATGGCCAGCCTTTGATCGCCCAGGTAGCTGCAACTGGGGGACAGCAGTGACAACCTGGTGATCGTGGGGCTTGGGATCAATAATTCTGCACCCTACTACCAGGCAGCTAGATTATTATTATTATTATTATTATTATTATTATTATTATTATTATTATTACTGTTGTTGTTGTTGTTGCTGCATGGTTAATAAAAAACACACTTGAATATTTTGTTGAACCTCCATTCCTCTTTACTGCAGTGTGTAATCACCATGTATTGTTTCAACAGTTTTTTTTTTTTTAATTTATCTTCATTTCATATTTATTACGATTATTTATCTCCAGCACATTCCAAAGAGTTTTAATATATGTAAAGTCCGGACTCTGTGGTACCAGTTCAGATGTGAAAATGATTTCTCACACTCCCTTAACCAATCTTTGAATAATTGAGTCTCACTTGTGTATCCTTATTATGGAGGGGAGAGAATAGGAGGGGCGGGGCTATTGTTGTGATAATCTGGTCAATCAGTACATTCAAGTCATTAGCTGACATAATTTTATTGCCATATAATGTTGCTGAGCCTTGCCGCGACCGACTAATGCAACAGTTCCAGGATGATTATGCAAGATACTCGAGGCTGAAGGTTCTCCAACAGAATATTATTGTGCTCAACTTTTATTTATTTTTTTTAAATTATTATTATTTGTTTTAAAATTATATATTTATAAATAATTTAAAAAGTGTTTGGCTGGAGAGTGTTGCTCCATTTCAGATCTACTTCGAAAAAAAGAAACTTCACTGTAAAAATTTTCTGCTGGAAAATTATTGTTTTAAAGTGGCTGTGCAAAAAAATGCAATTGAGGGGCAGCATGCAACGTTTCAAACAAGAACAACAATAAGCAGTGGTCAGTGCTAGCACATAATGAAGTAGGTAGCAGGAAAAGGCAGGTGAGTGGCAGCACATAATGGCAGCAAGAAATCATTGATGAGCAGCGGTCTAACTGTTTGTGTAGATGTGTTTTTAGTTGTTTACACCCTTTTGAGATGGAGAGGGTTATCACCTTGCTAATCCCACGCCATGAAATCGAGATGCAACTGATAAGCTGTGCAATGAAAACATACATTCACACCTTATTTCATGATAATTTGCCAGTAAACACACTTCCCCTATTAACTTATCAAAAAGAACACATGATAATATTTTAGTAAACTTTGTGTTTGCATACAGTACGCATATGCCTGGAGATATATTTCTTACTCATAAAAACTCTCTCTCTCTCTCTCTCTCTCTCTCTCTCTCTCTCATAGACACATGCAGGCGCACACACACTCAAGCAGGCATAAGCATGCATGATGGAGTGCAGCCTAGAAAGACATGCTGATTGTTTCTCTCCGCTGACCAATTGCGATCCCATCATGACCATCTCGAGCATGACAAGTGATTCTAACCCGCCTGTGATCCACCCCCTCACCACGCCACTGCTCAGCCTCACACCACAAACAAAGCCACTCGCCTTGCGTGCTGCGTTTAAGAGCATGCTAATTAATTCCACTCTAAAGCACTTTCCACTTCTGTTTGCTCAGATACTAAACGTCAAATCCCTCTTATGTACACAAATAAACACTCGCAACAACAAAGGGAATGGGAAAAAAGAAAAAAAAAATGTAACAGTCAAAGTGACTGAGGGTACGAGATGATGAATGTTTTAGAAACCTGTTCAGGGTACACTGTAAAATTACCCTTACTCTCCAGTCTGAGTGAAAGAAATGCCTGTGTGGACCCTTTTGTATAGGACGTCTCTTCAGAATAATTGCTTTGAAGCAGAACTGTTTCAAACTACTTACATGGTCAAGGCACGATATTACTGAACACAGAAAAAAAAAAAAAAAAAAAAAAAAAAATATATATATATATATATATATATATATATATATATATATATATATATATATATATATATATATATATATATATATATATATACACACATACACACACACACACACACACACAGTGGTACCTCACCTTACGATAGGCCCAGAATACGAAAAATCCAGTTTACGAAAAACTTTTTCCTAAATTTTTTGTCTCTGTGGACGAAACAAGTTCTCCTTATGAAATGCACCATTCAAACATTAAAACAATGCACAACTTGCTCCACGTCCCGCTGGCCTCCCATTGGCTATCTCCCAACATCCCACCCTACTGGCCTCCCATAGGCTAGGAGGGATGACGCAGCACTCTCCCATTGGCTATTATGGAGCTGCATCTCCCATAATGCTTTTCGTGTAAAGGACAGAGTTACTGTTGTTTTTTGACTGTGCTCATTGCTTTATTTTTTTGACTCAGGCTTTTAACCTTCCATGAACATTTGTAAGATTATAACTCTACTAAGAAGACATGGTCAACACACACACACACACACACACACACACACACACACACACACACACACACATGCGAGTGTGATTTCTGGTGTAAGTGAAAAGAAGAAGCGGGCTCGTGGCATGCGGTTGAGTGATATCGCAATGGAATTAGGCTAAACCCGTCTACCATCAGTATGTACAGTAATCAGAGGGAGGTCTTAAAAGGTATGCTTTTATCATTTTAAAGGGTTTAGGGGTTAGTGTTGTGGGCCTTGGAACAAATCACACGTTTTACAATGTAAAATGCGATTCAATTCACAAAAAATCCAGGTTAAGAAAAAGGCTCTGGAATGGAAATTAATTTCGTAAGGTGAAGTACCACTGTGTTTATATATATATATATATATATATATATATATATATATATATATATATATATATATATATATATATATATATATATATATATACACACACACACACACACACAAAAAAATCATTTTTTAAACAACTTAATCCCACTATGGTCATAGGGAGGTTGGAGCCTGTCTCAGCCAACACTGGGTGAATGAGGAGTACACACGAAACAGCTTGCCAGACCATTGCAGGGCAACACACACACAATCGCCATCCCCCCACCACCCACGCACACACAGACAATGACACAAGAATAATTCTATGACCTTTTATTCCAGACACACTTCATTTTACTCCCTCACACCTTAACACCCTCTTTTGTCTCATTTCTCCCAGTCACAGATGAACTGCTTCATATTTCATGGTTGCCACCGAAATGGCGGCTTCCATGTGTCTGTGCTTTGTTATTAGAGCGAGCTCAACAGGTGTGAGTGACACCACATCCTAATGCTCATTACCCTGGTTCGTGGCACCATGGCTAAAGTGTAGCCTCTCATGCAGTATTCAGAGGCTCGCCTAAGCTTGCCTACCAATCTCTTGCAAATGCAACAACAACAATTTATTTGCAGCCTAGCAACCTCTGTGTCATGTGTATCCTAGGCCAAAGGTGGCATTCTCTAACCACAGACACCTGGTCACCTGGTCTGACCATCATGTTCCCTGCAGGTGAATGGCGCTCTCTTTTTAGGGGCCAAACGAAGCGTAAATGATAGATTGTTTGTTTTCCCGCAGTCGCACCATTATGCCTGTCAGCAAGCCTACTCACACACAGTACATAGCCATGGGATATAGAACTCATCAGGGCTGAGACACAGCTGTGAAGTGTTCATTTAGCACTCCTGCTGGGAGAGAGACTGCTTGGAGAAGGAGAAGGTGAGCTCTTGCAGAAAATGACCCTCATGGTCTAATTGTTCATGAGCTTTTTTTTTTTTTTCTTTTCCCCCCCAAAGCGCTACTGACTAGCACTCAGTACAGCAAACAAGAAAAATGAGCGGAAATGGCTAAGATTTAAAGTGTACCGTAAGTGAAAAATTAAAAAGATGTACCTCAAGTCCGTTCCAGATGTGCACTCGATATATACACGGTGTGGTGCAACTCAAATTAAACTGAACAAGCATGTTGTTAATGTGCACTTGCTCAGTCAAAAAAAGAAAGCCCGCATGCAAATATTTTGTTAGATCACCTTAAGTCTGAATTATATCACATGATTGCCATGGGACTGTTTCAACAAAACAAAGCAACCTTATAACATTTAGTCCATCCAGAGTTGGATTCATTTTTCACTGACATTCTGAGTTGATTACAAAAACGTTTGACTACTCTATAAAGTCTTCTCCAGCACTTGCTAAACACTTTCAACAGGGTCAAGATCAGGACTCTGTGCTACCAGTTAATGTGTGAAAATGATGCCTCGTTATGCCAGGTTATAAAATGATGCCAAGTGATCAAAGGCCAGCCATGTCTCTTACTCTCTGTGGTGTAAGTAAACTAAAGTCCATTGGGCTCTTTACAGCCGAGCCATAGTGGCTCATCAGACCGGTTCTTATCCTTGCCCAGGGGTCTTAGCACAGTGGGGGTCTAACTGGGATTTGAACACACAACTCCCAATCATGAGTGCAGCACCCTAACCACTATGCCACTGCCCCCTACCGTCTATGGCAGGGGTGTCAAACTCGTGCCACAAAGGGCCATGTGGCTGCAGGTTTTTGTTTCAACCAAGCAGGAGCACACCTGAGGTGGCGCATTTAATCAACTCATTTGAGTCTTCAGGCAGCTGATTGGTCAATCTTTGTGCTCTGTACAGAGACTGACCAATCAACTGCCTGAGCACTCAGATCAGTTGATTGACTGAGCCAAGTCAGGTGTGTTGCTGCTTGGTTGAAACAAAAACCTGCAGCCACATGGCCCTTTGTGGCACGAGTTTGACACCCCTGGTCTATGGTGTCGATGGAGATAGGGATGTAAAAGAACAATTGTAGACTTTTGTCACGATTCGGCTGCATATCTGTCAGTGTGTTTCTGCTGTGTGATGGCCTGGCAATCTGTCCAGAGTGTACTCTGCCCTCACCCAGAGTTGGCTGAGATGGAGACCAGCCTCCCCACGACCCTAATTAGGATTAAGTAATTCAGAAAAGGAATGAAAAAATGCATTTTACCAAAATAGTTGTAATTAAATTAGTTCTTAAATAGTGGGGCGCGCACCACTGGGGGGGGGGCAGTGCGATGCGGGGGGGGGGGGGGGAATGACCCCAGGGAACATGCTTTATTTATTTTTTTTTTTTTTCCTATTAGGATAAAGTGTAATTCTACATCCACTACAGCAGGTGGCAGTGGCTTCCTCACTGTTAGAGTGTGCCCAGAGGTAAAATAAGAAATGAAGTTAATAAACCCACCATGGAACTTTTAACAGGGACTGAAGGAGAGGTGGAGAGAGACTGAGACGGTGAGAGAAACGAAAGTCTCCTAGAAGTTAATTTGAGGAGGTATGATGAAGCGGATGTAGCACTCGGCTTCACTGTGCTGTGGTGAGAAACGAGGAAAGACTGCTGTGTTTACTGTGTCTGAAAACTTTGGCAGCGGACAGCATGAATTCGAATAAATTCAGGCGTCACTTAAAGACATCACACCCCGATCACGTGATGAGCCGTGTGAGTTTTTTCATTGAAAACGTGCCGAGTATTGCCAACAACCATCCCGCTTTGTGAATGATATTCCAGCAAATCAGCGAGCTCTTTTAGCATCAGATAAGGTGGAGTACCAAACTGCTCACTGCAGAAAACCTCACAGCACAGCAGAGGAACTGATCCGACCTGCAGCACACATGGTCTCAATCATGCTGGATGACGTCAGCGCTGCGAAAATAAGTGCAGGTCCCAGTTCAGCATTGAGCAGGAGCTGAGAGTTCAGCATCGGGCTTTAAACCCGGCTTCGAAAAGCTGTGCACTGCAAAACGTGCTCATTGTACCATTAATCTGAACCTAATCATTTTGACAATAATAATAATAAAAATAATACAAATTGTCTTATTCATTTTTGTTTTGTAGGTCAAAGTGTTTTATATATTATGCTCCTGAGTTAATGTTGCTGATCAATTTGAATTTATTATTATTTATTGATTTTATTTAATTTTATTTTTCAGTATCACATGGTTCAAATTGTTGGTGAAAAATGTTGACAGTTTAAATAAGGATACTTTTTTATTTCAGGCAAATTAATGCACTTTAAATCTTTTTGTTTAAAGACTAAAAAATTGTTAATAAAGTTATTCTTTGTTGGAAGTTGATCTATATTTCTTCCTTTTTTTGTATTCCGTAATAATAATAAGGATTTATTATGTTAATAAGGATACAGTGTTCTGCAGAGGATTACTTATAACAATTTTTAGACAAATAACATTATTTATTTTGGGGGGGGCGAAATGTTTTCCTCTTCCTAGGGGGGGCGCAACAGAAAATAATTGAGAAGCACTGATTTAAATGGATGTTTAAAACCTTTTCCACTTTACTGTTGCTTTGTGATCCCCTGAGAGGTTTAAGAAGATCTCTCATCATCAACATGATTGCTACTTGTGACATCGAAACTTCCCAACCAGTGGCACCTTTTTTTCTATTGACAAAAGGAACAAAATGCAATGTTTATATCCAGAATTTGGTATCCTTTTATGCAACTTTTCCTTGTCCTACGAAAAAAAGTCACTGCTTTAGCAATACTGTACAGGGATCCCTCGCCCCTTCATGCTTCAATTCATGTGGCTTCAGTGTGTCGCTTTTTTTTTTTAAACATTCATCGAATTAAAAAAATAAGGAAATTACAGAATAATAGAGGGAAAAGTTAAGAAAAATGCCACAAAAAACAAGGCCAATTATGCAAAAGAACCTCAAACAAACAAAATCAAAAAACAACCCAAAACCTTCCATCAAAACGACTGACATTTTCATGTGAGGTGTGCATCTGTATGTGTGTATTTATATTTCATTAACATCTTATGCATTATTTTTTAATGTTTAATTGTTATTATAGGGGCAGTGGTGGTCTAGTGGTTAGGGCAGGATCACTGATCCTAAGGTTGGGGGTTCAAGTCCCCACAAGGTTTTCACTGTCCCCCCAGTGCAGCTAACTGGGTTATCAAAGGCAGGCCATGTCTCTCACTGCCTATGGTGAGAGGCATGTAAAAGAACCATTGCCGACTTTCGTAGAGAGTAGGCTGCAAAGCCATCAGCATTTTTTTATGACCTGGAGAGGGATGGGCTCTGCCAGGCCAAATCAGCCCAAGTCTCACCATGAAGGCGCCCCAATGACATCCTCAGGTGTTAAGGGATAAGTGAAGTGAAGAATTGTTATTATAAGCATTTATAGCATTGAATATGTATTTATTTATATTATATACATATATACATGTACGTATACGTCAGTCAGGTGGGGTTGATCCTACTTCGCAGAATTTGGTGGTCGTAGAAGAATTTCGGTCCCAATTAACCGTGGAAAGTGAGGGATCTCTGTACAACACTTTTTCAGTTCAGTGAGTAGCTTCTCAGGAGCAGTGGTGGTCTAGTGGTATAGGGTGCTGATCCTAAGGTTGGGGGTTCAAGTCCCACTCTCCACAAGGTTGTCACTGCCCCCCCCCCCCCACACACACACCCAGTACAGCTAACAGGTTTATCAAAGGTCGGCCATGTCTCTCACTGTCTATGGTGAGAGGTTCATGTAAAAGAACCATTGCTGACTTTCGTAAAGAGTAGCTGCAAAGCCGTCAGCGTGTTTCTGTCCCTTGCTAAAAGGTTGTGTCAGGAAGGGCATCCGACGTAAAAATCTATGCCAAATCAAATGTGTGAATCATACTCATTTCTTATTGTGTTTTCGAAGGGTCAAATTATTGGCCTGCATCAAGAAAAAAGTAACTAAGGAGATTCTCTTAAATAAAAATCCAATGCATAATCATAAAATATCAACATCTCTGAAGAAGCACAGTTAGATATCTCAACTGACTGTGAGTCAATAGAAAATTAATGGTAGACCTCACTGCGATGTTTCACAGTGAAAATAACAGCATTACGTGCGACAAGAACCACTTCATTCTGAGTGAAAGGTTTCAGTTTGTTAAGCAGCAAATATACTTTGTTAAGATACTTTGGACTCTGGAGCAATGAAAAAATGTAATGATACCATATTTATCCAACCAGTTGCTGTGTGAACCTGAGAAGGGAACCTGATGAAGCAATGTATTGTACATAGTGACCACTGTACAAGTCTCTGGAGGCAGCATTTTAAACGGTCAGGATGAGGCTCAGGAACGTTATGTGTCAATAAAATGGAGTCAGCTGATCACCTGAATATACTGAATGGCCACATTATTCCATCACTGCATTTTATTTCTCTCCTGTTAACATAAACATAAAATTTGAGTTGAAAATATGAAATCTGGTTCAGGAGGTGTGAGGATTCATTTTTACTCCTGAATTGCCACCAGCAAGTCCTGAAAAAAATGTAACGAAGCTCTGGATGTAAATAAATGTTGTGACTTTGCGTAAGCTTGTCAAAGCGATGTCCTTGTGAACGTGTGCTGTAGTCACTTAAATGCAAATCAGATAAATATGAGAATTTATGAATTTTATTTGTGAACAAACAGTGTATACAAATACTGTATACTTGTAATATAGTGCATATACATGCTAAATGAATTTATATTTAGAAATTCGACTTTTAAACAGATCTTTTTAAAGCTATTAATATACTGTTTGTTTATAAATGGATTGGTGTGTGTGTGTGTGTATATATATATATATATATATATATATAGATATATATATATATATATATATATATGTGTGTGTGTGTGTGTGTGTGTGTGTGTGTATATATATATATATATATATATATATATATATATATATATAGTCACTTCACTTATCCCATAACATCCGGGGATGTTGTCGTTGGGGCGCCTTCATGGCGAGACTTGGGCTGATTTGGCCTGGCGGCGCCCATCCCTCTCCAGGTCGTAGAGACACGCTGACAGCTTTGCAGCCTACTCTTTACGAAAGTCAGCAATGGTTCTTTTACATGCCTTTCACCATAGACAGTGAGAGACATGGCCTGCCTTTGATAACCCACTTAGCTGCACTGGGGGGACAGTGACAACCTTGTGGGGACTCGAACCCCCAACCTTAGGATCAGCGATCCTGCGCCCTATCCACTAGACCACCACTGCTCTATACATATAGTACAAGTAGACAATTGAAAGACATTTTTAAATCGTTTTAAATTGATTTTAAAATACATTGGCACTGTAGGGCACCACGGTAGCATAGTGGTTAACATGTCTACCTCACATCAAGAAAGTCCTGGGTTCAAGTCCTGGGTTCAAGCCTTGGTTTGCTTCTAGGTTTAAGTGTAAACGATTGTCTGTGTGTGTGTGTGTGTGTGTGTGTGTGTGTGTGTGTCACCGTGTGATGCCTTGATGTACTGTTCAGGATGTACCCCACCTTCGCTCATTGATGGTTGAGATAGGTTTCAGCCTCCCTGAAATCTCAACAGGATTAAGCGGTTTGGCAAATGAGTGATAACAGTAAGTATATTAATGTCTGTGAACTTATTACTCATTTATTTATTTATTTGCTGAACTGCTTAATCCTACTAGTCTTGCTCCAAGGTCGGTGTCTATCTCAGCCAACCAATTGGAATGGACAACATTAAAATGAATAAATTTTGATAACAGTTCCAACAAACTCCGTCACACTCATTTATTGTACTAGGGTTGCAGAGAGCCTGGTGCCAACCTCAGCCAACACTGTCCTAAGTTGGGGTTGACCCTGAACAGCTCGCCAGAGCGTCACACAGTAACACACACATAATAATTTATACTCAGAACTAGGGGAAATTTGGAACAGCAGTTTGTTCCAATGTGCATGTATTCGGACTGTACGAGGAAACAGGAGTACCCCGAGGGAACCCACACAAGCACAGCGCGAACATGCAAACACCAGAAAGAAATGGCCTCAAACCCCGGACTCGAACCCAGGATTTTCTTTCTGGTAGGTGGTTGAGCTAACCATTACACCACCATGCCACCTCATTGAATCTATAGTCTTAATTCTATTCTTGAAACTGATAATACAGATGCATAGCCTTAGCATATTTCTATGTCAACAAAATTTATAATTTCAAGTATATACACATGTATACATGCACAATGACACTTTTTTGCTTTCGGTATAGTTTACTTCAGCTGAGTGATTAATTAGACAGCGCTCTGCCAAACACTCAGTGGAACTTAAACAAAAAGACAGACTCTATCCAAAGATTACAGCAGCGCATTATGTGCAGAATGAACCATGAAATTGCTTTTTTGCCCACCTGCAGTGGTGCTGTCTGTAGGAAAGTGATGTGCAAACATTAGCGCTCCCTCAGTACAGACAGGAAAACAATCCCATAAACCAGTCCTCTGGCCACCAAAAGAGATTCTGAGAGCAATATGAGTCACGATAGACTGCATTATACACCATTCTTCTTATAATTGCTCAAATAAAGGTGTGACAAAAAGGCATCTGAGTAGCAGTGTCTTTAAAGGTAGTGACACATTTAATGAGAACTGAGTAGATGTGTGTTTGTGTTTTTTTTTACAATGGGAGGTTTAACATTGGCAGAGTCCAGTCTCATTCACCACTACGTGCTATTAGCATGATCAGATTACATAGTTAGCAGGTTGCTGTGTCAATTAGTTTTCATCTCCAAGTGCATCAAAGGACTCAGAACCGGCATCTTCAATCTGATCCACAAAGGACCAGAGCGGCTGCAGGTTTTCATGAACATCTACAGGGATGAATGACTGCAGCCAGACCAGCTTACACCAGATAAAACTGAAGATGTCTCCATGACCTTATCTTTGCTCATTTATAAAGATGTAGTGATTAAATAATGGGTGTTTTGAAATTATGTCTCAAAAATACTGAGGATATCTCTCAGAATGATTATTCATTATTTCAAAATACAGTAGATAACTTAGAATTATTACATTGCGTTTCAAAATTATGAAAGCAATTGTTTAAAAAAAATCATGAATGAGTATTTAATTCAAATTTTTTTTTAAATGTTTATGTGATCTTTGGTAGCTTTAATCAAATGTTAACTGGCTGTGCACATATTTCCTCAAAGAAAATAATCAAATTGCATGTTCATCATCATTTTCTGTAACCGCTTCATCCTAATTAGGGTCGCGGGGAGGCTCGCACCCATCCCAGCCAACTTCGGGTGAGGGCAGAGTACACCCTGGACAGCTCGCCAGGCCACCGCAGGGCGGAAACACGCTGACAGCTTTGCAGCCTACTCTTGTCGAAAGTCAGCAATGGTTCTTTTACATGCCTCACACCATAGACAGTGGTAAACATGGCCAGCCTTTGATAACCCAGTTAGCTGCACCAGGGGAGACAGTGACAACCTTGTGTAGAGTGAGACTCGAACCCCCATCTTTTGGATCAGCAATCCAGCACCCTATACCACTAGACCACCACTGCCCCCAAACTGCATGTGTAAATTAAAAAAATGTATCAGTTCCGTTCATTTTCTGTAACCACTGAATACTAATTAGTGTCGCGAGGAGGGTGGCGCCCATTCCACAGCTCGCCAGGCCATCGCAGGGCGGAAAAACGCTGATGGCTTTGCAGCTACTCTTGTCCAAAGTCAGCAATGATTCTTTTACATGAACCTCACACCACAGACAGTGAGAGACATGGCCGGCCTTTGATAACCCAGTTAGCTGCACTGGGGGGGACAGTGACAACCTTGTGGAAAGTGGGACTCGAACCCCAAACCTTTGGATCAGCAATCCAGCACCCTATACCACTAGATCACCACTGTCCTTAAAAAAATTATCAATTTAACCCAATTTTAATGAACAAGTATTTATTCAGGGTGGTACGGTCACGGAGTGGTGAGCGTGTCTGCTTCACATCAAGAAGGTCCTGGATTCCAGTCAGGTCAGGTCAGGTATGAGGGCCTGCACCGGGACGGCACTTCGCTGCGTCCACCAGCCACCTTCACTCATCCGGCCGTCTCCTGGCGATTGACCAGGCCTGCCCAGGGCCCATACCCCCCGGCAGGGCAGCCCTCAGCTGCGACAACCCCGCGATCGGCTTCAGCCCCAGGCTTGGCAAGGGAATTCCTGTATGGAGTTTGCATGGTCTCTTCATGCATGTGTGGGTTTCCTCTGGGTACTCCGGTTTCCACAGACATGGGCATGAGGCTAATTCGAAAAGTTCAGTGAAAGTGTCAATGGTTTTGTGTGTGTGTATGTGTGTGTGTGTGTGTGTGTGTGTGTGTGTGTGTATGTGTGTGTTTTGCCCTGTGATTGACGGGCGAGTTGTTCGGGGTGTACCCTGCTTTTTCCCAGTGTCGGTTGGAATAGGCTCCAGTCTTAATGTTGATCCGTTACGACTATAAAATGCTTATTGATTTATTGTTACACATTTCTATATCAATATAAGTCACAATAAGTCTGGAATGATTTCTCTGCCTGTGTATTTCAAGTCTATAAATTAACAATGAATGCCAGGATGCAGGATAGCAATCAAACACTAGTACACAATACTTCACACCATTTTGCAAAATGTTAATTGTGTCTGAATGAGAAACATTGTGTTTAACCTCTGAACACACTTCCAACAAAACAAGAGCAAGCTTTATAGCATGAAGCTGATTTTGGTTATGTTTTGGATTTATTTTGCGGCCACTCAAATGAAATGCTGTTGAGAATAATAATTGTTTATAATGCCAACCCTTCAAAAAGTGTTGATGTTCAATGTTAGCTTCACACAAATAGCAATTACTGGATATGAAAGCAGTATTAATATTTAGAAAATTAATTCAGAAGGAAAAAATGCCTCTTCTGCTTCCAACTCATTGGTAATATGTTTCTTTTATGGACAAAATTCAATGGCTTGAGGTCATCTGTCTTTGCCGCATGTATGCAAATCTAAGTGAGGTTTAAACTGATTTCAATGAAACAGTTTCAGACCAAGAGCATGAGGAGGGGGAAAAAGGATGGATTTCAATGTACTGCCTTTTCTCTTCACCAGTATCAAGGTTATATTTTACATAGCATTCAAAATTATTTTCACATTACACAATACTCTTCTCAGAGACAGATGGAGATACATGAATAAGAGAAGGGGGTGAAACAAGACAAGAAAAGCTCTCATTTTTTCTTTTTCTACCTCTCTTATGTTGTTTGCTCAGTGCTTGGTCAGCAGTTAAAGTTCATGGCCATAAAACATAGCTGCTGACGAGAGAGAGAGAGAGAGAGAGAGAGAGAGAGAGAGAGAGAGAGAGAGAGAGAGAGAGAGAGAGAGAGAGAGAGATTCACGGCTGTGGAGGAGGGATAGCTCAGATCAAGCACATAGATCAAAGAATTCAGTTTTGCTTGAGGCCATACACATCACTAAAGAACAATCTGTGATAGAAGCCCTGCATTTGTGTCTGTAAGGTCAATGTCAGAGACTTGGAAAGCGAATACTGAAAAGCGAAGGGATAAAACACTTTTTCACACACCAATAAAAGAATATTATAGTATACATATGGTATAGGACAGAGGTGGAATAAGTGCAGAAAACCCCCGCTTATTGGTATTGTGTCAACACCGTAATTCAATTTAATTTAATTCAATTCAGTTCTTTCTTTCTGCAGCACTTTTAACAATGAATACAGCCAAAAAGCCATATGTATATAGGGTGTGTGTGTGTGTGTGTGAGAGAGAGAGAGAGAGAGAGAGAGAGAGAGAGAGAGAGAGAGAGAGAGAGAGAGAGAGAGAGAGAGCTGCAGATATACATTTTAAATATATAAATTTAATACTTAATTAAAAAAGAACAAAAGTCTGAATGACTCTTCAAGGTGGCCTTGATTATAATTATTAAAATATTTAACAAAGAAAGTGACATTTGCTTTGAATGCAATCTTTTTAAACAGATTTTCAGTTTTCTTCACGCCAATCAGTTAGTACAAAAGGTTATTGAAATTTAGGATTACGGATCGGTTTAATAACATTTTCTTCTTTAAAATTAAATATAAAGGTAAAAAAAAAAAGTCTTCCTCTTAGGCTAATGTTACTATAGTCCATTATTGCACAGTGTACAGTAAGAGATGATCCCAGTAAAATCTTGGCCAAATTTTATAACACTGTAATAATGTGTTCTCCATATCAGATCATTAAAAAGTAGAAAGTTCCACAGGACAAATGATGTCCAGTTCTACTTTGCTCTTCATAAATCATCACTCAGTGTGAGCTGAGCAGGAAATGTGCCCACGTTTTGCAATAAAGTTTGTAATACTAAGGAAAATTTGTATTGCTTATTAGCACGTGTATTTCTTGTCAGGTCGCATGGTGGAATAGTTCTTAGTACATTCGCCTCATAGCAAGGATGACCTACATTTGAGTCCCAGGCGGGCATCGGAGGCCTAGTGGTATAGGTCGCTGGATCGCTGATCCTAAGCTTGGGGGTTCGAGTCCAACTCTCCACAAGGTTGTCACTGTCCCCCCAGTGCAGCTAACTGGGTTATCAGAGGCAGGCCATCTCTCTCTCACTGTCTATGGTGAGAGGTTCATGTAAAAGAACCATTGCTGATTTTCGACAAGAGGAGCTGCAAAGCCATCAGCATGTTTCCACCCCGCGAGTGATTGGCGAGCTGTTCAGTGTGTCGCCCGGAGTCAGCTGGGATGGGCGCCAGCCTCCCTGCGACCCTAATTAGGATTAAGCGGTTACAGAAAATGGACTGAAGTGATGAGTCCCAGGCTCAGCATGGCCATTTCTGTGTGGGTTTCCTGTGCTTGTCTGGGTTTCCTCTGGGTACTCCAATTTCCTCCGAAAGTCTAAAGACATGCACATTAGCTAATTGGCTGTTCCAGAATTGATTGTAGGTGTGTGTGTGTGTGTGCGTGTGTGTGTGTGTGTCTGTGTGTGTCTTGGCCCTGTGATGGACTGGCAAGCTGTTCATGGTGTAATCCGCATTCACTCAGTGTCACTTGAGATCCAGCTTCCCCACAACCATAATAAAAATAAGCAGTTCGTCAAATAAATACGTTTTTGCCACTTCGTGACATTCTTGCAATTTTCACATAACTATAAAATATCCTGTCATTGATGGCTTTCAGATTATTATTATAACAGTAGTACTCACACTAAGATTTTAATTAAAAAATACACGGAAATTGCATGTAAACACAATAGCACTCAAATGACCATCAGTGAGAATGCTACATGTGTTCTAAGAGGACTGATCTCATCTCCTGATTATAGAATTCTTTTTGATACCTTAATTTTTGTTAGTAATTATCATCTATAGATCCCTCCATTTGGCTAATTTTACACAGTTAACCTATTCAAACAGTCATGTCAGATGCCAGCAGCTGCAAAAAAATTTTCTATACATAAATTCATGGGGTGTAAAGCATCTTACGTATTTCATTAAAATAAAATACTGTATTCAAACGTGTCCAGCACCAATCCTGATCTTTGATTGCAGCACATCATTGTAAAAACATGGGAATGGATTAGGGGAGGGCGAGGGCGTGTGTGCAGTCTACTGTCAGTATAATATTATTTATAGCAGCAACAGAACAAAAACAACTCTTGACTGGAAGGTATTTATTTTCAGTTTAGGGTAAGTTATTGTATGATAGATGCATGTGATACACCCACCCAATCTCCAAGCATCCTCTGAAATATCCCTTTAACCAAAAATTCCTAGTGCACTAGTACTTAATTATAGTAATTTTAAATAATATAATTATTCATTTTTAGTTATACTCAAGCAAATGTACAATTTCCGAAATGACAGCCTTCCTAACACATACATTTGTGCTAAAATTGCTCAGATAATAATAATAATAATAATAATAATAATAATAATAATAATACATTACAGCAAATAGTTTAAAGGCATTTACGAAACATAATATCCCAGCTCAGGGGTGAAACTGACTCTGGTTCTCTGCCAAATCGCAGAAACAGGCGAGTACACACTGCCAGACCAGACCCCCTGAGGCCCAATGGCATTGGGTCAAGGCCTTGTCTACTTCATACACATTAAGGATCACATGCCACAATTTCATACCACAGTAGGGGAGCGGGTAAATCACCCCTCCTCCCATCTCTCCATCCCCCTACCCATCTAAACCACACCCTCTTATGCAATTGAGTTGGGTAGAGCTGACATTTATTGCATGTTAGACGTTAACAAGGCAGTTCAAGGTCAGTTCTGTTAGTCAGCAGAAAGCACTGTGTTTACACTGCACACTTTGTTATATTATTGTATGCTAGGATAAAATGCACAATTACTTTTTATTTCTGCATAATTTGTGTATGCTTGCTTGCATTCTTCATACATACAACCTGTTTGAAAAAGAAAGAACTTATTGACTACAACAC
>CM045732.1:52503495-52560995 GCA_024760905.1 Plotosus lineatus
CCTGTTTTTTTCTCCTTTGCGCACAAGTTACCGGTGTGATTGCCTGAATTGCGAAGCAAATTTTTTAAGTGTGTTTTTAATGATTATTTAAGCCCTATGTTGTCACTCAAACGCCCTGCATCTTCTCTAGCTTCTGGTAAGAAGCCGAAGCGCTTTATTTATTCGTAAATATCATCACAGTACAAAATTAAAAAGTTTGTACTTAATCATTACTACATTTTACTGCATTATTACTGCATTAATGAGTAAGACTGTCTATAGCATGTGTTTAAGAAGCATATTTTAGCGCAGGTAACGTAATACATAGGGTCTTTAAACCGCGTCAATAGCTCGCGGATTTTCATGATCCGTAGGAAGGGCCAAACCGAACCATCACGAAAAAACAGGGGCCTGCTGTACACCACTTTGCCAGCTGAGTCAATTTTACAGCAGAAATAATAATAGAGACCCAGAACAGAAATAAAAAACAAATGGTACAGACAGTGTAGATTTGAGAAGAGAAATAATCACCGGTTGAACCACAGACAATGTATATTAAGGAGAAACTTAACATTTACCCTTCTGGTATAATTCTATGTACGTATAGAATGGAAGAGTGAGCTGTCGTCCCGCATTAAATACTCTCAAATACAAGTGAAAGGGGTGATTACTGTTTGTGTTTCCTAATGCAATTATTGATTAAGATGAACATGTCTGTTTCCATTTATTTGGTAATTATCTAAATGCTAAAATTTATGCAAAAGTAATAGACTGTTTATGGCAGTTAAAATATCTCTAGTTTATTGGTAGTGATGTGTTCGGATATGAGGAGGGTTTGAAACTGTGGCTTCTCCATTAACCTAATTTTAATGGAATTTTACACAGATAACTGCACAAATTAATGTTGTCTTTTCAAGCTAATGTACTTACTGCCAAATTGACTCCACATTCACTGACTGAGATTTTTGGCTTTATTTAATTTTAGATTAAATGATAAGAGATTAATGATGGTGTCCTGTTTTTTTTCACATCCAGTAAAACTGTGAAGAGGATATGATTAGTCAAACAATGGGGAAAAGAAGCCACTTTATGGAGGCAATCTAGCGTCAGTAACAAAAAGAAAGGGGTCTGGGGCATTCAGCATTAAATGTTCTTGTATGTGAGACCTTATTCTCACCCAGTAATTTTTTTTTCTCCATGGATTGTTCTATAGATCATCATCAGGGCCAACTAATCCTCTTCAATCAAAAGCATGCTTGTATTGTTTTCATTTTAAACAAAGTGGGCTGGTGAGAAAACAATGTGGTGCAACATTACGGTTGGATTGGAACTGACATGAAGCATCACTAGGTCATCTAACATGGATGCCATCAACCAGAGTCTACAAACAATGGTGGATTTCTGGATCTATGTGGCCACCACTTATCCGAACCAATGCTGAGTCAAGATCTGCTTTATTTCCCAGATATCAATATCAAAAAGGAGGAAATCCTACTGTCAATGCAAGGCGGGGCTTTTTTATAAATTGGATTGACACACACAAGATGGCTCATAGCTGTGTCCAAACAGTTTGCTGGCTTTGCTGCATATTTTTGCTGCATATTCTCGTAAAACTGTGAAACTGTGATCTTTGCTTGTGTAAAATGAATATTAATTGTTCCTAGGCTACAGCATGAGAGCTGGGAATATTTGAATATTACCCTAAGATTTTTTTTGGGGGGGGGGAATAATGTGTTTAACTTCTGCATGCAGAAATGCTCAGTAGGGCAGACTTGTTTTATCAGTGTTGCAAATAATAATACACAAAAAGCCATAAACCCTGAGTGCAGCTGGGTTATCAAAGGCCGGCCATGTCTCCCACTCTCTATGGTGAGAGGCTCTAAAAAAAAACATTGCTGACTTTCGTCAAGAGGAGGCGGCATAGCCGTCTACATGTTTCTGTGTTTCTGTCCTGCGATGGCCTGGCGAGATATCCAGGCTGTACTCTGCCCTTGTCCGGAGTCAGCTAAGATGGGCGTCAATCTCCCCACGACCCGAGTTAGGATTAACTGGCTCAGAAAATGAACGAATGAAAAAGACAATATTGATTCATAAAGTGATACTAAAGTTCTCTGAACTCTACACAACATACAATCACAAACACCAAAGCACAAACCGTCCTTACAGGTAATAAATTATCTATCGCCAAATGAGAATTAAGGTCTATCTGACATTTAATTCAAATGATAGATAGATTTTGTTAATTGTCAGTTGACGATGGATCTTCCAATTCATGGAGGTTGAGAACACTGAGATGCAAGAGGAATTTTGTATATTTGAACTGTTGTATTTTTTTGTCTGTTATGTATTTAATGCGTGCACATTTCTGCTAGTGTTTTTAAACATAAGCAATCTCAAATCAAGTAATAAGTAAGCAGTATTCATTCATTCATTCATTTGAATTAAATGGCGGATAGACCTTGTTAATTCTTGGTTCTTCTTTTCCTTTTGGCTTTTTCCATTTTTTTTCCTCAGGGGTCGCCACAGCGAATCATCTGATTTGCATGTTTGATTTGGCGTAGGTTTTACGTCGGATGCCCTTCCTGACGCAACCTTTTGAACAAGGGGCAGAAACACGCTAACGGCTTTGCAGCTACTCTTTACAAAAGTCAGCAATGGTTCTTTTACATGAACCTCACACCATAGGCAGTGAGAGACACAGCCCCGCCTTTGATAACCCAGTTAGCTGCACTAGGGGGACTCAAACCTACATCCTTAGAATCAGCGATCCAGCACCCTTTACCACCAGGCCACCACTGCCCTTGTTAATTCTCGGTTGACGAGTTAAAACCAAAGTCAGAGTTCAAACCCTTCTATCAGAGTTTTAACTGTGTCTCTAACTGGGTTATCAAAGGGCAGCCATGTTTCTCACTCTCTGTACTGAGAGGCATATGAAACAACCATGTCTGTCGTTCAATAAGAATAGGCCAGGGGATTGCCAGCAGGGTGTTTCTGGCCTGGTGAAGGGATCTCCAATCTTATCCGGCCAGTGTTGCTGCAGGTTTTCACTTCAACCAAACAGTAGCCACACCTTCCACCTGTTTCCACCAATCACTGATCATCAAAAGAAAAGTAAACAAAAACTAGATTCGACATTACTGTTTGAATTCTGAAGTGGGGCCATCTTGGTGAGATCACTTTACTTTAAGACTTGTGTGTGTGTGTGTGTGTGTGTGTGTGTGTGTGTGTGTGTGTTTATGAACAAAAGGAACAACTGCCACGTATACCGCTGACATTGACCCAGGACAAAATAAACATAAAGTGCTTCCTCACGAATTGCAGCACGATGGTTACCACATCCATCTCACAGTAAGAAGGTCCTGGGTTCGATTCCCAGCTCAGGTATTTCTATCTGGAGTTCGAATGCTTTCCTCGTGCTTGCATGGGTTTCCCCCAGGCAGTCCGGTTTCTTCCCACAGTCCAAAATCATGCACAGTGGATTAATTGGCTGTTCCAAATCACCCCTAGGTGTGACTGTGGGTATGGATGGTTGTGTGAGTGCTGGCTCTGCGATGGCCTGGCGAGCAGTCCAGTGTGTACCCCACCCTCATCCAGAGTCGGCTGAGATGGGCACCAACCTCCTTACAACCCTAATGAGGATTAAGCTGTTCATGAAATGAATGAATGAATGAATTAATTAATTGGTCTCTTCAGTTTTTCAACATTTTTTAGTATTGTGAAAGGAAAATGCAACATCACAAAGATGTAAATTGTTTTTTTTATACAGAAAAGGAAACTAGACCCACACAGGCACTGGGAGAACACAAACAAACTCCAAACACCCTCACTGAGTCTGGGATGTAAGTGCAGGACCCACTTGCTGAGAAGTAGATATACTAACCACGACACAGCTCTGCCACCTCAGCATTTACAAAATTCGTTTTCAAATACTTTTTGGCTGCTTCTGAGCTCCTCTAAGCTCAGCAATCAGCCCAAAAGCTATAGAATAGTGTGTTTGTGATGCTGATTTTTATATTTTTAAATCATACTGATATCCAAGCACTTCCATTTTGAGTAACTTTCTGTAGATTCATTACATATAACCACAAATAAATCAAAATGCTAATCCTGCAAGACAATACTCAGTTGACATACTTCTTTTCCTTTTGGCTGTTCCCTTCAGGGGTCGCCACAGCAAACCATCCGCCTCCATCTCACCCTATCCTTTGTATCTTCTACTCTTACTCTAATTACCTTCATGTCCTCCTTCACCACATCCATAAATCTTCTCTTTGGTCTTCCTCTAGGCCTTTTGCCTGGTAGTTCCAACCTCAGCATCCTACTACCAATATACTCACTGTCCCTCCTCTGTACATGTCCAAACCATCTCAATCTAGCCTTTCTGACTTTGTCTCCAAAACCTCTCACATGTGCCGTCCCTCTGATGTACTCATTCCTGATCCTATCCATCCTCGTTCCTCCCAAAGACATTAACATTTTCATCTCTGTTACCTCCAGCTCTGCCTCCTGTCTTTTCCCCAGGGTCACTGTTTCTAAACCATACAACATCGCTGGTCATATCAACTTGTACACTTTTCCTTTCATTCTTGCCGATACCTTCCTATCATACATCACACCGGATACTTTTGTCCAACCATTCCAACCTGCCTGCACACGCTTCTTCACCTCTTTCCCACACTCTCCGTTGCTCTGGATTGTTGAGCCTAAGTACTTAAAATCCTCCACCTTCTTTATCTCTGCTCCTTGTAACCTCAAGGTTCCTCTTGGGTCCTTGTCATTCATACACATGTATTCTGTCTTACTGAGGCTAACCTTCATTCCCCTCCTTTCCAGGGCATACCTCCACCTTTCTAGATTTTCCTGCACTTGTTCTCTGCTCTCACTGCAGATCACAATGTCATCTGCAAACATCATAGTCCATGGAGATTCTTGTCTAACCTCGTCTGTCAACCTGTCCATCACCATAGCAAACAAGAAGGGGCTCAGAGCTGACCCTTGATGCAGTCCCCCCTCCACCTTGAACGCTTCTGTCACACCGACAGCACACCTCACCACTGTCTTACATTTCTCATACATGTCCTGCACCACTCGAACATACTTTTCTGCCACTCCAGACTTCCTCATGCAATACCACAGTTCCTCTCTGGGCAGCCTGTCATATGCTTTCTCCAGATCCACAAAGGCACAATGCAGCTCCTTCTGACCTGCTCTGTACTTCTCTATTAAGATCCTCAAAGCAAATACTGCATCTGTGGTGCTCTTTCTTGGCATGAAACCAAACTGTTGTCCACAAATGCTGACCTCTGCCCTTATTCTAGCCTCCACTATTCTTCCCCATAACTTCATTGTATGGCTCATCAACTTTATCCCCCTGTAGTTGCCACAACTCTGCACATCTCCCTTGTTCTTAAAAATGGGCACAAGCACACTTCTCCTCCCTTCCTCCGGCATCCTCTCACTCACTAAGACCTTGTTGAATGTTCTTGTCAGAAAATCTACTGCTACCTCTCCTAGACACTTCCATACCTCCACTGGTATGTCATCAGGACCGACTGCCTTTCCACTCTTCATCCTCCTCAATGTCCTCCTCACTTCAGCCTTACTAATCTTTGCTACTTCCTGGTCCTCAACAGTCACCTCTTCTACTCTTTTTTGTCTCTCATTTTCCTCATTTATCAGCTCGTCAAAGTACTCTTTCCATCTTCCCAGCACACTTCTGTCATCAGTCAACACGTTTCCCACTCTGTCCTTAATCACTCTAACTTGCTGCACGTCCTTCCCATCTCTATTTCTCTGCTGTGCTAACCTGTATAAATCATTTTCTCCCTCCTTACTGTCCAACCTTGCGTACAAGTCATCATACGCCCTCTGTTTGGCCTTTGACACCGCTACCTTCGCCTTATGCTGTCTCCCTGTACTCCTGTTTACTCTCTGCATTCCTCTCAATGTCCCATTTCTTCTTAGCTAACCTCTTCTTTTGTACACACTCCTGCACTTCCTCATTCCACCACCAAGTCTCCTTATCTACTCTCCTTCCAGAGGACATGCCAAGTACTCGCCTACCTGTCTCCCTGATCACATTAGCTGTAGTTGTCCAGTCATCTGGAAGCACTTACTGATCACCCAAAACCTGTTTCAACTCCTCTTTGAAGACAACACGACACTCTTCCTTTTTCAGCTTCCACCACTTTGTCTTTTGCTCTGCCTTTGCCTTCTTCACCTTTCTCACCATCAGCATCATCCTGCACACCACCATCCTATGCTGTTTGGCAACACTCTCACCCACTACTACTTTGCAGTCACTGACTTCCTTCAAATTATATCGCCTACACAAGATGGAGTCTACCTGTGTGCTCCTACCTCCACTTTTATGTCACCCTATGCTCCTATCTCTTCTGGAAGAAAGTATTCACCACAGCCATTTCCATCCTTTTTGCAAAATCGATCAACATCTGTCCTTCTGTGTTCCTGTCCTGGATACCAAACCTGCCCATCACTTCCTCGTCCCCTCTGTTGCCTGCACCAACATGTCCATTGAAGTCTGCACCAATGACCACTCTTTCACCTCTGGGGGTACTCTGCATCACTTCATCTAACTCACTCCAGAATCTCTCCTTCTCTTCTCGCTCACATCCTGCCTGTGGGGCATAAGCACTAACAACATTGAACATCACGCCTTCAATTTCTAACTTGAGACTCATTACTCTGTCTGACACTCTTTTCACTTCTAGAACATTCCTGATAAACCCCTCCTTCAAGATGACTCCTATTCCATTTCTCTTCCCATCCACACCATGAAAAAACAGCTTAAACCCCGCTCCTAGGGTTCTAGCCTTGCTGCCTTTCCACCTGGTCTCCTGAACACACAGTATTCCTCTTCCGCATCATTTCAGCCAGCTCTCTACCTTTTCCTTTCATAGTTCCAACATTCAAAGTCCCTATTCTCAGTCCTAAACTCATGCTTTTCCTCTTCTCTCTCTGCCACCGGACACGCCTCCCGCCTCTCCTTCTTCGACCTCCTCTTCTTCGACCAATGTGATGTTATACCTACATAATCTCTGCAGGCAGTGGTGGCCTAGTGGTATAGGTGCTTGATGACTGATCCAAAGGTTGGGGGTTCAAGTCCCACTCTCCACGAGGTTGTCACTGCCCCCCACCCCCCCCACACCCCAGTGCAGCTAACTGGGTTAACAAAGGCAGGCCATGTCTCTCACTGTCTATGGTGTCAGGTTCATGTAAAAGAACCATTGCTGACTTTCGACAAGAGTAGCTGCAAAGCTGTCAGTCGGTGTTTCTGCCCTGCGATGACCTGGCGAGCTGTCCGGGGTGTACTCGCCCAGAGTGGGCTGGGATGGGCGCTAGCCTCCCCGCGACCTTAATTAGGATTCAGATACAAGTTACAGAAAATGAACCGAACTGAACATACATAATCTGCATATAATTACCTAATTCCACGGGAAAAAAACAAACAAACATGAGAACTGTTTAAATATGCCGGATTAAAGATTGTATTTGGTGAAAGTTCCCTTAAAGTTCTATTCAGTATGCCCTCTCCATACTAGAAGACCAACTTGAGAAGCTTTATAAAAGATTAGGATGTACTCTTCGAGACCCAAGAGGCTTTCGGTCGGTTATGAGAATATAAATGCAGAGTGAGTGCGATAAGGTCAATAAGGTTAGGAAGATAAGGTCAGATCTAGCAGTGCGGAAGCAATCTTCTGACTGTCTGCCTCTGTGGAAATGAGCAATGCCACACTATAATGTTCTGTCTTGCCAGTGATCAGTGTCATTTACCGAGATGCATTCTGACTGATTCAGTTAGGGGCTGTGGGAGACATAGAGAGAGAGACTGTATCTTAATAGGATCCTCAGCACATCCTCTACAATATTCTCAAAGAATCTTTTGCTGGAATTTTAATCTCATGTCCACCAATCCATTACAGCAAGACAGAAATGAGGCAGAAAATGACTTTTTTTTTTCAGCGGGGTTTTTAGATAATGTGATAGAAATGGGGAGAGTTAGATAAGGTTACTTCTTTTTCTGTCATGCATGCGCTCAAGTATTTTACACTCAGGGAGTAAAGCGGGAAAATGAGGTCTGAGCTGATCTAGAGAATGTGATAGTTCACAGATGAAATGATATCGTAATTATGTAGACTGCAGTCCTTTTGACCCGCCACAGCGACATCATCGTCAATTCATTCCGCAGTGTTTGCAAGTTTTCCGTGCGATAGAAGACATTCTGTCTTTTGAATATGTGCTTTCAATCAACACTGGTGTGAAGAGTCACACTCCTTTTGAGGTCTACTTCCTTATCTAGAGTCGACAACTAACAAAACATTGCAACATCATGTTTCAAGGAAATACAAAACCCCTCACAGGTGCATGTCAAAATCGATTTAGCTAAACAAAAGTGGCCGAGGGGTTCTCTCCCCTCTTCTTTTAAAAGGGTTTTCAACAGCTCGTTGCCTTTGAATAACATGGCACTGCATTTATCCCTGTCCTTCACATTTCCTTAGCTCTGCAGCCTGCTGCTGCTTTTGACATTGCCAGGCTGTCCTCGGGAGAAGAGGAAAGTAACAACAACAGCAAAAAAGAAAAAAAAAATAGAGCTATTGTCTTCAGCTGATTCTGGATAACAGTTTAGATACAACAAGGGCACTGAGCCAAGTCATCTGTTGCAAGAGTCCATAGTAAATCAACACAAAACACACAGATAGACGCAGATGCCTGCAAGTGTCTGGCACGTCAGAGGACATGACTTGACAGAGAAAGAGGGTATGTATGTTTTTTGGGGTTTTTCAGAGAGAGAGAGAGAGAGAGAGAGAGGGAGGGAGAGGGAGAGAGGGCAGAAGAAGAGTGGAAGTGAGGGAGTGTACTAGTATATAAGAGAAGGGAGTGCACCAAACCTCAATGAGGATGACCAATCACCTCGTTCAGTAGCTGCCTCCACACCGCTCATATTGTCAGCTCGCCAGTTTAAAGGAACCTTGAACGGCATCAAAGATCTTTTCAAAGCCTTAATCCTAATAGGTCGTGGTTTGTTCTGACACATCAAAAGAGTGAGAGCAGGAGGTACAGAGGGGAAGAATGCATCACAGGGAAGCCGGCAGAGATGCTTATGGGAAAGATTGGCAGAGGATTTGCAGTGCAGGGAGCATTAAAATCTGAAATATCGGCCATGGAAAGCCTGCTGTAATAGATATGAAACAGGCCTTCTCAACACCATGAAAGGCTGACATTTTCTGAAAGTTTGTTGTGAGAAGCCCTTTTCTTCCCAGCCATCCATCAGCATTTGTACTGCCACCATGTCCACACTGCACATTCACAAGTGTCACTCTTCTTGCTTCGAAATGAATTGGCCATTTTTGATTTTTGGTGAGTCTTTGGCAGCACTCAACCGTGGTCGTTTTCCCCGTATTGGTTTCAAAGAACTCAAAGAAATAAACCTTTACTTGAACACTCCCATGTTTGGGTTTAAATGACACGTGTATCCTGCCATGTGTGCTCACATTTAACTTCCTGACACTGATTCTGCCCTCTCTCATGAATTTCAATCAATCTCATGACATACAGCTCCTACCTGTGAACTGACCCTGCACAAGTGCTGTGTTAATTATCCAGCCATGGGAAAACAACTATTGATTTCCTGTCGGCACATTAGCACCCTGCGAAGAAGAAAAAGAAGGAAAAAAAGAGGGGCTCTTTGTTTTCACACCCCTGCTTTAGATGCAGAAAGATTATTGCAATGAAACCAATCTTTCACTAGCAGAAGAGACTTGCAATAAAACAAGTACAGCATCGAAGTGAGGGATGGGCTCGGTCAGGGAGGAGAGCTCTCGGTGGGGAGAAAAGATAATGATGAGGTTGGGCTCTCTAGCATTTTGGCGTTAACAACAAAGAGGGATGAATTCAGTGAAGTGACTGCAGGACTGACTTTCCTGAGAAGCAGCAGGGCCAGTACAAAAAAATAAATAAATAAATAAAAAACTCAGACCAAGCTGGAGTTTCATAGCACTGAATGGCTCTGTATTGCTCCATGATGGATTGGCTGAAATCCCTCTGGTGCTTGTTATTTCCCACCCCTGTGGCTAGACATGGATCCTGAAGTTAGCAGACAGTCCTTTAAAGTGAACAAACTTAGAGAGGGAACACGGCTAATGATGTTATAACAGATACAACTATTCCCGCCAAAATAAATAGGCCCCTAAAGAGATCATGACATGTTTGTACTTTGTGGCTGTTAGGCAGAGCTGTTGTCCAACTATGCTGGGCACAATGTTGCAGAAACATTTGACAAGCACATATGCTTTATCACTCGTCTCATGAAAAACGATCAGAAACAGAATTCCAGCAGGAAACCAGCTCACGTATATACCATTTAAGGGTGGTATATCAAATACAGATTCATTCAGTCATTCATTTTCTGAACCGCATATTCCTAATTAGGGTCGCTTGGAGGCTGGTGCTGATCTGGGCGAGTTGCGAGTACACCCTGAACAGCTTGCCAGGCCATCGCAGGGAAGAAACTCGTTGACGTCTACGCAGTAACTCTTGACAAAAGTCAGTGATGGTTTTTTTCACATGCCTCCCACTATAGACAGTGAGGGACACGGCTGGTCTTTGATAACCCAGTTAGTTGCACTGGGGGGACAGCAGTGACAACCACTGACAGTGGAGCTTGAGCCCCCAACCTGAGGACCGGTAATCCAGCACCTTACAATCAGACCACTTCTCCAACTACCACAGCAAAGTGTATTTGAGATACCAACTGATAGATAGCTGCCATTTTCAGGAATGGTGCCAAATACAGTTGGAGCTAATGATAAACATGATAGCTAATCAACAGTCATTTGTTTATCATATTTTTTATTTTTATTTTCAGCCATTAAATCGAAAGCTAATGATGCATTCATCCCTGTCAGAACCTGTCAGAATTTTACTGTGCTTGTGGTAATTAATTTATTAAAAATATGTTTCATTGAATTTCCACATATGCAGTAAGATTTTTTCTTCTTTTTTCTTCTTCTTTTTTTTCTTTTACCTCTGGGTACTCTGGTTTCCTCCCACAGTCCAAAAACATGCACAGTGGGCTCACTGACCTGTTCTAAATCTCCTTTAAGTGTGAGTGTGAGTGTGAATAGCTGTGTGAGTATTGGCCCTGTCGATGACCTGGCGAGCTATCCAGGGTGTACCTCCCTTGTCCAGAGTCGGCTGAGATGGGCGCCAGCCACCCCGCGACCCTAATTAAGATTAAGCGGTTCAGAAAGTGAATGCATGAATGAACTTTGCTGAAAAGTAAAACTAAGCACCGGTCTACCTTCCAAGTGGCCTAATTACAAAATCAGCTCCTTGAATAGAGCACTGAATTGAACTGGAAACTATGCACTGCAGAAACAGTGAAGTCTTTTTGATTGATCATAAGCTCTTCTATTGGACGAAAGACATACATGAGAGCACACGAAGGACAACTCGAGTGGGATGACTTCTGATAAAACCACTGAATTCTTCTGTCTACTATAGAACTCTTAGATGTACTACCAGTGGCGCTCCACTCCTCATTGTGAGTTATTCCTGAAGGTAGGTGGGTCACGCCTATCTACACACAGTAGATATTCAGCTACAAGGCCTTTTGGGGAGTGTGTGTGTGTGTGTGTGTGTGTGTGTGTGTGTGTGTGTGTGTGTGTGTTTGGGGGGGGGGTCCTGAATTACCCCTTTTCTTTTCATTTCATCTCTCTTGACAGATAGACTCATTATTTCAATCATACACAAGGTTGGTTCATTGTAAAGATTCTGTTTTTACTTAAATATAATTAAATATGAAGGCATTTCTTTAAAAAAAACGGACAGTATTGTAGGTTCAGAGCATTTTATTGATGAAGTGAGAATTTTAAATGTGTCTTTATTGTACATGTCAGTACTCTTGGCTTTTATGACACTCTTATATACTTTGTATTGGAGCTTATTTTTCACTTGAATTTTAAATTTCCAAATTGTAGATTTTGAATACAAAACATGACTTAATAACTAATTAATAAAATAGCAGGAGCACTTTTGGAAATTCAAACAAGGTTACACTATAATGAAAGTTTTTCATAGTCAGACTGTTTTTTGTTTATTTGTTTATTTATTTATTTATTAAACTAGTGTTAGTCATGCTTGCTACAGTTCCTTATGATTGACGATTGCAAGAGTGTGTTAAAAGATAATGCTATTTCTCAAGCACATTCTCGTTGAAAATTGCTATCACCCAAAATTAATATTCTTATCTGTTTAAGAGATAAGTTTCAGTCTTTGAAATAAAAGGCTGTCGTGTAGAGGATGAGTCCATTCTTTTCCATGATGAGCTGATGAATGCACACATCATTCATCAGTGTAACTCATGTATACTAGAAAACCCATCGTGGAGAGTTTAAAGGATGCCAGATGGTTTTTCAGAAGCTAGTCTTACATTTAGGTGAACCCAATTAAAGCATGGGCACTGCAATTAAATATCTACCCGTTCTCCTCCTAAGAGCGTGATGACTGGCAAAATTGGAATCAGATTATGAGCAACAAAAAAAAAAAAAAAAAAAAAAAAAAAGAAAGAAAGAAAAAGAAAAAAAGAAAATTGAAGAACCATTTACTATGTAGCATGTATCACACACTAAAGATAAAGAGACCCCTGCCATGCAATACAGCTAAAACACCTTCTCCCTATTATAATCATTCTCCTTTTCTCTTCTTATTAATTTCACCAAAGATTATCTGTACAGATAGAAAATGCTTTCAGGATCGACTTTTAATTAAGTGTGTGCAACCTTTTTTATTTTATTTTTTCTTTCCTTCTTTTTTCTTTTCTTTCTTTCTTTCTTTCTTTTTTTTTTTTAAGAAGTCAGACTGTAAAATGTATCCATGATATAATATTCTTGCTTCTGATTACTTGGACCTGGACTAGTTTTCCAATCATAAGTCACAGACTTCCTTTTCACGGACAGCTGAACTCTTCCCTTAACACTAAGTCACTAAATTTAAAACCCAGGCCTGGATGTTTATTGTTACTCATTCTCTTAAATCTAGGCTAAATACAGGGTTTATATATATGTACTTTTTGCTCATGCATAATATGCACCAAATGAAAGTCTATATACTGATATATCACTATATTTAAAAGTCTGTTATACTTCTAATATCAAATTAGAAGATGCACACATTGGGCTCTCCGTACTATTATTGCCATTGCAGGTAAACTCCAAAGCGACCCCTGCTGACCAAATGTGAAAAGGCACAATTGAATCTCCTGCTACAGTGAAGCCAACGAGGTGTCAGTGACTCGGTTGGTTAGTTCAGTTAAGTGAAAAGATGATTTTTTTTTTTTTAAATAACTAAAAATCTAAATATTGTTTCAACATTTTAATGTGACTTGAAATACATTTCTTTAATTCCCTTGATGTCACCATTATTTTAATTGCTTTTACTTCTTGAGGTTATTTTAAATTCTTATAATTTGTGCAATAATGATTTTGATTTACTACACTGTAAAAACTCACTTTATTGTGTCATTATGTCATCATATTAGCTTTAAATTACACATTTAAAGAAAGAACGAAAGAGAGAAATCAATAGCCATACTGGAAAAAGTCAAGTATTGCTGAGCCCTACGTATCAATTTAGTGCACACAAGTGCTTGTGAAACGTGGGATGAAATTGGGTGAAAACCAGTGAAAGGCTTATTTGTGGGCTCATGGCTCCACCTGCTGTCTACACATATATCTTCAATTCCACTTATTCGTATTCTTGTGATTCCCTCACTCGCCACATTTACTCGTTCCCTGAACTGCTTAATCCTACTATGGCCACAGGGAGGCTGGTGCCGACCACAGCTGACACTGGTCGAAGGAGGGATACATCCTGCACAGCTCACCAGATCATCGCAGGGAAAAACACACACACACACACACATTCCTTAGGGAAATTTGGAACAACCAGATAACATACTGTGTATGTCTTTTGATTGTGGGTGGAAACCAGAGTACCCAGAGGACATCCACTCAAACACAGAAAAAACATGCACACTCCACACAGAAGTACAAAATTCTATTTTTTTACTGAGAGGTGAATCCTCATTAGGTTTTAATCAAGTTTATTTGCAACATTTGTCATTATTCTTGCAAATGTTCTGAGTACAATCTTTTTTTCCTTTCGGCTTTTCCCTTCAGGGGTCGCCACAGCGAATCATCTGCCTCCATCTCACCCTATCCTCTGCATCTTCTTCTCTTACACCAACGACCTTCATGTCCTCTTTCACCACATCCATGAATCGTCTCTTTGGTCTTCCTCTAGGCCAGGGGTCCCCAACCACCGGGCCGCGGACTGGTACCAGTCCGTGGATCAATTGGTACCGGTCTGCAGAAGAAATAATTAATTATTTTAGTTTTATTTATTATCTGAGTCTGAACAATCTTTATTTTTGAAAAACTTTTATTTTGAAAATTGACCAGATTCTCGCGGTTACATGTCGTGTTGGACATGTTTCAAACAATAGCGGGGATTTTGGGTGAGACTGAGCCTGAGCCTTCATTCTTCCCGCTGGTGCCCCATCACCTGTGGGGGTTTTTTGTTTGTTTTTTGTTTTATTTAAAAAAAAAAAACGTTCAAGCGCTACTTCCCAACCAACTTTATTTCAGCTGTTGAAAAATAACATTCAATGAGTGTTTATTATTATTATTATTATTATTATTATTATTATTATTATTATTGTTGTTGTTGTTGTTGTTTTTGTCGTTATTATTAATAATAAAAATACTACTAATAATAATTTATATAAATAAATTATATTTACAACATAAACAATCTATGACACTCTCCTCCCCTGGTCCGTGGTAAAATTGTCAAGCGTTGCCCGGTCCGCAGTGATAAAAGGGTTGGGGACCCCTGCTCTAGGCCTTCTGCCTGGTAGTTCCAGCCTCAGCATCCTACTACCAATATACTCACTATCCCTCCTCTGTACATGTCCAAACCATCTCAATCTAGCCTCTCTGACTTTGTCTCCAAAACATCTTACATGTGCTGTCCTTCTGATGTACTCATTCCTGATCCTATCCATCCTCGTTACTCCCAAAGAGAACCTCAACATTTTCATCTCTGCTACCTCCAGCTCTGCCTCCTGTCTTTTCCCCAGGGCCACTGTTTCTAAACCATACAACATCACTGGCCTCATCACCGTCTTGTACACTTTTCCTTTCATTCTTGCCGATACCTTCATATCACACATCACACCGGACACTTTTCTCCAACCATTCCAACCTGCCTGCAAACACTTCTTCACCTCTTTTCCACACTCTCCATTGCTCTGGATTGTTGAGCCTAAGTACTTAAAATCCGCCACCTTCATTATCTCTACTCCCTGTAACCTCACCGTTCCTCTTGGGTCCTTGTCATTCATGCACATGTATTCTGTCTTACTGAGGCTAATCTTCATTCCCCTCCTTTCCAGGGCATACCTCCACCTCTCTAGATTTTCCTGCACTTGTTCTCTGCTCTCACTGCAGATCACAATGTCATGTACCTGTACCATGTACATGTACTATACTAATTATTCAGTGTTTACTGATAGATGACAGATTGTTGGTTAATAATCATAATAAACAAATTTCCATTTTTAAAGAATATGTACAATTAAAACCAATATGTTAAGTCAACTACAATGGGCAGAGTCAGTTATGACCTGATTTTGGGGCATGTTTTCGCTGTGCTTGCATGGGTCTCCTCCACATTACCTGACTGTTCAAAATGGACCTTACGTATGAGTGCGGGTGTGAATGGTTCTGTAGGCGTTGTGGGCATTGCCTTGCAATAGTCTGCAAGCTGTTCAGAGTTGACACCATCTTTGCCCAATGTTGGCTGTGTTGGGCTCCAGCCTTCGCATGACCCGAGTAGGATTATACGGTTCAGCTAATGAGTGAGTGAGATGATAATTATTCTCAAGCACTGTATTGTGTTTTTCTTTTATATGTAACTGACTGTAAATAGCAAGAAATATTTTTGTAAGTTGATATTCATTCATTTTCTGAGCCACTTAATTCTAATTAGGGTCACCGGGAAACTTGCGCCCATCTCAGCCAAGGGCGGGGTACACCCGGGACAGCTCAACAGGCCATCACAGGGCCAACACTCACACATCCATCCATCATAGGCGATTTAGAATAGCCAATTAACCTACTGAGCATGCTTTTGGACTGTGGGAGGAAACCGGAGTACCCGGAGGAAACCCACACAAACACAAAGAGTACATACAAACTCCACATAGAAATGCCGAGCTGGGAATCAAACTCAGTTCTTCTTTCTGTGAGGTGGATGTGCTAAGCACTACGCCACCGTGTTGCTATATGTTAATATTTTTCCTCCTAAATAAAGTATTACATATAAAATATATATTACTGTGGCAGTGGTGGCCTGGTGGTAAAGCTCACTGGATCACTGATCCTAAGGTTGGGGGTTCAAGTCCTACTCTACACAAGGGTTGTCATTGTCCCCCCAGTGCAGTGAACTGGGTTATAAAAAGCCGGCCATGTCTCTCACTGTCTATGGTGAGAGGCGTGAAAAAAAAAAACATCGCTGACTTTTGTAAAGACTTTTGCAAAGCCGTCTTATTTACATAAGTACTTTATTATTGTTGTTGTTAAATTCTTCAGAGCTCATTATCCAAATATCAATCCTTCCAACTTCTATATTACTTATCCACTCAGGGGGGGAATGGAGCCAATCCCTGGAAGTGTTGGAGTTGTTCTACACACTGGACAGTGCACTGGTCTATGACAAGATACACCTAGAATTGTTTTTGTTATCTTCTGGATCTCCTTTTTTTTTTGGCTATGTTCCTATAGCTTGTCCTGAAGGAGTCCCTACTTGCACTCAGCACCATTATGTGATCTCAGTTTCCTCTGGCTGAGGATGGCCCCATATGGACAGACCGAGGCTTTGAACTCTAATTTATTCAAACAGCTTTACTACAGTGGCTTAGGAATACAACTGGCTTGACAACTTTATGACTGCAATTACCATGAACGGTTTTGCACTCAAGTCTCTATCAGGGAACGTTTGATAACTCTGGCAAAATATACTTTGTGTAAAAACTATAATCTATTTGTCGTCTGCTAGTCATAGAGCTGTATTCTTCAGGCAACCTCAAGCTGCAGGTTATGTGCTGCTTCACATAGTTCTACTGATGTGAGAAACACTTCAGAGAGACACGTTTTCTTAGTGCCTCTCCAAAGAGCAAACTTTACTGTCAAACCTTTCTAGGGCCAACAAAGCCAGTGCTGGAGTCGACAGAATTGCCCCTAATTGATTGCTAGGTACTGTATGGTAGTTTCTTTGATTCTGTCAATTATAATTATTTTGCTCACCTGCTCCTGCTTCATATTTGATTGATATTCATGATTCAAAGGCAGTGTCTGAAAGCTATTCAGGATTTCACACATATTAATTGTCAACATTCATGTGTCACAACCTTAGAGCAACATGTTCAGAATTGATTTTTAAACAGCGAGACAGACCTACAGCCTGATGTAGAAATTTGACTTCTAAAAGCATGCAATGGTCCAAAATGTGTCCTGTTCCGAATTTTTCTGGTTATAGTGGCACTTCATAGGGGCAGTGGTGGCCTGGTGGAAAAAGGGCGCTGGATCATTGATTTGGGGTTCGAGTCCCACTCTCCACAAGGTTGTCACTGTCCCCACAGTGCAGCTAACTAGGTTATCAAAGGCCGGCCATGTCTCCCACTGTCTATGGTGAGAGGTTCATGTAAAAGAACCATTGCTGACTTTCGACAAGAGTAGCTGCAAAGCCGTCAGTGTGTTTCTGTCTGTTGCTAAAGGGCTGTGTCAGGAAGGGCATCCAACATAAAAACCTATGCCAAATCAAACATGGGAATCAGTTGATTCGCTGTGGAGACCCCTGAGAAAAGGAAAGGCAAAAAGGAAAAAGAAGATAGTGGCACTTCCTTCAGGAGGCGCCATGGAATCTTCTTCTCTTCCTGTCGACTGTTCCCTTCCGGGGTCAACACAGCGAATCATCTGCCTCCATCTCATCCTATTCTCTGCATCATCTTCTCTTACACCAACTACCTTCATGTCCTCCTTCACCACATCCATAAATCTTCTCTTTGGTCTTCCTCGAGGCCTTCTGCTTGGTAGTTCCAACCTCAGCATCCTACTACCAATATACTCACTATCCTTCCTCTGTACATGTCCAAACCATCTCAATCTAGCCTCTCTGGCTTTGTCTCCAAAACCTCTTACATGTTCTGTCCCTCTGATGTACCTATCCATCCTCATTACTCCCAAAGCAAACCTCAACATTTTCATCTCTGCTACCTCCAGTTCTGCCTCCTGTCTTTTCCTCAGTGCCACGGTTTCTAAATCATACAACATCGCTGGCCTCATCACCATCTTGTACACAAAAAACATTAAATGAATATCTAAATTAATGAAACCACAAAAAAAAGATAAAAAAAAAATACACATGCTTGTGATGGAAAGTAAAATGGAGTTAATTATGTCAGGTTAGGTTTTTCCTGCTACTGGTAACATGTAAGCCAGTACAACCTGTTGCATGGTCGAGTGGTCGGCGACTAAACCCCGCCCCCCCCCCCCAGGTTCCAAATTTGGTGAATAGGGTAGCTAGCAACCCATTAGGAATGAAAACAAGACCTATCAAAGGCTGATGGTGATGGTGATCTCGCTAGAGATGGTGTCTCAATAAAAACTCCCTGCAGATAGAACTTTGGACCTCTACTGCGGATTTTTTGCCCATCGTATACAGCCATGACAAGCTGTTATGGCTGCGCCTACACCAGAATTCTGGCACGGCACCCAAATTGATTGAAATATACAGTATAGATGTCTTTTTAAGGTGGTAAATAAATATATACATACAAATCCAATATTAATTATTGAACCAGGATTTCAGAAATTCATTTATTTGCTGAACCGCTGAAGGAAGATATGGCACGCCCTGAATAGCTTGCCAGATCATCAGAAGGTCAACACACAGACCCATTCACACCCACACCTAGGGGCAATCTGGAACAGCCTATTAATCCAATGTGCATGTCTTTAGACTGTGGGAGGAAACCAGACTGCTAGACGGAAACCCAGTGCAAGTATAGAAAGAACAAATTTCACACAGGCACAACCTCACTGAGCCCAGGACTCAAACCTAGGACCTCGTTGCTGTGAGGCGGATGTGCTAACCATGGGGAGCCAGATGCAACATAAATCTGAATTGGGTTAATGGACTTGCTTAGAACCCAAATGGGACACACAGCTTTCTAGTCACCAGCACAGAATCTTACCCACTGAGCTCCTGTCACTCTTATCAATGTGTCATTACTACAGTAGATAAGGTACAACATTGTCAGGTTATTGTGGGTGTCTGCAGTGTTTGTGTACTACGAAGGTATGGATTTAGGAGGTCTAGAATGTTCATAAGAAAACTGAGTCCACTGATTCTTAGTATTGTAGTATTGCATCGTCCAAGCAATATACTTTTGATATACATATGATTTAGGATTTATGACTTTTGCAGTGCTAGGATAAATAACCAGACCTTGTGAATAACTAAACTGAACTTCCTGCTGCAGAGGGTTTTTTTTTTAATCTAGTTTTGCCCAAATGAATGTCCTGTTAAGACTGGTTCCACAGAATCTTTGTTCATCGTGTTGTCTTGAGGGATGTTTCTTTGCCACCATCAGTACAGACTTGACGTATAGGGTTTAAAATCACAAGTTTAAATTTTGAACCAATTTTGTTTTATAATAAAAATTAACTTTCTTATTTCAGTACAGTGGCTCCAGCCAATGAGTTTGATGAATGAAAGGAAAGTGAATAGTCAGTTCTCACAGCTCATATGCTGGCTGTCCTGAAAGCAAGAAAAATAAGCAAGTGTAAGGTTCTGAGAGACGCAGACAACCACATGATGGTGGTGAAACGACTGGGATCCATTCGTCTACAAAATGAAAGGTCTTTTGGGGTGTTCCTGGTACACTGTGGTAGGTACCTGCCAATGGTGGTCCAAGGAAAGACAACCAGTTAACTGATGCATATGTTAGATTGTTGTGCAGTGGAATCATAGACTACTAACCTCAATTCAGAGAAAACTGAAGGCAGAGGAGATTTACTGAACTAATACTAAAATTACCTGAAATTGTTTGTTCTCTCTCTCTCTCTCTCTCAAGGATTAAAAAAAAAGTCAAATCCTACAAATCCAAAAATACCATTTGCAGTTTATCATATTTAATTTAATTACTCATCTTCAGTAAATTGCTCTCTCACTGTCAGCTTAAAGATTTCCGCCTCCAATGCTCTTCAGGCTGTTAATTCATTGCCATGTTAATTATCTGCTAAATCAGGAAGCAGACTATTTGCTTAATGCAGTCAAAACTTCAGTTCACTTACACCACAGGAGGCATGTTTGACATCTAATTAGGTTTCTTTATTGGTGAGTAAAAGCTTCCTGTCACCAACTTAAGTGAGAAAGTGAAAAGCTGTATAGAGTTTGTGTGAAACTAAGAGACCTAGTGGCTTTTAAATAGGCCCATTTAGAAACCAGCATATAAGGACCTAGAAACAAAGTGTGTGTGTGTATGTGTGAGAGAGAAAGAAATATTTTTACTATTCATAATTTAGCCACTGTCTGGCTAGCTGTCCAGAGTGTATCCCGCCCTCGCCCAGAGTCGGCTGAGCTGGACGCCAGCCTCCTTGCAACCCTAATAGGATTAAGTGGTTCAGAAAACGAATGAATGATAATTTAGTCACTTAGCTGAACAAAAAAAAAAATCATAGTGTGACATGATTTTTTATGACAATAAGCATGGTGACACAATTTAAGTCAGTACAATTATGTAACACCAGATGGCACTCTAGAATATTTAACTTGGCAGCATGCGGCAATCTTCTCAGTGTAATTCAATTTACATTGTTGCATATTTTGCTGAAAAACACAATTACAAAATATAAAGAAGAAAAAATATTTTTGCAAGTGCACTAGCTACAGGCACTCAATCTCAAAATAACTGTAACTACACCTTTGCCCAGTTGTAAACCCATACCAGATAATGTGTAAAAAATTAAATCAAAAGCATTATAACTTTTTATTTATTTATTTATTTTTTAATACAAACTATTGGTGTGTTGGAGCTGGTAGACAGGTTGGTGGTTGGTTGGTGATGAGGTGTTGTTGTTGATGCAGGAGTTGGTAGTGTTGGTGGAAGTGATAGTATTGGCAAGGATGTATGTGTTGGTTTAGCAGCTGGTGATGTTGGTAGTGATAGTGTTGATGATGGTGTTTGTGTTGGTGTCACAGTTTGTGATTTTGGTAGTGATAGTGTTGGTGTAGCAGTTGGAGGTATTTGTAGTGGTAGTGTGTTGATGCTGGGGTTGGGGTGGTGATAATCGTGCTAAATCATGTTGGTGTTGGTGGAGATGTTGGGGTGTCAGTGACAGTGATGGTGTAGGAAATGGATAGTGGTGGTGTAGGAGTTGAGGGTCGTGGTGATAGTGCCGGGTTGTGAGTTTGTGGGGGTATAGCATTTGGTGGTGGTGCTGATGTAGGAGTTGGCATGATGGAAATAGTGTTTTGGTATGAGTTTTGGTAGCAGTGATAGTGATAGTGTTGGTGATGGTGTTGGAATTGGCAGAGGTGATTGTGTAGGAGTTGACGGTGTTGACAGTATTAATGCTATTTTTGGGGGGTTTGTGTTAGTGTGGCAGTTGTTGGTGCTGGAATTGATGGTGTTGAAATTTGTGTAGAAGTTTGGAGTGGTGGTGATAGTGATAATGTTGATGTAGGATTTGGAAAATATGTGGCGGTGAAGCAGAATGTGGTATTGATAGTGAAGCTGTAGATCAGGGGTTCCCAACCAATGGTGACATCATTCTAGCAGGTACGAGAAGCAGGACAGTAACTTTTGAAATAAATATATTTTTTTATTAAAATTTAGTATGATTCCACATCCTTTATCCTTGAACAAAGTATAAAATGTAAGGGGTGCGAGGTCAGAGCAAAAACATTTTAGGGGTGCAGGAGTAAAAAAAAGGTTGGGAACCACTGATGTAGATGTTGGGGTGACGGTGTTGGAAGTGATGGTGGTGGTGTATGAGTTGGTGGTCGTGATAGTGTTCGTGTTGATGGTGTAGCAGTATGTGGTGTTGGTAGAGATAGTGTTGTTATTGTGGGAGTTATAGGGAAAATACTCCAAGATTAGATTAGGTAGATTAGATCTGGTGGAATAGTTCACTGATGTCCAGTTATATTATTTTATTATGCGTAACATGCTAATAATATACGTTCAGTAATAATTCAAATGTTATTATTAGGACGTTTGTGTAATTGCAAGGTAGTACGAACATGATGAGAAAGTTTCAGAGAACAGCAACCTGCTCTGGCCATCGGAGGCGGAGCTAGTGGGCGGGGTCAAGGGGCATGTCTATCCAGAGCGGCATCTGAGCGCTTCCGTGTTTACACACCGCGGAGAGGCGGTCGCTGGAATAACACCAGTCAAGCGTCCAGCAGCTGGCAGAGTGGTAGCGCACCGGAGACCGACTGAATGATAAAAGGGCTCCAAAATTGACTTTTACAGCGGAATGTTCACTCGAAGGAGTTATGGAGACGTCAAGAAATCTACACAGAAAGTTCTGGACCCAAAGAAGGATGTTTTGACCCGCTTGAAGCATCTGCGGTCACTCTTAGGTGAGCTACGGTGCTGTGACAGAGGCTGCGACTCCCTGACAGGACCGTGCGTTAGCTTAGCACGCTAGCTAGGTTGGCTAGGTGTGTGATGAGGACCAACGAGTGAGTGAATGGGGAAGCTAACAAGCTAACTAGCCGTATATAAATATAACAGCGGTGATACGATGTGCTCATTGTTTTCCCTGAATAAAACTGTTTGTTTTCTGTAATTTGGGAAAACTCAAACTCCTAGTCAGCTTTTCATTCAGGGATTGTGAATACAGTATGTTTAGTTTTCATTGTGGTGTATAGTGTTCAGCCGGTTCAGTGGCGATGCTAGCTCGTGTCAGGTGTCACTTGGCTTTAATTGTTCTGGCTTAGCTGTTTAGCGTGTTGGCTAGGTAGCTAGCTTTCTAGCACATTGAGTGTTATGAGGTAATAAAAAAGTAGCTGGCTGTTGCATGAGAAATGCATGTGGGATTAGTCGGTTTAAATTCAGTCTGGTCTCTGTCATTGAAAGTATTTGTAATATTGTTTGGCAGTGTATCAAAAAAGCTGGTGAATTATTAAAATCTTTTAGTGAGATTCTACTTTCACAACACGACCAGACTGCATTATTGGCACATGAGCTATACATGTTCTGAATTGAGTTGCTTTGTGTGATGCTTCAGATGTGGTATTGCATGATAACCCTGAATACTGATCGCACAGAGACCCTGGCAAATCTCCATTACCTCACACATATGTATGTGTTGCTTGCTCTCCAAAAATATAACTGAAGTGATGATGTATAATCCCATGATATTATGTTAAGGCTCATGGTGATCCATGTGCTGGTTTGGTACCCAAGTTTCTGCTCAGATTGTTCACTTTACTTATTCTTATGTGAACCTGCCCAGCCACAAGACCAGCAGCAACCCACTTGTCCTGCTGACAAGCTAAACAAATCTATTTTTATTGCTGCTTCACATACTTTTGACGTTCTGTATCTTTAGTGTCTGACTGACCCTTATTTTTAAGCACGATTCACTGGCCAGACATAATAAATAAAAATGAATCCAGTGATATCTCTTGGAAAGATATAGAATCAGCTGCAATGCCCATCTGAAACCATTTTCTTCCTTCTGTATGCAAGTGTCAGTGATCCCTGCACTGAGCATCATGATATTAGAAAACATATTGGTAACGAGAAAAAAAAAACCCTAATGATAATGTTTCCAGGATAAAGTGATGATGGCAGATGTCAGATTAGTGTTCAGTTTACCCATTGTGCACCTTTGGGAATACAGTAAAGAGGAAAAACATGATTTGCCTCAGTTCATCTTTATTTGTAATGTTTTTTTCAACATCATTACTGTGTGCTTTGTCATGTGCATGGCGAGTCCACTTTGTCTGTCTGTCTGTAGTATGTTTTACAAAATGTTTATATCTTTTTTGACTCTTGATTGACTTAAGTATCAGCTCTTTGATTGGGAGCGGTCCCATTCTGTAGGTTTATCGCTGTCGTGGGCAGTGGTGGTCTAGTGGATAGGGCGCAAGAATCGCTGATCCTAAGTTTGGGGGTTAGAGTCCCCACAGGGTTGTCACTGTCCCCCCCAGTGCAGCGAGCTTGGTTACCAAAGGCGGGCAATGTCTCTCAGTGACTATTGTGAGAGGCATGTAAAAGCACCATTGCTGACGTTTGTAAAAAAAAAAGTAGGCTGCAAAGCTGTCAGCGTGTATCTGGGGGACAAGTAGCAAGCGTTCCTTCGTCCCGGTTAATCTTCTCCGGAAGAGACCAATTGCTACACTACCCTACGGGGATAAGATATGATGGTGATGATCGCTGTAGTGTTTTTACATCCAGGGCTGGTTGTGCTTGTGTGTATGAACAGACCTTTCACAGCTGAAACTTCTTACATCTTTTGTATACATGTACTCTACATGCAGTTTTTGATCTTAAGTCCCGGTGTTTTATTAAAATTCTGAACAAGGGATTAATCGATATATCAGTTAGATATATCAGGTAAAAACCTGAACATTACATCAGATCTTGGGCCTGTTTCACATGATCAAACCCTCAGATCCATGCTCAGATCAGTTCTGGGTTCATATGGGTATTTGGTATATGATTGCAGGAGTGAGCAAGACCTTATAAACTATGGATAGTTAATACATACCATATAAGCTTGAAAAATGAAGAACACTGTATTTTTTGTCTGTTTCTATTTGTTTGGTAAACAGTACAAGGTGCTTTTTGGCTACATTGAATTTCATTGTGCTTCTGTAAATGTGGAACTGTTTGGTGGAGCTCAGTGGAAGCACTCCCCCACTTAGGAGAACTACGTAAGTATTGCAGTCCTGTGGAAATTCGCTTTTATGCTTCACCATCTATATTAACCCTTTGTTTGGTATTGGAAAAGTGGAAATGGGAAGTTAAATAGCAAATTGAATTAGTTCAGTTACTCATGCTTACCAAACTTTTAGACCTGATGCAAGCCATAGTATGATTATGGTAAAAGATCATTGGTTTTAATGATAAAAAATGAGAGCCATTACCAAGTATGGCTTTTTGTTATATGGACGATTTTCAGAAAAAATGTACACAACAACGTTAAGGACATTTTCTAAATAAAGAAATCCTTTTATGCGTTAAATTGCAAACAATGACTAAATATGACATGAATTTCATTATTCTATTTTCATAGATATACATATGTACAAATAATCCTTTCCATAGTTTTGAACTTGATGCATAAAAGATGGTCTTTCTTTCGAAAAATGTCTTTACTGTTATTGTGTACATTTTTCTGAAAATAGCCCATATGGTTTTAAGGATTGAGGGAGAGGGGACTATGCATATGGGTTCAGAGGGAGTGTTTCTGCCAGTACCGAGGGCACTTATTTACAGCTAATTATGTTCTCTTATATTGGTTTTGTTATCTGTTCTCTCAAATCTACACACTTGCTCTAACTTCTGACCCAAAATAAACTATTTTTTTAATATAAACACATGGCTTTGACAGGAAAACTACAGGTTTTCCATAGTTTCTTCATGTTGGAGTATTTTAATAATGCAGCGATCTATGTATTATTAATTATAGCATTTCTGTGCTTTTAGAGGATTTTAAACTGGCGCCAAACCTGCTTTTCAGCCGAAGAATGTGTTATCATTCATAACTTCACATTCAGCATGAACAAGTTTTCTACTGATTAAAAACTTGTGACCTCAAACCACATGTGTCTGGTGTGATATGGTCTTAGCATGTTACATGAACAGAAAGGACAGGGTTTGTGGAAGAATTGTAAAATGTTTTGAAATTTTAATAATTTATTTTGGATTTATAGGAACCCTATTTAAATATTTAAAAATATGCGAGTCACAACGAAAAATTTCAGACTGGATCGGTCGAGACGCAGGTTAACAACGACCGCCATCAGTGCTATTAACAAACAGGGTGCTGGTGGAAATTGGAAAACTGTTGGTTGAAGAAGGAGAGGCAGGAGGCGTGTCCGTAGGCAAAGAGAGAAGAGGAGAGGCATGAGTCTAGGACTGAGAGTGGGAACTTTGAATGTTGGAACTATGACAGGAAAAGGTAGAGAGCTGGCTGACATGATGCAGAGGAGGAAGGTGGACATACTGTGTGTTCAGGAGTCCAGGTGGAAAGGCAGTAAGGCTAGAAGCTTAGGAGCAGGGTTTAAGCTGTTTTTTCATGGTGTGGACGAGAAGATAAATGGAGTAGGAAGTCATCATGAAGGAGGAGTTTGTCAGGAATGTTCTAGAAGTGAAAAGAGTGTCAGACAGAGTAATGAGACTCAAGTTAGAAATTGAAGGTGTGATGCTCAATGTTGTTAGTGCTTATGCCCCACAGGCAGGATGTGAGCTAGAAGAGAAGGAGAGATTCGGGAGTGAGTTTGATAAAGTGATGCAGAATACCCCCAGAGGTGAAAGAGTGGTCATTGGGGCAGACTTCAATGGACATGTTGGTGCAGGCAACAGAGGGGACGAGGATGTGATGGGCAGGTTTGGTATCCAGGACAGGAACGCAGAAGGACAGATGTTGGTAGATTTTGCAAAAAGGATGGAAATGGCTACTTTCTTCCAGAAGAGACAGGAGCATAGGGTGACTTATAAAAGTGGAGTCAGGAGCACACAGGTAGACTACATCTTGTGCAGGCAATGTAATTTGAAGGAAGTCAGTGACTGCAAAGTAGTAGTGGGTGAGAGTGTTGCGAAACAGCATGGGATGGTGGTGTGCAGGATGACGCTGATGGTGAGGAAGGTGAAGGTGGCAAATGCAGAGCAGAAGACAAAGTGGTGGAAGCTGTAAAAGGAAGAGTGTCGTGATGTCTTCAAGGAGGAGTTGAAACAGGTTATGGTTGGTCAGGAAGTGCTTCCAGATGACTGGACAACTACAGCTAATGTGATCAGGGAGACAGGTAGGAGAATACTTGGTGTGTCATCTGGAAGGAGAGTCGATAAGGAGACCTAGTGGTGGAATGAGGAAATGCAGGCGTGTATACAAAGGAAGAGGTTAGCGAAGAAGTAGTGGGACATAGAGAGGACCGAAGAGAGTAAACAGGAGTACAGGGAGACACAGCGTAAGGCGAAAGTAGCAGTGGCTAAGGCCAAACAGAGGACATATGATGACTTGTATGATAGGTTGGACAGTCAGGAGGGAGAAAATGATTTATACAGGTTAGCACAGCAGAGAAATAGAGATGGTAAGGATGTGCAGCAAGTTAGAGTGATTAAGGACAGAGTGGGAAACGTGTTGACTGATGACAGAAGTGTGCTGGGAAGATGGAGAGTACTTTGAAGAGCTGATGAATGAGGAAAATGAGAGAGAGGAAAAAAAAGAGTAGAAAAGGTGACTGTTGAGGACCAGGAAGTAGTAGAGATTAGTAAGGGTGAAGTGAGGAGGGCACTGAAGAGGATGAAGAATGGAAAGGCAGTTGGTCCTGATGGTATACCTGTGGAGGTATGGAAGTGTCTGGGAGAAGGTAGCAGTAGATTTCCTGACAAGAACATTCAACAAGGTCTTAGAGAGTGAGACGATGCCAGAGGAATGTATGAGAAGTGTGATGGTGCCCATTTTTAAGAACAAGGGAGACGTGCAGAGTTGTGGCAACTACAGCGGGATAAAGTTGATGAGCCATACGATGAAGTTATGGGACTAAGGGCAGGGGTCAGCATTTGTGAACAACAGTTTGGTTTCATGCCAAGAAAGAGCACCACAGATGCAGTGTTAGCCTTGATGATGTTAATGGAGAAGGTCAGAGGGAGCTGCATTGTGCCTTTGTGGATCTGGAGAAAGCATATGACAGGGTGCAGCGAGAGGAACTGTGGTATTGCATGAGGAAGTCTGGAGTGGCAGAGAAGTACGTTAGAGTGGTGCAGGACATGGATAAGAGATTTAAGACAGTGGTGAGGTGTGCTGTCGGTGTGGCAGAAGAGTTCAAGGTGGAGGTAGGACTTCATTCTGCATCAAGGGTCAGCTCTGAGCCCCTTCTTGTTTGCTATGGTGATGGACAGACTGACAGACAAGGTTACACAAGAATCTCCATGGACTATGATGTTTGCAGATTACATTGTGATCTGCAGTGAGAGCAGAGAACAAGTGCAGGAAAATCTAGAAAGGTGGAGGTATGCCCTGGAAAGGAGGGGAATGAAGGTTAGCCTCAGTAAGACAGAATACATGTGTATGAATGACAAGGACCCAAGAGGAACGGTGATGTTACAGGGAGCAGAGATAAGAAAGGTGGAGGATTTTAAGTACTTAGGCTCAACAATCCAGAGCAATGGAGAGTATGGGAAAGAGGTGAAGAAGTGTGTGCAGGCAGGTTGGAATGGTTGGCGAAAAGTGTCCGGTGTGATGTGTGATAGGAAGGTATTGGCAAGAATGAAAGGAAAAGTGTACAAGACGGTGTTGTGGCCAGTGATGATGTATGTTTTAGAAACAGTGGCCCAAGGAAAAAGACAGGCGGCAGAGCTGGAGGTAGCAGAGATGAAAATGTTGAAGTTCTCTTTGGGAGTAATGAGGATGGATAGGATCAGAAATGAGCACATCAGAGGGACAGCCCATGTAAGATGTTTTGGAGACAAAGTCAGAGAGGCTAGATTGAGATGGTTTATACATGTACAGAGGAGGAATAGTGAGTATATTGGTACTAGGATGCTGAGGTTGGAATTACCAGGCAGGAGGCCCAGAGGAAGACCAAAGAGACGATTCATGGATGTGGTGAAGGAGGTACAGAGAAGAAGATACAGAGGATCGCGTGAGATGGAGGCGGATGGTTTGCTGTGGTGACCCCTGAAGGGAACAGCCGAAAGGAAAAGAAGAAGGAACCCTATTTGAAATTTGAGGACATGGTTACCTTTTACGTATGTAATTTCTAATAATATGGAAAGCACAAAGCTTTTCAAACAATAATCATTGGTCAGTACAGAGGTTGAGGTGTCTGTGTTTGTTCACTGAATTGCAGTAGGGCAGTAACAGCAATATTATTTTTAATTTTTTGAAACATTAATTTTTTTAAAAGAAGGTATTGGCAGAGCAAGCTGATGGGTATGAATACTGGTTGAAAAGAGCTGACAAGATTTGGCTAGCTTTGCATGGCAGTTTTTGCATCCTTTTTTTTGTTTTAAGAAAGTGTTCACTTGTTAAGTTTTGGAACAGTGTCTGATTATTGACAGTATATCGGACAATTTGCTAAACCTTTTATGCTTGAAATTGGTCAAACACAATTATTTTGGTTTTTGGTGGAGTCTTGTATGTTATGTTTGGAGTAACAGCCACATTAAGAATTGTATGTTGTTGTTTTAGACTGGAATTGTATAAACATTGATATGATGAAGCTTTCTGTAATACTGGAGAAAGACTATGAATTTGGTTTACTGTTGATGCCAATTTGTCGAGTACAGTACTAATATGAAGATTGGGATGTTGTAAGTATTGGAACGTAGTGGGATGTAATCATCGGATATGATATCCATCTGGAATGAAAATGTGAAAATGTTTAGTCAGTGTTTTCTTACCTAATTTGATAGTTCCTACAACATGCAGTTTTCTCTGAAGTGCCTGAAGAGGAATAATCGTCTGAACTGTTGTAAAACACTCCACCATTAAAGTCGTTTTCAATTATTATTCCAGTACATTACCTAAGGTAATGTTTAGAATGTTTGTGTGTTATCTTTTATTTACTGTGGTGTAGCATGTTTCTCATTTTGTTTTGCTTATCCAATTTATTACATTTCTTGTTCTTTTGTTCTTTTTGTTATGGTCTGTGTTTGGGGGGACTTTGATTTTGGCGCTGTGCCTCAAACTGACTGTTTACTCTCTGCTTCAGCTGTGGGGCATGGCTGAGCTGCTTGGTGGCTCACACCTGAATTCACTATTCTCATTTACTCCCAATAAACAATGCAGCCCTGAGGGGGGGCACAAACCAGTTTCTCTCCCTCATGCCGGTCCCAAGCCCGAATAAATGCAGAGGGTTGCGTTAGGAAGGGCATCCGGCATAAAACAAATGCCAAATAAAATATGCGAATCACAAGAATGACATACCGGATAGGTCGAGGCCCGGGTTAACAATGACCGCCATCAGTGCTGTTAACCAACAGGGTGCTGGTGGAAATTGGACTACTGTTGGTCGAAGACTTCAAAGAAGGAGAGGGGGAGGTGTGTCCATAGGCCGAGAGAGAAGAGGCAAGGCATGAGTCTAGGATTGAAAGTAGGGACTTTGAATGTTGGAACTATGGCAGGAAAAGGTAGAAAGCTGGCTGACATGCAGAGGAGGAAGGTGGACATACTGTGTGCTCAGGCGACCAGGTGGAAAGGTAGGAAGGCTAGAAGCTGAGGAGCAGGGTTTAAGCTGTTTTTTCATGGTGTGGATGGGAAGAGAAATGGAGTCGGAGTCATCTTGAAGGAGGAGTTTGTCAGGAATGTTCTAGAAGTGAAAAGAGTGTCAGACAGAGTGATGAGTCTCAAGGTAGAAATTGAAGGTTTAATGTTCAATGTTGTTAGTGCTTATGCCCCACAGGCAGGATGTGAGCGAGAAGAGAAGGAGATATTCTGGAGTGAGTTAGATGAAATAATGCAGAGTACCCCCCAGAGGTGAAAGAGTGGTCATTGGGGCAGACTTCAACGGACATGTTGGTGCAGGAAACAGAAGGGACGAGGAAGTGATGGGCAGGTTTGGTATCCAGGACAGGAACGCAGAAGGACAGATGTTGGTAGATTTTGCAAAAAGGATGGAAATGGCTACTTTATTCCAGAAGAGACAGGAGCATAGGGTGACTTATAAAAGCGGAGTCAGGAGCACACAGGTAGACTACATCTTGTGCAGGCAATGTAATTTGAAGGAAGTCAGTGACTGCAAAGTAGTAGTGGGTGAGAGTGTTGCGAAACAGCATGGGATGGTGGTGTGCAGGATGACGCTGATGGTGAGGAAGGTGAAGGTGGCAAATGCAGAGCAGAAGACAAAGTGGTGGAAGCTGTAAAAGGAAGAGTGTCGTGATGTCTTCAAGGAGGAGTTGAAACAGGCGGTGGTCAGGAAGTGCTTCCAGATGACTGGACAACTACAGCTAATGTGATCAGGGAGACAGGTAGGAGAATACTTGGTGTGTCATCTGGAAGGAAAGTAGATAAGGAGACTTGGTGGTGGAATGAGGAAGTGCAGGAGTGTGTACAAAGGAAGAGGTTAGCTAAGAAGAAGTGGGACATAGAGAGGACCGAAGAGAGTAAACAGGAGTACAGGGAGACACAGCGTAAGGCAAAGGTAGCGGTGTTAAAGGCCAAACAGAGCGTGTTTGATGACTTGTATGCTCAGTTGGAAAGTAAAGAGTGAGAAAATTATTTATACATTTCATAAAAAATTAGCATATTATGAAAAAGTACTCTAAACGAGCTATTAACCTAATCATCTGAATCAACCAATTAACTCTAAACACCTGCAAAAGATTCCTGAGGCTTTTAAAAACTCCCAGCCTGGTTCATTACGTAAAACCGCAAACATGGGTAAGACTGCCAAACTGACTGTTGTCCAGAAGGCCATCATTGACACCCTCAAGCAAGAGGGTAAGACACACAAAGAAATCTCTGAGCGAATAGGCTGTTCCCAGAGTGCTGTATCAAAGGCACCTCAGTGGGACGTCTGTGGGAAGGAAAAAGTGAAAGAAGGGCCGATTCCAGACCTTGGGGGACCTGTGGAAGCAGTGGACTGAGTCTGGAGTAGAAACATCCAAAGCCACTGTGCACAGGCGTGTGCAGGAAATGGGCTACAGGTGCCGCATTCCCCAGATTAAGCCACTTTTGAACCAGAAACAGCGGCAGAAGAAAGTACTTTTTTTCGGATTAAAGCAAATTTTGCATGTCATTCGGAAATCAAGGTGCCAGAGTCTGGAGGAAGACTGGGTAGAAGGAAATGCCAAAATGCTTGAAGTCCAGTGTCAAGTACACACAGTCAGTGATGATCTGGGGTGCCATGTCAGCTGCTGGTGTTGGTCCACTGTGTTTTATTAAGGGCAGGGTCAATGCAGCTAGCTATCAGGAGATTTTGAAGCACTTCATGCTTCCATCTGCTGAAAAGCTTTATGGAGATGAAGATTTTATTTTTCAGCATGACCTGGCACCTGCTCACAGTGTCAAAACCACTGGTAAATGGTTTACTGACCATGGTATTACTGTGCTCATTTGGCCTGCCAACTCTCCTGACCTGAACCCCATAGAGAATCTATGGGATATTGTGAAGAGAAAGTTGAGACACCAGACCCAGCACTGTGGATGAGCTTAAGGCCGCTATCGAAGCATGCTGGGCCTCCATAACACCTAAGCAGTGCCACAGGCCTATTGCCTCCATGCCGCGCTGCATTGAAGCAGTCATTTCTGCAAAAGGATTCCCGACCAAGTATTGAGTGCATAGCTGAACGTAATTATTTGAAGGCTGACTTTTTTTGTATTAAAAACACTTTTTTTATTGGTCGGATGAAATATGCTAATTTTTTGAGATAGGAATTTTGGGTTTTTTGAGCTCTATGCCAAAATCATCAGTATTAAAACAATAAAAGACCTGAAGTGTTTCAATTGGCGTGCAATGAATCTAAAATATATCAAAGTTTAATTGTTACCAGTACATTACAGAAAATAATTAACTATCACAACATGCTAATTTTTTTGAGAAAGACTTGTGTATGTGTGTATATATATACTCTGTGCATAAAGTGCAGATTTTAGTTGACATTTATTCTCAGTATTCAAAATTAAGGCCATTTTGATCTTTTTTATAATGAATTCTATGAACCTGCTATCCTGTTTTACATTAAGTTGTGCAACGCTTATAAACATTTAACAGTATAACATCTAAGTCATGCTAGCTTCATTAACACACCCAGAAATATCCTTTCAGCTATAAATCTTGAGAGGCATCACAATTAAGACTACAATGAAGAGCCATAAAAACTAACAGTAATATTGATGATAAAATCTGTAGGTACATTTTATATCAGGATACACATGGTCAAAGATGCCATTGTTATTTCGATATGGACTTGGAACACTGAGTCACATGCAGGTTAAGAATTAAACATGACAGGGATATCTATGAGTTTTAGGAGCAAAGTGAGAATATATAGATATATAGATGAAATCTCCAGGTCTCATACTAGTCGCTAATAAATGAACGGAAAGTGATGATTTTACCATGGTGGGAAGTTGCTGTCGATTTGTCATGGTGGCTGTAACTGAATCTATATGGTGCACAGTCTCTGTATTTTATGTCATCAAAGTTAACTTGGAGGGCTTTTGTTTTGTTTTCTTTCTCTGGCTGATCGGCTTCATTAGTATCACCTGTGTTGTTAGTTTAATTATTTGTTTCATGAGTTCATGTTCCTGCAGGGAGTGTGTGTCTGTCGATCTGTCTGTCTGCGGTTGGGGAGGTGATTGTGCACAAATTAGTGATTACACAGAGAACCAATCAGAGCAACATTTAAGTATCATTCTCATTCAATGCACTTGTGTGAGACCCAAAATAGCATCTTTCAAAATTGAAGTGTTTAATAATTAATGGGGGAAAACATGATTATTTCACACTACATGAAGAGTGAATGTGTGTATTTAGCACATGTCTTTGAGTCATCTAAAGAAACTGCCTGTGTTTTTGCACATAGCATGGGTGTGAAACATCAAAATTCCTTTTATTAATTATTTCATCCCACTTTTTTGTCGTTTTAGAGACAACCATGGCCTAACGGCTAGAAAAGTGGCATTGGGCATCAGAATTGCTGGGTTGATTTGTGAACAGGCAGGAAAAATGTGTGTTGATTCTCCTTCATAGCAGAAGTGCCTTTGAGCAAGGTACCCAACCCCCAACTGCTCTCTGGGCACTGCAGTGTGCCCACCCGCTGCTTCTATGTGTGTGTGTGTGTGTGCTGTTTCATTATACACATAGTAAAAATGTCCTTGTTATTTTCTTTTTTAATTAATTTTTACAAGTTCAGATAAGTGTTGACCCTTGGAGTAGATGGCTTGTCACATTAAACTTGCACAGAATGTCTGTTCCTGGTGTTAGTCTGTGTGTTTTGTACCACCTTCATGTGCTGTGATGAAGATTAAAAAATTCAGCTCGGTAAATATTCTGGGTGAAAACGATCGGCGCTGTTGAGTGAATCCTCATAACTGCTCAGGGCTCATTAATATTGTGGCGCTCACAAGACACAACAGTTAGTATCAGCTGGTTTATCATCATGTGCTTTTATAGTTTTCATATCAGAGCTGTTCTGTTCTGTTTTGTTGTTGTCGGTGTCGTGTCAGTGTGTGTTCTGCTGACTCCACCACTGTTTCAATGTCAAGACTAGGAATCAGTGCTTACAGACCACTCCACGGCAATAATTTTTCCCCATGTTGTTTTTGTCCATATGTATCACACTAGATAAGATGGGACTGTTTAACCGTTTCAAGCTTAAATTTCACTTTTGCACAACTCTTGACTCAAAGTGCTGCAGTTTCATAATACTGAGGATTTCCTCCAACTGGCTGCTTCCTGAACAGATAGGAAGTGAGGAGGAGTGATGGGGTGTTTTGGATGTTGCGACCTCTTATACCTCTTTATTCCCATGTCATTTACTTCCTTAAACCATGGAAACCATTTCAATTTATACCACATTGACAGTCTGAATTCCAGAATTATGACTTGTTTGTGTAATTATGGTTCTTTTGAAGCTGAACTGGTTATCATGATTATGAGTGGGTACACCCATGTGCTAGGTTATGGCTCCACTTTTTGGTTTGAACAGGGAAGCTGTGTATGCATGTTATGCTCGGTTGGGCTTGGCTGACTTTGGTAATTACTGAAGCACCTGATCACACACTGCCTGTCTTTACCTCACCCTCATGTTATGGGAACAATGACAACAGTGAGCACAACACTTTGCTTCCAGTGTGCAGCTGGGTATTGTTTTTGAATTGTCTTGTGAGCCAAAAAAAAAAAATTGATGTATGTTATTTTTTATTTGTTTTAACTTATGACTGTACTCAGAAGGCGTACATGAAAATACATGATTATTAATGGCGAAAAATTAATTTTGCATGAGAACAGATAAATAATTGTGTGCATATGTACATGGATAGTGTATACTAGTACATAGGACAAGAATATGTGGTGTTTTTTATCAAACAAAGCAAGGACATTTTTGGTCAGAATTTTTTTCTTTTTTTGATCATCAGGGCTATATGAAGCGTCACACTTGTTTTGAGGGTTCAGGTTAGAATAAAGTTTATGTCAGGGTAAAGCTTTGTATTAAGCATTTAGCTTTGATTAAAGTTAGAATTACCCTGGCTTTAAACTGGGGCACAAAATTCGTCATCTCAATTATTTGAGCGAATCATGATTAGTGTCGGGATTTGTGCTATTGATTTGTGTTGATCTTGAGGGAACTTAGTGACTTTGTGATGATTGCACCGAATGTGGCTATATATATATATATATATATATATATATATATATAAAACAATGTACCGTATTTTTCGGGACACAAGATGCATCCGCCTATCAGGCGCAATAGCAATGAACGACGATCGACCGGCCTCAGTCCACACATAAGGCGCATTTAGCAAAACAAAAGTCAAAGTCAAACTTGATTCAACTCTCTCAGCATTGTTTAGGTGTAACAATATAAAACAATAAACTCACTTTTTCAGTTCATTCCTCTTTCACAAATCCATCAAATTCTTCATCTTCTTTGTTTAAGTTTAACAGTTGCGCGAGTTGGACATAAAGCCCAGATACTTCTATTTTTAAATTATATTATAATATAATATTTAGCTATTATTCCCTCGTGCATGAAGTCAGATCAATAGACAGAGATTAGAAGTCTTGCAGGTTGTGATGTAAACTTCTCTCAGCCACGCCCCCTTAAAGAGACTGCATCACCACAGTAACAAGCATGGTAGTTCCCATTCGCAGCGTGAGTATTGGTGTTTATTACAGAACGGAGATCATTACTCTTAAAGAGCTGTATCAGTGTAATTTTAAATTCAAGAAGGTAAGTCCCAGGTCTCAGGAAGACACCTGTAGTAGTGCTTTATATCGATGATGAATGTGAGACTCCCATTTAACTAGCTGAGCGTCCTGAGGGTAGAGACGGAGATTTGGTGGAAAAACCACTCACGCATTATGCAGTGAGTCACCTGACTATGATAGCAGTAATGCCGATATTTGGACATAAAGCCCAGATCCCTCTAACTCATGACCTGTTGCCACCAATATCTAGCGGTTGGAGTTCATTGGTTAATCCACCGGAATGACGGTAAGATCTGAATTATTTTGCTTCACTTGGATTTTGACGTTGCCAGTCAGATGGAGTTGCCTGTCTTCAGCCACACACAAGGCGCACCGGATTATAAAGCGCACTGTCAAATATTTTTGAGGATCAAATACTTTTAAGTGCACCTTATGGTCTGAAAAAATATGGTGCTACAATTTGATGCCAATATTGATAGAATGTAGGAAGTGTCGTAGGATTCCGGTAGGAAATTATGGACGTTCACACATTTTTGAATTTTGGACATTGTGCCACAGTTTAAACACAGGGTAGGTTGATTTGTAATGCATTATATCAGTGAATGTCCCCACAAAGATAGAAGTACAAGATTTTGTTTGTTTGTGGGCTTGTCCAGGCTTACACTGTAACAATTTGTGTGATTTTGACTTTATCGCGTGTCATTGTGTTTGTCTTGCTGTGAGAGCGTAAATGTTTGCGCAAGATGTCACATGATTCCAGATATTGAGGAATGAGACTGTGTATTGTGATCAGTATTATATTCTGATTCATATTGGAAACCTAGTGCTGCTAACTGTTAGCACCATCAGTTAAACCAATCTGTAATACTGTAGTCTTTAATGAGGTGTTGTCCTGTGAGGCCTGGTTTTCACTTCTACAAGCCATGAATCTTCATCATGTGTAGATGCTGTGCCGGTATTTTTTTCGCATAAGGAATTTAGATAGACGTGATAAGGAGGTAGATTGATCTTGAATACTTACCTGTAAAACATGGCATGTGGTTTAGTAATGCTTTGATTTGATATGATCAACATTACTTGTGCTTTTTTTTATCCATCACATGTGACTTCATGGGGCAGTGGTGGCCTCGGGGTAAGGTGCTGGATTACTGATCCCAAAGTCAGGGGCTCAAGCACCACTGTTAGAGTCAGTCACTGCTGTCCCCCCAGTGCAGCTAATTGGGCTATCAAAGGCTGGCCATGTCTATATTGCCCTTATTTTGAGAGTCATGTAAAAGAACCATTATTGACTTTCGTTAAGAGAAATTCATCAGTGGGCTTCTGTCCTGCGATGGCTGGGCGAGCTGTCCAGAGTGTACTCTGGTCTCGCCCAGAGTCGGCTGAGATGGGCACCAGCCTCCCTGTGACTCTAATTAGGATTAAGAGGTTATTGAATTTCATTCAATGTTTTTTTGTATTGATAATGGTTAATATTAGCCAAATGTTCTTGAAGAATATAGGATTTGTTTCAGAGAGGCTTGTATGGAATTTTTTGTGTGTGTGTGTGTGTGTGTGTGTGTGTGTGTGTGTGTGTCTGGAAAGTGGTGGTTTTTTATATGTTGTAATGCAGCTCTTCCGGGAAGGCTGCCCTTGTGTGTTCTTGCTTATTCGTCATCAAGCATCATCAGGCATCTCATTTCTATAAAGCACATATTCTTAATGCTATGCATCTCACATTGTTCCCTCAAGCCTCTCTATGTTTTTTTTTGGTGGGAGGGAGTAAGACACAAGTAATTAAAATGAAGATGTGATTTAAAGGGTTTGGGGTGACGTAAAATAATGTGTGCCTAATTGCCAGCCGAGCAAACACACATCTATACAGTGTACAGGTATGCCTCGGCCTAAGTTGTTTCGAGCTAAATCGTTCTCGATTATATGTCGGTTTTCAAAAAATCTTCTTTTCCTTTCGGCTGTTCCTTTCAGGGGTCGCCACAGCAAACCATCTGCCTCCATCTCGCCCTGTCCTATGCATCTTCTCTTACTCCAATGACCTTCATGTCTTCCTTCACCACATCCATAAATCTCTTCTTTGGTCTTCCTCTAGGCCTTCTACCTGGTAGTTCCAACCTCAGCATCCTACTGCCAATATACTCACTATCCCTCCTTTGTACATGTCCAAACCATCTCAATCTAGCCTCTCTGACTTTGTCTCCAAAACATCTTACATGGGCGGTCCCTCTGATGTACTCATTTCTGATCCTGTCCATCCTCGTTACTCCCAGAGAGAACCTCAGCATTTTCATCTCTGCTACTTCCAGCTCTGCCTCCTGCCTTTTCCTCAGCGCCACTGTTTCTAGGCCATACAACATCGCTGGTCTCACCACCGTCTTGTACACTTTTCCTTTCATTCTTGCTGACACTCTCCTATCGCACATCACACCGGACACTTTTCTCCAACCATTCCAGCCTGCCTGCACATGCTTCTACACCTCTTTTCCACACTCTCCATTGCTCTGGATTGTTGAGCCTAAGTACTTAAAATCCACCACCTTCCTTATCTCTGCTCCCTGTAACATCACTGTTCCTCCTGGGTCCTTCTCATTCACACACATGTATTCTGATTTTCTGAGGATAACCTTCATTCCTCTTCTTTCCAGGGCATACCTCCACCTTTCTAGATTTTCCTGCACTTGTTCTCTGCTCTCACATCGTGAGATCTCACATCATCACAATGTCATCTGCAAACATCATAGTCCATGGAGATTCTTGCCTAACCTCGTCTGTCAGCCTGTCCATCAGCATAGCAAATATATGAAAAAATAAAGTTTACTAAATAAAGTTTAATAAAATAGATTCTTTATTAACCATATATTATTGGAAATTGCAATCATGAATAAAGTACAGAACTATGAATGGTTATTTTCGGTTTAGCCTTGACAAGTAAATTTGGTGTAGCCTAGGCTAGCCTACAGACCAGCTAATTCCATTTAAGCCGTCTCTCTTGGAACCAATTAATGACGTTGAGTGAGGTATATCTATACTTCCAATTTAGCGAGTGTGATTTGTCATTAGTAAGTGAAGTCAGGGTGAAGCAGAAATTAAATTAATTCTCTGCAAAAATTAATTCTAAGAGGAGACTAATTTTTCCTGAGAATCGAATCTTTCAAGTCTCATTTCAGTCATAATAAAGTGAACATGCAACTTGAATCTTAATCACTACCTCAAATCTCCATGAAAAACATGTCACTGTTTGTGAAGTTTTAGTAAAGAACAGAGAATTACTCAGCTAAAACTCTCTGTACAGTCACTGCCTGCTTGTTAGTTTTCAGTAATTAGATCTTGATAAGCATATACATCATAAACAGCTACACAGTGAGGCACCCTGACAGTATAAGCATGTTGTGAGTCCCACCTCCCTAGCAGACATTACTTTCATCCTAAAGTTGAAACCAGGCTTAACAATACCTGCATTCCTTTCTTATAGTCACTCCAAGGGAACATTGCAGCAAAGCACAAATAATTTCATAGGTTGAGTGCCTCGAGAGAAAAACATATTGCAGGGAGCATTCATGTTTTCCTGCAACAGCTGGCAGAGACATGGACTGTTATGGCGGGCCATTAGTTTTACATTACACAAGCTTCATTTTTTAAAAGGTTACTCAGCTAGGATGGAATAGTTGGCATTCAAATCAGTTTGCAATTTGTCACCATCTCCACACATCAGTTATACATATACAGCCGTCAGCAGTTACATTAAAACTGCCAGAAAGGTAGCACCACACGTGTCAAGCTGCAGTGCCCCATGTGCTCTGAAACCCTTCTAGCAAAGCTAGTGTCAGATAGAAGAGTGAACCCCCCACCCCATGCAAAAGTGACCCAGCACTATGTAATAACCAAATTTGTGTAACCCCCTCCCTCCCCAAAAAAAACAATTAGGGAAATAAAACCACAAAACATTATAAAAGTAATAATAATTATATATATATATATATATATATATATATATATATATATATATATATATATATATATATATATATATATATACATACATACACACACACAGTAGGGGCAGTGGTGGCCTGGTGGTAAAGGACACTTGATCACTGATCCTGAGATTGGGGGTTCGAGTCCCACCCTCCACAAGGTTTTCACTGTCCACCCAGTGCAGCGAACTGGGCTATCAAAGGCCGGCCATGTCTCTCACTGTCTATGGTGATGATTCCATCAATCATGACAAGTCACCCAGGTCCTGAAGTAGCAAAGTAGCCCCCGATTATCACACTTCCACCACCATATTTCACTGTTGGCACAATTTTTTTTTTTAATCAAATGCAGTGATTCTTTTGCACCAGATGTAATGGGATGCATTTCTCCTAAAAAGTTCATCTTTAGTTTCATCAGTCCAGAGGACAATTTCCCAAAAGCTTTGGGGATGATCAAGATGATGCTTGGCAAAAGTGAGTCGTGCCTTGATATTATTTTTTGCCAACAGTGGCTTTGTGCCATGCTCTTCGAGTAATTTTGGTAGGTCGGCCACTCCTGGGAAGGGTCACCACTGTGCCATGCCTTCTCCATTTATGGATAATGGCTATGACAGTGGTCCACTAGAGTCCCAAAGATTTACCAATGACTTTGTATAATTTCTCAGACTGAGATATCTCTATAATCTTCTTTCTTGTTTTCTCACTGGATCGCAGCATGATGTGTGTTCAGTATGGCCTACCTCACCTTGTCAGACAGGTTTTATGTTAAGGATCTCCTGATTGGAAATGTCTGGCAGCAGTCAGGCCTGGGTGTGGTCATGAAATTGAACTCAGTTTTCCCCATTAATAGGATTAATCACAATTACCTCACCTTTTAACAAGTTGGGCAATTACTTTTTCACAGAAGTTCATGTAGGTTCGGATAGGATTTTTCTCTTAATAAATAAAATCACAACAGGAAGACTGCATTTTTTTTGAATACTTGGGTTATCTTTGTGTAATGTTTAAATTTGTTTGATGATTTGAAAAAGTTAATTGTGACAAAGGTGCAAAAAAAAGTAAAAAAAAAAAAAAAACCAGTAAGGGGGTCAAAAACATTTGCACAGCACTGATATTTTCTATGAGCTGGTCAGTTTTCCATACTAGAAAAGTCACAAACTTCTGTATGGCGCCAGCGTTAACAGCTTCAGTTTGTGTCTCAGTAATTGGTTTGATCCCATAAATGAGATGTACTGGCATTCTTCAAATATGTGCATCTTGGGAACCTGCAACACTCTTACCATTTTAATTGTTGTCCATCTTGGGAACATTGAAAATCGAATGACTTCTGCGTTTCTCTATTCAGGACTATACAGTATATTCTCCATTAAAAATTTTAAGACAAAGCATCGTATGATAGTGTACGCATAGATCTTCTAGTCTGTGATTAAGATAAAGTTTAGGCTGTATATAAATACACACATACAAATATGCGCGCGCACACAGCTGTGCACCTCACATAAAAATGTAAGTAGTTGTGTGTGTGTGTGTGTGTGTGTGTGTGTGTGTGGGGGTTTGGGTTGACTTTTTGTTTGTTTGAGGTTTTTATTTTTGCATAATTGGCCTTGTTTTGTGGCATTTTCCTTAACTTTCCCCTATTTTTTCTTAATTTCCTTATTTTTTGAGTTTTCGATGAATATTTTTGAAAAACCCACGATGCCCTGAAGCCACGGAATCTGAAGCATGAAGTCGCGAGGGATCAGTGTGTGTGTGTGTGTGTGTGTGTGTGTGTGTGTGTGTGTGTGTGTGTGTATATATATATATATATATATATATATATATATATATATATATATACACACACAGAGACACACACACACACACACACACACACACATAAAACAATTACATTTCAAGATGTGATTGTTCTCTATGTGCATTTTGTCCTGTATATACAGTGCAGGTGGAAATGCTGGGAAGGTTTGGTCACCTGTTTCTTGACAGGATGTCTACAAACAGGTCTCTGTGTTTCTATCACATTTGCATTTTTATTTAAATCATTGGCTTGTTGATGCAAATGACCCGATGGCCTGTTAGAAGAGCATGAGCTTCATCACTTGATTCTTTGTTTCTGCGTAAAAATATTCCAGATATTCAATGCTCCCAGGGGACATTGACAATGCCCCCAGGGGACCGTTAACATTAACTGTTACCATTGGTAAAACAATGCATGTAATTGATGCACCAAATGAACCAGTGGAAATTATCAATTTGGAACTTTTTTGTGTTGTTTGTTTCTTTGTAACAAGGAATTTTACCTTCTTAGACTTGAAAATAGTCATGAAATGTGTCAAGAAATATCATGGATATATCAGCTGGAGGCAGTTCATCAGCATGTTGTTTGGTAAAAAATTATCAGGTCTATTCTTGCCTTTAAGTCAATGATCTGAACAGTGTTCTCATTAAGGAGATTCGAGCTTCAGGCCAATACTGTGTTCAGATGATTTGGACGCCAGAGGCCATCAAGGCACATTGCAGAAGTGCGGGGAGGGTGCAGGAAGGGGTATCCCCCTCCTGCAGGGGGGTTTGGGGGTCTCCCCGATAAAACTTTTCAAAATTTGCACTTTAAATATGAAATCTGGGGCCAATCTGGAGACAATTGTTGATTTAAAAAAAGTTTAAAACAAGAAGAATTTGTGCAGATACTGAGAGAATTTCAGTTGTTTTAACTTTTATTCATAGTTCATAGGTAACTTACAATTTATAAAACTCATCTTCCGAGTCAGAATCACCTGGATATGGTCGAGGTTGTTACTTACACTGGTGTTCTGATGTACAGTTGTATACATGCATAGAATGCATTCCTTGTGCAGATGACATAGTGGGACTTCGGTGGTACGGGAACCAGTCCGCTCTGAAATGTCTCATTCGTGAATTGGTGTATTTCTCATAGATGCCGAACATTTTGACAGCTCTTTAACGTTATTTACGAACAAGTTGTAGATTGTGAAACTTAAAACAAAGACTTAAAAATTTACGGGCGCAGTGCTAATAATTCCTTGCGCCAATGTAAAATAATTTGCACCACTGCCGCACCAATTTAATCCAATTGGAACACTGCATCTGAATGGAATCTTGAGCTCTAAATAGATAACTACTCTTATTTTATAATTTAAAAATGTTTATATTTGTTTTCTGGTGATAATTTTGTAAAGAACTGTCTGTGCAACACTTTTTCCAGTGGTGATATTGTCAGGCTCATTGTTATGAGATATGAGGTAGTACTGTACCGGTTAGGTGGCATTCAGAAGCCGTGGGGAGTGTCCCATCTGATGCCCTCACTGTACTGAGAACTTTTATTATATATGCCTGGGAAGTGACCGAGCTCTTTCAGGACAGGGAGTGGTGTAGGATGATCACGCCTGTTCCCAGATAAAAGGTTAATTGTAATACCTAAAGTCTCCCTTTGTTGAGTTACATAATTAAAATATTCCACTGATGAGGAAAATACAGGGAGCTCTCGCTACTTTGTGTGGCTTCAGTGCATCATGTTTTTTATTTGTTTTATTTTATTTTATTTGTAAATATTCATTGAATTTAAAAATAAGGAAATTAAGGAAGAATAGGGGGAAAAGTTAAGGAAAATACCACAAAAACAAGGACAATTACGCAAAAAAAAACCCCCAAAAAACCCAAACAACCCAAAACCTCCCATCAAAACTAGTCACATTTTTGTGAGGTGCGTATCTGAGTGTGTGCAGGTGTGTCTATGTGTGTGTATTTACATCTTATACATTATTTTTTTAATCTTTAATTGTTATTATAAGCATTTATAGCATTGAATATGTAGTTATTGATATTATATACACATATTCATGTACATATACGGCAGTCCGGGGTGAGGGGTGTGTGTGTGGAATCCTACTTCGTGAAATTCGGTGGTCATGGGGGGATCTCAATCCCAATTAACTGCGGAAAGTGAGGGATCCCTGTATATTTTTGTGTCTTAGACTGGATTGAGAGACATGAGATTCAGCTGATGTTAAAATGAACCCAGCAGTTATAAATTTATTAGATATTTTTTCTTTTCTGAAAAGGTAGTTTGGGCCGCTAGATTAGAGGTAAAATGGGCCGACCCAAATTGCTCCATACAAATGAAATGTTGTTAAATTGGTTTTCTGGTCTTGGTCACCTAAGTAAACTCCGCAGAAATGTTTATTATTTTAAATATATTTATATAATAAGTATAATAATTTTATCTAAAACATCATTCTGGCATCATATCATAAATATATGTGCGGGTTTACTACGAATCATTCTTACTACGAAAACAAGTGGCTGATCACAAAAAAATTTGAATGGCCCATGTTTTCCTTTAGCTTGGGCAATATTGGTCGTTTTTAGATATTTTGGCCCCTCCCTGAATCGTCACCTTATCGTGGTGGAGGGGTTTGCGTGACCTAATGATCCTAGGAGCTATGTTGTCGGGGGCATAATGCCCATGGTAGGGTCACCCAAGGCAAACAGGTCCTGGGTGAAGGTCCAGACAAAGTGCGATTCAGAAGACCCCTATTCAGAAGACCCCTATGCCATCTCGTATATAAACATTTGAAGCAGTCTCCCTTGCCCGGACGCGGGTCACCGGGGTTCCCTCCTGGAGCCAGGCCCAGGGGAGGGGCTCGAAGGCGAGCGCCTGGTGGTCGGGCTTATGCCCATGGAGCCTGGCCGGGCCTAGCCCGAAAAGGAGACATGGGTTCGCCCTCCCATGGACCCACCACCCGTGGGAGGAGTTTTAGGGGTCGGGTGCAGTGTGAGTTGGGTGGCAGCCAAAGGCATGGGTTCCTGTCGGACCGATCCTCGGCTACTTACTCTGACCCTCGGGACATGGAATGTCACCTCTCTGGCGGGAAAGGAGCCTGATTTGGTGCGTGAGGTGGAGAGATACCGACTAGATATAGTCGGGCTCACCTCAACGCATAGCTTGGGCTCTGGAACCATCCATCTCGAAAGAGGCTTGACCTTCTTCTATTCTGGAGTTGCTCATGGAGAGAGGCAGCGAGCCGGTGTGGGTATTCTTGTTGCCCCCCGTCTCGGTGCCCAAATGTTGGGGTTCTCCCCGGTTGACGAAAGGGTAGCTTCCCTCCATCTTCGGGTGGGGGGACGGGTCCTGACTGTTATTTGTGCTTATGCACCAAATGACAGTTCAGAGTACCCACCCTTTTTGGAGTTTTTTTTTTTTTTTTTTTTGGGGGGGGGGTGTTGGAGAACGCTCCCTCGGGAGACTCGCTCGTTGTCTTGGGAGACTTCAACGCCCATGTGGGCAACAATAGTGTGACCTGGAAGGGTGTGATCGGTAGGTACGGCCTCTCCAGTCTGAATCCGAATGGTGTTTCGTTGTTGGACTTCTGTGCTCGTCATAGTTTGTCTATCACGAACACCATGTTCGAACATAAGGGTGTCCATGCACTTGGCACCAGGACACCCTAGGTCGCAGTTCGATGATTGACTTTGTAGTCGTGTCATCGGACTTGCGACCATATGTTCTGGACACTCGGGTGAAGAGAGGAGCTGAGCTGTCTACCGATCACTACCTGGTGGTGAGTTGGCTTCGGTGGTGGGGGAGGTTGCCTTCCAGACCTGGCAGGCCCAAACGTGTAATCAGGGTCTGCTGGGAACGTTTGGCTGACTCCCCTGTCCGAGAGGCCTTTAACTCCCAGCTCCGGCAGAGCTACAACCACGTTCCGGAGGAGGCAGGGGACATGGAATCCGAATGGGCCATGTTTCGTGCCTCCATTGCTGAGGCGGCAGCCCATAGCTGTGGCCGTAAGGTCGTCGGTGCTTGTCGTGGCAGTAATCCCCGAACCCGGTGGTGGACACCTGCGGCGAAGGGGGCCGTCCAGCTGAAGAAGGAGGCCTATCGGGTTTTATTAGCCTGTGGGACTCCTGAGGCAGCAAACAGGTACCGGCAGGCCAAACGTGCTGCAGCCGAGGCTGTCGCAGATGAAAAATCTCGGGCGTGGGAGGAGTTCGGTGAGGGCCTGGAGAGTGATTATCGGTTGGCCTCAAAAAGGTTCTGGGCCACCATCCGACGCCTCAGGAGGGGGAAGCAGTTCTTCACAAACACTGTTTACAGTGGAGGTGGGGAGCTGCTTACCTTGACTGGGGATGTTGTTGAGAGGTGGAGGGAATACTTTGAGGACCTCCTCAATCCCACCAACACGCCCTCCGTGGAAGAGGAAGACCCTGGGGGTTCGGGTGAGGGTCCGCCCATCACTGGAGTGGAGGTCACTGAGGTTGTCAAAAACCTCCACGGTGGTCAAGCTCCGGGGTTGGACGAGATCCACCCGGAATATCTCAGGGCTCTGGATGTTGTAGGACTGTCTTGGTTGACACGTCTCTGCAACATCGCGTGGTCATCAGGGGCTGTACCTCTGGATTGGCAAACTGGGGTGGTGGTCCCAATTTTTAATAAGGGGGGCCGGACCGGAGGGTGTGTTCCAATTATCGGGGAATTACACTCCTCAGCCTACCTGGGAAAGTCTATGCAGGGGTACTAGAGAGGAGGATCCGACCGATAGTTGAACGTCGGATTCAGGAGGAACAATGTGGTTTTCGTCCTGGCCGCAGCACTCTTGACCAACTCTATACGCTCCACAGGATTCTGGAGGGGGCATGGGAGTTTGCCCAATCTGTCCACATGTGCTTTGTGGATTTGGAGAAGGCTTTGGACCGTGTCCCTCGAATGATCTTGTGGGGCGTGCTCCGAGAGTACGGCGTTCCGGATCCGTTGCTACGAGCTATTCGGTCGCTGTATCACCGGAGCCAGAGTTTGGTCCGTATTGGTAACAGCAGGTCGGATTCGTTTCCAGTGGGAGTTGGAGTCCGCCAAGGCTGTCCTTTGTCACCGATTCTGTTCATAATTTTTATGGACAGAATTTCTAGGCGCAGTCAAGGCGATGAGGGGTTCTGGTTTGGTGGCCATCGGATATCATCTCTGCTTTTTGCAGATGATGTTGTCCTCTTGGCTTCATCAAGTCGGGCCCTCCAGCTCTCATTGGAGCGATTCGCAGCTGAGTGCGAAGCAGCCGGGATGAAGATCAGTACCTCCAAGTCCGAGGCCATGGTTCTCAGTCGGACAAGGGTGGAATGCACCCTCCGGGTCGGGAATGAGGTCCTGCCCCAAGTGGAGGAGTTTAAGTATCTTGGGGTCTTGTTTACGAGTGAGGGAAGGATGGAGCGAGAGATCGACAGACGGATTGCTGCAGCCTCTACTGTTAAGCGGTGCCTGTACCGGTCCGTCGTGGTGAAGAAGGAGCTGAGCCGCAAGGCAAAGCTCTCAATTTACCAGTCGATCTACGTTCCAACCCTCACCTATGGTCACGAGCTTTGGGTAATGACCGAAAGAACAAGATCACGGATACAAGCGGCTGAAATGAGCTTCCTTCGCCGGGTGGCGGGGTTCTCCCTTAGAGATAAGGTGAGAAGCTCCGCCATCCGGGGAGAGCTCGGAGTAGATCCACTGCTCCTCCGCATTGAGAGGGGCCAGTTGAGGTGGCTCGGGCATCTGGTCAGAATGCCCCCCGGACGCCTCCCTGGTGTGGTGTTTCGGGCATGTCCAAACGGGAAGAGACCTAGAACACGCTGGAGGGACTGTCTCTCGGCTTGTCTGGGACCGCCTCGGTGTCCCCCCGGGAGAGTTGGAGGAAGTGGCTCGGGAGAGGGACGTCTGGACCTCTTTGCTGAGGTTGCTGCCCCCGCGACCCGACCCTGGACTAAGCGGAAGAAGAAGATGAGATATTTTGGAATTATGGTCATCATGATTGTACAGTTTGAAAGCTGTATAATGTCAAGCTGCCTTATAATGAGTCAAAAAAATTTTTAATTTCAGTCAATATTTTTCAAGCGACAGTCCATTTTATTTCAGATTAGTTTTATTACCCAAGTTCACCCCTACAGCATACAAATACGTGGGTTACAATAGGTATGTGACATGGTCACATGACTAGGCATCACCCTTGGATACGAAAGCTGTCCGCCATTAATGGGGTTAAACTATACGATCGCCACGAGAACAAACACGAGATATTACCACCTGCCTCTTTATATCCTACTTTGCATGCATATTTTTGGACAGAATAACATGCTTGGAGGAGAAATGCTATCTGTCCCCTTGTAGAAATGAGCTTATAGATACCCATGCTAGTGATTGCTGTCAGTGAAGGGGAGCCACCCACCCCTCACATGAGAGCTAATTAGTCAATTAGTCAAAATTAGTTATACCCATGATTTCCGGTCCCAGATGGCTGCAACATTAATCTGGATTCTAACCTGTAATTTCCTGGTTGATAGTCCCACACTTTGTTGAAGCCCCTCTTCGGAGATTGAACAAGGTATTTAGTCTGAACTATTACTAGTTTTCTACCGTGAGTATACAGTTTTTTAGTGTACATGACTTTATGACAGTGTCTAAGTCATATAAAATTGTTAGTAGTCAGTTTTTAACTGGCCAAGCAGTGCTCTGCAGTCCTTTCATTGCATCAGGCCAAAACCAACAACAACAAAAAAAGAATTGATTGGATACCAGATCTAAAAAAAAAAAAAAAAAAAAAAGAATCAACTGACAAACATGACCAAAAATAACAATTCCAAGAAATGCTTCTAGTTCAACAACATATAAAAAGGTTAAAGTCAATCATACAGTACCTTCAGCTACGTGGCCTCGTGTTAATGACAACAAACAGTGAAGTAAATGGGCAAAACAAATACGTCAAGGTTGTCGTCACATTAACTTTGTGGAAATAGTTTACACTAAAGGTCCCTTTTTTTGTAACTTAAAATGTTTAGTGTATGTAATATAATATTTATTATAATTATAGTCTTTGTCCAAAGTCGGCTGAGATAAGCACCAGCCTCCCCATGAACCTAATTAGGATTCAGAAAATGAATGAGTTATAATTATAATATTTAATATTAAAAACTTTCATGGATGCTTTGCAAAAATAGATTTTTATTATATCTCCTCTTCTTTTCTTTTCGGCTTTTTCCCGTTCTCGAGAGTCGCCACAGCTAATCATCTGATTCGTACATTTGATTTGGCATTGGTTTTTATGTCGGATGCCCTTCCTGTCACAACCCTTTTAGCAAGTGACAGAAACACGCTGACAGCTTTGCAGCCTACTCTTTATGAAAGTCAGCAATGGTTCTTTTACATGCCTCTCACCATAGAGGTAAATGATAAAAAAAGATAAATCCGTGGTTGTGTAAGTCATGCTTTTAGCCAAGTCTTTTTCCTATAGAAAATGACTCGGCTATAAAAGAAACTCATATGAAGCCACAACAGTCATTCAAAATGAATATGGGCTGGTTATTGATGTCAGATTAAAGTAGGGTTATAGTATCATAATATGTGCTTCAACACTCATTACTTTGTCACTTGTCTATTCATAGCTGTTACAAAGAGGCCGTGTAATGAGATGCGGTACCGTAAAGGACTGTGTGTAACAAAAAATAAAAAAGAAACTGACACTACAGCCAATATAACATGTTGAATATATAACGATTCTAAGGTTCAGGGAAGTGCAAGTGCATACAAGAAATGCATATCAAATAGTGCATGTGCACATGCGTATCTTTTCCGTGGAGCTCATTACTTATGCAAATGAGCTTGGTTTTGTTGTCACATCTATGCTCACATTTCCACACAGACAGCTAAATAAATGAAGAAAATGTCATGAAAAATCTATTGTTCGCTGCCGGCGTCAGCACTAAGTGCACTTGCACCTTGCAGAAAATTGTCTTATTTTGTCAGTGTTTTTTCCTTCTTGAGGAGAAATAAGTTTTCAAATTCCACTGAAAAGACGAGAAATTAAGGTACTTTCTTTACTAAAAATAAAATTAAACATTTTGGAAGCTCCACTTTTAGGCAGGATGTAAATATTTATATTATGCACATGCGTATATAAGCAAAAGACCCTTGCCACTTCGCGATTTGAGCACTGCAGTCTTGGTACATCGCGGTATTTTAATAATAAAAAAAAAATTTCAAAATTCACGCTGAAACTCGCATGTAAGCAAGTGGAAGGCAGGGACCCAAGGCAGGCTGCGTCCATTGTTTACAAACGACAGACTGAAGTGCCCCTCCTCCCCAGTTCAGGCAGGGACCGTCCACTCAACTCAATCTTGCAAGCTGATTGGCTTAGACGTGTGACACTGTTGCCTACGGCCCACTCAACTCAATCTCGCAAACTGATTGGCTTAGACGCGTGACGCTGTTGCATCGCATATTCCCACGGGATTTTTTGTGATTTTGTGATCTTATAGTGTTTGTGAACGTCCTGCACCGCGGAGAAGAGCTATTGTCAGAGGTGAGTACAGTACTTAAAGTATTTATAAATAAATTCTATTTAAATATTAATACATTACACAGTTATATGCATATGTAAATACTGTAATGTTTAATATGCACTTCTTGATATTGTATAGACACGAAAATATATAGAAATGAGACAACATGGTAGAAATGAAAGGGGCGTTCCTACTTCGCGGTTTTTCGAATATCGCGGCCAGGCCTGGTGTACATTATCTGCGATATTAAAGGGATGACATGCGCTGGTGTGGTGAGCATGTGTATGTCCATACAGAGGGTGATGTGATGTGATATGAGATATTATTCTGACCAAAATATGAAACAAAGGTTTGGATATTAACTTACGAGTCTGTGTTAGCATAGAGTTGAAGCAAAACCTAAATCAACTTCATTCATGAGTGCACTAAGAGTCAACAGTCGCAGTCTTACTATTGAGCAAAAGCTGGTTGAACTACTGCAAACCAAGGTTATTACTGTTTCTCTTGGCTCTTCTGGGGTGTGTTCTTGATTTCACAGGGCTCCTTTCAGCACGAAAGCCCAAGTAAGTTTGGCGTAACGATTAACATGGACCAGATTTAACCAACTTGTTAAGCTGGAAGGGAGGGTTTAGACCATGCATGTCCAATCTTATCCACAGTGGGCCAGAGTGAGTGCAGGATTTTATTCCAACCAACTCTCAGGTCTGGCTCTTGCCCGGTTGGAATGAAAACATGCACCCACATTGACCCTTTGATTATAAGATTCTGTGCCCTTGGTTTGAACAATTTTACTCAGTTAAAAAAAAAACCTGATTCCCCCCTTTTAAACATTACTTTTCTGTTGTATGTAAACGGAGAAAATGATTCAGCTCAACATTTTGTCAGAGGCTAAACTTTATAATCAGAGCTAGCTTTAGCTGCCATGTAATCCCATGTCATGAAGTTTAGTTTGAAGGCAGACAATAACTCTTTCTCTGGGGTTAGCATAGACTAGCTTGTTGTTATAAAGGGACTCTCCATGTAAATAGTTGAGTAAGTACTTGTTCCTGTTTTCTGTGATGAATATTTTATATTACATAAATACATGGTACATGTTATACTGATAAATATATTTTAGATTGCACATTTTAGATTTCTGCTTTAATTACAAATAAATTGCTCAAGTTAGCTCAGTGACTTGCTCATCCCACTCACTGATAGCTCTAGTGAGCTGTACAGAGATGACTTGCTGCCCGGACAGAATGGCTCGTTTGATAAAGATGGTTTCGATATCTTCTGCAATGTCTGCATCCTTGGAACGGGGATTGTTCTTTTCTTTTTATTGGAACAAGAACTTATTTACGATAGTCCAGGTCTGGGTAGTGGACCCGTGGTAGTCTTACCTTCACTGTAGAAGTGCACAATTACTCGGTCTGCCGTCGACAGATGATTACCGGCATTCAAATTGTCGCCTATTTGTCGCTGGCTGATGCCACCCTCTGACTGACCCACAATTGGACCTTTCCAAAAATCTGACAATTCTTCAGCTCCTCGAGTGCGAGGCATGCTTACATAACTTGAGCACAACTTTGTGCCCCTTTAGACAGCAGTCTCTGTAATGTTCAGGAAATCGATTGATGACGACAGTTTTGAAGTTGACTATTTATGTATGTCTGGTTTTTATACCTTGCCAATTCCAAACACTACTCCCTATGTGCAGTATTAGGAAAAGTGTAATCCTACATCCACTACAGCAGGTGGCAGTGACTTCCTCACTGTCAGAGTGTGCCCAGAGGTAAAATAAGAAGTGAAGTTAATAAACCCACCATGGAAATTTTTAACAGGGTTGGAAAGAGGCAGAGAGAGACGGAGACAGTGAGAGAAACGAAAGTTTCCCGGAAGCTAAGTGGAGGAGGTATGATGAAGCGGATGTAGTACTCGGCTTCACTGTGCTGCGGTGAGAAACGAGGAAAGACCGCTGTGTTTACTTTGTCCAAAAACATTGGCAGGGGACAGCATGAACCCAAATAAATTCAGGTGTCTCTTAAAGACACCACACTCTGATCACATGATGAGCCACGTGAGTTTTTTTCAGCGAAAATGTGCTGCATATTTCCAACAACCATCCTGCTTTGTAAATGCTACTCCAGCAAACCGAGCTCTGTTAGCATCAGATAAGGTGGAGTACCAAACTGCTCAGTGTAGAAACTCCCACCGCAGCAGAGCAGAGGAACTGATCCGACCTGCAGCACACACAGTCTCTGTCATGCTAGATGACATCACTGCTGCGAAAATAAGTCCAGGTCCCAGTTCAGCATTGAGCAGGAGCTGAGAGTTCAGTATCGTGCTTTAAACCCGGCTTCGAAAAGCTGTGCACTGAGAAATGTGCTCATTATAGCCATTAATCTGGACTTAATCATTTTGATTATATATAATGATAATAATTTTATTAATTTTGTTTTGTAGGTTAAAGTGTTTTATATATTGTGTCCCTGAGTTAATATTGCCGATCAATTTGAATTTATTATTATTTATTGATTTTATTTAATTTTATTTTTGAGTATCAAATGGTTCAAATTGTTGGTCAGAAAATGTTGACCGTTTAAATAAGGATACTTTTTTATTTCAGGCAAATTGATGCACTTTATTAACAATTTTTTAGTCTTTAAACAAAAAGATTTAAAGTTATTCTTTGTTGGAAGTTGATCTATATTTCTTCATTTTTTTTTAATTCCATAATGATAATAAGGATTTATTATGCTAATAAGGATACAGTGTTATGCAGAGGATTATTTATAACAATTTTTAGACAAATAACACTATTTATATTGGGGGGCGTGAAATATTTTCCTCTTCCTGGGGGGGACGTGACAGAAAGTAATTGAGAAGCACTGGTGTAACCTTTGCTGAGCCTTTATTTTTCTCATATGCTTTCTTGTCACCGCCAATCAGAGAAGAGCAGCAGGAAATGAATTTTAATTTTATTCTCCATTGAGTTTCGTTTCAGTTTTTTTGTAAGTCGAGCATTGGGGTAAGTAATGTTTATGGCGAGGCAAAATGTTGGGTGTTGGGGAAACTGAGGGATATGGCTGCGATAAAAGAAATGCAGGCTACAAGCCTCGGGTGGCTTTGGGATAGTTCGGGCTTACCCTGGCCTGAGAGTGCGACAGCGGTTACTGTTTAGACATTGAGTCCCAGATTATGAAAGATTGTCTGTGTGAGATGACCTATTCTACCGACATGTAAAGATCATTTTAATGTGAACCTGGTGTGTGTGTGTGATTGTGTGTGATTGTGTGTGATTGTGTGTGACTGTGTGTGACTGTGTGTGTGTGTGTGTGTGTGTGTGTGTGTGTGTGTGTGTGTGTGTGTGTGATAAAACACAAATAAAAACAAAAAGAAAACTTGTATTTTGTGACTGGCAGGAGGAAGTACGTTTTGTGGTTGTTGACCCATTTGTCTGCCAGATCACTATGAATCAAAAATGAGTAGAACCCCTGATGAGCGCTTCAGTAATGAACATCTGATCGAACAAAGCAGAACATCCCGACCTTCCTCATTTACACCGCTGAACCGTCAGTGTGTCTGCTACTTTGTTTAACTATTTATCCAAGGCATGATAGCAGTGTTATGGTTTTCAGGGACAAAGTTCAAATGAAAGCAGATTGTTTTGTATTTATATGTAACGTTTATGCTTGTTAGTGACCTGAACGTCTTTAGTCAAGTCAGACTTTATTGTTATTATTTTTCATTACAGCCATGTGCTGACTCAGGAATTAAGTATAGTTTTCATGGAACTCTGCTCGTACATTTACATCCCAGTGACAACAATAAACAAAATTTTTTACCAAAAATAAGCCACATTATAAGTAAAGACTGAAGAATATCAGGAAAGTCAAGTATATCAATAGTTAAATGTGTCCGTACACGCTGTAAATTACTCCTGCAGTCATACTACCTGAACACACATGAATATTTGAGCAAGAACAGTGTTAATTTTTAACTTCTGTCTTTTGCATTTGGTAAATGTGTGTGTGTTTTTTCATGGCATGTTTAATGTTTGGTTTAATGTTTTATTTGTGTGGTAGTGTGGCAATGTTTGTTTATATAAATGTGATGAATACTAATTTCCCCTTCTGATGAAATCACGAGGACAGAAAGAAAGTAGAAAGAGTGCCAGAAATTTGTGTATTTACATTAATAGTCCAGAGTTGAAAGCTGGAACCCACCACTCAACAAATGCCAGTGAAAATGTATGGTGGTGGAAAAAGAAAAATAAGGTCTGTCAGCAATGGTGGGTTAGTGGCACAAAAACAAGTTTAGTTGAGCTTCCACAGAGAAGGTTTACTTGTGATGTAAAAGTGAAAAACAGGACCCCATAGAGTTGGTGATATTTTCAAGATTATCATGTTACCAAATTTTGCTTGACTCTGTCCGTGTGTCAAGAAGCATTTGGACTTTTTTTGTCATGACATCATTCTGTTTCTGGTTTGTAAATACAAACTCAGATTTCATGGAACTCTGTTGTCCACAAGAACAAGTCTGGCAAGCCTCATGGGATTCTGCCGCTAATAACGGAGGAGCAGGACTTTTGGAGCCAAGTGTCCACAACACCACCAACAAGAGCAGGGTGATAAAAAGTTTGACACTGGAGTCTGGTGTTAAAAGGATAAAAAACAACAAACGGAAATCCTTTACCAAGAATGAAAATGGCCTTTTTCTTTTACTATATCAAGAGGTTTAAACAAATTATTGTATTTATTTTATAAATTAAAAAGCATTTCAGTTGCTTTTCGGCAACTTTATCATTCGCATTTTGTCTGGGGTTTGAAGCCAGTGCTATTTGTAGGTGATATTAAACTAGGCTAACTGGGTTATCAAAGGTGGGCCATGTCTCTCACTGTCTATGGTGAGAGGCATGTAAAAGAACCATTGCTGACTTTCGTAAAGAGTAGGCTGCAAAGTCGTCAGCGTGTTTCTATCCCTTGCTAAAAGGGTTGTGACAGGAAGGGCATCCGACGTAAAAATCTCTGCCAAATTAAACGTGCGAATCAAAATGATTCGCTGTGGCGACTCCCGAGTAAAAGGGAAAAAGCCGAAAGGAAGACAGACAGACAGTGTACAGTCGGCCCCCGACTTACGAAATTAATCCGTTCCAGCGCCTTTTTTTGTAACGCGGGAGTTTCGTCAGTAGGGGGTCGCATTTTACATGTTAAACGTCTGATTCGTTCAAAGGCTCCAAAGACCCTTTAAAAATGATAAAAGTACACCAATTTTGTTTGAAATATGTGTTAAAAGTAAAAGAAAATTATTTATTAAACCATGTAAACATTTTATTAACATATTAAATCATTTTTTGAATATATTTATTAATTAAACCATTATTAAACATTTTTTATTCACACACACACACACACACACACACACATACACACACACACACACACACACACATACACACACCCCGATACCTCTCTCTCTCTTTCTCTCTCTCTCTCTCTCACACACACACACACACACACACACACACAGACACACACACAGACACACAATACAAATTTGCATTGTATACACATTAAATGTTTATTGTAGGGCTGCGGGCCATGCCCACAGCACGTGGAATTCAAAGCGCATTCCCTGCTTGACAGATCGTTGGTCCAAACTCAACTTTAACTTGATTTCTTGAGGGATCGGCATTCCAGATGAGCTCAAATGCACCACATTTATTAAACATTTACTGAATTAAACAACTTCAAAAACTAAACTAAAAACCTAAAGAGTTCAGCTTCCTTCTCTCTCTCTCTCTCTCTTTCTCACACACACACACACACACACACGGACAGGATGTTCTATTTAAAGCAGAATTACAGTACCTGTTTGAAAGATCAGAGGTCCGCACTGTATTTCCGCTTTAAGGTATCCTTCCGGTTCTGCGTCATCCCTCCTACCCAATGAGAGGCCAGCGGGGCGGGACGTTGAGAGACAGCCAATGAGAGAGCAACTCGCGCATCGTGTGAAATTTTGATTGGCACGTTTGAATTTTGAATTTCTTTTCGTAAGAGGAGGTTGTTTTTGTATTCCGGGGACGAAAACTTAGGAGAATGTTTTTCGTAACCTGGGATTTTCATACCCATGGGGGTTTTGTAAGTCGGGGGCCGACTGTACATGGTCTGAGATCTGAAGTATGCTCACTATACTGCGTCACTAAACATTACGAAAATGGCGCCTTTCTGTTCGAAAACCCATTAAACACTCACAGTATTTAACACGGCTGTGTCAAAAATATCGCTGTGGCCATAACTGTGGCTCAGTGTGGGAGATGTTTCCACCAATCAATTTCTTGTTTAAAATGAAAGAAGTAGTCAGTGGTTATTTTTCTGTAGCATTAAATAAAAAACTGTTTCCCCAAGAAATACTCAAATTAAAACCACTCAGATGCTTGACTGGAGGAGGAATCTAATGTGTTTCTAGTCATCAAACTTAATGTTTTTGAACATAACAGTTGCCAAGTGTGTTTACATTCGAGATGTATTAAACCCCTTTTCCTCTCTAACATCAGGAACACAGACTTCCTTTAAAGTTCGACTCATGACATTTTGTTTCAGTGAAGTCAGGACATGGTTCTGATTTGTACCTTTAAAAAGCTGGCGTTTAGAAAGTTAATCAGAACCCTCGACCCCAGGTATGTAATACTGTACTTAACTGCAAGTACTTTACCAACATTAATTTGTCATGTTTATATGGAGAATGCTCATCTGTTCATTTTCTGTAACCGCTTAATCATAATTCAGGTCAAGGGGAGGCTATCGCCCATTCCAGCTGAGTACTGGCGAGGGCAGAGTACACCCTGGACAGCTCGCCAGGCCATCGCAGGGCCGAAACATGCTGACGGCTATGCAGCTGCTGTTGTCAAAAGTCAGCAATGGGTCTTTAACATGAACCTCACACCATAGAGAGTGAGAGACATGGCCGGCTTTTGATAACCCAGTTTGCTGTACTTGGGGGACAGTGACAACCCATTGAGAGTGGGGCTTGAACCCCCAAACTTAG